>JAYESD010000002.1:286631503-287231503 GCA_036927565.1 Tuctoria greenei
ATATGCTTTCCCATATATACGTGTCTGTTGCTACTGATGGAATTGTGTTCGTGTGCAATTTTGTGGACTTCTGTTGTAACAGCAGTGTTAGAAGTTCAGCTAGTTGTCTTGCAGCATAAAATTACGAGCCTAGAGCCTACCGCTTGATCTAGTCATGTATGTGAGTGGTGTTTTGGACACTCGAATTGAACTGAGTTGGAGTCGCTGAGTTGTAGTTTTGTAAGGATTTCTGCTGGTTTGAAAGATGGTACAAGATTTTGCTAGGTGGTGTGCATCGGCACTGATTTTTTTGAGCCTGCAATACATCAGATGCCAATCTAGATTTGCGACATTTTGTGATTGTCTAGCTTTTAGTTACTGTAGCCCTAGATTTGCATATGGCCAAGTAGTCACTGTTGCTCCATATGATATTAATGGAGAGGTAGCTAATTATGTTGTTCTATACATCAATTTTCTATTGATTGTAGATATCTCAAAACAGAAACAAGTGAGGATTAATGTTTCCTTTTTGCTCCACATAAATGCAGTGTTTTTAAAACATGTCCTTGTGGAAGTGGTTGATTATGAACGTGAACAAAATGTAGTTGTGAAGGCTTAGGTATTTTTCTTGGGTTATACTTGGTTATTTGACCATGCTGCATTGTACCAGTACAACACTATGGCATGGGTGTGTGTCACGCCCGGTTTTATTAAGAATAAAACCAGCTGCAAAATACATGTATGCCAGGATCAGTTTCACCATACATGTATGACAAGTAGTGATAAACAGTTCTATATCGCATGAAAACAACATTTATAACTTTCAAAAGAGTTTTGAATAGCAGCGGAAGAGGAAAAACTCTATAGCAATCACAGGCAAATCGACTGGCAGCAACGCTACCTTCTACACACCGTCTTCAATGGAAACTTGCCGTCGTTGAATCTTCTCTTCACTGAGCAGCATTTAAAAAAAGTACAACAAAGCAAGTGTGAGTACCATCCCGTGGTACTCAGCAAGTGTGGGAAATAAATGACATAAAGACCGATCAAAAAGAAAGGTTGATAGTGGCTTAAGTACTAAGCATTAAACCTATCCTTAGCTTTCATTAGCAACCTACATATAAGTGAATAATCCCAACCATAACAATAATAATAATGTAATAATACCAATATCATTCCCAAGTATCATCCCAACCATCATCTCAACCATCGACTAATTATGAACTAGACCCAAGCCGCTCTTGTCCGTGAGCACGGCTGTCATGACAGTTTACCAATTCTCTGCAGAGAGTATACCCTTTACCCACAAGCAGTGATTTCGTCCCCTGTTGCCAGGTGGACTGAGTAAACCTCCCTGATGCCTGTGGCGGCCAACCACATTACACACTTCCTTTGGTGTGAGGTCAGGAGATCACTACATGGTCTTTACAAAGTTACTCCCGACTAATGCTAGCCCTTTAAGGTTTCCACCACTGAGGCATTCCCGGAGTAACCCTCCGCCTCAGAGCCCCCTCTTGAGCCTTGCGGTTCCCAGAGCAGTACCCCTGCATCATTCCCCGCACCATCCAACTACTAGCATTTCGTCGGGAGAAACCTAATTAATTGACCAAGCCGCCCCATCTCAGTCTTGTGGTGGTACTATAAGGCTTAGTGGCTTCCTCCATAAACCGGTCCTTAGAATCCGACAGTGTCAAACCCAGTCCTGAGTCTTGTGCAAACTGCACCATACCAAACCATCCAACCGCCAGATTCATACCAATTACTTCATCATTTTCAATGTAACATAATGATCAATCATGTGTCCAGATTTTCATCCCAACTACTAAGCATGGCTAAGCGTGATTGAAATAACCAAAACCACCCAATTCAACCCGGACGACAAGGAATTATATGGAACGGTAAATAAAATAGGATTCACATTAATTAAGCATGCAATTAACTATAATCCTAAAATAGGCATAAGATGGTCAAGGACACTTGCCTTTTATTAAATAGCTGCTCAGTTCTTCTTCTTGATCTTCAGAGTCTTCGTGTTGCTTCTTGATCGAGATACGAATGTGTATAAGCTACCGTCAAAAGAGAAATGAAAATAATCAAGAGCAATACACCATACATACAATACAAATGCTATAAAACCTACTACGTGGATCTTTTACGAAAGAACGGTGATCCAGACACGATAACAATGTAAGTAGAAGTTATATGATTTAATTATGCTATATTAATTTTATATGAGTTATACTATTTTATATTAATTTCCGAGACTTTATATTATTTTAATACATTCTAGGTAATGCAATACATTTTATATTGGACTTTACAATTTTTAGAATTAAATTACTATTCTTGTATGCTAATTGGGAATCTATTATATTTAATGTGCACTATAGTAATTAATACATATTATTACCTATACTAAAATATTATTTTAATAATCTACATGGATGTAACTATAAATACAACACTATTCTAGAGGATTAAAGTATTACTTCTATCAATCCCAGTGATTAAAATGTTATCTAATGTGTTTTCCTTATCTGTCATCAATCTAGGGGCTAAGGCGTCTAGACCCTAGGACTTAGTATAAACGTACATGGGCCTTTCTGCTATATTGGGAAGGGGTATGCTGCAGGCCAATCTAGACCCTTGTATTTATTTAGATGACTGGGATTCTATTATTTTGATGTTGTACGCGTGGCTAAATATGGAGTGCCGGATTTTATTTGGATGACACGAATTTAAGTGGACGAAGGGGTACACTGACTTCTAATCTAGTCCATCCAACTCATATTGAACGGTTGAACGAGGCTGGACGGAGTTGCAACCGGCGACCAGGCAAACGGTGGCACCATGGATGGACCTCGCCGGAGATGGTCCATTCTACACTCTGATGGTTCAAACTAGATAGAGCTTGAGAAAGAAAGAAAAAAAAATAGAGAGTAGGTCACAGGGTTTTCACCACGTGGTCGCGCGTGCAGAGAGAAGGTCGGGCATTCGTCGATGATGCGCGAAGGAGATCCTCCAGCTTCGATGCGGTGGCGTGAAGTCTGAGAAGCTTCACATTTCTCCAGCCCGGGAGTTTTCTGATGTGCGGCGAATACGTTCGAAGGATCAGCACAAGGGAAAAATGGACCAGAACACCGAGGCAGCGACGAGGAGCGATGGGGACTCACCTAGGGCCGACGGCGGCGGGGCTTGAGGCGTTGCTTCACGACGGGGAGGGCCGTAGGGGCTAGAAAGCGTCCCTATGAAGGAATACGACAAGGTAGCGCTAGCATATTCGACGGCGACGGTGAAATCTCACTAAGTGGCGGTGTTTGCCAAGGTTAAAAGCGGCGGCGGTTGTTCCTCTCGTGATTTCAAAAATTGGGATCATTTCTACCCCAGAACGGCAGTTTGTAGAAGGGCGTAGGTCCTAGGATGGAAAGAAATAGACGAGGCCAAGATTCCCGGGAGCAGTTGGCGCGGTGCGGTTAGCATTCCGCGGGCGTGCGTGCGTGAGCGTAGGAGACTCACGGGGATAGAGAATTCACGGCAAAGCAGGCTGACAAGACAAGCGGGTCCCCCAGGCAGAGAGAGGAGGGCGCAAGAAGGTACTGTCCGCACATGGGCTTGCTTGCCGTGGTCAATAATAAAATAAAAGGCTGAGTGGAACCTCTCGCTGTGGCCAATAGAAAATTAGGATGGCTGACTGGAACTAGGTATTAGCCCAAGCAATCATTTTATTTTATTTTTTTGTTCCCTACTTAACGTTTGAATCAGAACACATTTTATGATGCCTCAAGATTTGAAATATTCTTCTCAGATGCACAACATAACTGACACCAAATTCTTATTCCATTTTTCATTTTCACATTTTATTTCATCCATTTATTTATTATTGTACTATTAAGATTATTACTTATTTAGAGCTACATATTTATTTTATTTCCTCTTGATAAATGCTGAATTAATATTTTGAATTCCAATATGATTGCATTTGAAAATCAGGATGTTACAGTGTGAGTGTGAGCTCTTACATGCCACTGAAATTCAATACTCCCTTCTTGCTCTGGTTCATGTCTGATTCAACAAAGAAACAATTGAATTTGGAATTACCCAAGATATATCTTTTAGGCTTAGTAGGACCAAGCCCGTGTATATGAGGTGTGACTTTAGTGATGTTGGACACAAAGAGGGAAATGTTAGTCTACAAGGACGAATAGTGCCTAAGAGAGACTCTTTTCGATACTTGGGATCAATGTTGAAAGCAACGACGATCGACGGGCATGTTTGCAACAAGATCAGGGTAGGGTGAATGAAGTGACGGCAAGCGTATGAAAATCCTATGTGACAAGAAGGTCCCACAAAAGCTAAAATGTAAGTTCTATAGGACGGTGATTATACTTGCATGCTATATGGGGCGAACTGTTGATGAGCTAAAAGGCAACATGTCTAAAAAATGAGTGCCGTAGATATGCGCATGTTACGGTGGATGTGCAGTGCGGTCATATAAGAAAAAACCTAACTAGGAAAGAGATAATACATGATCCAGCAGAGTTCTACAAAAGCACCGGTTTAAAGTGGGATTCTAAAGGGTAGGAAAAATATTAGGAGAGGCAGATGGCGATCAAGGTTGACATAGGAGGAGGCGGTAAAACGAGACCAAGGGGTTGGAATGTATCTAAAGATTTGGCTCTTGATAAGACTGCATAGAAATCAACAATTCATGTGCCGGAATCTTAGTTTACTTGTACTTCGTTTAACCCTTTTTTCTTTTCTTTTTTTGAACAAATTAAAATTGTTGGTTTCCATATCTAGCCTACCCTAACGAGCTTGAGACAAATGCTTTGCTGTTGTTCACTCAGTGTTAATTATAATGTTATAAAATCATCATGTTGGTGGCTATGTAGCAACAAAAATATTATGCAATGGCAATACCTTCAGATGCATATAAATTTTTTACTTGATTGTTAGCTTGCAATATGTTCATGGGGGTTCATGTGCAACAATCTGTCATTTGTGGTTAATCTACAAGTGACCAATTGATTCGTTCAATATAACCCATCTGTTAATACAGGCTACATTTTTTTTTTACATTGTAGCACGATTTGTAACTTTTTCAGCTGCATTTTTCTGGTTGCACGTCTGTACTAGAATTTTCTCTCGTAGCTTCAATTGGCTTAAACTTGAACCTTCTTGGTAGATTATTTTGATGATTTCATTAAGATTCTGTTAGCACATGGTGCCTGAAGTGTTTGTCCTTTAACCCTGCACAAGTGGGTAATTTTAATATATACTGCTATGTGGATGTCAATACTGCTGCTGGTTGGAAAACACTTGTAAAGTCTTAACTACAAAATTACAACATGTAGCATCTTCGTCTCTGAAACCTTCTGGTGATTTTTTTGTTTGCCGTTATGTGCAGTGATATACTTTACATCCATCTTTAACCTGATGCCGAAAAGTTTTGGTAAAAATTGTGTGCAGTTCGCCATGTATATTGCAAAGCGGCAATTAGGTTTTACCGAGGGCTGTCAGTGAGCCAAACTTGAGCTAGCCTATGTAGGGCTTTGATCTTGGTGTTGAGCTCAGGGCTGGGCATGGTTGAAGCTTAACTAACTTTGTCTGCAGAGCTCATAAGTTCATGAACAGTGCCAATAATCTGGAAACAAAGTCGTAGCTCGGATTAGATACTTAAGAGTCTTAGAAAGTATATGAATGTGCACAAACAGAATGACAAAGCTCATAACCAAGGTTAAAAGAAAGAAGAAAAACTCGTAGCGCATTCTTGTTATATATGGGGGACCAGTCTTAGAGAACATATAAGTCAACCCTACAAAACAGCAAAATTCATAGCACACATGCAGCAAGAAACAAAAAAGTAGTACCAATGATTGTGTGAACAGAAGAATGATAAGGGGAAATAGTTTATATTTTATGGGAGTAGTAGCGGCCTTGATAGTTTCTGGCTGTTGGTAGATTAAGACAAGGAGAATGGTAAGGGGACAATTATCACTGCTTTGAAGGAATTTGAACCACAGGGACGGTTCTGGCAACCAGAACACTTCCCATCTCTTTATAGCCCTGGTCTGGAACACAGAGGAGTGTTCCGGCCGCCAGAACAGTGTCTCTGTATCAGTGTATCAGAGTCTAATTCATGAATTCAGCAACCAGAAGTAGATTTTCATACGGGGTTAGTGGATCGTGTTAAGCGAATGTTCTTTTTGGAGGTTGGTTTTGTCAAAAGTGGCTTTGTCTTTGTTTTCCTGGCTGTTGAAACCTCATGAAAATATTGTGATGTTATATATGACCTGAACATAGGTTGTGTGTACAAAATGGAGAGCAGACTTCATGCTTTATCCTCTATTCCGACCTTATCTTACCAAAAATGATAGTGGAACAATACCCTAAAAGAAGTGGAATAATTTCCCAAGAACATGAAGAATGTGGATAGTGTTCATCTTAATTTTGTCACTATTCAAAGTTACACATATCATCTTTTAACTGTGATAGCATGTCACTTGTCACGTAAGAAGGCTGACCAATGAAGAGAAAATCAAGCTGGATCTTCAAGCCTTTGTTTTTGGTAAATTAAGTTGATATTTTTGTGATGCAAGGACACACATGTGCTGTGGCCTGTTCGGTAATATTTTTTCATTTTTTGCACACACAATTCTCATTTGAGTACTATGTTCGAGCTAGCTTTGGTAGCGCTATATATGACTCTAAAGTTCTCAACCTGTTTAAGTGTTAAGCACAACCAGGCTATATTTATACTATATATCATGTTTTTTCACTGTCTATTTTTGGTATAGCCGAGTTAGCTTAAAAATTGCACTAATGTGATCTGTACATAGTTCGACGTTTACTAATACCCTATGATTTTTCAAATGGACTGAGAAAAATCTCTAATCCATTAGTAGCTTTATTATGTGATCAGTTTGCCTTAAAGGCACCTGTTTCTTCCCATTTTCTGTCTGTAGTTAGGTGGAACTGTACGACTGTACGTATTTAGGATTACAATTGTGCTTATCTGAATAACTGCTAACATTACACTAAAGAGATCTACCAATCTTTTATTTGAGGAATGAGATCTACCAATATGTTAAGACTTAGTTCCATATTATGCTCAACCTTTTGACTGTTCATTTATGTTTTGTTTCATCATATTTTGCTTATTCAGCATAATTTGTTTTAGTGCAGCAGCAGCACCTGGAACATCTAGTCTATAGTATATTTTGGGATTACGATGTGTACCTTCAAGGCTTAAAATATGTTTTATACATGTAATCTAGGAAATAATTCTTTTTCTGTTTGAAATACTTGAGTTTGGCATTACATGTACTTTTTCGTAACTGGAGTTTTGCACCCTGTTAATAGGCTACACGTAAATCTCTTAAAAGCTGCATTTTCCTTTGTCTACAAAAATTAGGGCCTTTCCGAAGAGTGATTGACTGATTGCTCTAGGAATTTTTAGGATTAGTTCAAGTTTGTAGTAAATCTTAAGGATTTGGTTCCTAATACCACCTTTTCAAACAGGCCCTTGGATGTGCATGTGCTAATAATAAATTTGGCTGCTGCTTCATCAAGCCACTCTGCTGGATTATTAGGGCAATTGGTTTTGCTAATGATTAGAAGTCACTGTAGTTCAATTAGCAGGCTGGAAGCTTTTAATCTGACATTTGTTTTTCTTTCCTTTTCTGACAGTTGCTGCAAGTGGAGGCTGCAAGCTAGAGGCAACAACTGCGTAACTTGCAAGAAGATCGTAAGTTTCTCAGATTTCCTGTTATATACTTGAGGAAATGTTGTTGATTTTTTTTTAAGTAGACAACTGAAAGTCAAGCATAACTTTGTCAGGTAGCTGAATATTGTAGTAGAGTATCAGTGAGTTGACTTAACTCCGCCTATGTTGTAATGACATAGCCGGTCCCAAGCCCGGGTAAAGTAGGAGGGGGTTGTGATAGGCTTGGCGAGCCAGCAACTAAACTTAGCCATTCTCATGGAAATGAAACTCATTGGAAATTCGTTGGGGCGCAACTCTCTTAGCGACGCGCCATACCGGAACCCGGGTATGGTGTTAAGTGGGCGAGGGCCGGGTCGCCACCGCCTTAGTGGCGCGCCATATCGGAACCCGAATGTGGTGTTAAATGAGCGAGGGCCGGATCGCCATCACCTTAGTGGCGCGCTATATCATCGCCCGAATGTAGTGTTAAGTGAGCAAGGGTCTTTGCATCTTCCTCGACGGATGCGAAGGGTAACGAAGCTAGCCGAGGAAACTAGGTTTCGGGTGGGTAGTTGGAATGTAGGATCCTTGACGGGAAAGCTACGAGAGTTAGTGGACGTTGCGATTAGGAGACGTGTAAATATTCTTTGTGTACAAGAGACTAGATGGGCAGGTCAAAAAGCGAGAGAGGTTGAGAATACCGGTTTCAAGCTTTGGTATTCTGGCTCGACGGGAACTAGGAATGGCGTAGGCATCCTAATTGATAAGAGCCTCAAGGATGGAGTAGTGGATGTCTGTAGACGAGGGGATAGGATCATCCTAGTCAAGGTAGTTGTGGGGGACCTTATCTTGAATGTCATTAGTGCTTATGCCCCACAAGTTGGGCTTGACATGAGCACTAAGAGACAATTTTGGGAGGACTTGGAGGATATGGTTAGTAGTGTACTGGTAAGCGAGAAGCTCTTCATAGGAGGATATCTCAATGGTCATGTAGGTACAACTAACGTAGGTTTTGAGGGGGTACACGGAAGTTTTGGGTGTGGCGATAGAAACCAGGAGGGTAAGAATATCCTAGACTTTGCCGTAGCCTATGACCTATTGGTAGCTAACACCCTATTTAAAAAGAGGCTATCTCACATAGTGACCTTTACTAGTGCCCAACATTCTAGTCAAATTGACTATATCCTCACCAGGAGAAGGGAGAGAGGGGCATGTTTAGATTGTAAGGTGATTCCTGGAGAATGTGTTATTCGACGACATAAACTTGTGTGGTAGCCGACTTTCGTTTCCACGTGCGTGTGTCACGAGACAAAGGTGTTAAAACCACGAGAACAAAGTGGTGGAAGTTGAAGGATGAAGCGCAACAATCATTCAAAAGGAGGATGATCGCAGAAGGACCTTGGAACAAAGAGGAAGCTGCAGATAGTATGTGGGAGAAGATGGCGACTTACATTAGGAAGACGGCTAGTGAGGTGCTTGGGTGGACAAAAGGTATGAAACTTGTAGATAAAGACACTTGGTGGTGGAATGAAGATGTACAAAAAGCTATTAAGGAGAAGAAGGAGTCTTATAAGGGCTGGCATCATGAGAGAAGTGCAAGTAACATGGCGAAGTATAAAGAGGCTAAGAAAAATGCTAGGCGTGTTGTGAGTAAAGCAAGGGGGCATGCCTATGATGCGCTATATGAGAGGCTAGGGACAAAAGAAGGCGAAAAGGATATATACAAGATGGCGAAACTTCGCGAGAGAAAGGTGAGAGATCTCAACCAAGTCAAATGCATTAAGAATGAGGCAGACCAAATTCTATTGAAGAAGGAAGAAATTAGGGACAGATGGCGGGACTACTTCAATGGACTATTCAATGACGGGAATGAGAGTATTAGGTTCGAGTTGGATGACTCATTTGATGACATCAACAGACGATTCGTGCGGAGGATACAAGAGTCCGAGGTTAGAGAGGCCCTAAAAAGATGAAAGGAGGAAAGGCCCGCGGCCCCGATGATGTCCCCATTGAGGTGTGGAGATGTCTAGGGGATGTAGCAATAGTATGGCTCACTAAACTATTCAACCGCATTTTTCAGTCAATTAAAATGCCTGAAGTGTGGCGGAAAAGTATTTTAGTACCCATCTTCAAAAATAAAGGAGATGTTCAAAGTTGTACTAATTACCGAGGAATTAAGCTCATGAGTCATACTATGAAGCTCTGGGAGAGTGATTGAACACCGCTTGAGGAAAGTGACCAATGTCACTAAAAACCAGTTTGGTTTTATGCCTGGGAGGTCCACTATGGTAGCGATTTTCTTACTCCGTCAGCTTATGGAGAGGTATAGGGAGCAAAAGAAGGATCTACATTTAGTGTTCATTGACTTGGAGAAGACATACGATAAGGTACCAAGACCGGTCATGTGGTGGGCACTAGAGAAACACAAAGTCCCAACAAAGTACATTAACCTTATCAAGGATATGTACGATAATGTGGTGACAAGTGTGTGCGTAAGAGATAGTGAGACCGACACTTTTCCTATCACAATAGGGCTACACCAAGGATCAGCCTTAAGTCCTTACATCTTTTCCTTAGTGATGGATGAGGTGTCGAAGGATATACAAGGGGATATCCCTTGGTGTATGCTCTTTGCTGATGATGTAGTGTTGATAGATGAAACTAGGGATGGTGTTGATAGAAAATTGGAGCTATATGAAGGCAGACCTTAGAGTCTAAGGGGTTTAGACTTAGTAGAACCAAGACCGAGTATATGAGATGCGACTTTAGTGATGTCGGGTGCGAGGATGGTAATGTTAGTTTACAAAGACAAGTAGTACCTAGGAGGGACACATTTCGATATTTAGGATCCATGTTACAAAGCAATGGTGATATTGACGAAGATGTTTGCCACAAGATCAAGATCGGGTGGATGAAGTGGCGACAAGCATCTGGAATCTTATGTGATAAGAAAGTTCCACAAAAATTGAAAGGAAAATTCTCTAAGACGGTGATCAGACCTGAGATGCTGTATGGAGCAGAATGTTGGCCAACTAAAAGGCAACATGTCCAACAAATGAGTGTTGCGGAGATGCGCATGCTACGGTGGATGTGCGGTCACACAAGAAGAGACAAAATTAGGAGCGAAGTAATACGTGATAGGGTAGGGGTGACACCGATTGAGGAGAAGTTAGTCCAACATCGCCTACGGTGGTTTGGGTATATCCAGCGGAGACCTCCAGAAGCAACAGTTAACAGTGGGATTATAAAGAGTGGAGAAAATTTTAGGAGGGGTAGAGGTCGACCAAGGTTGACATGGCAGGAGGCGGTGAAACGAGATTTAAAGGAGTGGGACATACCTAGAGATTTGGCTCATGATAGGACTGCATGAAAATTAGCAATTCATGTGCCAGAATCTTAGTTTATTCGTAATTTGTTACTCTTATCTTCTTTCTTATTAACCCATTTCTAGAATAAATAAAATGTAGATTTTTTTTTACTTTCATCTTATTTTCTATTACTTTTCTACAAAATTGTTGGGTTTCATTTCTAGCCGACCCCAACTTGTTTGTGACAAAGGCTTGGTTGTTGTTGTTGTAGTATCAGTGAGTTGACTTGCACATGTTTTTTTTTCCAAATAAACTATGAATCCAGGGTATAATAAATTTGCAAAGATCCAAACAGCTTTTTGGATCCTTAAAATTACTTTTAGAAATACTTTGAATGGATTCGGTAGACCCAAATTACTTGATTATAATTTAGTTGTTTACTTTATTCAGGGTTGATGTGGTCACAGCATGTTGAATTTCTGTTTAATTGATCAACTGTGTTCTGATCCCTCTGATTCAATATCCCCTAGTAACAAATAAACCATACTTTTGACGTTTACAAGGTCTCAAAAGCACAATTTGACTACTAGTTTCTGCCATAATATATTTATAATAAAATCTAAAAACATTAAAGTACATGAGAGGAATCCATGTTTATCATTTCAACTTGTCCAACCTAAACAATAATAAAGATACTAATAGCTAAAGTTTGACTACACAATTTCCTAATGGCGTCAAGTGGAGATTTTGCTATTCAGGGACCAGGATAAAAGACATGCTATATCGTTTGGGCCTCAGTTTTTTGGGTGATTTTCAGGTGATGGTCTTTGGTTTTCCATGATAAACAAAATATTTCCCTGTACAAACTTAATCTACTGCATTCTATGCTAAACAAAATATTCCCCTGTACAAACTATATCTACTGTATCTGTCTTGTGTCTTTTCATAGTACCGTCTGTCACATTTTGTTGTTTACTCTCTTTTGTGAGAATACTTACTGTTGGTAACCTTGGAACACTACAAAACTGCTTACTCATCAACTTATGAGTTATGATCCATATATCTGTGTATCTGGAATTTCTTCATGGAGAAACAAGAATCCCGTTTCTGGCCTTCAGATACAAGTACAAAAAGAGTAGTTGAATTTGACGCACACTACATCTGTTGTCAATATATGTTTGCATAAGTATGTACTCATGTTGGCGAACAAACTTGCACAATACAAAATTGGAAGACAAACCATTACTTGAATAGGATACATTTTATTTGAAATAGATTTACACTACCATTATTGATCATCCACGCATATTGCATCTTGTGACACATGTATTTGGGCTCATTACGATTCATAATCTTTCTGGCTGCTTTGATTTATTGCTTTTGAGAATAATGAGAACATAAGCAGTGCCATCTTGCAAGCCTTCATGGATTCAGTTGTAATCTGCAAGTTTTCATTTAGTCATAAATGAAGTGCACTAAAGTACAAGTGTATAACAAAGAATATAATCAGTAGGTCATGTGCAGAAAAAGCAGGATTACCCTAGTTTAGGGGGCGTAGTTTGCTCATCCTCATCATCATTCTCCTGTGGTGGAGTGTTAAGTTCAATATGAACTGGAACATTGCCATTCTTGACAACTGAAAAGCTGTATGGAGTTTGTGAATCTCTATTGTCTTTACTTGCTGCCCCTTTCTCGTAGAGCTGAGCAACGAAACGTCAGTCAATTATGTGATGGGGGCATATATCCTGTGAAATTATCAGTCATAATTTATCATATACCTTCTTGTATAGATCAACATTTTCCTGACGAATAAGGTTGACCTTTTTGTATAGTTCCATGTTGTCTTGTTGGATGAGACTTCCCTGCAAATGGGTCAAAAATGAGCCAGTGCTGAGTCAGCTTGCTGAAGTTCACAAACATCATTTTTCAGAGTAATAACATTATATAATACAGAACCTTTCGATTCAGTTCATGAATTTCATCAATCAAGAGTTCATCCTGAAAGCAAGGCAACAAATTTAATCCTCAGTTTATTCTTCGACAAATTTAATCCTCAGTTTATTCTTCGACGGGGTAAAACTTGATCATCGTGATATGAGGGTGTTAGCATGCCTACCTTTTTTGTACGGATGCAAGTAGGCTCATTTCTAGCTGATTTTCAAGATTTTGAAGTTTCTTGATGTCTAATCCAGAAAGATCTTGTCCCATCAACTGCCTGCAGTCAACGAGGACAATTAGTTTGTCCAAATATACCAGGCAAAAGTTGCACTGCGATGACATATCACAGTTTCCCATCGCACAGACTCTTCTTTGGAAGTTAACTAGAATACATAAATGCTGCCCCCTGATATCCAAAATAAGTCCATTTGGACATCAACATGATCTCCACCATAGCACTTTGACCACCATTGTCCATATAAATATATGATTTCAAATAAAATAGTTATATATTAAACATTCTTTATGATGAATCTAGTAACGTCAACCTTTCATAAAGAATGCACATGATCTCTTAGAAATTATAGTGGTCAAACTGTCAAAGTAAAAAAAAAAGTTGACTTAAGATCCAATTGGACTTTTAATTGGTACCAGAGGGAGTAAAGTGAATAAATGTACATTTTTTGAAATATAAATAGCTTGGCACAGGAAGTTTACATTTTTTTTTTGGAAAACCAAGTTTACATACTTTTACTAATGTCCTCATAAGCAATCCAGTAGAGAGAGCATGTATCAGTATGTCACCTTCTTAAACTTGGCTATTTATGCTTATGCATCTTGTATACTAAATCCATTGTTATCTGTTGCCTAATAACTTATATACCATGCACAAATCAGTTTGTGGAGGTATACTAGTTACCTTACGTTTCTTAACATGCATCACCAAGTGTAATGGAAGGTCTGTATCATGCTGTAGTTAATTTGTAATTGTCTCATGAGAACCTCACTGAGATTTCAATTGCAAATCAAATGGGAATTGAGTATCTCGGCATGCAGAATATTTCTTCTTTTGATTCTATTCTCATGTGTTTTTAGTCCTATAACGTATATATTCTCAAGACAAACAATGGGAGTTTAACCAATTCTAACAATTCATTTAATTTAATCCTTTACATTTGGTCAATTTTCTGATTGATACTTCTGTGAAATTTGCAGGGTTTTCTAGCCATACCGATGATTTTCTTGCAAGTTGTGCAGTTGTTGTCTCAAGCTTGCTGCCTCCCTTTGCCAGAACTGTTGAATATGAAAAACAGTTAAGTAATGCCACATCTAAGATTGCCAAATGGCAGCTTTGAATAAAACACATCGTAGAGAGACATGGGTGAGCTGTCAGCTAGCAAATTGTATATTTTATAAATAATGGAATGGAACTAAATGAGATGACATGCGACCATTCCAATCATGAGATTTGCACAGCCTACAAAGTAATAAAAAATAACATTTTTTTGTGTATGTTTTTTTATGGTGTGCGCACACGCACGCATGTATTGCAAATGCCAAAATTTCAATAATGAGATTTTTGAATCATACAAAGTAACAACTAATAAGAAATTTTTTTATATTCAATTCACTTATGGTGCATGTGTTTTTGTATTAGAACTCTGCATTGTCTTCTATCCAATCTTCTCCTTCCCAATTCCTCCAATGTATAAATTAAGCTAAAATAGTCTCAAGATTTGTAAATTGGACAGGTCAGGATGGTGGTGATCTTGTTGAAAGTTGGAACAAGTCAAAGATGAGATTAGAGGATTTAGGTTATCTTTGCTTTCATAGATTTGTTAAAAGTCTTCCTGTTAGATGGTTCAATATAAATGGAAAAAATTCATGTGGCATTCATCTTAGGATTAGACTGTTGCATCTGTTTATTGGTGATCTTTTCAGAGGAGGGGATCTTGGACAAGGTACATCTTTTTTCTTTGCACCTTGTGTTTCATATTCAGTGTCAGTTCCTATGATTATTTCATATTGAACCTTCGTACTCAGGCTGTAAAGGATTTGCATGATTTACCTTCTTCCAGAAAGAATAAAGTTTGGATTGAAAGTGTTGCCGTTTGGATTGCTACCAATTTGATGTGAATTACACTGCTCACATTTTATTTCTACATGGATGCCATTTGGTGCTTGATGGTTGAAGGGATATTCACTGTTCAATTCAATTTTGGTTGGTGGAAGCATTTCCACGGTAACTTATCTGCACCCTGCCAATGGATGTTTTTTTCTTTGTGCAAGAACTTGAGCTTTAGGACGGGGCAGAGTGGAAATACACATACGAATGAGTGCAATCCTGGCTTTGGTTGAAATTTTCTCCTTGCTAAATTACTCATGAGTTACTTGGATGTAGGCTAGAAGCTGCGGGCAACAGCAACTTGCTGACATGAAGGGGCAAGATAAGCTTAGTCTCTCTCAGCATGGAACCCTTATTTTCGCCTGGTGTAAGTGGAACATTAAATTTGAAGCCGGACAAAGGATTTTGCTACGAGTTTCAAAACCGAAAATGGGATCCATAGGTCGCTGTTGCAAGGTTCGTTGAGTTTGCTATCAGATGGGCCAATTTGGGCCCAATTGTTCACTGAATTGCCAATACGCAATTCAAAACTCCAATGCCTGCCGTGAAAGGCACTTTCAAGTGGTGATTGGTTGCCCTGTAATCTGATCCTCAGCTTTGTATATTCATGCTAGATTCATTTTAGATGATGAGCAGTTGGCTAACCTGGTATTTTATAATACATATAGGTCAAGGCTGACCACGCCTATAGGCAAAAGAAGCACAATATATTAAGAAAATTAGTAACTGGACCAAAGCAAGTTACACCTATTGAATAACAGCGCTAATTAGCAGTTTCAGAGTCTAAAACACGGACCAAAGTCAGCAGTGTCGAACAAAGTTATATTGCAATTATAAAGAAATGGACCTAAGCTGTCAAAGGCTTTGTGTCAGTCTACGATTTTGGATTGTGCCCAAAGATATTTACGTCGATACTAACACCATTTGTAGAACGGAAAACCTTGTTTTCAGTGGATTGGAAATACGAGGTTTTCTTCACTTAATCCTCGTTTGTTATTCCCTTTGTTTCAATATATTTGTCGTTAGGATAGTTAACTGCAGTTCAATTTTTAGTTGTTTATGATTGTACGACATTTAATAAGGAACGGAGGGAGTATTTTGTTAGTTGTTCTTTTTTCTTCTATTTTGTAGGACTATGCATTGAATATAGAAAAAAATCAATGTATTGACTAAAGAAAAGATTATATGTTTCTTCCTCCCTTTCTAATTACAGTATGTTTCTTTCATGGAGCTCGTTGGATTGCACGAAAGCAAAGAAAAATTCTGATGGATTGCGTTCGGATAGCTCATTAGGTTTTCTCCAACAACAGAAGAGGCAATGGATTGCATTTGGATAGCTCATTAGGTTGTCTCTAACAGAAGAAACAAATGCAAATTTATCCCTCAAATTCCTATTCTCATCCTACTTTTCACCCACCAACAGATGAGGCATACGACATTTTTATTTTACCTCATTTGCTTCCGAGTTTGCGAGGATGCAGGCGCTGGACGGGCGATGCATCCTTTGCCTCGATCGTCTTCCTCCCGCACCCCCTCCCCCTGCCCTCCTCGTCTTGTGCTGCTGCCTCATCCCGACCTCGTTCTATGGGGCCATCGGTGGATCACTGGCTCAAAGTTTCGTCGAGCCACAAGCCCCTAAGACCGCAGCCGCCCACGTCCCCAATTCCCTTCGTGTTCAACCTTGCCGCCTTCACCGGCTGCTGCATCTCATCCCACTGTCGCATCTCCACCCACTGCGGTGGCGACGACCACCCCATCCTACCCCACCTCTCCCTCCCACCTGAGCATCTGCCCTCGCCGTGTTGTGCCTCCCCCTCCCTCCTATACGCGGCAGGTGTCTCGACGAGCATGCCGTCCGAACATACGTGGTGAGGGGTCTAAAATTCATTTACGACGATCGCCTGTTTGAAGTGGAGTGCCGCCTCCACCCACCATCCGCGCCATTGTCCTCTACACCGCCTCCACCCGCCCTCTGCGCTGCCCGATGCGCCGCTGTCCCCGTGGTCACCGTCGATGGGTGACTCCAACGTGGGAGGGCGTGTGGGTCTCCATCCTCACCTGCAACGACGTGAATCGATGTTTGCGATGTGGCGTCCGCGCTTTTGGAAGCCAGACTCGTCAACATCCTCATCACGAGTGGGGCCAACATCATCAGTCTCGCCATTGCCACTGCTGCCATGTGGGAGGTTGCGCGGGTCTCCATCCTCACCCGCAACACCACACGACTCAAGGAAGTGTGCACCGCTTTCTGTGCTGCAATGGGGCAGGACGCGCCGTGACGAGACAGGACACGCTTCAGGAGGTCGGACTCGTTGACGTCCTCGTTTGCAACCCGAGCGTGTTCCTGCCGCAGCGGATGGCTATGGCGATACTTTCGCTGCTGGAGAGTTGGAAATTTTGCCTACTAAAAGTCACCGTCGCACGAGGCAAAAGTTTAAAAGGGGAACTATTTTTGCCTTTCATTGTTGAAGACAACCTTAGAAGTTCTCCTATGGTCATTCCAAAGCAAATAACCAATAGGTGGACTTTTTGGAAACTTTCCTTTGTGTAAAAGTTCCATTAAAAGTTTTCGTCCTACTTAGGAGTCCATGCAGTATAGAAACCGATAGTGAACTCAAATCATGCATCTCTTATTTTATTCTATTGGCTGAATCGTTTTGAAAGGGACCTAAGAGTTCTCCTAACAAACATTACAACAAAATCCCTACCTCTCATGGAATTTTATTACCATGACAGAAGTTTTGTCCCAAGGATACAGTCTAGTACTAAAGTGAAAGTTCCGTTGCGAGGGAGGGATCAGCTTTCATCTTGAGCTGTGTGAAACAAACTAAAGTGAAATATTCTAGAGCTGTTTGAAATGATTTATTGCATTGATATCTTTAACGGGTCATCCATCCACCTATTCAAATAGAAAAAAAATTCTATTTTACTCCCTCTAACTTGTTGACCCTTCAAACAAAATTTTGACTTGATTTATTCCTTCAAACAATTTAAGTTGGTACAATCTACACCCTTACGAGATTTATATTTTTGTTTTCTATTTCTTCATCTACAATTCAAGTTTAAAGTTTAAATTTTGCATGATAGTAGCTTTCATAGTATTATATGTTGATAAATTATTTGTATTTTAGTATTATCTTCATAGTAGCATCTAATACTAGCTTAACTTTAGAATCACTATATAAAAATGGTTTTCCATGAGAGTCACGGTGAAAGCAGTGGCGACCACTTAAGATAATTTGGTACATTATTTATGTTTTATCTAAAATATATTTTGTTTGGCATAGCCACGTAAGGAACCACCGAGATAAGGAAGCAGTGGCAAAGCTAGACTACAAGTTACGGTGTTGTTAGTATCAGATTTATACTTAAATTTCAACCAAATAGATGGTTATAATAAGCATTCTAGTGCTAATTATTTTACTTTGCCTGGTGCCGGTGCACTAGTGTAGCATAAGGTGGCTTCGCCACTGCAAGAAGTAGCTTGATGTAGGGCTATCAACGAGTCGAACTCGAGTGATCTTATCTCCGTAAGCTTGAGTTGATAAAAAATCGAGTCGATCTCGAGTCGAGCCCGATCTTACAGTCAGGCTCAAGCTTGGCTCGTTTAGGATTCGAACCGAGCTCGAATCAAGTCTAGAACAAGTCGAACACGAGCGAGTTACGATCCTCATCTTTATTAATAATATTTAAATTGTCAGTCTCATGTACATACAATAAAATCTATCAAGTTCAATATCATAACTAATAAAGTAAGGAGGTGGACGACATTGCACATTATTTGTTGCTAGCGTATATAAAAAATGTATCAGTGAATTTTTTAATAAGCTTATATAATTCGATTAATCATACATCTCATAGAGGGCAATAATAGACGAGCTTACTCGAGCTTTTCGAGCTCAAGCTCATCGAGCTTGCGAGCTTATACGCAAGCTCAAGCTTGGCTCATTAGAATTCGAGCCAAGCTCGAATCGAGTCTAAAACGAATCGAACACGAGCGAGTTACGATCCTTGAGCTTTATTGACAACCCTAGCTTGATGGAAGAACACTATAGTTTGATGGTAGCAAGATTGTGTCGCTTCACCTATCATGAGATTATTCATCAACTGGGTGACTTATTCAATTGAGAAAGTTCAACATCAACACAACATGACGAGCTTATTTGGGTGTATGATCTGGTAAAAGACATAATACAATGTGTGTTATTGAGCTAAACTTTTATAATAGTGATAGTTTAAAGTAAACTTATAAATATAGATGACTTATTAGATAATTTGAAGTGAAGCTGTACAATTCTATGCATTTGCATCTCTAGTGGTGGATGCGCTGACATCAGTCACCATCATTGGAAGAGGGGACAATAGTGGCAGACGATCGATTGATATCAGTTGCTCGCCTCTGGTAAATGAACTCTAGCGGGTGCTGATGTCGTTCGTCCGCCACTGGCATCCCCTCCTCTAGAGAGTGACAAACAATTTACGTGTTTCCATCACCGCAAATAATTTTAAGTGGGGAACACCCTATCAGCATCTACTCTTGGCTGGTTTGTAGTTGCGTGGGTGTAGTGGCAGGCCTCATGCTCAGCGCTACAGACCCTTATAGCCCACAACTGCTGCTTCTTGCGACCCACATCAGGCTCGAAAGGTGAACACTACAGCCAACAACTACCCATAATTTATGTCATATATCAAGTAAAAAAACACGCACTAGATGCTATACCAATCCTTCATCTCTCTTTGTATGAACAATTATTCCTGTTGCCATTGATGTTATAAGTTTCGTGTCCTATTTTATGGGTTTTATTTATGAATAATTACTCAACCTTGTGACTAATGATATGCATTGCATATTTTATGTCCTATATTCAATGACTAAATATCACTTGGTATTCAAGATTCATGACACAATCGTGCATCGATGATTTTAGTGAAGATCTTGGAGTTTGGGGATAGAGAAGAGGGTTATTAAAGATAAATCTAGGACTAAATGTCTATCTTAATTATAGCTATATGGTACTATAATGTGTGAAGCCCCCCCCACCCCAATGAATAAATCGAAGAAACGAGAAAGGAACAAAAAATTTAGTTGAACTAGACATTCTAGGGTTAACTTTTTATGTATAATAGTTATATATTCTTGGTCTACGTTAGTTATAATCACTGAATGGATCGATTTTTAGGAAGAACACTTAGATGCATAGAGTAGATATTGTCTAGGAATTAGAGTTTATACTCACCTGACGGTCCAATGCTCGTGCAAGAAAAAGCACCAGACAATTTTATTTGAATGTCATGACCAATTGTTGGAGGGTTATGTGCTTGATGTGCAGTACGATGATGTCAGAGAAGGTCCCATGAACACATTTGAATTGGTACAAATGATTGATTCCAAGACTTTGTACACATTAGAAGGTTCGGTGAGCCTAGTTTTGGCAAAAGTAGCTAGCTAATGGCTAGTTCGTCCTTGGAGGCTATTTAAGAGACATCTCCCAGATTCTAACAAATTTTTTGGCTATATGTTTCAATGGAGATATTATTGAGGAGCCATGAGGAAGGAGAGAAGCACTAGAGTGAAAATTTGTTCGATTTTGAGTGTTTGAGATAGTAACTTGCGGGATAGATCTATTTCCTTGTTTAGTGTGTTAGGTCAACTTAAGATTTCAGCTTGTTACTACTCCCTCCGTCCCAGCTGAACGTTATTTCCAGCAATATGTTTGTTCCGACTGAACCTTATCTCAAAGTTAGGTCGCTACAATTTAACTCCTATCATTGCTAACAACCTGCCATTACTACACGCTTTTGTTCTCGCTACGAGCCTGCTATTACTCCACTCTTTTTCTCTCCCTGCTCTCTTCTTCATCCACGAGTCTGGCTCTTGTTCGCATTGCATCCTCTGCATCCCTGGTTAGCATCACATCCGCCACATCCCTGGTTCGCATGCATCCTCTGCATCGGTGCTCAACAATGGACCACGTAAGATGCAACCACCACAGAGCATCTGGAGGCCGCAGTAGTGGGAGGTCGGAGGAGGAGCGCTTCTTGCCAGACCAGGAGGAGCGACACAAGTGCACGCTGGACGATGGTGGCTGTGCACACCCTTGTGACCTTGACCTCCGCAAGAATGAAGAAAGCTAAACAGGCGAGCGCCACTGTGGAGCATTGGGAGGCCACATCAGCGGGATTCAAAAGTGGACTTTCCACACTGTGAGGACTAGAGGTCGACGCAGTTGGATTTTAGGTGACAAGCGTTCGATTTGAGTCCACTTCAACAAGCACGGCGATCCCTACGTTCCAGAATTGGAGGAAGAAGATGAAGACAAGGACATGAACGGGGAGGTGGAGGTCATTGGAGAGAAGGCAACCACTGACCGTTCCAGACCCAGAGAAAGAAGATTGTTTTTCCGAAAAGACTAATTTATATGACAGTTCATGCATGTTTTGTTTCATTTCTTGTACAATATGAACCTGAAATATTTCACCTGGCAGGAGCAGGTCATTGTCGAAGGTCGTAAACGACACTTCCCCTGGACCTGCTTAGAGAGCAGCCCGCGGAGGTTCTTTGGATTCACGAGGGCTAGTCTTAGGAGATCGAACACAGCAGGATGATGAACACAGAGGTTTTACGTGGTTCGGGCCGCTGGAGCGTAACACCCTACGTCTACGGGAGTGTTTGTGTATTGCCTTGCTTGAGCGTGTATGAGTCTTAGACTAATTTTCCGATCTCTTGTGAAGGTCATCTGCAGAGCCCTTTTATAGTTTAAGGACTCTGCAGTCACAAGGTGGGCCCCAGGACCCGACAGGTGGTCCTGGGGAGAGCCAAATCCTATACAAGATCTAGGATTAATTGCTATCTACTTCCCTTTGTCAGGGGTGTCAATGTGCCGTCCTGTTGCGTCGTGCGCCAGGGCTACACATAGTTGGTGATGATGGTAGTGCCCGTCCCGTTCGTCTTGTCCTCGCGGTCCATTCATCCGTCTTGCGGCGTGGGTATGTATCAGCTACTTGGACAAGACAGGACACTAGAGCCTTAACCTTTGCATGCGCGACTCAGCTTGCCTGGGGAAGGCGCGCGTACTTAATGTCTGTATGAGCAGCGCACGCCTTCCTTTATTGCGGCTTCCTACCGCACTGAGTCAGCCGTCCACCACGTGGTTGCACCAGAGCCTGCCTCTGCAAGGAGTCAAGCACTTGACGGAACAGGCCACGTGGTGCATCCGGAGCCCACCCCTATGGGGGGGGGTGGAGGCTCAGCCCTGCAGGCCACGTGGTAGTTCTAGTGCTTTTCCCTACGAGGGCGCGGGCCTGGCCCCGAGGTCCCGATTGACCGCGTGGCAGTTCTGGAGCCCGCCTAAGCGGGGAGGCGAGGGTCCAGTTCTGTCGGCCACGTGGCAGCTCCGGAGCCTGCCTAAGCGGGGAGGCGAGGGTCCAGTTCTGCCGGCCACGTGGCAGCTTGGGAGCCTGCCTAAGCGGGGAGGCGAGGGTCCAGTTCTGCCGGTCACGTGGCAGCTTGGGAGCCTCCCCCGGCGGAGAGGTTGGATCTGGTCCTTCCCTCCTCGACGTGGCAGCCTCGGATTCGGTCTCTTAAGTAGAGGTAGAGTCCTTAGCGGTTTTCTCCCTGTGCGCGGGTATCCGGTATGCGGGGTACCGACAATCATGATGCTATTTTTTCGCCAGTGTAGTACTCATGATTTATCTTTCACTGATGTTGGCATCGAATGAAACTAGTGAAGGGATGAACATATGCCGTAATGTTGGTCTATGAAGTCTGGTCCATAGTCGTGTTGCTTAGTCATCCAGTTATCATCGCCTTGTACTAAATAATAGACTGTAATTGTCTGCATTTGTATTCGCTTGTAATAAATTGGTCATAACCTCCTTGTAATAAACTGGAAAAAGATATGCATTGATGAAGGATGTTATAGTCATTTTTTTCTCCACTCTTCTGTTGTTTGAATCCTAAACGTACCGTAATTCGGCTGGGACAGAGGGAGTAGCTCTTATTCTTTGGAAAGATCTAGTCCAACTAGGTGTCAACGTTGAGCTTCCAATAGTTTGTAGAAGACTTTGTCAAATATACATTTAGAGTTCTATGTTTAAAGAGACATCACTAGAGTCCACAACTCCACTTGTCCGATGAAGCGTGCGTGCCCTAGTCATCCACTAAAGGTATTGCCCAAATATCATCCACTAAAAACAAAAGGGGAGTACTTGTTTCCATGGTCCGTGTGGATACAACCACACCGGATTATCGTGTTGTAACTCACATCTAGAATGTCAGCGGTAACTATGCCTAGTATCTGACGTGTAATTCTCCAATAAAGCTACACCTCACAGAGCATGAAATAAGATATTTACATGCAATAATGGATGAAAGGTGACAAGAATTAAGTAGCTTGAATGCATATGACTTAATATAGCTTGGTATAACTAATGGTAGATACGCTCTGGCCACGATGATGTAGTCATTTATTCATTGATCCATTCACATTACTAAAATAAGTTGATGATTACCACGCATATATACCGGCCTGAATGTTAAATATGTATCATTTGAGAAGTTTGAAATTTAATATTCGAAATTTCTGTCCTAAGCAAATGTTTGCTTGTGTTTCTGTGCAATTAAGATGATGAGAGAATTAGCTAAAAAACACTATAGATAAGTGTACCTAAGAGGCAAAGAGAACATGAATCTTGCTTTTTATTCATGGGGTTAATTTAAGTTTGTTTCAGCAGGTAATGAGTCCTAAAATGTATATATTGCCTCTGCCTCTCTTGCCCTAATAAGATACCACCCCGTACTTCTTGAAACTTAGGCCCCCTTTGGTACAGCTCCCAGCTACTGATTCTTCAGATTCACTTCTGATTCTTTGTGTAAGCTGATTCTCTGGATTCTCTAGGTGAATTGGAAGCTATTAAAAAAATCGTTTGGCAACAAAAGTGATTCTCGATTCTTGCAAGAGAATTCTTATACAAAATTACTATATTGCCCTCTGATCTATTTTTTAAAAAAAGACATAAATTCTATTTTTTTTATAATCAAAATATTGCTCTTCCGGTTATTGCATATAGTTATTGTCTTACTGACTTGTGGTTTAACGTGTTATTAGCAGGTGCATTTATTATAGTTTTTGTGTTGCGATCTTTTATTACCATGCCACACAATTGAACTTTGTATTCCAAAACAACAGTAAGAACTTGTATTCCT
This sequence comes from Tuctoria greenei, assembly GCA_036927565.1. Lineage (NCBI taxonomy): Eukaryota > Viridiplantae > Streptophyta > Magnoliopsida > Poales > Poaceae > Tuctoria > Tuctoria greenei. The sequence continues at coordinate 286,655,764 of JAYESD010000002.1, forward strand.
CAAACATGATAATCAATTGTTCTTCATGTGCTAGAGGCTTGTCTTTAAACTTGGCAATGCCTTTGTATTGCTGCATCACACAAAAAATTAAAATGTTAGGCATATAAAGCAAATTCATAAGAAAGACATGAACCCTATATGATCAAGTTACCTTATTTGCCTTTTTCCACCAGTCATCTGGTGCTTTGTATGTCTTCTTGTCAGGATCCCACCCTATACCTGTTTCCTTCTCCAGTCTTTTCCAATGGCTGTAATCCTTTCTCAACTTATCCCATTTATTTTTGAATTGCATTTTTGTATAAGACAAGCCCGTCTTCTCTTGAAACTTATCTATCATATTTTGATACCCAACCCTATTTAAATGTGTACCAGAACGATTGTGTGCTAACACTTGTTCAGCAAATAACTCACAAACTATCCTAGTGTTTTCCTCATTCCAATCAGCATTATCTGCTTTATCTGTCATCTTGCTGTCTAGACAAAATAATGCATGGTGACATAAAGATCTATATTACAAATCACTATACAAACCATCAGCACAATAAAAACTGTTTAAATAAAATATTTGGTTAAAGGTTGCACTATCAGAACTGATGTTCATACAGCACAAAGTTTGGCATACAGTTTCAATCAGTTTATGTTACACCTGAAAACAAGGATGAACTCTCTTTCTTTGTAGTTTGTAACAATTGCTATATGGAAGCATAATTTTCAGGTGTTCTTTGTGATTTTGTTTCCTCTATATCCTATATCCTTATCTCAAAGAGATGAACTTTCAAGATCTGTTGTTTTATGAAAGTAGAAGCAAGCACTATTAGTGCGTGGATCAAATGCTAGACACATGAAAATGCAAGAAACAGCTAGCCGTGAAATAGCACACATCTAACCGTGAACCATATTTTGGATCTTGTATGATCGTGTCCAAACTACGCAGTTCTTCCTCTAAAATTCTAGACACGTGGAAATTGCAGACTTCACATGTAAGGAATAGCAGCCACGTATGTAGGCTTTCTCACGATACAGCAGATCGAAACAATATTCAACTGCTCCTTGCAGGCAAGATCGAGCGAACAGAAATCTGAACAGGGGTTGATGAATACCGTTGCAGGGAAGGAATGTTGGAGGAGAGCAGGGAACGGGCGGTCCGGAGGCCGGCCTTGGAGGTCGAAGTCGCCCGATGCTGGCAGGGTCGGGCACGCCGCCGCCCAAACCCTAGGGCCGCCGGTCGATCGCCTCTGGAGCGAAGGCACGAGAACGAACGAAGCGGTACGGGGGAGGCCGCGGTAGGGGGCCCGTACCGGGTTTTACTCGGTGACAGTGCGGGTAAATTGTTTCCAAGTCCGTGTCGAGTTCGATTTTTGGCTTGCTGAGAAGCTGTTTTGGCCTTGGGTGAAGCAGGTTTTTTCTGATTCACGGTTTCTTCATAAAAGGAGAATTGATTCTTCCCGATTCACTCGTGAATCAGGTGTCCGAAATACCCGTTTGGTACAGCTTCACAGATTCTCAGTGAGAATCAGAAGCTGGAAGCTGTACCAAAGGGGCCCTTATAATTTATTTAACCAAACTGTAAAACTTAATATGTATATTACTAGATATATATAGTACATACATTATCTTTTAATTTTGTTTGCAGAAATAAATTATATGAGTTGTACTATGAGTAGACAGGCAAGAAATCGTTTCATTTTCCAGTACAGATGCATACGGATGGTGCAGGGGAGAGTCCTTTCAGACATTAATTTACTGACATAGCTCACTCCTTCAGATCCGAATGCAATATTTCAAGTACAATTATAGCATGATTATATATATATATATATATATATATATATATATATATATATATATAGCATGTAATGTTCAACATTTCTTATGGCTAAATCATTAAAGTCTAATAAGAAGCTCAATTATTTCTGCACATGTGTAACAGATACTCAGTTGTAAAGGCATGTACCTTAAGCTCTGAGTTGGGGTTTGCCACAACGTGCTCCTCCTTTATTCTTCCATATCGATCAATCACTGATTTCATGCTGCATAAGACAACTCCATAATGTTAATTCGCGTGTAAACTAAAACTATTAGCTCAAAGTCAATGTAATTTCTCCTATATAGAGTTATAGAGTAAATTCTATTAACCTACAACTATTTGTGTTGGAGTAACATAAAACTAAAACATTTTAATTTTTCTATAAAACTACAACCAGTTGATCCTTAGTAACAAGAAACCTACAAACTTTTGGTCTCACCCCACCCAGAAGTCAGATGTATCACATGGCTTGGTCCCATCTGTTAGCCATACATTTCAGGCTTATAATCATTAGACACATTCTCAATTATATAGTACACTGAATAACCTATACATTAGAAAAACTAAACTAGCAGATCTGTAAACGGCAATATAAGAAAATAAGTACTATAAGTCACCAAATTACCTTTCCAAAAAATATACTCAAATTTTCATCAGTACTCGAGTACTACGATGAAGATGTAAGCACAACTAGAGTAATGTGTTTGCATTGGTGCCAATATCCCCAACATCCATGCTCTCCACTGTAGTTTCTGCCCCCTCTTGCTAACTCTGTTGCAATCCATTTTTTTGTCCTAATAATGCTTCCAGAACCTCTGGTTTCTTTGGTTTATCATCTTATATATCTTACTGTTTCCTGTTCTCTATGGCGCCACTAGATCTATCAACGCCCTCACCTTCTACTCAAATAGCATTTGACATGGCTTAATCCACTACTTGACCATTGAATGAACACTACATAATGCTATGGAGTATGACTCTTCGTACAACATTGAATGATTTCTAAAAATTCTACACAAATTTTCATCGACTAATTAATTTAGATCTAGTGATTTAAACTTCCCCATCACCGTCGTCAAGATTACCCTATCACCTATCTACCTCAACCCTTTTCCCTCATACTGCCCCTGCAAGCCCAAAAATGCCTTCACTGTCCCTACACGCAACCTCGTACCTAGATGGGGTCTTTCGACCCGGCCAACTCGTCAACGCCTCTCAATTTCACCACAACTTCTGCCTACTTACCTTTTCAGTTTCCCAATTGTCTACAACTGTATCGGATCTGAAACCTTATATCTGCCTCATCGTTGCACAAAGGAGATCCCATGTATGTCCTAATTATAGTCACAAACTCTTCTTTCCTTCCATTTATCACATAACAATAACGATAAGGCGCCCCTCTTATTCTGAGATTGGGTGAACCTCAACCCTAGTATTTGTCCTCTATCAATGATGGCGACGTTTGGACCAATATTAGAATTAGAGGCAAATCCAAAGGCAGTGAATTGTGGTGACATCCCCAAAAGTTTTACTCAAGAGATGCATACCAAATCCAAAACGATGACAATAATACTCCCTCCTTTCTCAAAAGATTGTCACCTTTAGTTCAAAAAATGAACTAAAGGTGACAATCTTTTGAGAAAGGAGGGAGTACAAAAGATGAATAGCTAAAATTAATGAACGATTCGATTCAAGGTATTAAGAAATTGAGAAGAAGTTACGAGGGAAAACGCACAGCAATCAAAAGAAGGCATCAACTGAAGATGGATACTCTGATGGTCAAACACCAAAAATATATAGCGAAACTAAAAGATATACTCCCTCCTTATTCTTTTATTTGACGTTTCAGACAAAGTTTTCAACTAAAAATGAATAGAGATTTGTTGTCTGAACGTCAAACAAAATGATAAAGAGGGAGTACTAGAACTCAGCGGAATCAGTTACGACCTGGTGCTGGCGTATTCGTAGAGGCGGCCAGTGCTGGAGAAGATGACGAGTCCGACCTCAGCGTCGCAGAGGATAGCAAGCTCCCTGGCCTTCTTGAAGATCCCGTTCCGCCGTTTGGAGAACGTCACCTGCCGACTCGTGGAGTTGTCGATCCGTCGTATCACTATCTTGCCCCGCCCCATCCTCCTCAAGCTCCGGCCGGTCTTGCACGCACACACAGAAGCTAGGCACGTACCGGCAGTGAGAGAGAGAGAGATGGGATGGGGATCCCAGCTGGTTTCCTAGCTAGATAGGCGAATTGTTGGGAGGGGTAGAGAGGAAGAAGACGGTATAGAGGGATGAGCCTTTTGTTGGTGGCTTTGCAACTTGTCTTTTCTTTAACTGCTTTGTTTCCTTTATTTAGCAAGGAAACCAGGGATGCGATTTGTCTTCCGATTGGTCAGGGTCACCAGATAGGTTAATTTATTGGAAATGCTAAACTAATGGTGGTAACCTGGGGTCCTGGTTACCTTCTGGAAAGAGAGGATTGCTTGCAAGGGTGTCGGTCCAATGCAGATGGATACTCGAAAAGTGACAGGAAATTTTTTTAAAAAAAATCTGACTGCAATTACACCAAAACTATCCGCCTCACAGAAACTAAATTATACTCCTTCTGTCTTCAAATACTTATCATTTATTAGTTAAAAAATAATCTGTCTTCAAATACTTATCATTTATTAGTTAAAAAATAAAGTAACAAGTGATAAGTATTTAGAAACAGGAAAAGTATCATGACTGTATATCTAAGTTTAACTAGACATGAAGTCAAGGCCACTGGTTAGGTCATATCTCCATTTGAGACCACAACTTGGAATTGTCTATAAAGTGCCATGGTAAAAAATATAATAGCCTGAAACCTAAACAACTGTATGTGAAACCTAGTAAGTTGAGACGTGTACATACATCCATATCATAGAACTATCTCGCTCTTCACGTGTGTAGCATACTATAATTCAAGTGGTCCGTACTACGTACTGACATGGACCGAACCTAACGCTATCTGGCCTACGTCTCCATATATATCAGGCATCAGCCAAATGAAGGCTAGCTTAGCTTGCTCCATCCGCTTCATCAGGATCAATGAAGAAAGGTACGTAAAACCTATTATAAATTCATTCTAAAATAAACGAATGAACAAAATGATGACCAATTCATCGGATTAAAAGCCATCCGGTTCAAAGCCAAGGGGGGTGTCTTCTACTGTACGTAACAAAAAAATGAGAAATGAATAACGATCAAGCTACCAGCAATGTTAGTGCGTGACTAATATATTGGGAATAATAAAGTTAGATTACCTACTGTTGTGAAGTTGAAGAAATAGAGTACCCGCGTCTTTCTATTGAGTAGATCATTATATTTCTGAATACGGAAAGAAACTGGGCACAATGGGGTACAAATGGTAGCTTGTACTCTTCACTATGTAGTTCTATAAATATGGCAAAGATGCATGGCTACAAAACCATTAATGCTATATCATCTTGTCAATTGTCACGTATTAATTTTTAAAGAATTGTTTTTTTATAAATTAGCCAAAGCTTAGTAGTGGCCACGATTTTTTCTTATTTCTTCGCTTTGTTTTCCCTTCAGGCCACCTTCTTCTCAGGCGTGAAGCTCAGAAAGGTGAAGGTGCATTATTGTATGCGGTTTAAACTGATACACAAAACAGTTGTAACCATACAAGTTTGTGTGTGCTTACCCTCTCCTGCATTGATTTTTGGGGCTGAAACTTACCCACAAAACTTACACAAGTGTGCTGTAAGAGTCAGCGAGTGTTGACTCTGTACAACACAGATCGATAACTACGTTAATTATATACTTAGTACAACAGATAACTACCTTATATAACTACCTTCAGTTTTATTATAAATCATACAACTACATCTATTTCGATAATATTACATTCACTACTCAAACAATCCACCCAATTTTTTCTGTTTCTTTTTTTATCTCTCTTCTTTCCTTCTTTTTTCCCCTATTTTCCTTTTTTTCTCCTTTTTCTTTGCTACTATTTCCCTTTTCCTCTATTTTTTTCGTTCCTATCCCCAGGCAGCATCCTTCATCTTCCTTTTTTTTCTATTTTCTTCCTCACCTCAGCGCCATCATTGGTGCTCCAGCCGCACTCCAGCTCCGTCTCGTCGACGCTCTCATCGCCCCCCCCCCCCCGGCTCCCTCCAACGCTACCGAAGCTTCTCTCTCCTCAGGGCTCCCTCCAACGCTACTGAAGCTTCTCTCTCCTTATGAGTTGGGCGCCCCCGTCGTCCGTGTGTCGAAGCGTATTACTGTATAACTCGGGGTCATACCTGGGCATCCCTCGTTATTGTTGCGGCTACAAAATCATGCCAGATCAGCTTTCCCAGATTGGTGTAAGGCTACTCGCACTCGTTTCTTCTGAACTATACTTTATGGTCATATTTTTTTTATTCTTCACAGTACTCTACACTTTCAATACTCTAATCTATATTTACAGTTCAGTAATCTTTACAATACACCACTGCAGATGGTCTAAAGGTCAAATGTTTTTACTGTAGCATACTAGGATAGCAACGCGTTTGACGATATATAGATAGTTTTTCATCCCCTTGGCGTACTCATCATTTCATCTAATTTCAGAGCTTATTACATCTGGATCACCTTCATATGCATCTGAAAATTGATAAGAGCTCTAGAGCGATCCTTCTCAAATGAAAATTATTTCTTTTTGTGATTTTACTTACAGACAACTTGAACAGGTACTGTCTGATGATTCAATAATCTCAAAAGAGCATCATGTTATTTAATGAGCTTAGAAGATGATTGTAACTCAATCCTGAATAAATACGAGCTTTAGAAAATAAGTTGCATAGGATAATGTAGAGTATGAGTTAAGCAACAATCCAATGATCGCTCCAGCAAGTCTCGATGAGTTTTAGAATCTTTAGGCCTATCGATAACATCTCGATGTAATATGGACACCCCCACTGTATCGGAAACCAATATTGATGATTTTTATCATCCCAATATCTTATTGTAACTGTGTTTTCATCTGTTGTCCAACTACCATTGGTATGTGTTGTATGATATATTGTCTACACTTTTATTACAAGATTATACATATTTTAGTAAGATAAATTATAATGAGTCGATGAATATAACAATATATATAGGGTGTCACTAGAATATAATCTAAGTTATGGTGCAATCGTGCAATCAACCATTCTTGTTCATTAGGTCTGTATCTTACGGTTGCTGCATTTTTTTATTTAACACCCTCCATCTGATGCACTCAAATAGAGAGAGTTAAGTAAAAAATACAACAACCATAAGATGCAGATCCAACGAATGATAATAATTGATTGCACGATTACACCGTAATACATATTGCATTCTAGACGTTTCCTATATATAGTGTGAGGCTGATGGCTTGTAGGTGCCAGGTATGGTTCACAATGCCAGTTTAAGTGCTTATGGTTCTTTTGGTTGGGCAAATATATAATAATGCCGCTTTACCCAGTTAGATAAAAAGTTGTTTTCACATTTAGGAATGGCAGCTAAGTTATGAAGAAATGTGTAGCAGTTAACTTCTTCGTACTTGCGCACTTTATCACTGCGCAGCATAGACCAATAGCTCTTCAATTGTGGCAGTCAACTGACTTTAGCACAAAGTCTCGAGATCACAGGCGCAGTCCTTGGTCTGCTGTTCGCCGATGGACGATTGGAATTGAAATGGCTGCGGCCCTCCGGCGGTGTCATGTGATGGCTGGCCATGCGGCCGCACGGTTTCCCAGTGCTTGCATGTTGTGGCATGAAAAATGAGGATGGGATACAACATTCCCGATGTGGCAGCAGCAACACTACACGGCCTAATCATCCAAGTACGAGTTGGCTTTTTCGGGGGCAGTTAACTTTTGGTTAGAGGAGAAGTATCATGGATACCGAGTCACTCATTTTCTACCTTCCACAGGGAAAAGCAAGATTTTTTGCAGCAAAAGCAACCACTGGTTTATTCATTTGACCTACGGATACGAAGCACAACCATCAGTACCGTTCATTTTTCTATGCTAATTGGATTCCATTTTCCTTCAGGTCCTGATCGTCGAGAGACCAGAGGTACTAGGAAATAGTAGCTTTATGCGGTAGTATATATCTTATCATGAGATGGTTTAATAACATAATAAAACAATTGTTGTCCTGTACTTGAACTATTCCCTCCGTCTCGGAAAGTTTGTCGCTTTGTAGTTTAAAAATGAACTACAAAACGACAAGCTTTCCGGGACGGAGGGAGTACTAAGTAACTCTGTCAACCCTATAGAGCTATGTGGTTTTTAACATTAAAAGTATGGATAAGCTTTTTGCTTAGCCACCGCTTGGCGACATGTAACCGAACAGCTGTCATTGCGGAGAAGTCTCTCGAAGCGTGGTTGCTACCCATGTTCCTTACACTATTCGTAATAAAGATGGAATATAAATATAAACATGGACCTGACCATTCACATCTTAGAGATTCGAGTTGTCCACCTCTTTTCTAGTGAATTTTGCATTTCTAGAAAACTGAATTTCTACCTTTATCAGATAAAAATGGATAATATAAATATAAGCTTAGATTCGACCATTTTCACATGTCGGAGATTCGAGTTGCCTGCCTTTTTCCAGTGGATTTTGCATTTCTGAGAAATTGATTTTTCACCTTTATCAGATGACTAGTTTGAGGTGCATTGTTTCTTTGAGACCCATAAAGAAAGATTTTGTAGATTATTTTCTTTTTATGCAATACCGTATAGGTAAAATGTTTCATCTGTTCTTGTAATTAATGGAGCTACTGTTATTGCTAGGGAAATAGCATTCTTGTGCATGCAACCATATCCTTTGTTATTTATATGTAGACTTTTTTCTTATCCAGAGGTTGTGTATTTCATATACATTGAATTGAAAACACCTGGGTGCCCCCTTAAGCTCCAAGCTTAGTTGTTCATGCAGTGACCTACAAATTTTATTCATAAGAGGTTCATCATTGATGTGCAATTCAACCCATATAACTAATAAGAGCCACACTTTTTTCTTATGTGTATATAGTATCTATATGCTTCCTCTTGTATCGATGGAACGAACTATGCCGACCAAAATATTTGTCTAATTGCTTTCATTAGTTGTTGATACATGCACCTCATGACCTACAATTCTTTTAGAGAAGACCCCAACATATTGCCAAGAATGTAGTGTGGATTGAGTAAAACTGCTAGCTAGCAGAACTGTATTTATACTACTTTTACATTTGAGTGAATGAAGGAGTGATTCCTTATTTATTCCATCATCGTATTTCAGAATAATAATGATTGAAGTATTTCTTAGATCATGAAATCGGTTCGCTCTATCTAGTCTGGATATATGTATAACTCCTGAGTTGCGAATTTTCTTTTTACAGTTAACATGAACTCATACAACATTATAGATCCGTACTTTATGGTAAGCTACTATGCGCGGATCAGTTGCTCTCAAAAGCTCGAGACAAGTGATCAGCGTACAACAGCTTAACACTTCGGACCTTTTAAATCGAGGCCCTATTAAACATGGCAGCTCTAACCGGACTAGGTTACCGATCCCATTTGCATGTGAGGACCATGCGACGATGCCGCCCGCCACCTGAAAATAGGCGACCACGACTTCGTACCGTACGTACCACCTGATCACGACGTCAAAAAGACTTGGTGGTGGAAAAAGTGTCAGTACTTGATTAAATCCAGGCGCAGGCGCGCGGCCACAAGTGTCAAACATCGGACGGTCGAAAAAGGGCAAGCTAGGTGAGGAGATTGCAGGGAGGGACACTGCCGTACGATATACGAGGTGGATGCGCCCAGCTGCCTGCCTTTCCAGGTGAACCGTACGTACGTGTATTTTACAGTGAGTGATTCGTTTGAGCCGTTCTACGCTGCCGGCCGGCGGTGGGTGTTGAACTGAAGCCCCAGCTAGCATTAGACCATCCGCACCAGCATACTCTAAATCATACTCTATACACTATTCTTCTTCAGCTTTTACAGTATGTACTCTAAATTACACTGTGAAACAGTATATCCAGTATGCTTTACAGCATACCACTGCGAATGGTCTTAGCAAGCAAGTTGGCACGTACGGCCCCGGGTTCCAAGTAAAGTGGCACGTTACTCGTGTCCCTCCGATGTTGGAATGCGTGGAGATGACGTACGTATTTGTGTTGATTACTCAAGTGGCGTACTACGATTTTACTGATCGATCTGTCTCTGTCGGCCGCTCGCTCGCAGCAGTTTTACTGACCTCAGAGATACTAGTAAGAATAAGGCCACTGGCCAACTTGTTCTTGGGAAGAATAAAAAACTTTCCTACCTGGGCTGGGAGGTGCGGCCAGCCCATGTGTGCGTGCGTGCTTTCTCCGCTTTTGAGAAGCGAGACGGCGCCTGGTGCGGCCGTGCAAGTCGTCAGACTCGAGGCGAGACGGCGGCGGCGGGCGCGCCAACCATCGCCGCGTTGTCGGACGGTCGTGCGCACGGCACGGCGCGATCAAGGCCAGGACCGGCCCAGGTGCACAACCCAACTCCGCCGCAGGCCTACCTCGGTTGCCGATTCGTCGCGGCCCACCCTGCGGCCTCGCCAACGGGAAAGCCTCCTGCGCTGCTCGTGAAATACTGGTCGACGAACTGACCCCGCTGCGCAAACTGGTGTTCACCTCACCAGGACTAATCACAATATCCCCATCAACAAAACCTTAATCAGTAAACAGAACTACTCGATCTTACCGCCGACCATGTACCACGTAGCTTTAGCCTCCTTTAGCATCAATCAACAACGGAACGGAGAGCCACGAAACAACACAACAAGAAGATCAAGAAACTTCGTCACAATCCTAGATCGACCGAACAGGGAGATAATCGAGCGGCGCTCAATTCATGCCGGCAGGCTGCCGCCGCCGCCCTGCTGCCAGAGGTTGATGACGTCCGTGGCCTGGTTGAGGAGGACGATCATCTGCTTCTGCGAGACCCACTCCTTCTCCTCGAGCCTCGCTCTCAGCTCCTCCCACGCGTCTTTCCGCGGCCACAAGTAGGTACGGGCTCAACGGGATGCTACGCCGTGCCCGGGAACCAGTTTGTCGAGTGCTATGCCGATGTTCTTCTCCATCCAGATGAACTTCAGCACAACCATTATTGGGTCCTGTCTTTCCGGCACCGTCACCTTATTATACTGTCGTACACAAAAAGAACAGCTTTACCACAAGTTCGTTCTGGTGGTACTGATTTTGTTTGTCCTAGTAAAGCTGATTATGCAGTTCTTTACACAGTGCGCATCACACAAGAGTAGAAGAAAATAATCCGTTTTACACTCTTTACACTCTTTTTGACGATCGTAAATATCCTTTTACAGGGAAAAAATATCACCTGTTAGATGGTCTAAACCTTCATTTTAGTTCGCCGCTGATCGATTTCAGCGTGGACAGTGGAAACAAAGACCGAGTTGTTGCTTAATTGAAAACATAGCCAATCACCGATATTCATTTCCCCTCAATTACGTTTCAGTGCTTCAGAATGGCATAATGTTTCTGCTTTCTAATAAAACGGGGCAAAGGCCATTACCTCCTCCACTCCCTCCTCGGCTAACTCCGCTCCGTACCCTCCGAGCGAGAGCGACTCCTCTGCCTCGACCGCGTCGGCGGCAGCAGCGGCGGCGAGGCACCGGAGCGGCCTCCTTCTCTTGAAGCTGACGATGTGGGTGCAGCTGGAAGAGTCGGCGGCAAGGGAGGTGGATGGTCCGGGCGAAGAGAAGCGGGGCCGCGCGGCGAGAGCTGGCGTGGTGGCGGGGTGGACGGCCATTGGAAGCATGGCGCGGTGTCCGAAAGGTCTTCGCCCGCGGATAAGACGAAGATGTTCGAGCGCTGTCTTATCTTCCTCTAGAGCTCTGTCGAATGAGGAAAACAAACGCTCTCTCACCCGACGACCCAAATTAGACAGTGATGAAGTTTCATAAAAAAGCAACGCTTCAACTCTCAAGTCAATAAATTTCACACTATCATTTATACATTTTTAAGGAACTAAAAAGCAGAAATTCCACCCATCCAGATTTCATCAGAAAGAGAGTTTCTTTCGAGAATTCAAAAGGCCACGACACAGTACATAATCACTACGGTGCAATAAAAATGGAAAAATAATGTAGTACAGGATGCTGGAGATATGACTAGTCACATCAAATCTTGGATGCTCAAATATTACTAATTGTTCTGAATTTCATTAGCTCCATCATTTTACCGATGAACATATATAGTCATCGAATGACAAGGACAACCACACGCTTTGATCACAGTTTTACAGTCTTTGAGAAAGTTGCACACACAAACTAGCAACAACCTGTAAAGACGGTACGACCATCTTGCCCATGCACGTTTAATCAAGGTAAGGTACTATCAGATTAACTCAAAAACACGTTAAGCAATTAACATGAGTAGTTCTTGCAGGCTTCAACCTTATTCCCTTCTGGACTGCTAGCTATTTACTGTGTCACGCGCCCGGCAGCTAACATGTATGCAAGCGCACATGTATGTCCAAGGCTCTCAGCAGTCAGAACTCCAGCGCCGGCGAGTACGTCTCGTGCGTGGGCGCCACCGGTGACGTCTGCAACGACGCCGACGACGACGAGTTTACCAGGTTCAGAATGCTGTCCCAATAGTTCTCCTCCTCCTCCTCCGTGTCGTGCAACCCGCCAGCGTCCTCCTCCGCGTAGTCCCTCGCCGCCGGTCTCAGGTCCTGCTGGCTCAAAGAGGAACCGTCCACGAGCAGGCCCGTGAACCCCGCCCCTGCAAAGCCCGCGTCCGCGGCGTCGACGACGTCGCCCCAGTGCTGCGGCTGCTGCTGCTCCTTGCACGCCTCCTCGAACGCCTGCACGGGTTTCATGGCGGCGCCGTGCGCCTCGAGCACCGAGGCGAGCGCCGCCGCGCTGTCGGAGAAGCTGAGCGTGGACGTGGGCGAGTCGAGCCCGCCGGGCACGGCTGCTGCGTGTAGGCTAGCTGATGCGGGCGGCGCCGAGGTGGACGCGGAGGCGGAGGCGGAGAGCGCGCGCAGCTTGGCCTGCCGGGCAAGGCGCGCCTCGGCCTCGAGCCGCGCGCTCTCCCACTGCGCCGTGTGGCTGAGGTGCGGCGCGGCCCTGCTGGCGTGCTGCGCGCCCGCGCCGGCGAGCGCGTCGGAGCGCGGCTTGTGCGTGACCGGGTCGATGCCCATCTTGGCCAGCCGCTTCTTGAGGTGCGTGTTCCAGTAGTTCTTGATCTCGTTGTCGGTGCGCTTCGGAAGGTGCGTCGCGATGGCTGACCACCTGATGCGCAAGGAAAAAAAAATCAGCACTCTCAATCGCATGCAGTTGTAAGTATGCACGAACGACCTCAAAAATGACTGCGGCACGCGAGGTTTTGCCAGTACGTGGCCTCGTACAGACACGAACGCACAACTGGCAGCAAGGTGCGAGTCAAAACGCCAACACAGCAGGTGGCTACAGTAGACCAAGGGGCCCACACCGATGAGGGGCCGGTCTCATTAATATGAAGCATGAATGGCATGTGAAAAAAAAAAAGCAAAAATTGGCGAGATAACCTCACATGGCCCAGTTTTATCTCACTTTTTCCCAAGTCGATGCATGCGCATTGATCAATCAGTACACGGTGCTCACCAGTAGCTATTGTTTTCGACAGCAGAAAGATGAACAACGCATTGCATCGCAGCAGGACATGGAAACAAAAATGAAACAAAAAACGTTGCAAAATGAATGTACGTACATAGACTGCGCGTACTCCAAGAACAACAGTCCTTGGAAATGCTCCCCATCTCGCGGCCCAAGTACCCGCGCTCCCATTACCCAACCGTAAATGTGGCAAGACTACGGCAGGGCTGCCAGTGCGCTCTGCACCTGCCGGCCTCGGCACTCGAACTACGTACTCTCTCCGTTTTCATAAACTTGTCGCTTTAGTTTAAAAATGAACTGCAAAGCGATAAGTTTATGGAGATGGAGGGAGTACCAGTCAAAATTCGTGCCGAGATGGAGCGGTGAAATTTGACAGTACTAGTTCACTTCTGCGACCAGCTTAATTCTAGTGGGTAGCTAGCTAGCGTAGCGAGACGCATATATGGAGGGCAGTGAGTAATTAACCTGTTGCCGAGAAGCGCGTGGAGCTGGATGATGGTCTGCTCCTCCTGCAGGCTGAACTTGCCCCGCTTGATGTCGGGCCGGAGGTAGTTCGTCCACCGGAGCCGGCAGCTCTTGCCGCACCGCTGCAGCCCTGCAGCCAGCAGGATATCACCGACGGCCGGTCAGAGACCAACAAAGAGCCAATTTTGCTTAGTGCTACAATACGGCCCCCCGACTGGTAGCGGCAGCAGCTACAGTAGTACTCCCTCCGTTTCGTTTTAATTGTCGTTAGGACAATCTTTATTAGTTCATTTCTAGTTCATTTGGTTGTCTGAAACGACAATTATTTCAGAACGGAGGGAGTATACTAGGACTAGGAGGGAGATGAAGCCAAAGAAGAGGGATGAAAAGACGAGGGAGGGACACGTACCGGCCTTGGCGGGCAGCGAGCGCCAGCAGCCATGGCCGTGCTGCTCAACGTAGGCGAGCAGCTTCTGGTCCTCCTCCGGCGTCCAGGGACCCTTCTTGAGCCCCTCCTTCTCGCAGCACGGCGATCGCCCCATCCTCTCCTAAGCTCTCTCTCTCTCCTCCCCCCTAAGTACGTCTCCGACGAAGCAGAACTAAGCCAGCAACAATGGTGCTCGTCCTCGTCCTGCCGCGCTTCCCTTTTATCCTACGCTCCTGCCTCTCTCACTACCCCTTCCTTCGTTCCCTTTAATTGCTCGGCTCCCCGATCAGGGCAATTGACTGCGAGAGATCCTCCTTTTGGCAGCACGCAGCAGGCAGGCAAGGTGCCAAAGCGCGAACGCACTGATCACTGGGGTGCAATGTTGTGTGTGTGTGGCTTGGTCGGTGTGAGGCATAAATAGACCTCGCCTCGCCTGAGGGGTAGTACTCCCTCCTTTCTCAAAAGATTGTCACCTTCTAGTTCATTTTTGTACTAGAAGGTGACAATCTTTTAAGAAAGGAGGGAGTACTTAGGTAGGGGCCGCGGGACTCGATATCTTCTTCGGGCACCGCGCTCCCGGCGCGGTCAGAGCCGGCGGGTCCGGCTGTCAGCGTGCCGGACGGCAGGACGGGGATTTCCGGTCGGTAGTGGTGCTCGAACGATGGATGGACGATGGAGACGGACGGCGCGCGCGGAACCGTCGTTGCCAATCGCGATCCACCGGATCAGAGGTCGTGCATTTAACTCTTGTTGGGGTCTCTCTCTGGCTGGGTCGGCGTGGGGCTCCTCCTCCGATGGTCCAGATTCCCGCGCTGCTCTACCCTCTTCTTCACTTCCGTGCCGTGCAAGCTCGTCGTCGATCGCCTTCCCCGTCGCTGTTGCTCGCGCCACCGTAACGGATGTGATGCTGAACCAGCCTCACCGTTCACTGTAAAATTACCAATGCATGCACCATCGACTCCATTCCATGGAACCGTTCCAGCTCACAGCATCAATGTGACGGCCATATCAAGTGCGTGCCCCACGTACAGTGTGCGTTCCGTCCGTCCTAAGACCGCTCTCACTGGTAATACTGTAAACGATGCTGGACAGTGTAAATTTAGAGTAAATACTGTAAAAGTAGAAGGAGAATAGTGTATAGAGTAGAGTATAGAGTAACGAGTGTGGATAGTCTAAGTGCTGGCCTGCAGCCGGGCGATCAGACTGTTCGCAGTTGCACACTGTAAAGCATATTGGATACACTGTTTTGCAATATAATTTAGAATATGTACTGTAAAAATAGAAGAAAAATAGTGTATAGAGTATGCTTTAAAAGATACTGATGCGGATAGCCTGAGGCGCGCCATGACTCCATGGCGGTGGCGGCTCTATGGATTGATCGACCGTGCAATGACCAACAAGCATTCCTCACCTAAAAGACATTTTACAGTCAACAGTATCAGCCATTTCAAATTCTCAAAACTTCGTTCTCGGAAAAATCTATCCAAAAAAGGAGCTCTGGGCATTCAAGCCCTGCTGGACTAAACGAAGTCTACGACAAGTAATTCAAGCCTAGTAAACTGATTGTTTCGGCGGTAGTGTCATTAGTTTCGATCGAGACGTGTCGATCCCGGTGTCGGCTCCTGGTTACATGCTTAATACAGTACATTTCACCTGCCGTTTCCATGGGTTATTGACGACTGTATAGCTAGCGTGCCGGGCTGCCGTGGCTGATTTGCTAATAATGCCGTCGTGATATTGAGCCCTAACCTATGCGTCTTATTAGGCTTAAGTACGTGGAGCTAGAGCCTTTTGTTTGGTTCAAAGACTTCCCAGTCAAAGTCTGTGGTATAGAAGTTACTCTCTCCGTTCTATGAACTTGTCGTTTTGTAGTTTAAAAATAAATTACAAAGCCACAAATTCATCAGACGGAGGAATACTTCGATCAGTGTTGGAAAGAGGGGCCGACGTACGTACCTCTAGTCCTGTAACTATCAGTGTTCTCTTTGTTACCATGCATCCCTATAATTACGTGGGGGTAGTAGTCCTCCGTATCTCACACCATTAGTAGTCTGCGAGACGAAGTGTCCACCAGTAGCCTCATCGTAAACATGCCGCTGCCGGCTGCCGGCTGCTGTATACTGCAAACGCTCGGCAGTAATAATAATAAAGCGAACACTGAACAATGTGATGCTGTGTAGTACCAACTCTGAACACCCTGTAAATTCTGCCACCCTGCGATTTCAAGTCCGTGCGTCCGGCCCTGGTGGTGGTGGCTGTACTACGCAGTATGGCTTTTACCCATTTATTCCGCTGTTCCCATGGCCAATTGCCGCGGCATGCAGTGCAGGTGGACTACGCCGCGGCGAGAGGTCGAATCATTTCGTCGCAACCCCATGTGCGCCTTTGACGGGTTTATCTCATCACCCTTCCCTACTTTCTAGCCTGTGCCTTGATAAACCTTATCCTGCCTTTCTTGCTCGCTTGTTTTCACGCATCTTTCTGAGTTTGTACATGCATGTGATGCTACCCTGAAATTAATTAAGCTTGGACTGCGACGACGGGAACTAACGCCAGGTTTCCGCGTGTGTGATCGGTGACATTAGCGGACGCGTGGCTGCAGCGCTGCTCATCAGAATATCCAGGCCTCTACTACGCTACACCCATCACATCACAGCGTAGTACCCGACCTAGGCTTCTCCAACACTCCGTAGCCTTTTCTAGCTAGTACGTACTGTAGGAGACACGAAGGGCATGCAGCACATGCGCTCCTCGACCGTCAGGACCAGTGACCCATCCCCCAGGCCCCCGTACGTCATGGCCGCTTTTCAACTGTTGATGCACGGTTTGACGGCCTACGTACGTACAGTACACACGTATAACTTTGCAGCTCCGGATCGATACGTTCAGTGATCAGTGACCCACGAGCTGAGAGCCGCCGGTGATTCGGGCATGCATGCAGGAGGCAAAAGCTTCAATGGCCTGCTGCCCAAGTGGATCAGTACCATTAGTACGATCCAAACCTGTGTCTAGCCTGGAACGGGAAAGGGGAACCCGATGCGTCCGCCGGTCCATTCCCACCGCCATTGCACCGTTCCAGAAACGTGACGCGCCCTCGCCACCGGACGACGACGACGTACGACGTTTGTTCTCGCGGAAGGGTTTTCCGGAATGGCTCGCGGTCCTAGGAACAACTGCAACAAGCAACGTGTGTGGTATCAAAGTGGCCGCGCGCGCGCGGCATCAATGAAGAAGAACCAAAGACACGCCATATCAATGCTGGATGACCCAGGTTACCTGCTTCTGAAAATGTGCCCTAGAATAGATGCAAAAGCTTTCTTTCTGGTGCCATAATTATCTCATTCAAAGAGGAAAATGTCACTTTTTTAGAGCTGCTCTACACCCCATAGCCACCGGATAAGGTACACGGTCCTCTTCCTATTTTGCAAGATGTTAAATGGGGCATTAATCTTCCTGCCATTTTCGTTCACTGGCAGTGGGTCCTGCGGCCTGGTCAAATAATTCAGGCCTTACATTTCATGGACACCGGGAAAAATCAGGACGGACATGATTCTCAGTAGTGTCCGGTTCTTCCCTCCAGCTGCGCAGATTTCACCGACCACAAGAACCCCAGACCAAACAGTGAACGAAGAGCGGAGTGACGACTGTACCAAGGTGAATTGAAGCTAAGTGTGAGTTAATTCAACTAGTATTACTGGACTGACACGGGCAATGTTCACGCATGTTGCTGGGTGGACCAGCGCGGATTGACATCGGGCGAGGAATCTCATGTTTATTGCGCTGAAGATTTTTGAAGCCACACTGACTTCATTGTACTGCTGCTGCGTGTTGTTGTGTGTTCTCTGGGCAAAGGATTTAATTTTTAGAAAGGGGGAGAAATTTATACTACTCCATCGTATATATAGTATTTATGCAGTACATTTCCAGGGTCCTTTTCTTTTCCGTTTCTGTTGGATTTCTGCCTTTTGGTAGCAACGTGATAAGCGCTGTGCAACGCAACATCTTCCTCTTCTTCTTTTGATTGACCACATTAAAAACGAAGTTTGCTTGAGGATTCTCCTCAAATAAACAAACACTGTTCTCTGAATTGGCTTGGATAATCCTACTGATGTAAGATAAGGGGATTATACAGGTTAGACATCAGAACCGTAATACTGAGTTTTTTTATCGAAAGTAATACTTTGAGTTAGCACTAGACTACGGAATTGATCATGATCTAGTATCAACTTATTGTCTCTCTCTAATATGGATATAATAATGTACACACATAATTGTTGCAAGACCTTTGAGTAAATTCCTTTAATAATATTACACACAACCCAAAATATGAATTGGCATATTTATGTTCTCTTAATTTCATACTCATATCATCTTCACAATTCTCTACGTAGTTGTATTTTTCAAAGTATGAGAGCACTGAAGAGTAGTGGCATACACGGATTTGTCCCCAACTTTGATGTAGTACACAGTGCACAATAGACATCACATTGATGCCCTTAGTAATGGTTATTTTAGCTCTTGCTATTCAAGTTAGCGCGCAGTTGTGTTGATTTGTGTTGTGAAATTTTGTTTGTTAGGAATATTTGCCATTTCTAGCGTGCTTATATCTTAGAAAGGTACACTCGACTAACAATAACAATTACAATAGAAAAATAATAATTAATTTTGAAAAGTCACCGCAATACCAAATAGAGACTGAATGTGAAACAAACACAAGTTGTCTAACGCAACACATATTTTACAATTTTTATGCCTAATTGCAATTATAGTTGTAAGGGTGCATCAAGATAACGTCGGACACTTCTCTACATGTTTTGTTTTAGTTTATAATTAATGGCAATAGACGTCACATTTATGCCCTTCTAATTAATGGTCCCATTGAACGAGGTTTGTTAAATGGCCTTTGTGAGCCACTAATACTACTGCCATTGCAGTCGTAGGTGGCGCAGTGTACTGTGCATTAACCTAAGCTAACCACCATGTGGTATACGTAGATGGGTAACCAAGTATGTATCCCATCTGACTAATACCGTAGCCAGCTAGAGTAGCTAGCTAGATCTAAGCACATTTTTTCAATCATCGGACGCGGCGCGTGTACATATGATAGAAATGTTCAACTTATTTTACCAGCTGGTAATATGCGAGACGAATGGCTCGCTTGGTCGTTTCTTGCCGGTCGTTGAGTACGACAACGGCGTACCCACTGGGGGGCACCCAAACTTAGAGATGCTGATCCGGGTTAGTGTCGCGCGAGCGACAGGTCTGTGGTCTTGCCAGTTTAATTGCTGGGTAATGTATCGCTGCCGTACTGATGTTGTCGTCGCGTAGGTTTCCTTCGGTCAATAACCACTTGGTGGTTATAATTAAGACGCGATTTTTCTAGGACCAAGGATTATATGATATCATCATGTGTAGCTGTATGTATGCACCGCTGTATGATCACTTACTAACCCCCTGTAATGACTGCTCGCAATGTAAGCGATGACGGATGGCATGCGCGGATGTACGTGGTCGTCGAACACGTACGTGCGTACAGGTCCATGCACGTACGGACGTCGCCGGGAAGTGCAGTGCAGCGGCGTGACTGACTGACCAGTGACCAGTACCTACTGCGCTTGTTCAGCGCTCACGCCCGCCCAGATTATTGGCAGGGGACGGCACGGCGCACCGCCACCACTGCATTTGCGGCGGCCTGTCCACTCCTCCCGTACGTGGCCGGTGGTCGCTGCCGCGGAACGGAAGCACCGACCCGGGTTACCAGGCGCGACGCGAGGGGTGCGCGGCCAATCAATCAATCAGCCGGCCTTCGTGTATCAGACCAGCTGCAGCCGCAGGCCAAGCTGCATAGGATACCCGCGAGCGGCCAATGGTCGGTCGTCGTTAATGCGCGTACGTCGCCCGCGGTCGTCATCGTTCTTCCTCGCTCCACCGTTCATTTGCGAGTGTTGTCCGTGGTCAAAAGGACTAAAGGAGGCCGAGATCTGGCGCACCGGCCGGGTACGACACGATCTACTCTGCCACGGGCATACGGACAGGGGGCAGGTAAACTGGGGGGCGTACGTACGTCAGACGATCCATGGACGTAATGCGCGTGCCGCCGGCGCAACAGTTCTCGCTACCTGCGCCACACGACGATACGCACGTAGTACGAGTACGGGCCCCGGACAGTAGTAGGAGACGACTTAGGTGAGTGAGGATTTTAAAACTTTTTTTGTGCCCGGTGATGATCATTGATACCGGCCAGAATTTATTGGACCGCTTTTGGTTAAAAGTCACAAAACTGGCAAGCACTGCAGACCAGAACGCGCTCGCGTGTGTAAAGGAATTGTAGCCTCACCCAGAATACGCTGTCCGGTCGTGATACGTTCCGGATGTCCCGATAACACCCAAGAAGCATGTTATCATGTTCTTGTAGGTTTCTCGGTTACATTAAAACGTATCCACACATACTACCACCATGGGATCCGTGGCGCAATGGTAGCGCGTCTGACTCCAGATCAGAAGGTTGCGTGTTCGATTCACGTCGGGTTCAAAATCCCGATCCATCGGGGTTCCTCTTTTTATTTCGCTCCTCCATTCACATGATGGGCTTGGGCCTATTTTTTTGGAGGTCCAGTTATTTTAATATTGGGCCTCTCCCGAAAAGTAAACGCAGGTTTATCTAACGAATTGGCAGTCCCGAATGGTGGCTGCAGCGACGCGCTCTTGGCCAGGTGCAGTCGCGATCTTAGGTGGCAGATCTTCCTTCACCGACGGAACCACTGCCGTCGTCCGCCCGCTTTGTCCCCAGCATTGTCGGCCTTCAACTCTCCTGCCTCTATTCTCCTCTAAGCGCGCTGTATATGCATATGTTAATCGTCCCCATCGGCAAGATATCTCCCCAGGGCAGGCGCAGCAGGATGGCAGACAGTTGAAGCTTACGGCACAAACTTCATGGCTCGTTTGGGAACACTGCTCCCCACGTCGGATCCCTGGCCGATAACCGCGTGGCTAGAATCTCCGGGCCGCTTGCGATGCCATTTGGCAGCCCAAGAACACAAGGGGAAGCCGCGGCCTGGTTTCGACGAGGATCGACAGGCCCAAGATCCCGGCCTCCGGAGGCCGGGTATGGATAACCAGTCATATCCTGGTTTGATGAATATCCACAAGCAGTTTGAGACCATGTGTAACGTCACCTCGTGTAGTCGTGTCCCTACTACCAATCTTTAATCCACAGCAGCGAGCTGAATTCCAGAGGCGAAGATGTCCCGGAGATACGAGAGACACACCAAACCAAATGCGTTCCCAAAATTTTAGTAAAACGATCTAGAGAACCCGGCCGGATGAAGGTGGCCCCGCGCCATTGGCAACGGGCCCCCGTTGCTGTCGACGATGGGCGCGACGCGATCGGCGATCGATTCGTCGACACCTAATTAATCGCCCCTGTCGTCCTGTTTGCCGCCACGACGTCAATTCTTCACGAGTCGTCGTTGATCGATCGATCCGTAGCTTGATTGTGCATATTACACCAAATCGATTATGCAAACAATTGGAACTCGAGGCTCGACGCCTCGATCGATCGATCTCACAGGTTTATTTACAGTACTGTTTTACTGATGATGGTCGCCTTTTTAGCGCCGCCTAAGCTTGGATTGCGAAGCTCGATCAGTAGTAGTATCCCCAGCAGAGCTGGTCCGGGTCGAATTTCCGGCCGGGGGAAGAGGAGGAGGTCTCGGGGTTCACGTCGGACGTCGTGAGGCCGGTGTCCGGCGACTGCGACGCGCTCAGCCTCTCCTGATGCTCCTCCTGCTTGCGGCACGGCAAGGCCGGCGGTTGTTGCTGCCGCTGCTCGCCGACGCCGACGTACCCGTTGCTCTCCAGTAGTTGCACCAGGCTCCCGCCCTGGTGGTGCAGTTGTCCGCCGCCGTACTGCGCGAAGCTGGCCATGAAAGGGGACGATGAGGCTAAGCCGAGTTGAGCAGCGGCGGCGGCCGCGGCGGATTGTGGCGCCGTCGTCTGGTTGAAGAATTGGCCCCCCAGCAGCGCGCGTTGGAGAAGCAGGTCGCGTGTGCCGCCGCGGGGTTCACGGTGGCGCCGCCGGACATGTCCATCAGCGGGGGGAGGTGAAGGTGAGCCAAGACCATGTCGTCCATCTTAGCCATGTCCCCGGCGCCTTTCTTGGCTTCTGCTGCTGCTGGTGGTGGTATCAGGCATGTAACTAGGCTCTTCTTGAAGACCCTGCACAGCACCCACTCGTTCTGCCACACGAAAAGAAAAACACGGAACGGATTAAGACGTGATCGCGATCAATGGATGCGATTAATTAATAAGCACATAGATCGACTTCGACATGCTAATTCAAGAAGATACACTCCACGAAAAAGAATCCAATTAACCTTGGAAGAAGCGGCCTTGGGAACGGCGCCGTCGAGCTTGCCATAGACGAGGTGGTACTCATGCATGACCCAACCGGACTTGTCGCCCTTGGGCGCCCTCCCCGTGTAGAAGACGAGCGTCTTCTTGGAGCCGACGAGGGTAGTCTTGCCCCTGAAGATGTCCTTGTCCTTGCCCGTGGCCTTCCAGTACCCGGCCTCGGTGGTCCTGTTCGTCCTCAGCCCCGTCGGGTACTTGCGGTCCTTGAGGCAGAAGAAGTACCACTCCTTCTCCTCCCCCATCTTCGCCACCGCTGCGCAAGGACACACGGTCGTGCCGTTCGTACTACGCTTTAGATGCAGTTCGTGCGCTTATATGTGTGGAGAACGATCGGGTGGAAGAAGTGGAAGGTGCTTACAAGGCAAATCCCAGGGCTCGCTCCTGTTGAGGTCGGCCTCGCCGACGGCGAGCGCGGCGAAGCGGGGGTCGGCGACCTTCCGGGCGAGGTAGTGGGTGATGAGCTCCTCGTCCGTCGGGTGGAAGCGGAACCCCGGCGGCAGGTCCACCGGCAGGTGCAGCTCCTGCTGCTGCTCCATTTGCCCGTTTCACCTCCACGCAGCAGAGCCTGGCGACCGGGGCGTCGTCTCAGCTGTCGTGCCAACGGCAACTGCAAACAGGTACGGATTCCTCCAGGTGATGCGAGAGGGAAGTGAATAAGGAGGAAGTGGTGGGCAGGTTTAAATACTGAAACGGCGTAGCGTCGTTTCAGTAGAAAGAGGCGTGGCGCGAAGGAACCCATCACATGGAGATGGATGACCGGATAATATCTGGATTTATCAAGACGTTTTAGCCTAATAATACCAAGACGTTTTAGCCTAATAAAGCTTTCTAAATTTCTTTTTGTCTAGGAAAGTTTTCTGTATTTATTTAACTTCATGTTCGCTGCACGTAGTCCTGCTGAAACGTAGAGAAAATGACCCCAACCACACGCATCAGTTAAGCGCTCGTCGTTTGTATTCGTGAGCCCCAGACCTAAGAAAGTGACCAAACAAATCACTTGTTTCTGCATCTTAATAAGACTGCTTATTGCACAATTACGCAGACCAGATTCCGCGACTGTACTGATACTCTAAGCGCATGGATATAATATCAACTTGATGTCAAGAATCGCGCCTGCCATTCCACACAACCAATCGATAAAAGTCTGGCCTACCGATCGACGCAGAAAGATGGAGGAGGCCAGCTTGATGATCTCTGAAGGAGCCAATCCAGCGATGCTGCCAAAACATGGCGGAACCCTGGATCAGGGACAGCACATCGATTCACAGGTCGATGATGAATAGGCCGATCACGACGGCGTCCTACACATGCGAATGCGTCCAATGAGACCAAGAATCCAATCCAGGTATACGCTCGTCCGTTTCTCAAAGACCGTCTCTGCAGAAGGGGCAGAGCCATCTGGCTGGCAACAGAGGATCAACATGGAGCTGTGGGGGCTTAAACGGACATGCGTACAAAAACGAGGCCATCATCTAAAAAAACGTACAAAAACGATGCTACTGTACATTATTCCCATTTCCCTGTGGGCATCCACTGCATAATTTACATTTGGACGTGTGTGTGTATATATACGAGATAAATGTATTATTGTCAGCGTGTCGAGAATATACGGTGATGGAAGAAATTCGTGTATGGTTTATATATGTCTACTAGTTCCCTGTGAACTTCTGTATAAAGAAAAGGAAAAAAGTGTAAAAATATTACTCTCTCCCTATCCTTTTATTTGACGTTTCAGACAAGGTTTTGAACTAGAAATAAACTGGTATTTGTGTCTGAATGTTAATTAAAAAGATAATGAGGGAGTATAAAGCAATTGGGGTGTGCTGACTGATGAGTGATGTGAACTTAGAACCCACCCATGTACGTACACATTTAGAAAGTGCAATACTGAGTTACTGATAGAGTTTGTTCAAGAGAGAAACAGAAACGCAAGCATCAGATCCTCATCTATTCAATCATCCTCTGTTCAATCGTGGTCGTGTACCCACACACACACACAAAGCGCATAGATTCTCTTAAGTTTTCACATTTAGGGTCTGTATGGTTCTATGCATAAATTGCCTAAACCTAACGTTAGGCATGTCACACTGTTTTAGGCGGGTGTTTGGTTGTTGACTAAAGTTAAGCGCGCCACAAAAGTTAGGCAACTTTTGCATCTATTGCCTAACAAAAAATTGCCTCAACTGAGGCGCTCGAATTGACCGCCTAAGCATGCCACACTTTCTTAGGTGCGCCTAAGCTTAGGCTACGGTAAGAAACCAAACAACCGCTAACATTAGGTAGCTTAGGCGTGCCACAAGTGTGGCAAGTGACTAAAGTTAGGCTTAGGCACCTTAGACATACAACCAAACAGACCCTTAATCCGGCACGACAGGAGCTCAAATCAATCGCTGTTGTCGATCCTGGAGAGTGCTCCGCTGTTATCAAAAGCTCAAGTACCGACAGATTCCAACCTGAAAAACGTCATTCCAGATGAACCTGAAAAAGCCAAGTGGATCCTACGATGAATGATTGACTGGTGACATGTCCATGACTCCATGAGAGGAGAGCCGCTAGAGCTTGTTGCCCCCTTGTTCGTTGGCTGACATGGCTCCCCTCCCGCCCTTTTGAAATCCTCAGCGCGGACAAAGAGACCGCTTTCATGGCCACGTCACGTGCCGCTGGAATGATCTGCTTCACAGTATATATTACTCTGGCCAGCTACACATCAGCTTATCCGGACTACTAGCCGTGCCTTTCAAGTTCTAATCATCGCACGGCCACCGGATGTGAAGTTAGCCTATCATGTTTACACACTTCGTTTTATATATTGTCAACTCTCAATTCAGGTGCCATCTTATGTGTGTGTGTGTAGAAAGCTATGTGTAATCTATCGTCGTAAGTAACGGATATTCCAAGCATATTCCTGTTTCCGTGCAGCTTAAGGGCTACTACCTCCGGATTGAAATTGTTCATGTCCGGACAGCAGCATTGAACTAGATTTGCACTAGTTTTGTTGATGTGAAAGATTTAATAACATATTCAAAAGTGTGTATATGTGGTTAGACGACAAATGTGTTCAACTTCCTTTTAGTAGCATGGCTCTCGAATCACCCAATATTTTTTTTTATCTCGAAAAGCATGAAAACAGACGCCAAGCGTTCTATACTCCGTCTGTTTGAAATTATATGATGTTTTAAAACAACCAATTTAATTCAAATTAAACTAGATTTTTATTCTAAACATTATTTATTTCAGAACGGAGTATGTTAACATAAACACCATCATTTTTCGGGCGACCTAGTTTAATTAACACCCTTTACCATTCCTTTTTAGATACAAAAAAAGAGATAGAAAGAGCTCTTTACCTGTTCTATGTCTGCAAGTCTTGACCCCGATTGCATTTTCGAATCTTCACGTCTCTCATCCTGTCGCGAGCTGCAAATCAGCCCTTAGTTCCTGGAGCCTTTTACCTTGCGAAAACCAGTAGGCGCCTCATGATTCAAGGTGAAGAAACTAGGGAATCGGTTTACGGAAATGGTCAGGATGCTAATGTTAGGTTGATAGCAACTAATAGCAGGAACCAGAGAGAAAAGCATCTTACGTGAACCCGTGTTATGCTTTAATCTCAACATCTATCCACTCACTTCGAGAGAAAAAAACTATCCACTCAGCACAATAGGCATGAATTTGGAAAACACGTGGTCACACACCATACGTGCCACCACAGCGCCTCATGGAGAACTGAAAAGTGACACTCCTCACTGTTCATAGTTGGATACCAACCAGATCGTGATCACCAAGATCCAAGGGATGCAGACACCAGGGATCGTTGACCAAAATCTTCTGCTGCTGGTGTGGCATTTCTTTTATGCTGAGCTGCTTACTCTCTTCCTTTCCACTGGCCAGCTCACCGATTTATGCGTGGATGTGACGAGGCTTTACAGAAATTGACCTCTTCAGATAGCATATCATGGAATAGCTCAATGGCAGCTGCTCAATGACGATAAACAGTTAAAGTGACATACAGGTTTCTGGGGTGTCGATTTCAAGTCGCTGATGCGGTGGCACACTGCAGGGCAGGTCCAAAACCTTAGATTAATATGCGCAATGTCAGAGAAGCTGTTCATTTGTCACATAGAGAATGTTAATACAGATAGTCAGATATAAGAATCCCAACTACTTCAGATTTGCAGTGCGCTCATCACTAACGTCATGTCATGGACTGTTTGGGCCGGCTCTGTGTAGATTACTGCTGGAACTGGAGCGAAAAAAGCTATTACTCAGATCCACATAAAGGATGAGTAAAGTAGCTAAATTCAGAGGAACTACGAAACAAGAAACATGATGGGCTGTCTCTGTAGTATATTATTCTTATGGCGTTCTACAAATATAATCATTGCCCACTTCCTACTCTCATAGAAGAAACATTTTCTTGCCAATAGCATGCAGAACAAATGCTAGATGAATTATGTCATCACAGAGCAATGAAGGGAGATGAAACATTACCTTTCACCTAAAATGATCCTGACGTAGGAATTTTTTGTTCTCCCTTACCTGAGTCACAATATTTATTTTTTTTGCAAAGGTTTCTGAAATGATTCCGAGTCATCAGCATAAATGTTCTCCCTGCGTCATCAGAAGATAGTAGCAGCAGTAGCAGAGTATCAGAAAGCAAATGTGATACCAACTAAAGGAAGAAAGTGATATCTGTGGTAGGTTATGAACAAAGACACAGTAGTTAAGCAATGTAATATTTCCTGATTACCTGCAAAGAACTTCGGCATGTCGTTAATTGAACTAGGCAGAAAGTTTCTGAATTGCATGCCTGGTCACCATAAAATACCTTGATGAAAGCAAAAATAATACCTGCTATTGTTCATACATATTCTTTTCCTGTGTTTCGGCCTTTTGGGCAAAGGGGTCATAATCATAACTCATAAGACATTGGGTTCATGCAAAGATGGATGTCCAACGTACTGAAATTGCTCGTGCATGCATTTGTGCACTAGTCTCAGCTGATACGGTTTAACGGTTACAAGATAGAAAAACAAAGGGCACTACCTATTCCTTCATTCACTTCATATTATGAAGGAATTCTTTTGTCCCACTATGCATAGAAACATAGATACATACATCCACCATTAGGTCAACAATGTTATCAACAGCATCACACCATGTTTAGCATGTTGCTTTGGTGTTCCAAATGATTTTGATCTTGAAGGCTCAAGGGTGATGAATACTACAACAATGGACAAATCAACAAGAACTACAAATTTGATGTCAATTGGTATATACAGCCAGCTATTTGAAAATCATAGAATAGAGTAGAGAATATAGTAGTGCAGAGACTCGAATGATGTCTCAAAACATTCCGGGAGATATGCATTGAAAGCCAAGTCAATTATTTCTTTTGGTGTGAGAACTAGAAGACCTTTTATGCTCAGATCATGCATGGAACTTATATGCTCAGAGCAATAATTGAACCCTTCAATTCCTGGACCAACTTCCACTCTTTCCCCCAGACTTGTGCTGAAGACAAACTTCTGTTATACAAATGTCCTTTGAAGCAGCTTTGCACATGTCATAAATTGTGAGGCCGGCAATGGTTACTGCAGCCATTGCTTCCATCTCAACCCCCGTCTTTCCGCTGGTTGTGGCTTCCCCTTCAATGACAACACTAAAATCCTCTTCATTGAGAGCAAGATCAACACGGACATGGGAAAGATTAATGTTGTGGCACATGGGTATGAGGTTGCTGGTTTGCTTTGCACCAGAAATTCCGGCAATCTTTGCAACAGTAAGGACGTCCCCTTTGGCGATCTGGTTTGATGCCACCAAATTGAAAACCTTTTGTCCTAGCAAGACTTTGCAGCTCGCTATAGCAACTCTCTTGCTGTCTTGTTTGTGTGAGACATCAACCATCTTTGCCTGCCCGCTGCTATCAATATGAGTAAGTGCTGGTTGTGAATTCATAGCTCCATAAGTGGGCCGGGCTGGCTGCTGGGGAGGACTTGAGCCTAAAGGACTGGTTGAAGGAGATTCGCCAAATATTGATTCCATTTCCTATGATGACATAATTGAATTTTGAAGATAGTTGTTAATGATCATTACCTTGAGTGCCCAACAAAAAAAAAGTATTTAAAAACACATTTATGAAGTCAATGCACAAGTCAAAGTAAGAAAGCAATATTTAGCTTCAATATATACTGCCTTACTTTTGTCAATTCTGCAGAATAGAGAATACAGCAATCAGGCAACTAAGACACTAAGATAGCAAATTGTAGTGGCAAAATTCAGACAGGAACACAACCAGGGAAGTAAAAATGGCATATCTAGTGTCATAACGTATATAATTATGTGAATTAACCAAGAAATCAAGTGCACCAGGATGTGTGGTGTGATTTTCACTATTACAGCCTGTGGTAGTGCTGTTAAACGTTTCCATGTCTTAACTTTGGAACATGAAGAATTCATGTATATGTTATTTCAGTCGATGTATCAGACTACCATACTGTGGGCAGCATCATAAGCAATGGTATATTTAGGTAATGGTTCAACTGCAACTCATATTGTACTTAGCATGACATGAATGCAGCCTGACTGTACCCCATATCCGATTCCATTATGTTTCAAATAGAATGTGCCAATAAAAATATCATGTTTACTACTCTAGTTAGCTAGTTGAGGTGAAAATTAAGTAGGCAAAGAAAGCACGAAAAATGAAAATGGATATCCAAATGCCTAACCTTATTTAGCTCTGTTACAATATCTGGAGAAACACCAGTAGAAAAGCATCTCCAACCATTAGATCGTGCAATTTTTGGGAGAATGGAACGGGAAATGGACATTGTATGCACAGCAAAGCGTTGCTACGCTCCTGCGGCAAAGAACAGATACCATAGAGAAAATTCAGGACATGCTTACTCTCTTAAGAAACAGTATTTCCAAGTCGCATAACCTGCCTTTCTTCCAAATAGCGTAGCACGCCCTGCCATCTGGATGTGTTTGGTTGGGAGTCAAAGTGGGATGAGATGGATCCATCCCAGTTTTTAGGGATGGGATGGTCCCGTTTTCTGTTTGTCTAGAGGGATGGGACGGTCTCCGTTTCTTGTTTGTTTTGTGGGATGGTGTGGGACGGAATGGTCCCGTCTCTTGTTTGAATGAAAGGATGGGACAGGAACATGTGAGTATGAGTACTTCTGAAAGGCCGCGTGCCTGTCTCCACGGAGGTGGGACGGATCCATCCCCATGTTTTCGGTGGGATGGTTCCATCCCGCATCTGGGTGGAATATTCTCTTTTGAGGGATGACTCCATCCCACATGTCTCCAAACCAAACAACAGAAAAGTGGGATCGTCCCGTCCCGTCCCACTGTATCCCTCGAACCAAACACACCCTAAATCCACCTAGTGACCAAACAAGGTCCATCTGGTTTCCATTGAAGTCGACCATTTTAATTTGACGGAATCTCTCGTTCAGGACAGTGCCAAGTACGGATACAACAACAACAACACGAGGATTCCGATTTTCTAACCTGAACTGAGCCGTACTGCTATTCGAGTAGAACAATTACCAAGACGAGAATGCAAGAACTTACCCACAAGGGTTTGTTGAGGTGTGCTGCGGATGCTGCAACCACTACGTAGAGCGAGAGGAGACCAAATCGCACCCTCGAGCGACTGATGCGGGTGCGCCTTCTGGTAAGCCCTATCCGGGGATCCGGCCGAGACAGAGCCGCGGCGCCTTGGGACGACAGCGGGCGGGCGGGCGGGTGGGCCGATGCCGGCGAGGGCGTGGCAAGAGGAGGAGGTCCACAGAAGAGGAGGACTGAGAGACGGGCCGTGCAAAGGGCAAGGGGGGAGGTGCGGGGCCTCCATCGACATAACTCGGTTTTTTTTCAGAAATGATATTTTCTGTCTTAAAAAGTTTGTCGCTTTGTAATTTAAAAATGATATTACAAGACGATGAATATTTTGAGACGAAAGGAGTATTATTCTTTTTCAAGTTCACAAAATATGGTACGCTTTGAAACAATTACAAAAAATAGATAATGTTGATGCACAAATTCATCTTTGTTTCAATTATGAACAAAACAAAAATAGAAAAAAGTTCGTTGAGAAACAGCAGTACCAATTACCATCAGTTCCCTGATTGTTTTTCTTTTTTCGAAAGCCCCATGAGACTTGTTTCGATAGAGGAGAATACTCACCATTTGACGTGGATTGACAGAGACTGAAGTAAATATTACTCTCTCCTTTCTTGATAGTTTGTCACTTTTTTATTTACTTTTTTTTAGAAAGCGATAAACTTTTGAGAAATGAGTGAGTAGTTCATTTCCACTCTCTTCCACTCCTATGTGAGTGGATTCATTATTTTCAAACAAGTCTTGATAGTTTATGAGGATAACATTTGCGCCCACTCGAGCTTAGGCTTTGCCCAGCACCTCTGAAAGCTGCTCGCACAGCTTCAATAAAAATGCATTGGTTTTGTTTACTTTGTGCAACAGAAATCAGAATTGGCTGGGGAGTGTTCTCCTACAGCGTGACAAATAACACATGCGTTTCTTACAAAAGAAGTACTCCCTCCGTTCTAAAAGGTTGTCGTTTTGTAGTTCAAAAATGAACTACATAACGACAACCTTTTTGAGACGGAGGGAGTACGTACATGGCCTAAAGCTAGAGCATCCATGTATGCCTCCGGTCAAACTGTAACAAATGGACCTGACCTCTGTCTACGTACGGCATCGATCCTACAATTCATTCAGGCTAATCATCTCCTGTGGCGTCGTTCAGAATCAGAACTCTTGAACGATCTTCTTCAGAGAAGAGTACGTCCCGGTCACAGCAACCAGGGAGCCGAGCACGATGATCGCGGCGATCAGCGCGACCTCCGCCCTGCCGCAGCGCGCCGCGCCGAAGATCTTGAGGTAGAAGACGCAGGGGAGCAGCATGGCGGCCATGACGCTGAGGAGCGAGCCGACGAGCGCCGTGAGGTGGCCGAAGAACGGGACCGTCAGCGCCACGACGACCGTGCTGGCGACGAGGAGCGTCCTGACCAGTAGCACGTTGACGACGGACCTCCTCTTGTCGCTGCCGCTGCCGCTGCCGCCGCCGCCGCCGGTGGCGAGTAGCAGCCTCTCCTCGACGGCCGTGGCGAGCGGCGACACCATCAGGGCGTACTTGGAGAACGGGTTGATCAGCGTCGTGTAGATTGCCAGCGTTGAGCTGATCTTCCCCCCCGGCAGGTTCAGCGTCACCTGGGATTGGACGTCGTCGCCGTACATGAGGTAGCCAAGGATCGCCATGGATCCGTAGTTCAGGGTGCATGCGGCGAAGCAGGTGCCCAGTACCTATATACCCCCAAGTTGAGGACACACAAGGCAATGCTAAATTCAGTCAGGGGAGGTAAGATGTTGCTCAGTCACTGTCAGACAATTTTGGCTACCTACTGCCATTCCGTACAGTTTAAAACGGAAAATTAGATACGACACATCTGTTTGTTGTACACCTACCGACAAGAAGTGACGGATTACGATATCTAGTTTCGAGGTACTACATGATACATTATTATCTATCGGTGCCCATGCTGACACGTGCATGACTGATGATGCTCTACAAAAGTCTAGTTTTCTGAAAAAAAAAAGAAGTCAACTACAGTTATATTTTTGTTGATGCTACAGTTCCTTCTTTTCTTCTAGTAAATAAATGAACTGAATGAATAATTATGTTTCAGTTGCGGCTCAAGTGTTGGTAGGTGATATCAGTACTACTCACCTTGGAGAACTTTTTCTTTTCCTTCATAGAGTCGCAGAGTGTAGGGAAAATGGCATGGCCGCAGTAGCAGAAGGTGTAGAGGCCGAGAGCGGTAGGCAAGCCACTGATATTGATCATCCTCCCCTTCCCCCGGAACCCGACGCCGTCGACCACCGCGACCCACAGCACGCAGAAGACGACGACGACCGACGCGACCACACCGCTGGCGGACACATACGCGAGCGCGGCCTGGCTCCGGAGCCACGTCGTGGGCAGGATGACGAGCGCGACGAGCACGACGAAGAGCGGCTTCCCGGAGGCGATGACGAGGCCGCCGCCGAGGCTGAGGCTGGTGCCCGGGAACAGCTTGTCCAGGTTGTCCCCCTCCAGTATCAGGAACCCGACGGCGATGAGGTAGAGCTCGGCGTAGAGGAACGCGGACGCGGCGAGGCGGCCCGTGCGCCCGAACGCGAGCGCGCCGATGTCCGGGTAGCCCCGCACCGCCGCCGGCGACGTTGACGCGGCCATGCACCGCTGCAGGAGCAGGCCGGTGTAGCAGCAGACCGCCGCGACGACGAGAAGGAGCGCGAGGCTCAGCCACCCGCCCTCCGAAACCGCGTACGGGATGGACAGCAGCCCCACGCCTGGACGACACATCCAACAAGAGAACGACTCCAAGTTGGCAACCGCGTCCTCCAACTCCAATCCAATCCAATCCAAGCAGCAGACGTAGAAGATCTAGCTAGGAAGTAGATTGCAACAACAAAGATGGCGTCTCCGGGCTCACTCACCGGACAGGCCGTTGAGGCCATTGAAGCAGGTCCGCACGAAGCTGGCGCCGTCGTCGGCCTCCGAGGAGCGCTGCGCCTCGTGGTCGGGGTCGCCCGCCGCCGCCGGCTCCTCCTTGCGCGGCTGTAAGACGACGATGCCATGAGCGGCCTGGAGGAGGGGCTGCTCCAGACCCGGCGGCACCGCGGCCGGCGAGCCGTTGGGAGGCGGCGACGCTGCTCCGCCAACGGCCATCTTATCCACCACCTCAGTTTCCTCACCAATAATCCTAGACCGCTGCGGTGCTGCCGTTGTGAGCTGGCGCCGACCACAGCAACGGAGCAGAAAAAAAAAACAGAGCTGGTGACCTGGTGCAATGCACGAGACGTCGCGCACGCCGCCACGACGAGCAGCTAATCCGCAAGGCCGTATATAAGCGAACCCTACGTTGTTCGTTTCCCGTGGCCACGCGTCACGAGGCCCACAAGGCTCGGCAATTTCTGCGCGCGCCTGGCCTGCAAAACCGAAACTGCGACGTGAAAACGCGGCAGCGGCTGCGCTCGAAACCCACCGTGTCTATCCGCCACGCGAGATGAAAGCTGTCGAGTGATTGATTGGGCGTAGGCAGGATCCTAGCTGCTAAGGCTATCCGTACTCTGTTTATTCTTAACACGTATTCTATCTTTTGTACTTTTAGTATATTCTCTACACTTCGAGCATGTTCACTATGCTAATTTACACTTTTAATATTTCTGCAGTTTAATAACTTTTTTAATACACCACTGCAGACAGTCTAATCGTGAAGAAACCTTCTGGTTTCATGTGTTTTTTAGATGATGAAATATTCCAAGGCCAACATGCGCCTGGAGCACTACTGCTCGACCGACGCGCGCCGATGTCGCCTAGCCTGAAAGGCGCGTTACTGATAGGTACCGACGAACGACTGAACGGCGGCGAAGGCAAGAGGGCGCAACACCACCGCGAGCTTGCGCGCGCGCGCGGCCAAAGCTTTCGCCACCGCTGCCTTCACCTGCGTGCTTCCGCTTCTGCTGCCCGCGCGCGCGCCGTCGTAACAGCAGCAGGCAGGGGATAGATACGGCCCCGAGCTAGCTGTTCAGTTCCGTGTCTGTCGTCGATCGGGTTGGCTGCTTCACGAGTCATCGTGTTTGGTCGGCATCGCCCAGGCCACCGAGCACGCAGGCGTTTTTCCCGTGCACATCGTGTGTTCCTTCCGTCAAGGAAGTTGTTTATTCACCGAGCACGATATGCTCGCCGATGGAGACACGAGGCAGGGGAGCTGTGCAACGTGAATCTGTGATGTGAGGAAGAAGAAAAAATGCGAGCGGCAGCCAGAAATCTGTGCCACCTCAGTCCTCAGTCATTTACTACAATCTGCAATCCTAGCTGGAAGACCGTAGCAGGCGAGGGAACAAAACACCATCGTTTTCTTTCTTTTTTTTTTTGAAGAAAATCGTCTTCTTCCTTTCTTGGGGGGGGGCGACTGGGGGTGATGCGTTTAGATATTGATAAAAATATAATAATTTTGAACTAAATGCAATAGCGTCAAGATGGCCGAGTTGGTCTAAGGCGCCAGTTTCAGGTACTGGTCCGAAAGGGCATGGGTTCGAATCCCATTCTTGACATAATGATTTTTAACGAAACGATTTTCCTTGTCTCAAAGAATACTGGAACTTGACTGAAAGATGTACCCCGCAGTTCATAGTGTTCTACAGTACGTCCTAAATTAATTACGTATCATTTTGGATAAGAATTTTAGTGAACTGTGGATACTTTGACGTTGGGAGGATCAGATTTTTTTTTGTGACCTCCTATTTGGTTTCTTTTCTGTAACTTTTTCTCTTCAATTTGATTCTTTGATAATTTTTTGAAACACTTATCTGAAATTGTGAGCTCTTCCATGGTGTCCGCTGATATAACTGCGAAGGAATGGACGTACGGAACTCGTAGCGCGGGTGCAGGTTCCATCCAAGATTCGTGTTTTCCTGTGGCAACTGGCTAAACATATTCTGTCGTCGTTCTCTGCCTTTGCCTTCGAGTGATGTTCTCCATCGTCGACATGTGTCATCAAGCTGCAGTATCCGTGTGTTATGCGGTGCACAGGATTAATTCATGGAGGCATTCACTACTGGACTGCAATATGGCAACACACGCCGACGAAGCCTGTGTCTGGGCCTTGGTGAGAGAGAGAGAAGACGTTGTTGAACTTATCTGCGAGCGCAGGTCCAGGAAGCAGCATGTGCGCTTTAAGTTAAAACCAGGGAGGGAAGAAGGGATCACCCAAAGAACGAAAGCGAAAGAGAAGAATGTCCCTGCGAGAGGCAACAATGGCAGGCGGAGGAGGCTTTTAATTTGCTGCGCGGCGTGGCGGCCGACGACCCTTTGGATCTTTGAACGGTGGAGGCTTTCGATCTCGGACCCACTGCTCAATCTCAATCTAAGGCAGCGTCTCAACCGAAGGAGGAGGGAGCTCTAGCTCCAGCACGGCATGCTACGTAAAAGTACGCGACACGTCGTCCTATGACCGCGGCATTATTTTGAGTGACTTTGCTGCTTGATCATCGCTCATCATCCCGTTCCCATCCTCGCCGCCGCTTTCGGGCCCAGCTAGTGTACTTTGGAAGCTTCTCTGTGAAGCCAGAGAGAGGAGCACCCTTCCCCATATGGCATATGCCGAGAACAACCGCAAGCAAAGTGATTTGTTTCGCCTCGCTGCTGGGTGTGGGTGTGGGTGTCCATCGTCTCTCTTTGAGCTTTACGCTTTTGGACCGGGCGAGAGAGATCTCACTCTCACCCGTCCCTATCGCAGATGCTGTGGCCTAGCTAGTAGAGGAGAGGCCCTATATATCAAGCAGCACAAAGCGCGGGCGTTGTAAAACACAGAGAAACGGTCGAGGCCTCCGCGCGCGGCCTGCAAACTCGATCATGCCGTCGTCAAGCTAGTAGCCAGGAGTAGGAGTAGCTAGTACATCAAGCAGCGTTCTTCTAGCTTAGCATCATCGTCGCCCTGTGGTCCGTGCAAGGGCCGGAGATGAGAGAGACGAGAGTCCTTCTGGTGGCGCTTCTTCTTGTTCTTGTCGTCGTCGCTTCTCACGTCGGCTCCAGTCCGGGCGTTGTTGTTGCCGTCAGAGTCCCGGCCGTCCTCCTCGTCGATGGCCACCGGGTTGCCTTGCCGGCCGAGCGAGCAGAGGCAGAGCGACCACGGAAGAAGCTTGCAGAGGGCGGGAGGAACAGCCTCCAAGCCTCTGCGACGAAGCCCGCGGCGGCGGCCGGGACTTCCTCTCCGTCCACCGTGTTCGACCCCGACAGGATGAGCAAGCGGCGGGTCCGGCGAGGGTCCGACCCCATTCACAACAAGTGCTGATCGAGCACACCGTCGTGTCGTGTTCCAGAGCCTCAAGGGTTAGTTTGTCGGATCTTTCTAAAAAAAAAGAGCCTCAGGGATTAACGATCCCTCTTTATTTATTTTTTTCGTTTAGCACATTTCTTTAGGCTGAGCTGTTCTGCTCCTGGGGTACGAGAGATTTTGTTATAGGAAATACTTGTACAGAGATGATGTGCCACTGAGTGAAAGGCTGGGCACGCTGCCACAACTCGCAAGGCAACGTTGTTGATGCGTGCATACGGTTTGTACCATCACCGTTCTGAAATATATGACGCTAGGACAAAAAATCTTAGTCCAATCTGAACCAAATTAGCTATCATAAATATCATTTATTTCAGAACACAGAGAGTAATTTGCTTTCAAATGTTCGGAGTTCAGGCATGCGCAATAATGCCCACTCAGTAGAGACATTGCAGCAGCAGCAGCAGGTCGGCCGTGTCATGCAACTATAACCGTGTTACATGATCTTGCCAGCCAGAAGAAGAAAAAAAGATATTTATTTTGATACATTATTCATGAAATGGTCAGATTGACCGCAGCCAGATAACCCAGAATCTTTCAGCAGGTATCGTAATAAGAAATACACATTGCAAAGTGGAGCTCTTTTTAACAAATCGCCTTACAACAGCTGCTGCAAACTAACTCTTAGCTTGGACATGCGAACGTGGGAAATGCATCAGTTGCTCTCCTCTTCTAAAGGCAAGGCTACCTCAAGAGTCTCGGCGCCTCTCTGGACTGTCAAGGTCACCCGATCACCAACACCGTAATCATCTAGAACCCTTAGCAGGTCAGATTTGCCTTTAATCTGCTCCGGAAGTGACAATGCAAGAAAAAACAGAGGCAAGGATTCGTAAGGTTATCTAGACCACAAGGCTACGGAGATCAAATGGAATGTCAGACTTCAGAGAAAAACTCACAGGTTTACCGTCAACTGCAACAATGATGTCACCAAGAGTGATGTTACCAGCGAAACCCCTGCCCAAAGCAGTGAGACCAGCTTTGGCTGCAGCACTGTCCCCAGGAACCTGCAGGGAAGGATTTGATGGGATACCAGGGTCGATAAAACTTTTAAAGAATTCTCTTCAGCCAACAAAACATAAGGGTCCCAACGATGCAATTTACCTTCAGTATAAGAGCTCCATTACGAACGTTCAGCTGATATGCAATTGGATCTGGAGCAAATTCCATGTTCAAGACAGCACGGCGAACCTTAAGAGAGAAATGTAAATATAATTGGCTTAACATCAAATGCAGAAAACTATGCCCATGAATCATACATGAACAGAAAAAATGCTCTAGTACAGCAACCAACATCCTTATTCATGCACTAGATTTTTTGAGTAAAACCCTTCAAGGCATAGCAGAATAATACATTACAAGTGATTTTCAGGAGAGCACAGCAAACATTATATGCTACTAACATAACTTGGGGGCTGGACTTTCACTCCTCCAAAAACACATCCTACAATTATGTGCTTTGTTTCAAAGCATTTAATCTACATTATGCTTTTTTTTGAAAGGCCCTGAGGCATTCATTCATTCATAAGAAGGCAGAGTTTGTGTACAAGTAGTACAAACAGAAACACGACATAAGCAGATCATCACAACGGATAGGGAAATAGGAAGGAAGAAGAAGAAAATATATCACTAAACCAATTCCTCTAGATGTTGCAGTAGGAGTTGCGATTCTGTTGCTCCAGCCCAACCCCACATCCGCAGATTTTCCTTGATCCCCTCGAACACTTCTTGGGTTGTTCGATGCTTGTCTTGGAAGACTCTGCTATTCCGCTCTTGCCAGATGATCCATAATACTAGGAGGGTCAACGAGCGCTTTGCCCGAGCCAGGGTTGAGGATCGAGACCCCCCTCCCGTGAGCTCAACAAACCAATCCTGGATGGTAGTATCCATCTTCCACTGCGCCGGATTGAAACCCGGTACTCTCGACCAGCAGCTGACCATGGCCCATAGCTGGCAACTCATTGGACACTGCAGGAACAAGTGCGAGATAGATTCCAAGCTCCGATAACACAATGGGCAAAAATAATCGTTTGGACATCCACGCCGCAGCAGCCGGTCAGCAGTCCAAATTCTCTGATGTAGTAAAAGCCAGCCAAAGATTTTTACCCTTGGTGGTGCCCATGTCTGCCACAACATGTTAGATGATGGAAAGAATGTAGAGCCTTCAAACTGTGCCATGTATGCAGATCGCGAGGAGTAACAACCCGAACTGTGTAACTTCCATCTCACTGTGTCAAGTACGCCTGGCTACAGCTGTATCTGGGACTCTTGAATCATAGTCCATAATGTCACATACTCGGATATTAATCCAACCGACAAATTGTGCATGATGTCACGTATCCAATTAAAATCCCGAAAAGCATCAGCGACAGACCTCCGCTTCCTTCTGCTATGGGCATACAGTGTTGGAAACAACATGCACGGGGACTTCCCTTGAAGCCAACTCGACTCCTAGAAGCTAGCTGTCTGACCATCTCCAATTGTAACCGTTGTCGCCATGCTGAAG
This sequence comes from Tuctoria greenei, assembly GCA_036927565.1. NCBI lineage: Eukaryota > Viridiplantae > Streptophyta > Magnoliopsida > Poales > Poaceae > Tuctoria > Tuctoria greenei. Next base: position 286,694,952 of record JAYESD010000002.1, read on the forward strand.
AGGTGCCTGTCTGAAGCATCAATAGGAGCATCCAACCCATGCCATAGGCGGGGAGGACGGTCCCAATCAAACCACAGCCATCAAACTCTAAGTGCACGACTGAGTCTCTCTAAATCTGTAATCCCAAGGCCACCGAGGGCACGCGGCCGACAAACCACATTCCAGTTCACTTTGCAGTTCCCCCCGTGAAGGTTCTGCTCTCCCGCCCAGAAAAATCTGCGTCGCTTTTTATCAATGTCTCTGAGAAACTTCTTAGGGACCCGCAACGCTGTTAGTGTGTAGATCGGCATGGATCTCAGGACTGTTTGAACCAGTTCCTTCCTCCCAGCAATGCTCAACAAGCGCCCCTTCCACCCGGCCAGCTTGCAGCCTATTCGATCTTGAACTGACTGGAGATGAGATGTACGCAGGCGGCCTAGGGTGAGCGGCAAGCCCAGGTAGGTGATCGGAAAATCCACCGTTTGACCATTAAAAGAGGCTAGCACAGCTTGTAGGTCGATGTCCTGGCACCTTATCGGCGCCACCGTGCACTTGCTGATGTTAATACGCAAACCGGATGCCTCCCCAAAAAAATGCAGCAGGTCCATGGTGGCCCTCACTTCCTCATGGCATGGATTGAGGAAAATAATGGCATCGTCGGCATACAACGATATTCTTTGGCGTGAGGGACAGGCCGCGAGTGGACTGAACATCCCGCTGCTACAGGCCTTAGAAAGCAGGAGGTGAAGTGTGTCAATTGCAAGAGCAAAAAGGTGCGGGGAAATCGGATCGCCTTGTCGCAACCCTCGTTGATGGTAGATGGGTGGCCCAAGAATGCCATTCAGGCGAACCCGGGACGATGAAGAGGACCATAGGGCTGCTAGCCAGTCACACCACCGCCGAGGAAAACCTCTTTGCTAACTTTAGCAGGGCAATGCATCACAAACATCTGCATACAGGCATCTTAAGAAGCAATAGGCTGTAGAAAAATATCACGTTTTACACATGGCAAATATACTTGTCTAAATATATGGCATGGTTTTTAGCATGATGGCTAAGGTTAAAAGAGTTAGGAATATCAAGCTAGCCATGAAACATACTTTTCCAAACTGAATTAGTTGAGGAATGATTTTAAGTATAGTTGATGATGCGATGGCGAAGCCAACACCAGCAGACGTTCCTGCAACATTAAAAAAATTAGCATCTCAGGTTAACCTATAAATCATAGATGGAGGTATGGAGCTGCATTTGATAGGTTCACTATCAAGTCAACACACACAGGGGAAGAATCTATAGTTATATATATCACTATAAAGAGGATGCAAACCACTACAATCTCTTGGTCTGGACCTCTACGAGATTAAATGCAAGCCAAAGTCACAATGAAAAATGCTAATGATTAAAACTGAATTTTCCATGGTGAGGCTTCCCCTGAATTGTCATTACCACCACAACAACAAAATTACAGCCGTATTGGCAGAAAATCAAGCAAGCATCAAGTGAACAAAGTCTAACGTCAAACAGTACGATAGAGGATATTAAACAGATAACACAACCTCCATACACCATGCCACCACAGAATCTAGAAAATGAAAGTGGACCATGTAGGTAAACTCTGCAATAAGCTTGTTAGAATCATACTCCCTCCGTCCCCATGAACTTGTCGCTTTGTAGTTCATTTTTGAACTACAAAGCGACAAGTTCATGGGGACGGAGGGAGTACTAGATAGCAAACTAGGGATGAGCGCTCACCAATGTTATACATGTACTTTTCAATGTCAATGACTGAAGATCATATTTGAAGAGGTGTCATGTAAGTACCAGAAGCTGAAACTTCTTCTAGCAACATTTGGATATCAAAAAAAATACTTTATGGGTCGAGAAACCCATTTGATTTGATAAATACATGGAGAATTTTAAATAATCTAACCTGTTTGTGTAAAAATTGCAGTATTAATACCAATCATACGCCCCTTCGAATCTAACAAAGGGCCACCACTGCATTGAGGTTCAAACATATTGTTAGAACTTAGCAAAATGTTTATTAATACCCTTTTAGTTGAAAAAATCATTAGGATCAAAGATTTCAAGAATTAACTATAGTGTGACGTATCATGCATGAGTCACAACTTGTAACGTGTGATTCATTTCAATACATTGACTTAGAGCACAGATAAAAGGTACTCCTCCGAATTTCTTTTGATGTCGTCCGGACATCATAGCTAGTGCAAATTTTCACCAACTATGATGTCCTAACAACCTCAAAAGAAATATGGAGGTAATTACAGATATCCACTCACAAGTATGAAGAGGATAATTACAGTTGAGTTTGAATACATTGGGTGAAAATCCAAAAACATCAAACATATAGAAATGGTTTATAGCATAGTTTTTACAAATTAGTATGAAATTTTGGTAGGTAAATATTTCAATTCAATGATGATGTGTAAGTTTGTGACTGAAATGCTAACTAATGACCATTGATACCATCAGTGTGCCAATGCTACAGTTGGATTACTTGACCATGTTCGAGTAACATGATTTTTTTATTCTAGTACACACACTGTTCTTAAACTGTTCATTAGGACAACAATTTTAGTTCAATTTTGAATTGGATTTGTTGTCCCAACAGCATCAATTTTAGAATGGAGAGAGTAAATAAATAATACCAACTAATTTTTTTTAGGGCAATACAAACTAAAAGTGTTGCTTACTATCGTAAACTTATGTACCTAAACTTTGATTCACTGCTTTGCACTTTTGCGTCAGACAAGATCCACTTTGTTGTGCAATTTGAAATCTAACACTGAGTAGTAATCAGACTACATGATGTACTGCCAAGTTAAATAGAGCAATGATAGAAATGCTTAGGATGGTTTGCCATTCACAGTGTCAGTATAACAAAAAGATACTGAAGCAGCAGCAGTAAAGCTAGGCTCTACTAGTAGTCTCTAAAAAGAGTTTTGGAAAACTAGAAAATTGCCACGAAGAAGATGATAAATATAGAAAATCATTTTAACCATATCTACAAACCTGTTACCAGGGTTAATAGCAGCATCTGTTTGAATTCCACCTCCAATTGTCACTCCACCTTGACTGAAAATATCTCGATTTAAACCACTGATAACACCAACAGTTAGAGTATGGTCGAAACCAAAAGGATTTCCGATTGCTAGGCATTGCTGACCAACTTTTAGAGCTGAGGATTGTCCCAAATTAATTGACTTCAAGAGGTCTTTAGGAGCATCAACCTACATGTCCATGTATTAGGTACTGAAATAGAAACTGTTCCGCAAGAATTTTCTGAATCAAATTGAACAGGTAATCAATATAACTATTGAAATTAGATGAAAATATGAAAACACTTTACTTAATTGCTTGACACAATAGAGATGAAGTTTCTTCTGAGGCACATTATTTTTGTTTTACTATTATTTTTAAGAATTTTTTGTCCATAAATATGTCATATGAGTAATATAATAATATGTATTTAGTTACACAATTTATTTGATTGTCACCAGGAAGAATTATTGAGACACATGGATCAAAAAAAGGTATCACGTGAAAACACGAGATCTACGACAATGCATATCGAGATGAGAATGCCAGATTGAGTTTTATGTGGATAAAAGGTACCTTATTCCTTTCAGAACTAGTCTAAGTATGTCTTACCTTAAGAACAGCAAGATCCTTAGCACGGTCCGCACCAACCAATTTTCCTTCAAAACTTTTCTGTATCCTTTCAAGAATTCAAGTAGACACATAAAATTATCAGTTTGCTTGCACGTATGAATACTGGCAACTGCATTTGGTTAGTTCACGAAATCTTATCCGGGTAAGTGCAGGTATATAAGGATTTACCCTTCAGCAGCAAGAATATTGACACGGGCAACAACATCTCCAGGCTTTGGACTTTTTGAAAGAGCACTGCCAACAACTGTAATGTACAATACTCAAATGAACCCATACTCATACACGTTAGAGATATAATGTATAATTTACATACCATGATAATTTGTGACGATGTGTCCAGAATCATCCCAAACTACACCAGAACCATTTCCTTCAGGGATCTATAACGAACAAGAAGCTTTGTTCAAATAAGAGCATCTCACACCCTTATCAAAAGTAATAATATAATACATCATTAATAAATGTTATCTGCGAAAGAAACCAGGGGAGCAAATAAACACATAAGAAACTTCCGTATAGCTGCATGTTAGAGAAAATTTCCTCACAGCTTTAGCTAATTCATAATATTAGATGGGGAAGAAAAGATAATGTATCTGACCCTTGTGCTTCTAGAAAACAGGTTAATATCAAGCCATGCAACAAAAAAAAATCAAGCCATGCAACAATTAACAAATAGTCCTGCGTCTAAAATTATTAACATGTACATGCATTCAGTTTACCTCAACGATACCAGTTACATTAAGCTGTGGCCGCAGTGTTGAGTCAAAAATGTTGACAACCGAATATGTGTTTGTTTCAAAAAGCTCTGCGATACGGTTCTGTCATTCGAGAGCATGAAGCAAATAAATGTCAATGCATTTTAAAGAACAAATTCATAGAATAAGCCTATAATTCGGGCTCAACTGATTACTAACCTCAGATGGAAACAAGGGACCAGATGGAAAAATCTTAGGGGTCACATCCTCAATTTTGACAGATGGATCACCCAAAGCAAGTGCTGTAGTCAGAACATCCCAAAAGTTAATAAAACCATACATTACATGAACAATAATAAACCAACCTATTACAAGGGGCATCATCTGTTTTCAGGTAAAAGACATCAAATTAATTTCTATTAACACCTAAGTCTCCGTCATTTGGTCCGAACCTGAGAAGTACCTTGAAGAATGTAAGCACACACAGAAGGCAGACAAGGCAATAAGCTTCCTCTTTGGCACATGAATTAAGGTTTTGCTCGACATTTCACCAAGATCACTTGCCAACCTCGTTGCTCTGGAAGGTTAATCAAAATTATACACAAAAAATTAAAATAGCACAATATAAGAACATTGCATGAACAATTAGTGAGGTGGAGAAGAGGCAACAAATCCAAATCTCAAGCAGAGAATCACCTGATGCAGGCGAACAGTGCTAGGATTTAAAAAAAAAGGAAAACATGTAAAATATAAATATCATTCTCTCTAATAGCTAACAGGTTATGGAATTGGGCTATTATATCCTAAGGGCCACATGCGTGATATCGAAATGAAATGCAAACGATACAAAACTGCCATAAGCTAAGACGCTCTGTGATGTTCTTGAAAACTGATATACATTAGCCCTTGACACAAGAGGCCACTAGAACTGCTTGGGTACTGATGCGTATACTAGCGAAATGCATGCGGATGGGGAGAAAAAGTGCTGGTATGCCGCAAGAGACGGTCAGACCTCCGAGGCGCTGGTTCGCCGTCGTTGGTCGTGGAGGCGGCGCACTCAACGACAAGCCTCCGGCGGCCGACGCGTCTGGCCGCAGCACACGGCGCGGCGCTGGCGAGGCAGCGCATCCGGGATTGTGGGTTTCCGAAGGGGTGTTACGTGTGTGGCGCACGAGCGAACTGAACGAGCTGCAACTGCAATCGGGAGGAATCCGATTTCATTTCTTTATCCGTTTCCAAAAAAAAAAAAAGATGTAAGAAAGGAGATCGTACATCCATTTCCAGAAGCAGCCCACGTCGGCCCAGCATCTCCACCAGGCCCGCCTCTCGCGCGCCGCCGACCATTCCCTCCCCTTCTTCCTCCCCGACGCCGCATGCGGCCGGCCCCAACCTAACCCGACCGACCCCATGGCGGCCGCCGCCATCGCCGGCGCTATTCTCCGCCGCTCGACTTCCTCAACGCACCGCCGTGTCCTCCTCCCTCTCTTCTCGCACCTCCACCGCAGCTCGCCCCAACCTCCATCTCCATGGCTCCTACCACAGAATCGCTTCTTCTCAGCCGACATAGCCGGTGATCCCAACCAGAAATCACAATCTCTGGACCCGAAGCAGCTATGGCGCGAAATATCCGCGTCGGACCCGTCCTCCGGCTCGTCCCGCCTGCCGAAGGCCACGTGGGACGCCGTTGGGCTCCTCGTCCGCGGCTTCGCCAAGAACCCGGCCATTTCCGACCAGGCGCTGGCGCTGTACATACCGGCCTCCGCCTTCCCTACCTACGCCCGCCGCTTCCGCGAGTACCTCCTCCCGCGCCTCTCCGAGGACTTCGCGGCTCGCCTCCTCGCCCTCCCGGCCGAGGACGCGCACGCGCTCCTCCTGCCGGCCTTCGCCGAGTTCTGCGTCTCCAACTTCGCCGACGAGCTGAGGCAGCACAGGTCGGTCATGGCCGCGGCGGACCTCACGGCGCCGCACACCTGGTACCCCTTCGCGCGCGCCATGCGCCGCCGGATCGTGTACCACTGCGGCCCCACGAACAGTGGCAAGACGCACAACGCGCTCACTCGCTTCGCTGCCGCCAAGTCCGGAGTCTACTGCAGCCCGCTCCGGCTCCTTGCCATGGAGGTCTTTGACAAGGTCAACACCCTCGGTGTCTACTGCACGCTCCGCACCGGCCAGGAGGTTAAGGAAGTGCCTTTTGCCGACCATGTAGCGTGTACTATTGAAATGGTGTCCACCGAGGAGCTCTACGAAGTCGCTGTGGTTGATGAGATACAGATGATGTCTGACCCTGTCAGGGGCTTCGCGTGGACACGTGCGGTGCTTGGGCTCAAGGCAGATGAGATACATCTCTGCGGTGACCCTAGTGTGCTCAAGATTGTCCGGAAGATTTGTGCACATACTGGGGATGATTTGGAGGTGCATCAGTATGAACGGTTCAAGCCGCTTGTTGTTGAGGCAAAGACACTTCTTGGGGACCTCAAGAATGTTCGATCTGGTGACTGCATTGTTGCTTTCTCACGCAGGGAAATATTTGAGGTGAAACTAGCAATTGAGAAGTTTACAAAACACAAGTGCTGCGTTATTTATGGTGCTTTGCCACCAGAAACGCGACGACAGCAAGCTAAGTTGTTCAACGAGCAGGATAATGAGTACGATGTGCTTGTCGCTAGTGATGCAGTTGGCATGGGGCTGAACCTCAACATTAGGAGGGTTGTATTCTATAGCTTGTCAAAGTACAATGGGGACAGGATGGTTTCAGTTCCTGCTTCTCAGGTAAAGCAGATTGCTGGTCGTGCTGGTCGGAGGGGCAGTGTTTACCCAGATGGGCTCACAACTACTTTCTTGAAGGATGACTTGGATTATTTGATCCAGTGCCTGCAGCAGCCGTTTGAGGAGGCACAGAAAGTTGGTCTTTTCCCATGCTTTGAGCAAGTGGAAATGTTTGCCAGCCAGTTCCCTGCACTTTCTTTCAATGAGCTTTTGGATAAATTCCGTGATAATTGCCGCATTGATAAGACATACTTCATGTGTCAGCAGGACGGTATCAAGAAGGTTGCTAATATGCTTGAGAGGGTCCAGGGGCTATCCCTCAAGGATCGCTACAATTTTTGTTTTGCACCAGTAAATATAAGGGATCCAAAAGCCATGTACCATCTTCTAAGATTTGCAACTCACTATAGCCAAAGCCGTCGTGTCAGTATCGCGATGGGAGTGCCAAGAGGTTCTGCAAAAAACGACACTGAGCTTCTAGACCTTGAAACGAAGCACCAGGTCCTATCAATGTATTTATGGCTGGCACACCATTTTGAGGAAGATAACTTCCCTCACGTGGAGAAGGCTGAGGAAATGGCAACAAACATTGCTGATTTACTTGGCAAATCACTTGCCAAGGCCTGCTGGAAACCTGAATCAAGGCAGCAAGTGAGGCAGCGACAACAAAATGGAAATGAGGATAAGAGCAATGAGAAGCACACGTCACATGATGGTGCAAATGATGGTTCTAATGATGGTTATGAACGGCCAAGGTTGCTTCCTAAAACATTCCTTAGGTAATAGCTCCAGTTGTCATCTTTTCACACAAATCAAGTTTTCACAATTTACTTGTTAGTTAGGTAAATACTAAATAGAAGGGAGCTGGATCTTGATAACTACTTTTTCAGATATTATATGGATATTGTTATTCACCTTTTATTTAATTGTGGCATCTGAATCCAGTACTGTCTAAAGATATTAATCTGCTGGTGATTGTGTGCTTTGCTATGTGACTTGTGCATTTCTTGTAAGTGTTATGATCCTTACGTGTAGTGTTCATTGGTCCATCTTTCAATATATGAATTTTCCTGAACCTGGAATGTATTTGCTCAAGGTGATTATTTTATTTGTTTGTTATGGTAGACTGCATGCTTTTGATGAGGCACTGCTATTTTAGAAGCATTTTTTGGAACTGCAAAACGATTGTGCTATAAAATACCCACCTAAATGCGTAAGTCACTGTCGCTGCAAACTGTTAGGAACGAACAATTTGCTGACTCATGAACCTATAATTTGCTATGTGTGAATTTGTAGGGATGATAGTGTTATCTGTATTATGTGAAGGTAATGGCCATTTCAACGCAGGAAACAACTTCAGTTGTTGAACTGAAACTGAATATCTTATGCCTACATACCACTGCCAAAATTCAAGTTGCTCACTTACTCTGACACTAGATGTTCTTAGACTTACTTGTAGAATGGACTGAGAAAACATGTGTCATATATGCATGATGTATCTGCCAACTTAAGGGTCTGGAAAGCTACGAGTTGCCATTTTGTTAAACATTTACTGCTCAATACACTGTCAGTTTTGTCAGCAAATTAAACATTGTCACTTCCTTTCACAGTCTTACAGATAACAATTAGCTGTAAATTTCTAGTCCAACCGTGGACATTATGTTAGTTAAACCACTGTTTCTGTCCTGAATGCGGTCATTTAACTACAAGTTTTGTGTTCTTATGCATTTTTTTAGCTACTATTGCAGTGTGCCACTATCTGTATATCATTCGCCGTTTCCCATGATCAATTTATCTGCACCATGCGTTGCAACAGCCAACAACTGATAAAAAGAATTCATGGTTTTTCATATTATATAGGTGTGCTTGAAGATTAAGTTAACTTAAATTTCCTGATCATTTCCCCTCAGAAAACATATCTGATTTTGTATGTCTTGTAGTTCCTTAAGCTTTCATTTGGATGTTTCAGTTTGTGCATTTGACTATTTGAGAAAGGTGTATTTACCTGATTTGGATGTGTTGTAGTTCCTTAAGCTTTTTCGTTGGGATGTTTATGCATTTGATCATTTTGTAGGAAATGGCAGGACAGACCCAACCAGAATCCCCCTTCCTTTGCGGTGTGAAGTTTTTGTCGGGTGATCAACCTAATATGTTCCGCTTGAGCCAAGTTGGATAGCTTTTTGCAACCCCAGACCCAGGGGAGGGCCTACAAGCTTAGCATGCCTCAGCTATCACCTCAGTTTTGAGTTTTGACATAAGACTGTTTTGCCTGGTGAAGCTTGGATTTTGATCATGACGCTAAGGCCTTCCCGTAGGTTGTGCAAATCGCATCAACACACTTACATGATGCTATTGAATAGCACCACGGGATATTTATGCTGACATGCTGTTGTGCAATAGTAGATTGCATGGCAAGGAATAATTGGATGATGTTTAGAAGGTTAACCCCGGTCAGATTAGTTATCCTGATATATGCATTCTCATATTGTTGTAACAGGTAACTCGGTGTATGCTGAAATTTTCGTTTTCAGGTAATTTAGTGTGCATTCAGTACATGATGGATGCTATATATTTGGAGAGGAGAATTATCATATAGATATGCCTTGCAACGTTTTCACTTCAGGCCTCTGTGCCTTGGATTCAGAGACTTTTGTAACTTTCCTGAAACCCACGGGCTCGTGTGACGACTCTGTACAGCTCGAGATCAGAGGTCTATATCACAGAAGGTCTAACGTGTGAGTTGGTTTAGGATATATGAACATAAACCATGGCTCATTTTCATTCAGCAACTAGGTTGAAGAGTTCGGCTGCACAGCTATACTCCTATTTTTTAATTGCTCTTAGGATAACGATTCTAGTTTTAAAATGAATAAGAGTTGTTAGTCATTTCATTTGAGACGTTATATAGCCACCAATTCACATCAAACTGGATCTACTTAATAATATTTTGGACTTGTTATATGGATATATTTACGATACAGTGCTGGATTCGAATATAAATACAGATAATTTGGATATCGAATGACAAAGCCTCAAATCACTTCCACATCCATATTTTTAAGATAATTCAGAGGAGGATAGAAATAGTGTAAAAATATTAATCAGATAAGAAAATTTGTGTAAGTTCACTTCTTTTCTGTGCACTTTACATAATTTTGGCGCGTTGGGATTACCGAACGAACTCGATCGTACTGAACTGCGACGGCTGCTCACACTTGGGCCCCTCCACCGCATCGTGCCTCACGGGCCGGAGCATCGCAGCATCAACGCAGACGTGCTCCGCCTCCAGGTCGGCCCACGACCCGGGCCCTCTCCGCTCGGCTCGGCCGGTGCAGCTGGCGCTGCCGAGGAGAGCAGCCACCAGCCAACAACACAACACGGCCACGGCGGAACCGCGCGGCGTGCGTGTGCGTAGCCTCCACGCGGGGACCGCTTTCCGCTCGCGTCAAATCGACGCGCGGCGAGTCCCGCCGTGCTTGTATAAATTTCGCCGGTCCCGCCTCCCCGCTTCGCCTACCTTCGCCGGCGCTCTAGAAGCCGTCTTCCAAGCCCGAGGAGGAGCCGACGGAACCTGCTCCCGATGGCCGCCGAGACCTGCGCCCTGCGGCCGCTATTCGGCGGCGCCATCTCCACCACTTTCCCCTTCCGGTTCCAGGTACGGAGCCTTCGTTCGCTCCCCGCCCCGGGCAGGCGGATCTCTCTCCCTTGACCTGTTCTCCGTTTCCCGCGTGCTCGTGGTGCGTGCGCTGACGCTGTTCGTGTCCCCCGTTCCCTTTGGTTTCGGCCAGGACGTGAGCAACGTCCGGGAAGTCCCCGACCACCAGGAGGCCTTCGTCGATCCCGCCCGCGACGAGAGCCTCATCTTCGAGCTGCTCGACCTCAAGCGCGAGGTGGACGACGCCGGCAGCGCGCTCTGGTTCCTGCGTGACATCGCAAACGAGCAGGACGCCGGTGACAACATGGTAACGACAGTCCCTTGACTTGCCTGATGTTCGATGATAAAATTCAGTAGTCGGCCACCGACCGAAGTCCTAAATGGGGCCTACTCTAATTGCTCTGGCTGCCGCTACAGCAGCCAACAGTCAACGGCTGCAGCTGCAACTGTGACTGGAGCAGCCACAGGAATCTCAACCGATCACGCTTGGTCCAGCACTAGCTGTGACTTCGCACTGTATTCGGACTAGTTGCGCGCCTCACCTGCACTGGGTAACTGGCTAATTGAACTGGACGGACGGAATAGGCCTATTTGTAATCTGTTTCTTGCTCTTTTTCTAGGTGGTTGAGCATTCTGGGACACTCGAGCTAGCTGGTTTACGTACTGGAGAAGCACCTTTTGTGGCTGGAACTGCAATTGGGCAGCTGGTAAGCTTATCTACGGATATGCTATGAGATTTTCAGATTATATTCATGTTGCTTACAATTGAACTCTGATTTTTAATTCTTGTCTGTGCTTCTTGGTTACGATGGTAGAAGGTTTCTGGTTTGTCTGCATATTACTGAGATTAAGCAAGTTTACAGTAGATATTAGGCATCCTTGAGAATAATCAGCTGGAATTTACACTGTCCAAGCACTATTGGTTAAGGGCTGCTTATGTTGCTTGAACTTTGGTTTTCTGGATTTTGTGCACCTTTGTCATAATGGTTAAAACTTAATGAAGAATATACTTTAGTGGAAGGGAAACAAACATTGAATCTTAATTTAGGTGAATTGGTAATCTAGGAAATGTTGTATTAATGAAATATACTTCAATTTGTATCCTTATTCGACTAGCTCTTCTACTTCAGTGTCTTGATGTACACTCATGTTGGAGAGTTCAACACTGAATATGAAAGAAGGGTCAACAAAAAGAAATGCATCAGTAGGGTCTCATTTTTTTATATTTTTCGTTTATGCAGGCTGTTTCAAAAGGAAGGCAGGGCAGAGAAGCACAGAACATAGTTAGAGTAAGTATATCCACTCGCCATGTGTATGGTCAAGCAGAAATGTTGACACTTGAAACTGACTGTTGCATTACCTTTACAGCTTTACCTGGCAAACATACGCCTGAAGAATGCAGAAACAGATGTACTTATCACTGCGTATGAACCATTGTTGATAAAGTAAGCCCAGTAGATCACTAGCACATAATCCCTATATATAATCACCGTTGTTGTATTATTCTTGAGAAAATAAGGTCTATACTATTTGTACTTCCTCAAAGATGAAAGCTTATCCACATTTATCTCAACTTCAGATATATTTTAGTGACATTTATTGATATGTGCATCTTGATTAATAACTAACGATATGTGAAAATAATTTATAGATTAGTTCTGGCGATCTTTCCTGATACCTCTTGGCATGTTAATGAGGTGAATAAGAAGAAATGGGAATCTTTTATTAAATGTTCTGCTTGCTAATCTTTTTTTTACAAGTCCCTTTCAGCTTTCCAGTATGGAATAACCCTTCTATGTGTAGATATAACTCAATTTTCATCTACGTTTGTAGTTGGAAATATTAAGTGGAACCAAGCTACTGAATTTGATGAAAGATTCAAAATATTGACTGTGGCATTCACATCTAAGTTCTTGATACAAGCCTGCCGTCTTTACATTTATATAGTTAATTGAGGGTTTGACATTCAGTTTTACCAGCATTACAGGGCAACTTAATTGATTTACTCTGTCATTTTCTGTTACAGCCCCTTGAGTGAAAGCGCCAGGACTGTTGCATCTGGTGCTGCGATACCTGCTGAACAAGCAGGATACTTGCCGATGTCTGAGATCTTCAAACTTGCAGTGATGAATTTCAATGTGCATGATTGGAATCTTTTCAATGGTGGTCCTTGAAACAGAGTGGACCTCATCTTCCACTTCTGACAGAGAGCATCTTAGGAACATATTTTTTTTGTTTTAGATTGGCTGTTCAAGTTATGCTATTAGCTTCAGTAGTGTCTTCCAAATACCTTTATTGAACTAAATTATCAGCATTGGTGGAGTTTTTTCATGTTTGGTTGTAGTAGAATGCAGTTGATCTGTCCATGCTATTTAAGTCTTCTGCAAAAGGCATATTTGCTCTTTTCTGTTATAAAGCATGGACCGTTTGCCATTGTGATATCAAATTTCTAAAGAATGGCCATTTCAGTTTGCTGGATGTTTGATAAGATGTCATCCTCACGTTCATTGTATGGTCTGACAATATTAGTCCTACATGATACTCCCTCCATCCCTAAAAGTATGTCGTTTTTAACACTAAATTTAGTATTAAAAATGACATCCTTTTAGGGATGGAGGGAGTACCATATATTCTTGATCGCTCGTGGCAACTTGCAACAAGATCCAGGCTGACGAGTGTGAACTATGGAGTCCAAGGAAGAAGATGCGAACTGACAGAAAAATGGGTGACACGGAGAGTGTGCCTGATGCTTCAATACTTCGAATGCAGCCTGCTCATTTGACGCCTAAATTGTGCGTAATGTTCTTATTTATTTATTTATTCAAGTAATACTCTGGTGCGGTGGTGCCTCCGTGTTGGCACCTTCAAAAAACGGATAGTGGAGTATTTATTCTAAATATTATTCGGGCCAGCTTCTGATCATTTTGCTTGGCAACCGATAGCGGAGTATATATTACAAGTCCACGTTATACAGCGTTGCGATTTCCTTTGCCGGAAATCGATTATAATCCGTCCCTCGACAACGAAAAATCAGAGATAGAGGAAAAGAAGAAAAAAAGGAAAGTGCTGGGAGTTTGAGGCCTCGATTTCTCATTAGAGATTATCATCACGGGAGGGGAGGGGAGGTATGTAGGTGCCTGGAGAAAATTTTGAAGTCGAGGATGCTGAGTTACATCAGTGCATGGCTTCAGCTTCACTTCCACTGGTTGGCGACGATGTCAGCGAGGTCGACGACCCTCTGCGAGTACCCCCACTCGTTGTCGTACCAGGCGATGACCTTAACCATGTCGTCTCCCATGACCATGGTGAGCGACGCGTCGATGGTGCACGACACGTCGGAGCACCTGAAGTCGACGGACACGAGCGGCACGTCGCAGACCTCGAGGATGCCCCTGAGCTCGGCGGCGGCGCTGTCGCGGAACGCCTGGTTCACCTCCTCGGCGAGGGTCTTGTTGGAGACCTGCACCACGAGGTCGACGACGGAGACGTTCGGGGTGGGCACCCGCAGCGCGATCCCGTTGAGCTTGCCCTTGAGGTTGGGGAGCACCAGCGCGACGGCCTTGGCGGCGCCGGTGGACGTGGGCACGATGTTGAGCGCGGCGGCACGGGCGCGGCGCAGGTCGCGGTGGCTGGCGTCGAGCAGCCTCTGGTCACCGGTGTAGGAGTGGGTGGTGGTCATCGTCCCCTTGATGATGCCTGGAGGAAGTATATATATGAGCCATGATTTTCGTTTTCCTTATTAGTATTAAGCATCCGTCGGCAGTTATTAACTAGTAGTAATTGATTAATCGCGTCGCATGGTGGGCAAGCCGGTGTAGTGTATCATCAGCGCGAACGAAAACGAAGGGATAGATATGATGAGGTACGCCGTGTGTACGTACCGAACTTTTGGTCGAGGACCTTGACGAAGGGGGCGAGGCAGTTGGTGGTGCAGGAGGCGTTGCTGATGATGGGCTCGTCGGGGTTGTACTGGTCGGCATTGACGCCGACGACGTAGGTGGGGATGTCGCCCTTTCCCGGCGCGGTGATGAGCACCTTCTTGGCTCCCGCCTGGATGTGCTTCCCGGCGCCCTCGCGGTCGACGAACACCCCGGTGCCCTCGATGACGAGGTCGACGCCGAGGTCGCCCCACGGCAGGTTGCTCGGGTTGCGGTTGGACACGACCTTGATGACCTTGCCGTCGACGGAGATGGCGTCGTCCCCGACGGGCTTGACGTCGGCGTCGAAGATGCCGAGCGTGGAGTCGTACTTGAGGAGGTGCGACGCCTGCTTGACGCCCCCGGTGTCGTTGATGGCGACGACGTCGAGCGGCGAGCCGTCGCGGCCGTGCCAGCACCGCAGGAAGTTGCGCCCGATGCGGCCGAACCCGTTGATCGCCACCTTCAGCTTCGCCTCCGTGGGCGCCCGCCTCGCGCCGCCGCTGGAGCCGACCTAGTTATAAGGATCCATATATATCACCACGCGTGTGGGCATGCATGCATGATGACGCGACGCGACGAACCAAAGGCTGACTGATTGCACGTCTGAAAAAAAAAAAAGAGACAGAACGAACGGTACCGCGTAGGTCTTGAACGAGACGGCGGAGACGAAGTCCTCGGAGGTGGCATTCCGGCGCAGCGGCAGCGACGCGGAGCTCCTGAGCCCGGAGAACTCCGACAAGAGCATGGGCGACGCCATGGCGGAAGGCCTGATCGATGAGCAGTGTAAGTACGTGCTAGCCAACAAGCTAGAGGAAGGACGGTGGAGCGGGCGGGTATATTCATTCGAGTTGGCGGATTGGGGTGCGCGCGTTTGTGGTGCAGGGCGGCCGGCGCCGCGATCGTGGGGTCGGGATTGGGTGAGGGATGAGATTTCGGATAGCCCCCCGACGAATGGCTGCCAGTGCTCATGCGCCTGTAGTGCTCTCGCTCCAGTTTATTTTCTTGATCGCCCTTACCTTACTCGTCGGTTCAGGTGCACGGCACCCCTTACTCATAACACAGTCCGAATGTGAACCATGCGCTTAATTAATCCACAAGCGCACGCACGGTGACCGAGAACATCAGTGGCAGCGATTACCATGCATCTCGTGGGCCGGTTTTGCGTCGAAGGCGGAGTAGAACTGGGCCTGGACTCTGGAGGTTCGGTTTATTTATTGAATTCTCCTGCATTTCCCTCGATCAAAGAGGAAAAAAGGGGAAGGTCGTCGCCCCCGAACTGGGCCTGGACACTTTACGATAGCGTCCAGTGGAGTTCCGTGGGAGGCTTTTTTGCCCTCGGAATATTTATCGCCGTCCAGCTAGGTGTATTATATTATCGATCATGTAAGTGACAAGTTTATGGAGACGGAGAGAGTATTATCTAATGATGCTACCGGTATATATTTGACGTGTCGCGACTAGCATTCTGGATCGGCTCCGTAACATTGCGTGCTGGATTTTTTTTAATTGATAAAGAATAAGTTCGGAATTTTAATAACAGTAGGTATGTACATCTATTTTGGAAACTAGGAAGGACGTTATACTTTACCATACCGTTCCGTGGAGTTCGATGGGAGGCTTTTTTGCCCTCGTACTCGTAATATTTATCCCCGACGACCTCGTGGAATCTTTCTGGAACTGTGCCGCCGGCGCTAAAAAAAAATGAAACGCAAACCGCATTCCTCCCCGGGCCCCGATCCAGCGGTCGGATACGGTGTGCGCGCGCCGTGGCCGTGTGAACCGAGCAGCGCGAGGCGAAGACGTCTGCGGCGGCCTCGGTTAGTCGGATGCATGGCCAGCTCGCAGCTCGTGGCCGCTGCCTGCGTGTGCCTGCAGCCTGCGCGCGCCCATGCGGCCCAGAGAGACGTACGCGGTTCGGTCAGATCAGATTGCCGCGCGCGCGCGTGCTGGCGCCATGCGGTCTCTCTCTCTCTATCGGATCTCGCTCGCTCGGCCCGGACCCTGCTCCCGGCCGCTTCAACTCGTCCTTCCATACCATGCCATGCGCGGCTGCCGGAGCTGGGCCTGAGCTGGCGAAGCAGCCCATCCATCCATCCATCGATCCATCGTCTGCGCGTCCATGTGACGGCGCATACACCATATGCATGTGAGGAGGGCCTGCGCCACGCTCCGCGTGCTCTGCCGGGACGTAGTACGTGGTTCCTGCCTCCCGCCTGGCCTGACTGGGACGTCGACTGCCTCTGGCGGTTGCACTACTGCCCGGCGGCCCCTACCGCGGACGACATGCATGGTCTCGTCGCGTCGCGCGCCACCAAGCATGATGCATGCCCGTGTGCGTGGGCGTGCCATTCCGTGACCTCTCCAGTCCAATCACGCATATGCACAGGTGCTGACACACTGCACCGTAGTAGGCTGTTCTACTTACTTTTGGGTCTTTCCGCGGCACACCAACACGACACCAGAGGTTTAGTTTCCGTCCCATCTTTTTTTTTCTAATACACGTACTCACTCCATCCAAAAAAGGATGACGTTTTTAGAATTAAAATTAGTTCTTAAAAACGACATTTTTTTGGGAGGCCACACGCATGTCTGGACTCTGCTGGAGCAACGTAGTCCTAGCAGGTAGTAGCAGCTATCCATAGCTTATGGAACAGGGCGCGCGAGAGGGACCTGGATTCCTACTGTCCGGCGCTACTGCAGTCCCGCCCCATCAACGAGACAGGATCGCGGAGGAGTACTCCCTCCGGTGTACAAAAAATTGTCGTTTTAGACATGTTCTCGCATACCAAGGAAGCATTAAATACATTTCTTTCTTTTACAATACAACTCTCCTTAGTGGTCTAAGTGGTCTTCTTCACGTTTTTCCAGCCAATCTGATGCAGGTTCGATTCCTAGATACACGCTACCCCATTTTTTACACCATTTTCCATGGCATGCAGTGTAAAACGACAATTTTTTGTGCACTCTTGGCTCTAGTGTAGAACGACAATATTTTGTACACTAGAGGGAGTACTATACTACGGTGAGTAGCGATTGATGGAATCGGGGGATCACATCATCATCGTCTCATCCATCTCTTCGGGATCGCGTCCAATCACGCTGCTGTTGGTCGAATCGACGGGTCCTTTTCCAGTCAGGGACGCTTTGACCGCCCGCGCTCCCGCTCGCCGCCGTGCCCTCGATCGCCCCTCGGCTAGCTCCGCGCGGTTACAGTAACGCCCCCGGCGTCTAGAGATTCACGCCTGACGTTTACCGTTTCCACCCTGCCTGCCGGTTTCGAAGTTTGGGCTCCTTTTGAGATGGCGGAGGAGAGCGAGGCGAGGGAGTAGCCGCGGCCCGGGGCTACTGCTGCGCTGCTGCATTTGTTTATCCAGAGTGCGTTTGCGCCGGCGCTCTTACTAGTTCGAAACAATGCCACCACCGACCGCGCGCGTTGTTTGTCCCAAGACAGCCAGCAGTGCGCGACGGTTGAGCGAGCTCGTTCCCCGTTCTCGGCAACTTGTTCCCCGGAACCGCCTCGCGCGTTGGGCGTTCTGTCCCGTTCTAAACTGCCCCGAGCCGATATACTACAGCATGCAGTACTGGGACATTATTATCAGTGGCACAGGAACAGGACGCGAGCAGTACACGGTGCACGACATGCTCTCGGCTCTCCGTCGTTTGAGATATCAATTCAAGAAGACGTTACCGACGGCCGGACGTTAGGTTTCCTGGTCCCGTTTCCCGCACGACACGACGACCTTACCATCAACCATGCATGTCCTCCCAGTCCCATAGTGAGCTTTGAACCACATCCACTGCAAACGACAAAGGACAAGCATAGACAGCGAAGATACGGGAAACACACTCAAACCAACTACAACTATTAAGTACTACTAGTCCTAGTAACACACGGCAGCGGTGGCGCCATGGAGCCATGAAGACAGTGCAGTGCTGTTCCCGCTCGCGGCTGATGGCCCCACGACCGGCAGCGCGTGGCGGTGCTGCGTGTTTTTCTTTTTGCGCCGGCGCGCCGACGGCACCGCACCACCACCCTGCAGGATAGATTGGATAGATGGTCCCCTGGCGGCCCTGCATCTCCGGCCTACCTCATCGATCATCGGGCTGCTAATTAACTGCATGATCCGTCCGTCCGTTCGTACTAGCCAAAACGAATCCAAGATTTTCTACTGTTCCGGCCGCCACCTCTCCCTCCATCCACGCCGTGTTGTTGCCCTCCCTACAAAGCACACACACGCAAGGGCATTCACCCGAATCACCTCAAGCCCACCTCTTTTTTTTTTTCCTTCGGATGCGAAGATCCTTCACGCATTCATGCATGTACTTCCACGGGATACTGTACGTACTAGTCCATCGGCATCGCAGTAATGGTGAACAGATCATCGCCCGTGTGCTCGTGATACAGCAACAGCAGTAACTCGGGCATTGATACAACCGCGCGCGGTCCAAACAGGGGGGCGATCAGATCAGAGGACGGCGATCTCATCCGCGCGCCGTTGTTGCTCCGTTTCGCCATTGATGAGGAAGGCTTCAACCGAATCCAGCCGTATCGCCGTACCCCGGCCACGAACGTTGAATCACAGGCAGGAGGGGAACGTTCTATCACGGTTCTTGGCGCGTACCGAGTTATTATCGGACCTGGGCGGTGGGTCCGCCGAGGCACCTCGCGCACGCCATCACCATGAGGGTGAGGAGGTCCCGTGATACCATGGATGGATCGTTCCGCCGCCGGCGGCGCATCAAGGCCGTCGGAGCGGGCGCCTTTGACCGATCCGGCGAACGCCCGTAATCCCCTCTCCTCCTAGGATCCACTGAGTTTGACCGTGATTACTTCCTCCGTTCTAAAAAGGTTGTCACATGTAGTTCAAAAATGAACTACAAAGCGACAAACTTTTTGAAACGGAGGAAGTAATTAATAAATCAATCCATCAAGGATAAAATACTAGAAAAACAAGCCCGATGATCGTCCACACCCACCGCAACCGCCACACTACCGTAATATTTCACCCTAACAATCTTCGATCTTTTTCACCCTGTAATCCAGCTCCGGCCGCGACCCTGCAATGAACCAATGATACTACAGTACACGAGATGCAATTGACTTGCGCGATTGGATCTGACAGCCGCCGGTGCGTGATGACAGTTTCAATCAGAGCGTTTGTTGCTCCAGTTATTTTTTTTCCTCCGGTGCGCTCACATGCCGAGCATATGGACTTGTGTTTACAGTGGTTATTTTATCCAGCAGCCCCCTGCATCTGAATCTTACGAGCGGTACGTGCGCTGGTAGTTGACTGAGAATTTTGTATCCGGCTTACACGTTTACTTGTGACAGGAAACCGGTGGCTGTTTACCCTTTTGTTTTTGGGATATTGTGTTTACTACCCATGGCTGCCCAACACATGAATCTGAGGATGTTGTCAGTCAATGTATCACATCTTCGTTTTCTTATGTTTTTTGATCATCAAGCATGTATTGCCGATGTGTCTGCTACTTTTATCAAGACGAATGCCAATTACACTTGTTCATGTGACGCCAATCAAACTTTGCGGATCGATAAAAATGTAGTAGGACATAAATAGATGGCCGAAGACTTAATGATGAGTAATGATCCACATCGACAAAATGCGAGTGCAAGGAGCTTTAGCCCGTCAGGAGTGTTCTACTATTCTAAATGTTTCATGGAAATTATTAACAAAATGGGCATTGCTTGATTTTAATTAGCTTGTACTATGATGCTAAGATGGGAAGCACTACAGATGTGCATCACTACACAAATGTTAATTACCGCCATACTTACAGAGACGATTTAGAGTGTAGCTAAGTTGTTACTACCTTATTAGCCTCTTATTGGGATCGTTTTGGTTAGTGCGAATCCTGATAGTATTTGCTTATGCATCGACAGGCACCTCTCTCTCTTCTGTGAGCCTAGTGCGAAGAAACATGTGTCCTTCCCTCTCATGCCCTTAAACCCTCGTTGCAATGAGTGGCACGTATTATCTTCCAAATGCCTGTAGTGAATGAGTTTTTTTTGGAAGATGTTATTACCCGTTATATGCATGTTTTAGTTACTTTTATAAGTGTATTTTTTCGTGAAATGATCGCTGGCATTTGTTATGTTTTTTTTTCGCAAAAGAAAAAAAAAATCAATCCTGTCAATGGAACCAGTGACCACGCCGAATTACAAAAACCCGTTCTGTTCTCGAGCCTGCTGCCCACACATGGCGGACCCGCTCGCTCCGCTCTCCCAAGGCGCGGTCCCCACACACTGCGCCGTAACAGAAACGGTAACTTTTCGGTGGGTCCGTCTCAGAGAACCAGACGGGTGCTGTTTTGTTTCTGTTTTTATAGTTTTTACCGACAGTAAATAAAGCCCACCCGGTTTCTTTAAGAGATGAGCCCCCCGTTTCTTAAAAGAGGAGAAGAGGTAAAAAACGATGCATCCACTTGAGTACGTGACGCTTTCACGTGTACGCAGGCTTGTATGCGTACATGTACGAGCATACGCATTTATCCCGCCGTGCACACACTAGTAGCCTAGTACATATACATACAGAACCGTACAAGTCAGCAGTCAGCACCTTGCAGAGCTGTCACGTCGGCCCCAACTTCCAGCCTCCTCTATGGTGTGGGGAACTCTATAATGCATTCTCGTTAAACCGTCCACGTACAACACAATGGCTCTCACGAACGGGTTTCCTGCTGACGTGTGGGCCCAATGATAGGAGCGAGCGGCTTTGCTCCCGGGTGCTGCTACACTCACCGCACGGTCTTCACAAGGCAAGGTCACCGCCCGGTAACCACCGAAACAGTTCGCGTCTCAGATCGATACGTGCCGAGGCGCGTCAGTCAGTATCCTACGCTCGCCGCGCGTGATCTGACAAACCTCGAGCTCAGCCTCACCCTCACCTCTCCTATGGCTACTACTCCTACTTCCCCTCTCCTCGAATAACGCGAACGAAGCTTTTTTGTTTGTTTAAGCACGCCCTAGTGTGCCCGGCCAAAAAAATCAGTGCACTGCACAGTGGTGCTCGCTGCAATATAAAGATCAAGCGGAAGCAGGCCCAGGAACAAGAGGAAGAGAGAGGGAGGGAGGGAGCAGGTTTTCGAGTTTTGAGCTTGCGCTGCTCTGGGATCCAATGCCAAGGCTGTGAGAGACCGGTGGTCTTTCGTGTCCTGAGGGAGAGCCGTAGAGAAGGCGCAATGGCGGAGGAGGCGGCGAGCTGCGGTGGCGGCGGGTGCGAGGCGGTGAAGAAGCGGCCGGACCAGAGCGTGGCGTTCCACGAGCTGTTCAGCTTCGCCGACCCGCTGGACTGGCTGCTCATGGCGGCGGGGAGCGTCGGCGCGGTGGTGCACGGCGCCGCCATGCCGGTCTTCTTCCTCCTCTTTGGCGAGCTCGTCAACGGCTTCGGCAAGAACCAGCACCACCTCCGCCGCATGACGGACGAGGTGTCCAAGGTACGTACATACTGTATTTCGTTCGCCGCATCTCGTCTTTGCGCTTGCTGTTCCGTAGCTCTCGCTTTGATCCATGAACACTAATTTTTTGTGTGTGTGTGTTTGCTTTCTTTGCGCGCTTGTTCAGTACTCGCTCTACTTCGTCTACCTCGGGCTTGTGGTCTGCGCCTCGTCGTACCTAGGTGGGTGTCTCGCGCTGCTCTGTTATTACACGCCACCGCCCCCCCCCCCCCCCCCCCCTCTGTGCGTGTTCTTCTTCTCCCTGGTCGTGCGGCGTCGTGGCCTTTACCTTGTGCTCTGTTTTCGTGCAGAGATTGCGTGCTGGATGTACACCGGCGAGCGCCAGGTGGGCGCGCTGCGGCGGCGGTACCTGGAGGCCGTTCTGAGGCAGGACGTGGGCTTCTTCGACACCGACGCGCGTACCGGCGACATCGTCTTCAGCGTCTCCACCGACACGCTCCTCGTCCAGGACGCCATTGGCGAGAAGGTGTGACTCATCCCAACCCATCACTTGTCCTCCACCTCTTGCCTCGCCACATCAGAGCCGTGGCTCATGTCTTCCGGCGTGTTCAAAGATCTGACGATTGACGGAAATGGACTGGATACAGGTTGGCAACTTCATCCACTACCTCGCGACGTTCCTGGCCGGGCTCGTCGTCGGGTTCGTCTCGGCCTGGAGGCTCGCGCTGCTCAGTATCGCCGTCATCCCGGGCATCGCCTTCGCGGGCGGGCTGTACGCGTACACACTCACCGGCCTCACCTCCAAGAGCCGGGACTCGTACGCCAATGCCGGAATCATAGCCGAGCAGGTATAGCATCTCCATCCCCAAGCCACTGATACGCGCACGTACCACTTCTGGAAACTCCTTTTCGATCCGGCAAATCGAGATGGCTGGGTGGGGAAGAGGACTGTGTTAGGAGTGTGGGCTATGCTTGGCCCGGTCAAAGAGTCCAATGCAGCGAGGTAGTTGGGCACATGGCATCAAAATGATGTTGTTTTGGATCCATTCGAACTTGCTTGTTAGATCCACCCAGGCCTTTTTCGATGGATAATTTCCCGTATCATGTCGTTTTGCACTTTCCAACGAGATACGTAACTCTTGTCACCCATGTTGCACCTGGCTAGTATTTGTTTTTGGGTGCCATACTCAAATGTAGGTTTGTGAGTGATTTTGACGCCAAAGTTTTCCAATTTTGCGTAGGCCATCGCCCAGGTGAGGACGGTCTACTCCTATGTCGGGGAGACCAAGGCCTTGAACTCCTACTCTGAGGCGATTCAGAACACCCTGAAACTGGGGTACAAGGCCGGAATGGCCAAGGGGCTGGGCATTGGCTGCACCTACGGAATTGCTTGCATGTCCTGGGCGCTCGTGTTCTGGTACGCCGGCGTGTTCATCCGAAATGGCCAGACTGATGGTGGGAAGGCCTTCACAGCAATTTTTTCAGCAATCGTCGGTGGCCTGTTAGTCCTCTGAATTACTCTTGAGTGTTTAGTTCAGTTCTGCATCATTCACTGTTCCTGTGAGAAATATGACCAATATCTGGAATTTTATTATTTCAGGAGCCTGGGACAGTCGTTCTCGAACCTTGGAGCTTTCAGCAAAGGCAAGATTTCTGGATACAAGCTGCTGGAGGTGATAAGGCAGAGGCCGACTATAGTTCAGGACACGGCGGATGGAAGGTGCCTTGATGAAGTTCATGGCAACATAGAGTTCAAAGAAGTGTCTTTCAGCTATCCATCCCGCCCAGATGTCATGATTTTCCGTGACTTCTCGCTTTTCTTTCCTGCCGGGAAGACAGCAGCAGTCGTTGGAGGCAGTGGGTCTGGAAAGAGCACTGTTGTTGCTCTCATCGAGCGGTTTTATGATCCTAACCAGGGTAAGAAAATTACTTGCACACTTGATGTTAATATCAGTCTGCTTAATTTTCATAGAAATAATGAGACCAGAATTGTTTCTGCAGGGCAAGTTTTGCTGGATAATATTGACATCAAGACGCTGCAATTGAAGTGGCTCAGAGATCAGATTGGTTTGGTGAATCAGGAGCCTGCACTTTTCGCGACAACCATTCTTGACAATATTCTGTATGGGAAACCTGATGCAACAATGGCTGAAGTTGAGGCTTCAGCTACTGCAGCTAATGCCCATAGCTTCATTGCTCTTCTTCCCAACGGCTACAACACTCATGTAGGTTTCTGCTTCTGCTTATATTTCTTATGATATCCGTGCGTTATGCTTCATTTCTTGTTATCATAAACTATATTCATTTGTTGTTATCGTAACTATGTGGAATCTTGCTATTTTTCTTGGAACGTAAATGCAATTTGTTTCTTTCCCGGTTACTTGAAATCCCTGTTTGTTTCATATTATATCTGTACTTTTCATGGTAGCTTATACAAACTTCTTGAATGCTGATGATCAGCCTACTTTTGTCAAACACAGGTAGGAGAGAGGGGACTTCAGCTATCTGGTGGTCAGAAGCAACGCATTGCCATTGCTCGTGCAATGCTGAAGAATCCAAAGATCCTTCTCCTAGATGAGGCGACTAGTGCGCTTGATGCTGGCTCAGAGAGTATTGTTCAAGAAGCGCTTGATCGGTTGATGGTTGGAAGGACCACCGTTGTGGTTGCACACAGGTTATCAACCATAAGATGTGTTGACATGATCGCTGTTCTCCAGCAAGGCCAGGTTGTTGAGACCGGTACCCATGATGAGCTCCTCGCGAAGGGAAGCTCAGGAGCCTACGCCGCTCTCATTAGATTCCAAGAGACGGCCAGAAACCGTGCATGCCCATCGACGCGCAAGTCTCGGTCATCCCGTTTGAGCAATTCTCTATCCACTCGATCGTTAAGCCTCAGGTCAGGAAGCTTGAGAAACTTGAGTTATTCATACAGCACAGGTGCAGATGGTCGGATTGAGATGGTCTCCAATGCTGATAATGACCGAAAATACCCAGCACCAAGGGGATACTTCTTCAAGCTCCTAAAGCTGAATGCACCAGAGTGGCCCTACACCATACTGGGCGCTATTGGGTCCATCCTTTCTGGGTTCATAGGCCCGACATTCGCTATTGTAATGAGCAACATGATTGAAGTGTTCTATTACCGGAACGCCAACAAAATGGAGAGGAAGACCAGAGAATACGTGTTCATTTACATCGGCACTGGGTTGTACGCTGTTGTTGCATACCTTATCCAGCATTACTTCTTCAGCATCATGGGCGAAAACCTGACCACCAGGGTGCGGAGAATGATGCTTGCTGGTATGCATTCATATATAGGGAGGGATGTGTTTGATAATGTTCCCTTTCCACCATTTCTGTACAAATCTGCATTACTGAAGCTTCTCAATTTCCTTGCAGTGATCTTGAGGAACGACGTTGGATGGTTCGATCAAGAGGAGAACAATTCAAGCCTTGTGGCAGCACGCCTTTCCACCGATGCAGCGGATTGTAAGTCTGCCATTGCTGAACGGATTTCGGTCATCCTGCAGAACATGACCTCCCTCCTAGTGTCGTTTGTGGTGGGCTTCATCATCGAATGGCGAGTTGCCCTCCTCATCCTCGTCAGCTTCCCTCTCCTCGTCCTCGCCAACTTTGCCCAGGTAAACTTATGTAAACAGCACTTACATTTACCGTCAATTCTAGTTTAATGCACTGACTCTCAATTCCTGCGCCTTATATTTGCATCCGGTTATGATCAAGCTCAGTTTAAATATGGGTTAGGAATCAGGTTATGATCTTTATATTGGTTGGATTAGGGAAATCGATCTAGCTATTTTGTCCCAAACCAAGTCCTTTAAACAATGATATCATCTGAGCGGTTGTCGCCTAGCCGCTCCGGTTTTGCTGTATCAGTTTCACGGGCACGTCATGGTAGGATGGGTGGCCCCCATGCCGCATGAATTACTCTGCGAGGCATGTGCGCCCACTGGCAAGCTTGCTTCTCGCTGTTCCTTCTTTTTAATCCTTGGCAAGGAGATGCTTCCCTTCCCGGCCATGGACTATCTGCAAGCGTGCTTATTAAGTACCCTTTCTATCTTAAAATACTTGTCACTTAAGACAATAATTTTAATTTATTTTGAACTATTCCCTCCTTCCTATATTAATTGTCGTTTAGGACAAAGATTTTAGTTCATTTTGAACTAGAATTCTTGTCCTAAACAACAAATAATATGAGAATGAGGGAGTAAAATTTTAGGAAGCACCAGACTGCGTTTTGGCGCTGCACCATTTATGGCAGCAGCTTCTTGCAACTCCAGATGTGTACGTAGTTTAGAGTGATGAAGGCTGCACGGCGCGGGCACGGCCATGGGTGGGTGTGGTGGTCCTGTGGTCGGCCTGCGAGCAGTGTCCGTTGCACGGCCGCCTCGTGCACGGGAATCTGGGGGCTCTGTTTCGCTCAACGCCACGGGCAGTCTCCCACATGGGAGTTATCGCAGGCTCTGCGGCCCTGTCCTGTTGTCGTGATCGCGTGCGAGGACAGTGTCGAACAGAACGCCGCTGGTGGTTTTCGCGCCGCAGGTGTACTGGGCCATACAGGCAGGGTCTCGTGGCATCTTGCGTCGCAATAATTTCCTGCAGTTTTGTTCGAAAAAATAGTAGTAATTTCCTGCAGCGGTTCGTAAAGATTGCATGGTAGCCTGCTGTTGTTAGTACTAGGCGTGCATGAACCCTTTCGCTTTCAGCAGTGACGGCCATGTTGAATAATGGTGCTGCAGGCCAGTACTGCCTTTTCCAGTCTCTGCAATTCGCATGTGTGTTGTACTGTACTGTGTATTTGGGAAATGATTGCGTGTCGATCGATGACGGAGTGAGAGTTACTGACAATGTGATGATCTCACTGTGTGGTTGTTGCAGCAACTGTCGATGAAGGGGTTCGCGGGGGACACGGCAAAGGCGCACGCCAAGACGAGCATGATCGCCGGGGAGGGCGTCAGCAACATCCGCACCGTGGCGGCGTTCAACGCGCAGGACAAGGTCCTGTCCCTCTTCTGCAGCGAGCTGCGCGTCCCGCAGATGCACAGCCTGCGCCGGAGCCAGATCTCCGGCGCGCTCTTCGGCCTCTCCCAGCTCTCGCTGTACGCGTCCGAGGCGCTCATCCTCTGGTTCGGCGCGCACCTGGTCCGCACCCACGTGTCCACCTTCTCCAAGGTCATCAAGGTCTTCGTCGTGCTCGTCATCACCGCCAACTCCGTCGCCGAGACGGTCAGCCTCGCGCCGGAGATAGTTCGGGGCGGCGAGTCCATCCGGTCCGTGTTCGCCGTCCTCAACAGCAGGACGCGCATTGACCCGGACGAGCCGGACGCGGAGCAGGTGGAGTCGATCCGCGGCGAGATCGACTTCCGCCACGTCGACTTCGCCTACCCGACGCGCCCTGACGTGATGGTCTTCAAGGACTTCAGCCTGAGGATCCGGGCCGGGCAGAGCCAGGCGCTCGTTGGCGCGAGCGGGTCCGGGAAGAGCACGGTGATTGCTCTCATCGAGCGTTTCTACGACCCGCTCGCCGGGAAGGTCATGATCGACGGCAAGGACATCAGGAAGCTGAACCTCAAGTCCCTGCGCCTCAAGATCGGCCTGGTGCAGCAGGAGCCGGTGCTGTTCGCCACCAGCATCTTCGAGAACATCGCCTACGGCGGCAGGGACGGCGTGACGGAGGAGGAGGTCATCGAGGCGGCCAGGGTCGCCAACGTGCACGGGTTCGTCAGCGCGCTCCCGGACGGGTACAGGACGCCCGTCGGCGAGCGCGGCGTGCAGCTGTCCGGCGGGCAGAAGCAGCGCATCGCCATCGCGCGGGCGGTGCTCAAGGACCCCGCCGTGCTACTGCTGGACGAGGCGACGAGCGCCCTGGACGCCGAGTCCGAGTGCGTGCTGCAGGAGGCGCTGGAGCGCATCATGAAGGGCCGCAC
Source organism: Tuctoria greenei (assembly GCA_036927565.1). Taxonomy (NCBI): domain Eukaryota; kingdom Viridiplantae; phylum Streptophyta; class Magnoliopsida; order Poales; family Poaceae; genus Tuctoria; species Tuctoria greenei. The sequence continues at coordinate 286,723,021 of JAYESD010000002.1, forward strand.
GGCGGTGCTGGTGGCGCACCGGCTGTCGACCATCCGGGGCGTGGACTCCATCGCCGTGGTGCAGGACGGGCGCGTGGTGGAGCAGGGCAGCCACGGGGACCTCGTTTCGCGGCCTGACGGTGCCTACTCGCGGCTGCTGCAGCTGCAGCTGCACCACGGCTGAGAAGAAGGGAGTCTAGACCCTGCTCAGCCGGTGTAGATACCGCGGAAGGTGGTAGGCACTAGGCAAAGCGACGATGGAAGTGCCGTAGCGTGGCATGACACCACATCTGTACTGTACCCGGACGATGCATTTTGATGTATAACCGATTATCAGGATTGTGAAGTGATGTATTTCCAAACCGAATATTCGAAAAGCTTGGCTGCATCCGCTTGAACTCTATCGATCTCAAGATGTTGTTCCTACATTGTCGTGCTAGTCTTAATGACACTTCAAATCTGAATTAAATATGACCGAAAACGACCTGACAACATGCATGCAGGTAGAGTGAACGATTATATAGGCTGCTCCGAATCTTCAGTTGATCAGTTCAGATTATAGATTTCCAATGAACCAGGCCAATCCGGCGGCCCGAGCACGGGCCTGACCCGAGGCGAATAGTGACGGGCCGGCCCGGGGACGATAGTCGGACTGCGCTTCGACCGGCTTCACAGTACATTGGGCCAGCATGCATGGAGCCGACACGACTAGTGGGCCGATCCGATGCTGGTCCACATCCCTACAAATCTTGCATATGTACCGTTGGATCGCCGCGTAGATGGACTCCCAACCGTTGGATCCAGCGTTGGGAGGGGCGCACATAAATTCGGCGGCCGCCACCCTCCATTCGCAATCCTAGTTGCACTGGCCATCCCACCCGTGCCGCAAGATCGACACCCGAGCCGCCGCCTCTGCGCCGTTTGAGCTTGCTGATTCGTCCAATCGGTCGCTCGCTCGATTCGTCCACTCGGTCGCGATTCGTCGGAAGGAAGAGGAGGTCGTCGTGCCGGCCTGATACAGAAAAACGGCTTTCGTGAACCGCCTGTTGAGCAGACGACACGGCCCGGCATGGAAGACGGAGGGGACCAGTCCGTGTCGGGCCCGATCGTGCCGGGTTAGGATCGGGCGTCCAATTGGAAAACTATAGTTCAGCTGTGGACGGGCGGCGGCCTGTTGATTTCAAATCATAATCCTCCTTGTATTATTTGTCCCGTTTTAGCCGAACTAGCGGCGATGGTGAGCTAAGAGAAACAGATAAGAAGCACCCAAAAATGCATCAACCCAGAATGGGCCGCTGGCCGGGGCCAACAACCGAAACGGACGTTCGATGCTATTTCCGCACGTCAAAAGAATGACGACGACCCCCAACTACGAACCCGGCGCGCCACACACCAAACGACGTCGTCTCTGCGTACGGCTATATAAATTTGAGCTCCCTCCGGTTCCACGACAAGCTTCCGGCCAAGATGGCGAACAAGTTCCTCCTGGGCGGCCTTTCGGCGATCCTCGTGGTCGCGATCGTCGTCGGCGTGGTCGCCACCGTGACCCGGTCCGGCAACAAGGCCGGCGACAACTTCACCGTCCCGGGGGAAGCCACCCTCGCCACCTCTGGCAAGTCGGTCAAGTCGCTGTGCGCGCCCACGCTGTACAAGGAGTCGTGCGAGAAGACGCTCACCCAGGCCTCGAATGGCACCCAGAACCCAAAGGAGGTGTTCCAGGCCGTCGCAAAGGTGGCGCTCGAGTCGGTCAAGTCGGCGTACGAGCAGTCGCAGAACATCGGCGAGGGCAAGTCGAGCGACGACCCTATGACGGCGAGCGCGCGCGAGGACTGCAAGAAGCTCCTCGACGACTCGATCGACGACCTCAAGGGCATGATCGAGATGGCCGGCGGCGACATCAAGGCGCTCCTCAGCCGCTCCGACGACCTCGAGACCTGGCTCACCGGCGTCATGACCTTCATCGACACCTGCGCCGACGGCTTCACCGACGAGAAGCTCAAGGCCGACATGCAGCACGTGCTGCGCAACGCCACCGAGCTCAGCAGCAACGCGCTCGCCATCACCAACAGCCTCGGCGCCATCTTCAAGAAGGTCGACCTCGACATGTTGAAGAAGGACTCGCGCCGTCGCCTCCTGTCCTCCGAGCAGGACGGAAAGGGCTGGCCCGTGTGGATGAAGTCGCCGGATAGGAAGCTTCTGGCGTCGGGCGACGCCAACCGGCCGCAGCCGAACGCGGTGGTGGCCAAGGACGGCAGCGGCCAGTTCAAGTCCATCCAGGAGGCCGTGAACGCGTATCCCAAGGGCCACCAGGGCCGGTACGTTATCTACGTGAAAGCCGGCCTGTACGACGAGATCGTCATGATTCCCAAGGACAAGGTGAACATCTTCATGTACGGCGACGGGCCCAAGCGCAGCCGCGTCACTGGCCGCAAGAGCTTCGCCGACGGCATCACCACCATGAAGACCGCCACCTTCTGTGAGCTTCTTCTTTTTCTCCACTTATGTAGTACAGTATATCTATTACATGCACCACAGATAATGATATGACAGGAGAACATTTTATTTTTTGGTCTGATTATATACGTAATTGGGGCAGCCGTTGAGGCGTCCGGGTTCATCTGCAAGAACATGGGTTTCCACAACACGGCCGGCGCGGAGAGGCACCAGGCGGTGGCGCTCCGCGTGCAGGGCGATCTCTCGGCCTTCTTCAACTGCCGGTTCGACGCGTTCCAGGACACGCTGTACGTGCACGCCCGGCGCCAGTTCTTCCGCAACTGCGTCATCTCCGGCACCATCGACTTCATCTTCGGCAACTCGGCGGCCGTGTTCCAGAACTGCCTCATCATCACGCGGCGGCCCATGGACAACCAGCAGAACTCGGTGACCGCGCACGGGCGCACTGACCCGAACATGAAGTCCGGGCTGGTCATCCAGAACTGCCGCCTGGTGCCGGACCAGAAGCTCTTCCCCGACCGGTTCAAGATCCCCTCCTACCTCGGCCGCCCGTGGAAGGAGTTCTCGCGCCTGGTCATCATGGAGAGCACCATCGCCGACTTCATCAAGCCCGAGGGGTACATGCCTTGGAACGGCGACTTCGCACTCAAGACGCTCTACTACGCGGAGTACAACAACCGAGGCCCCGGCGCCGGAACTAGCAAGAGGGTCAACTGGCCTGGGTTCCGCGTCATCGGCCGCCAGGAGGCCGAGCAGTTCACCGCCGGGCCGTTCATCGACGGCGCGACGTGGCTCAAGTTCACCGGGACGCCGCATTTCCTCGGCTTCAAGTTCTAAAGCATCGTCATGGCGTGCATGCAGGGTCACGGACAGAGAGGTCACGAGTGCGTATCAGTGTACAATGACTCAGACCTAGCTAGCTTTGGTGGTGTCGCAGGAGGGCTAACTTTAATTCATCACTTTTGGTGGTGTTCCTGGTGCTCCCCGACGAAATCCAAATCCTTCTGTAAACGAAATGTGTCATGGAGCATGATCGTTGATTAACGCACACTGTACTTCTCAAAACTCAGCTGTTACAGTTACTTTGCACGTTGATAATACAGTGCAGTCGTTCATCGTACTTCCTCCGTCCTAAAAAGTTGTCATTTTGCAGTTTATTTGAATTACAAAACGATAACTTTTTTGAAACCAAAGGAGTATATATTAGCTGCTGCTCAGCACCGCACCGCCCAGCTTGCACGAACACGACGACGTTTAGCGTCAATGAACCAAGTGTACATAATTTCGGCCGTCACTTTGTACCTGTAAAAAAAAAAACTGTTGTAGAGCATGAAGCTGGATCAACCTCCGGCTGCACCGGGCACGACTAGCCGAACCGCAGCCCGCTCTAAATGTGATAGGGTTTGAGAGTTCTGAAATTTGAGAAAAAATCCAGAGATCAGATAATTTTTAGTTAACTACTATCATTAACAACTAATGCTTGTAATTTATACGTTAATTAATCATAAAATTATTTTGTTGGATTATTTTACAATTTACATAACACTTATAAAATTACATATTAACAATCAACAAAAAAAATGAACAAGCGATAAGAGATGTGGAAGAAGATGAAATGTTTGACATAAATCTTAAAGCAAATCTAACCGGTGTATGAAAAATTGTTAGATTTTAGACACGTGAAAAACAACATTTCTCATCTCATAGAAAGTGAGGAGCAATCGGGCAACCAAATCGTGGATTAGTTGCGTACAAACCAGCACGCGTGCGCTGCATGCTGGTCCAGCCCGAACATTTAACTACTATTTAAATACACACATCTCCATCTCTATATTAAGGCGGCCGCTGCCGCCAACCATTTACATCTCCTCCTCTACAACAAGCTGTAACAGTGCCGGTTCGCCATGGCGAGAGGTGAGCTGTTCCTTGCGCTGCTGTGCCTGTGCCTCCTGGGCTCCGCCGGGCTGGCCACCGGCGGCGGCTCGAGGGAGAAGATCGGCGTGTACGAGCTCAGGAATGGAGACTTCTCCGTCAAGGTCACAAACTATGGCGCCAGGCTCATGTCCGTCGTCTTCCCCGACTCTAAAGGTACGTACGTCTTGGTGGTCTCTAGCTTGCTAATCGCTTCATGTGTTTCTCCATTGTTGGGAGATCTTCCTCCTTCGTTTTCTTTTCCCAAAACGGACGGATCTTTCGTCTTCTCTCGCGACCGAGCTCTAAGATGGTAGGCTTTGCTGTTCTCGCAGGGAATTTGGCCGATGTCGTCCTTGGCAAAGACACCATCGCTGAATACTCCCTCCGTTCTGAAATAATTGTCGTTTCAGACAACCAAATGAACTAGAACTGAACTATTAGAGGTTGTCCTAACGACAATTAAAACGAAACAGAGGTAGTACGAGGTAAGAGATCATCGAGATCCGCACGCCCTCTCAATTGTTTCAATCAGTTTATGCCTTCTGTTTGGTAAACAGACTTGCCATCGATTGATAGTACTATAGCAGTACGTTGATCTTTTCTTAACCACAACAATACAGTTTTCTTTAGTACACTATCTTTCTTCCATATCATAATATGGATGATAAAGGTACAATAAAAATAAACCCTGATAATCAATGAATTAACTGCTCTAAATAAAGGTGAATTAGCAGAAAATTAGCTGGACGATGATTATCCCTGCAACCCCACCATGTCACACGGTTTATTTTTGTTTTCTCTAAATGAGGCTGCTATTTAGTAGGACAAAGATATGAATAATTTTATAGCAAAAGCTTGGGACAATTGTTACTCTGAATTTTTTATCCTTTCTTCCACATTTGATTGTGTTTGTGCAATCATTAATTTGTACATGTATATCCTCTTTCCTAAAGTTCTTTTTTTTTCTAATAAAAAAGTAAACGGGACTGCACCAAGCCTAGGGAACTTTCCAAGCGTGGGCTACAATTAATATTCCACCATCAACTAATTAAATCGTAGTCTTCGGAATGAAAAGGCTCATCCACAAGCCGTCAGGCTTTGAGCTTGTACAGAATAATGACTATTCCTTGTCAGTGGTGTCGGTGTCAGCATGCATGATGCTACTCCCATTCTTCAATTATATATTTAACGCATTCAGCTTGCTCTTGCCACGCAGAACGATACCTTCTACTTCGGACCGGTGACCGGCCGCGTCGCGCAGAGAATAGCCCGGGGCCAGTTCGTCCTCGACGGGAAAGTCTACCACCTGGACAGAAACGACGGCAACAACACGATTCACGGTATGGACGCTCTACATCGATCGTGAAGGATCGAGATGTACACCCCGTCGTCGAACAATTAATGCAATGGGTCGATCGGCTAAGTAACTTGCTGCATGCTGCATGTGTTTGTTCGTTCGTTAATTATATTCAGGCGGCGGCGTAGCGTTCAGCAAAAGCATTTGGACCGTGAAGGAGTACGTCGGCGGCGGCGACTCCCCGTACATCACCCTGTACTACCACAGCGTCGACGGCGAGCAAGGCTTCCCTGGGGCCGTCGACGCGTACGTCACGTACCGGCTGTCGAGCCCGTACGCGCTGGGCGTGCACATGAACGGGACGGCGCTCGACAGGGCGACGCCGGTGAACTTCCTGCTGCACGCGTACTGGAACCTGGGCGGGCAGGGCAGCGGCGACGTGCTGGGCCACACGCTCCGGCTCTTCGCGTCGCGGCACACCGTGCTGGACGAGGAGGGGCTCCCTTCCTCGGGCCGCGTCGAGCCCGTGGCCGGAACGCCCTTCGACTTCCGGGCGCCCACGCCCATCGGGGCGCGCATCCGCAGCGTCATGGCCGGCAAAGTCGTCGGGTACGACGCCAACTACGTCGTCGACGGGGAGGGCATGCGGCCGGTGGCGGTCGTCCGCGACGGCGCGTCCGGCAGGGCGCTGGAGCTGTGGGCGAACCAGCTGACGATGCAGCTGTACACGGGGAACTGGCTGAACCACATCAAGGGGAAGGACGGCAAGGTGTACGAGCAGTACGGCGGGTTCTGTCTGGAGACGATGGGCTACGTCGACGCGGTGAACCACCCCGAGTTCCCGTCGGATACACTCAGGCCCGGCGAGGTGTACAAGCACGACATGCTTTTCAAGTTCTCCTTCTAATAAGTGAACCATAAGTTATGTCGACAGTGTAGGGTCCAATGATAGGTCGCTGAGATACTATTCTTCGGTTCATCTGAAATCTGCCATGTTCCCTGCCAATGGTGTGGGAGTCCCGATTGTGGATTAATATTGTTTAAGCTCCGATCATTGACGCACGTCAATCCTTGACGGGTCAAGCGCGGATCAGACCGCGGGCGCAAAATTGACCCGCGCCTGCACCCATCGGGTCCAAGACCCGATAGACCTTGGGACCCGCAGGTCCAACTGCCATTCGCCTTCCTGCCCCCGATCGAGTTTCTCACTTTCTCCAGCGCTCATCTCTCCCCCGCTCCAGCACGGCCCGCCGCAGATCCTGCTCCGGCCACCGGTAGAGGCCGGGAGCGAATCAGCTCCAGCGAACTCCGCCAGGATCAAACAAAAAAGGTAATCAATCAGGTTTCCCCTACTTCTCAGTAGTACTCCATTCGCGATCCGTTTTTTTTTTTACGTTCCCGGGATCGCAGCAGCCACGCACGGCTGTGTGGGCCTATCCACGGCGACGGCGCCTTCTCAACACCCACTTCCTGTGCCGACCGCCGCTTTGAAACAAGGCTAAGAGCGTGCCCGCACTGATCCGCGATCCCGGTGAACGGTTATTACCTCGCAGCTTGACACCTAGGCTCGCCGCACTCCACCCGGGCCGCCACGCGCCAGAGCTACATGGCGGTCCCTGACGCACGACCTAACTCCGGTTGCTCCGGGTCCCTGACTCAGATCCAAAGTTCGACCAGAACAGAGGCCTAAGCTTTGCTGACCTTGGCATTACAGTAAAGATTATCCCCTCGATCTGGCGGGCCATGGATACCCTAGCTTCGGCAAATGTGACACACATATAATAATAAATCTCACATTGTTATCAGTTGCAATATATATACTTTGCTGCAAAATATGGCATTAATAATAGGAAAAACTATGTCCAGTCGTATACCCTGGAATTTCTACAATAAATTATATGGGTACCTAAGTTAATGTAGTTCCATATACACGACTGTGTTGTCATTCTACTGCAACAATTGTAATGGGATGATGAATACCGTGAGCAGGTAGAAGTAGGAATAGAGAGAATTCTGCTAAAAGGGAAAAGGACTTTCCTGAATGATAACTAACTATAAGCCTTTTACTCAATCAAAGCTAGAGATGGATTCGTCGTCGTCGGTGGCTTCCTCCAGCCAGCCGGAGTTCGACTACCTCTTTAAACTGCTCCTCATCGGCGACTCGGGTGTCGGCAAGAGCAGCCTCCTCCTTCGCTTCACTGCGGACTCCTTCGAGGATCTCTCCCCCACCATAGGTACCTGATCCCCTATCTGATCCACTGCCATTATTCTTCCCACTACTCAAATTGACGCTTGTTCAGGTGTTGACTTCAAGGTAAAGATGGTTAACATTGATGGTAAAAAACTCAAGCTTGCAATCTGGGATACAGGTAACCGCCCCACCTGACCACCTCTCTCTCTCTATTTTTCTACAAGGGGAGGAATCCACTATCTATCACTCATGTAAAATGCTTTTTGCCTTTTACTAAAATGTTACCAAAATATCTATGCTCAAATTCGTCCATCGTCTAAACTTAGTCTCCTGTTTCGGATTGGTTTTGTGCGCTCAATTGCATTTATTCGTTCTCAATTACTGCTTTGTTGTTCCAGTTTGTTTCTGTTGTTTATGACAGCATAATTATTTTCTATGGCTAAATATGTATGTTACCATTGGTTGCTGTTTGAAGCTTCTGATTGTGGGTCTATCAACTATGAACAGTAGAAAAAATCGCCCATGTGTGACCTTCATTTGTTTTCTCTTGTGCTAGTCCATAATTTGTTATTCTCAGTTTACTGGTCTTATTCATTTACAGTCGATAATTGGCAAAGTTCTATGGTTCTATCATCGAGTCTCTAATTTCATACCTCTACGCAGCTGGACAGGAGAGATTTAGGACTTTGACCAGCTCCTACTACAGAGGAGCACAGGGGATAATCATGGGTAATTTTATTTTAACACAGTTGAATCTGTACTTTTGACTGCATTTTCCCTTAGCATCGCACGTCGAATCTGTTTCTTGTCACTTCAACAAGGGAATTTAATTTTGATGGAAAATTTACAGTTTTTCTTTATACTCAAATTTTCTACTAGCTGTAGAATTGATAATGTTGGTTTGACTTTGTATGATTAAATTTGGGAGATTTATCTTCCTGAAACATAAATTATCTCTATTTAATATTTATGCATATACACTTTTCATCTGTGTGCATCTTTTTTAGTGTCTATTGAATTCTTGCATGGAGATGCATTTGCTTAATGCCTTATTGAATTTCCAGTGTATGACGTAACTCGACGAGAAACATTTACCAATCTTTCTGATATATGGGCGAAGGAAATTGATCTCTACTCAACCAACCAGGATTGTATAAAGATGCTTGTTGGTAACAAAGTAGACAAGGTGCTCCTTTTCATCCACTTTACATAACGTCAACTCTGGTCATAGCCTTCTCTTTCTTTCTTTTTCTTTTTCTTAATTACGACCCCACGCTGCTTAGATTTCCTTTGCATATCCCTCTTATCCCTTTAATGCACCATTGCTTACTGTAGATGCTCTTTTGGCAGGAAAGTGAGAGAGCTGTGACAAAAAAGGAGGGGATCGAGTTTGCTAGGGAATACGGATGTTTATTCCTAGAATGCAGTGCAAAAACCAAAGTGAATGTAGAACAATGCTTCGAGGAACTTGTCCTAAAGGTATGTAACTGTTAAGACAAATTAGCATTTGATTTTGTTTTATCCATTGTGCTCTATTCTTCCAACGTCCAACTGCATATTTGACTTGCCTTTGTAATAAGCAGGATAGATGGTAATCAAATGCCAGATCGAAGTGTTAGGGCACCTTATTGTGTTCATTGCTTGTTTGCATCGTCTATTTAGCCTTTCAACAGGATATGTTTGCTTTTACTATGTCTTCTTACATGCCAAACCCTAGAGCAGATTTAATTGTACATATAGAGTCTGCATAATGAAGGTTTCCTACTAGTATAATTTATTTACATTCGGTTCCTTCTGAAGCTGTGTTATAAGTTGTTGAAACAAATTCAATGCACGTTACAGATATTAGACACGCCCAGCCTCCTTGCCGATGCTTCATCAGGGGCCAAGAAAAACATCTTTAAGCAGAAACCGCCAGAAGCTGACGCCGCTGCAAGCAGCTGCTGTTAACGTGTTTGTCCGAGTTGTCTCGGATGAAAATATCTGTTGCATAACCTGATAAATCTTGTGTCAGTTTAGCTTGCTTTTGATCCTGTATATTGGCATGTTGAAATTTACTAGATTCAGATGATGCATCCACATAACATCTTCACTACGTTGGTGGCAGAGCTGTGATGTAGTAACACATGACATTACGAATGCATGTTTCTCATTTCTTTGCAAATACGTTTTACCGGTTGTTCTGTCATTTTCATCACATGTATTCTCGTTGCAATTGGGGATTTTGCTTTCATATGTGATCTTTTAGAAGCAAATATATACAAGAAGTAATGAATGAGTGCAAACACACATTGTTTTCAATCACACATTGCCACATTGGGCCTAGCTCGACACAATACAGTGGTTCTACGCTTCCAGTTCGTGCTTGTTCCGCAAACTTTTTTTTGTTAGTAATACCACTTCCATTCCATTAAGAAACGGAGATCACAGTTTTACTGAGCATGCAGATCCGCCGAGGGGGACAGAAGACTGCCGCCCTACACCACAACCGTTCTCATAAGTTTTTAACCACACTGCCCGTCCTACTGATGGCGTCAAAATAGAAGTCTATGTTATACCAACATAGCTAAACACCAGGAGGTCTGTAAGACTAAAACTCTTGTTCCGCAGACCTAAAAGCGCTTAGCTACAAGATCTTGAAGATCATGTCCTGGTTTTTAGGAGTAAAAAATGTTTTGTTCGCTAATATTTTCCAGGATATGATTTTCAAATATTGTGCATATAGGTGGACTGAGTAGGTATACGACTATTGATATAAATCTGGCAACCAAGATGTTAACTTTTTGAGTGATTAAATTTAAGGAGTTAATAATGAGAACTGCTGAAGGGGCTAGTCTTATTGTGCATTTTCAAAATTTATTTATTTAGTAGTGTGGAATGGGAATTGCTGGAGATGCTCTTAGGTATGTACAGGTTATCCAAACGTGAGTTTTGTTCTATAATTGGTAAAAACTTTTGTGAATATTTTTAGTTTCATTGTTGTAAATAAAGTTAAAATTGCAAATGAGATCATGTAAATAAATATGGTACACTTACCATAAATTTTGCATAGATATGGAGCATAATCTGATTTTTCTAAAAAAACTTAATAATATGGATCTATAATAATATTCATAGTTTCAATGTGCACGGGAACATGCATGTTGATAATATAAATTTGAACGGGAAACGTTTTGGCTTCTGAATTATGGTTCTGAGCTAACCTGAAAGAGTGAATGTGAATCGCACACTGCACAATCTAGCATCTACTCCCTCTCCATCTCAAAATACTTGTCTCTCTTCTGTTCCAAAATGAACTAGAGAGTGACAAGTATTTTAGAATGGAGGAAGTAGATTCTTGCCACTAGACACTAAGTACGGGATCGTAGCTTCAACTATCCACAATGGAGACTCCCACACCATTGGTAGAGAATTCTAAATGAATCGAAGAATAAATTGTCACATCCTTAATAAAACCGCTGCAAACTACATATATGTCATGATCAGTTTCATCATACATGTACGACACATAGTGATAACAGTTTTATATCAAATACAAACAACATTTATACCTTTCAAAAAAGTTTTGAATAGCAGAGAAAGAGGAAAAATTCAGGGGCAACCACAAGCGAATCGATTGGCAGCAACTCGACCTTCACACGCACCATCTTTAATATAACTTGTCTTCATTGAATCTTCTTTTCAAAGAACAGCAATTATAATAGGAAAATGTGGCAAGCGCATGAGTACATAAATTACTCAGCAAATATGGAAAATAAATGACATGAATGGCTATATCAAGGATATGTCAACTTTGACTTAAGTACTATGTTTAGAACCTAACCTTAGCTTTCATTATCAATACTTAATCAAATGAATACTCCAAATCATAATGATAATAACGAAGATCCAATCCAAGCGACAAGGAATAATGTGAAACATGACATATAACATGAAGTATGATACAATTTAATTAAGCATGCAACTAACTAGACATCCTAGAAATAGGTGCAAGATATTCAAGGACACTTGCCTACTTTGAGATAGATGCACAATCTTCTTGATTGAACTCTCGATCTTCAGGATCTTCGTGTTGCTTCTTGATCGTGGCGTAAGCGTGTGTAAACTTCCACATTATTCCTTGTTGTTTTTTAATAAATCTTAGGTGTTGAAACATATTTTATATTGGACTTTATGATTGTCAAACTACTATTTATATGCTATTACAAAATTTATTATATTTACTATGCACTATAATAATCATTGTATATCATTAATGGTGTTAAACAGAGTTATTGTGCAATTTCCATATTAAAATATATTAGTAAATAATTTCCTTCAGGTGTTGTCATGCAAAATAGTAATTTTCTAAGCGTTTATAAGTGATTTCATAAAACATGGGTATTTTCATAAAAACAGAATTATTCAGGGCCTTTTCTACACAGCTACTGCAGGGGCCACAATATTAATTCTAGTATTCCCAAGGCTAAAACAATATTTTATGCTACTGTTTATGGGTTTATAAGCATTTTTACTTAATACCGAGGGTCAAAATGAATGATATGGTACTAAAAACCGAGTTCCAGTAAAAGCGAAGGGCTAGACTGAAAAGTTCAAGGGCTAGTTTGTAGTTCAGTGTAAAAGCGCAGGTGGCTAGGTGTAAAACAACGACAGGTACACTCATCTTTAGCAAGAGCCGTCGGATCAAATTCTAGTGGCCGAGATTTAATTAAGCGGATGGGTATGACTGATCTAATTTGTATCGTTGGATTTGATTTGGAAGGCTAGGATTTAAAAGAACGAAGGGTTATGTTATGATCTAATCACGGCCGCACAATAGAGATCCAACGCTTGGGGTGCTCTGGCCGGAGCTTGGCCGCCGGCGGTGACCCAGCGGCGGCGCCATGGCTATCCCTCGTCGGAGCATCGCCGGAATGACGCTAACGTGGCTCAAATTTAACAATATTTGCGGTAAAAGAGAAAGGATGTCGATCGGAATCTCACCAAGGGGTCTTGGGCGGCCGAGGATGACAAGAGAAGGGCGCTTGTCGACGGTGGCCGGCGAAGATCCTTCGGCGGCGGTGAGGAGGCAGCTGGAGCAACGAAAAACTTATCGCGTATGACTCTCCGGGGAGGTGTTGCGTCACGAAACTCGGGAGCGCATCGGGGGCGATCAGAATGATGCGAATCCGCGAGGCATCGAGCTCCAATCGGCGTCAATGGCGGTGGGGTGAAGGCTAGGGTTTCAGGTGAGGAAAATGGAGCGCGGGTCCGGTTGCGAGGGGGCGGCGGTTTCCGAGGCGGAGCGACGCGTGTGTGGCGCGGCCAGGCGGTTGCTGCGCGGCGCAAGCACGCGCACGGGCGGGTGGGCGCGAGCGAGCAGTTGGGAGAAGACAAGACTGACAGGGTTAGCCCACACGGCAGAGAGAGAGAGGGGAGGGAATAAGGGCGAGTTGGGCTGGCTCTGGGCCTCGGGGTGGGATTCGGCCCAACATGCTGAGGTTTGTTTATTTGTTTTTGTTATTTTCATTTGTTCTATTCCTCTCTTCTAGTTCAAACTCAAATCTAAATATGTCAAATTGGCATAAATTGATTTTATAAAAGTAATAATTACCACACAAATTTACACATTATTCTTTTATTATTCTTATTTTCTTGGTTTCAAAATATGGGTGTTACAAATATCTCAGCGACCTATCCTTTGATCCTACAGACAGAACTTATTGTTCAGTTATTAGAAGGAGAACTTGAAGAGCATGTCATGCTTGTACACCTCGCCGGGCCTGAGTGTATCCGACGGGAACTCGGGGTGGTTCACCGCGTCAACGTAGCCCATCGTCTCCAGACAGAACCCGCCGTGCTGCTCGTACACCTTGCCGTCCTTCCCCTTGGTGTTGTTCAGCCAGTTCCCCGTGTACAGCTGCATCGTCGGCTGGTTCGCCCACAGCTCCAGCGCCCTGCCCGACGCGCCGTCGCGGGCGACCGCCACCGGCCGCATGCCCTCCCCGTCGATGACGTAGTTGGCGTCGTACCCGACGACATTGAGGCCCCTGACACTGCGGATGCGCGCCCCGATGGGCGTGGGCGTCCGGAAGTCGAGGGGCGTGCCGGCCACGGGCTCGACGCGGCCCGAGGAAGGGAGGAGCTCCTCGTCCAGCACGGTGTGCCGCGACGCGAAGAGCTTGAGCGTGTGTCCCAGGACGTCGCCGCTGCCGTGCCCGCCCAGGTTCCAGTACGAGTGCAGCAGGAAGTTCACCGGCGTCGCCTTGTCGAGCGCCGTCCCGTTCATGTGCACGCCCAGTGTGTACGGGCTCGACAGCCGGTACGTGACGTACGCGTCGACGGCCCCGGGGAAGCCTTGCTCGCCGTCGAAGCTGTGGTAGTACAGGGTGATGTACGGGGAGTCGCCGCCGCCGACGTACTCCTTCACCGTCCAAATGCTTTTGCTGAACCCTCTGCCGCCGCCTGAATTAACGAAACGAACAAGCAAACACAGCAGCAAGTTAATTAACCGACCCATTGGACGACGGCGTGTACATCTGGGCGTCCATACCGTGAATCGTGTTCTTGCCGTCGTTCTTGTACAGGTGGTAGACTTTCCCGTCGAGGACGAAGCGGCCCCGGGCTATTCTCTGCGCGACGCGGCCGGTCACCGGCCCGAAGTAGGAGGTATCATTCTGCGTGGCGAGAGCAAGCTGAATGCGTCAAATAACTGAAGAATGCAAGGGACTAGCTGCATGGCTAGCTTGAAGAAGGAAAGAAACGCTCATCTTTTACGTTTCTTCTACGGAAAGGTTAATTTTCAATCTGCTGAAATTTGACTTGAAAATGTATTTATCAACGGAACCACAGATTAGCTTGAAAATGTAGCGTCATGCATGCTGAGTGCTGACGCTGACAAGGAATTGTCGTTCTCTGCCCGTTCAAAGCCTGACGACTTATGGATGAGCCTTTCTGAAGACAACAATTTATTTGGTTGGTGGTGGATTATTGTGGTCCTGGTCCACGCTTGGAAAGTTCCCTAGCTACGTGTGGTGCAGTCCCGTGTACTTTTGGACTAGAGGAAATTTCAGGAAAGAGAGCCTTTTGCTATAAAATTAATTCATCCATGCGTCTCTGTCCTAAATAGCAGCCTCATATAGAGAAAACAAAAATAAACCGTGTGACATGCATGGTGGGGTTAGTTCATTGTTTATCAGGATTTCTCTTTTTTTTTTGGTTCTTTATCATTCATATTATGATCTTGAAAGAGAGATACTGTACTAAAGAATACTGTTAAAGTTGTTGTGGCTAAGAAAAGTTCAAAGTACTAGTAATATAGAGTATCAATTGATGGTAGTCGACTTCTTGAATCCTTTCTGACTACAAGTTGAATCTCTATACTATTATTATTTTGGATCACGCACCATTTCTTTGAAAGCGATCGAACTTCGTGAACTGTAAAACTATCGCTGTTAATTAGCAAGCGAATGCAAACTGCTACTACGTGGTAAAAAAAAATTTAACTGATGATTGTGCACGATGACTCACCAGCACCGCGAAAGCCGGAAAGGGAAGAGAGAGTTCACGTAATCGCGGAAAGATAATGAAAGCGAATGAACTGTGACGACATGCAAAGACACAAGCCTGGTTATTACTAAACAGGCGTAAATAAACTCGATGATCTTACCACGTATTCAGCGATGGTGTCTTTGCCAAGGACGACATCGGCCAAATTCCCTGCGATAACAGCGAGACTGCCATCTTAGCTCGATCGTGCGAGAGAACACGAAAGATCCGTCCGTTTTGGGAAAAGAAAACGAAGATCTCCCAGCAATGGAGTGGAGCGACAGGGAGCAAGAGACCACCAAGACGTACGTACCTTTAGAGTCGGGGAAGACGACGGACATGAGCCTGGCGCCATAGTTGGTGATCTTGACGGAGAAGTCTCCCTTCCTGAGCTCGTACACGCCGACCATCTTCCTCGAGCCGCCGGCGGCGGCCAGCCCGGCGGAGCTCAGGAGGCACAGCAGCGCGAGGAACAGCTCACCTCTCGCCATGGCGAACCAGCACTACTGTTACAGTTAGACTCAGTCGACCGGTAGAGGAGGAGACGCGAGTGGTTGGCAACGACGATCGCTGCCTTGATATATAGGGAGAGATGCCAGAGTGGCGACGACAATGTCTTTCTTCTGCCGATTGGCGTGCTCAGAAAACAAAACAAAAAAATCATATCTACAAGATACTGTACTCGTTTGATATAGTCAAATGGTCAGGCTAGCTGGACCAGCATGCACGCGCACGCGTGCTGGTTTGTACTACCTGTACGCATCCGACCTTCTGTGATCACCGGCCGGGGCAGGCTGCGGCCCGCCCGTCGCGCATGCACGGCTCTGGCCGGCGCGGCCGGAGATTGATCGATCCAGCTCATGACAGTCGGAATTATGTACTATCACTTGGTACATTAACCGTAAACACGGTCATGTTCGTACAGGCTGGGCCGGCCGTGCTGTGTTCTACACAGCCCAGCTAACAAGGCTAGCTCCTCGGACCAGCTTCGCAAAGAAACAGCACAGCGGTATTTTAATGCAGTATTTCAATGTAGTAGCGGCCCACACAAACGGATGCGGCTTTTGTCCTCCTAATTCTGCTCTCATGCATTGGTGTTGCCATTTGTATTCACAAAAGGGGAGCAATTTACGGAGGTGGCTTCTCTCCTCCAGAGTCTACTCCCATGAAAACGTATACCCAAAATTTATCGCACATAATTAATAGAAAATTCGGTTAATTCGATTTTCGGTTTTTAATTCGGTTTTAGACTTGTATTATCTGAAATAGCCGAATTAACCGAAATTTGATCCACCTTCATCCATTTAGCCCAACAACCAACAAAAGTCACAGGCCGAGCACGAAACCGCGGCCCACCGCGCCTCACCCGGCCCATGAGGACCTCACCCGGCCCATGACGCCCTTAACCATAGACGCATGCCTCCTCCCCAGAGCGCCGCCCTCCGGACATCCTGCCACTCCGCCTCCCCAGTCCACCGCCCTCCCGACGCCGCCTCCCTTCCACTGTCGCCCCGCCGTGCTCACCCCGGCGTCGTTCTGCGCTCATCCCGGCTCATCTTCCAGCACCACGCGCGCCGCCCTTCCTGTCGCGGCTTCGACAGTCGACCTAGCGCCCGTCCATCGTCCCGCCTCCTCTGTGCTCCATCTCTCCGTCGCATCCAGCGCGCGCGACCCCACGCCCGCGTCGCCTTGCCGTTGCGCTGCGCGCGTCCAACGACGACAACAGCGGTGGTGTCCCGGCGCGCTCGATGCTCTCTATTCCGGTTCTTTTCAATTTGCGGTTAATGAAGTTAACCACACCGAATTAACCGTACGGTTAAGTTTTTTTTCGGTCAATTTCGGTTATCTTTTTTCATTAACCGAATTAACTGCTTTAACAGAACTAAATTTACCAAAGGAAAACAATTATTGTGCAATCTTCTGTTTTGTGCAAGCATGCTGCACTTTTAGCACTTAAATCTCCTCTATTGTTGATAATATGCAAAAAGAACTCTGAGTGCAGCCACTCTTAAATCGATATGAAACGGTTAAGATGTGAAATTTACATGTTTGCACAAAACAGAAAATTGTACAGCAGCGAATGCTCTCCCTTACATGCATTCTCCTTTCTTATATGTCATTTTCTTATTGGATGAGTGTTTTCTACTGACCACGTCTTCCTCCTCCCATATTTCCTCTCCCCCAAGCGGCAGCCTTATTTCTCCGTTTCTTCCAGACCCCAGCCTCCTCGATCTCACCTCCACTAATAGCAGTTTGCCGGCGAGGTCCACCTCGAATGGAAGGTACGCATGGACGACGTTGCCATCAGCTCCGCCGAGGGCCTCGTGTACCTGCACTAGAGGTGACGCCGCATGAGTATCAAGGCCAGCAACGTGCTGCTGGACTCGGACTTCGCGCCGCTCGTCGTCGACTTTAGCTTCTCCAAGCTCGTACGGGACGGGTCTCACACAAGACCACCCGGGCTATCTCACACCGGAGTACACAATGTGGAAAAACGTCCCGAGCGCAGAGGATAGTACGTTGCGTTTGGTCGAAGGCGGATGGGTGATGTTCGGCGATGACGGCAGCTAGCGGCAGCCCCTTTGTAGTTCATGTCGAGAGCCACCTACCTAGAGATAGACGAAGCAATAACGCTCCTCGCTGCAGGAGAAGCACGGACGGGAGCATGAATTGGAAGGAGGCAAGCCGTGCCCGCACGAAGACACCTGTCACTGCAGTCGCCGGCGCGGACGACGTGGCCGGGGGGTGTTGGACCGTTAAACAACGGTATTTCAATCAGATGGATTTGATCGGCAAAGCGATGGACCAGAACAACGGTAAACGTGAAGCAAAGATTATCTTGGAATCAGGAATTATTATCCAAAGCCATCCAGGTCACCCAACTCTCAATTAAGCGATCGACCAGTCCCCTAAAATGGGGCTAGAACGAGAACTTGTAAACCATGTCGTGCTTGTACACGCCGCCGGGCCTGACGATCATCGACGGGAAGTTGGGGTGGTTCACGGCGTCGGGGAACCCCTGCGTCTCCAGGCACAGCGCGCCGTACTGCCCGTACACCTTCCCGCCCTTGCCCTTCACGTTGCTGAGGAAGTTGCCCGTGTAGAACTGCACCCCGGGCTGGTTCGCCCACAGCTCCATCGCCCGCCCCGACGCGCCGCCGTCCCGGACCACGGCCACCTTCCGCAGCGACGACGACCCCGCCGCCTCGCCGCCGCCGTCCACGGCGTAGTTCGTGTCGTAGCCGTAGATGCCGGGCTTGCCGCCGCGGACCTCGCGGACGTGCGCGCCCACGCGCGTCGGCGCCCGCAGGTCGAAGGGCGTGCCGGCCACGGGCGCCACCTCCCCCGTCGGGACGAGCGCCGCGTCCACGGGCGTGTACCGCGACGCGAACAGCTGCACCGTGTGGTGGAGCACGTCGCCGCTGCCCGCGCCGCCGAGGTTCCAGTACGTGTGCTGCGCCAGGTTCACCGGGGTCGCCTTGTTCACGGCCGTCGCGTTCATGTGCACGCTCAGAACGTAGCGGCTCGACAGATGGTACGTCACGTACACGTCCAGGTCGCCTGGGAACCCTGCGTCACAGACAGAGGAGACATGTTTTACTTTACTTCATTCATCAACGGTTGCTGGAAAATATACTGATCACGCTTGCATTGGGATTACCTTGTTCTCCATCGAAACTGTGGTAGTACAATGTGATGTGTGGAGAGTCACCACCACGAACATATTCCTTCACCGTCCATATAACTCTGGAGAAACCCCTGTGGCCACCTAATAAAATAAGAGCAAAACAATATTAAACCATGACTCATGGACTTCCATGGAGTTATCTTGCATTGTCAACAAGCCTTCGACGAGTGTCTGATATCTGAAGCATACCGTGAAGTGAGTTTTTCCCGTCGTTGGCATACAGATGGTAGGCTTTTCCATCGAGCACGAAACGCGCATTAGCGACTCTGTTTGCTACTCTTCCCACAAGCGCTCCGAAATAAGTAGAACCGTTCTGAATTGCAAGGTTCAGACAACAAGTTGAAGTGAGGAGTTATTCTATCCATTGAAAAGAAACATGAAAACAATGGAGTACTGTGGAATGTCCTTCTCTATCATTATATATAAAGTACTAGTTGTTTCTGTCAAAACGACTGACAAAGTTGCTTCCTGAAAAGGATTGCAGATATAAACTTAAAAAGAAAAACTGCTGTATTGTCACGAGAGTTTGCTTGTGGTAATGCTGTTTCTAGAGCTGTTGCTCAACTGCACAGAGGAATTGATGTGCACTAAGGCAAGTAACAATGCAAGCAGGCACCAAATGGTCAAGTTCTGCCCCCTTAGCTCATCGTACTATCTCACGGGTAACATGGCTACCAGCATAAAGAAAACTGCATCCAACTAATCTTTTTTCTTTTCTTTTTCGTTTCCGGATCTTCAGCGTTACTTCCTTTTTTCTTAGTTTTCATTTCAACATATATTTTTATTTACCCTATCCCCTTGTAGAACAATTCTATTCTACGAGTGATACATGGCAAACGAATGCGGCTTCCCTCCTCCCATTCGGTCCTCCTATGCATCCTCCCGTTGACGTGTCAAAATATTATTGGTTCTTCATTAATACTCAGTTTAACTACCATATCTTCACAACAAATAAGATGATGACACATCAGCGGGAGGACGCATGAGAGGGCAAACGGGAGGAGGGAAGCCGGGTCCATGGCAAACACATCTCAATTTTCTGAGGGGGTTGTTTTCCATATATGGGACCTCGTTGTGTAGAAAATTGAACTCGGACCGAAGGCGACGGACACAGGTCCCAGCTGATCAATTTGTTTTATGGTCTATCTCCTTCTCGTGTGACTTGAGATTATCTCAGTCACATATCCAATCATCTAGATTTTCACTTATTTTTTATTTAGAAAAATATTTTTAAAAATAACAAAAAATGGTCCATCTTCAATAATAATTTAGTTCGGTTCTGACAGAACAATGTTTTAAATGCACACATGATTCGTTCCATATAATTGTTGGAATTAATGGGCTTGGCCCAATATTAATTCAGAAATAAATCCTAGAAAATCTCAAAGACCCATTAGGGCAAGAGGGAGTGGTGCTAAGTGTTTAGTCCCACATGGGAAGTGGAAGTGGAGCAACCCCTACATATAAGGGAGGTTGCTCTTCCACTCCTTGAGTGAGAGAGAAGAGAGGAAGAGAGGGGTGGCCCACGCGCGCTCCTCCTCCTCCTCCTCCTCGCTCGCTCGCCACGCCACGCCACGCCTCGCCCCGCCCCGCCCCGCCCCGCCCCGCCCCGCCCCGCCCCGCACACGCGCGCGTGTGTTCGTGTGAATTCGAGCCTCGAGCCGAGCCCAGATTTTATATTTTTGCAGAAAATTAAATTGGGCTTTTGAGCCTCCGAATTTTTGGGGCTACCGAGTCAGAGTCCAAGTCGTTAGAGACGGACGCGTCTACGACTGCGGAGTCGGGTAGGATCCAGATCGCATACGACCGAGCGCCGGCGTGCACCGACGACCGGGAGAGCAGGTCTCCGGAACCGCTCGCCCTTGCGATCCTGCACCGGGAGAGGGCGAATAAGGTTTTTGGGAAGCGCACTGCGCGACTGCTCGCGTTCTTCACCACGGCTCGTCTACCGACCAGATCGGGCGCTGCGGCTCAACGTCGTCATCAACGCCTGCAGCGGCGATCTACAGCGGTGCATTCGACTTCTAATCGGTACGCGTTATTTCTCGTCCCGTCTGTCTGCCGATCGCTGTTGTTCCTCTCGTGTTTATCCGGAATTCTTCAGTAAATTGCCTCTTACTTTCCAACAATCCAAAAAACTTATTAGGCAATTTCCTGAATTGAACATGATGACTTTGGCCGATGCACTGAGGCCGGAGAAATTCTCTGGCGTGCACTTCAAGAGGTGGCAAGTTAAGGCCACGCTCTGGCTCCAATCGCTGAAGATCTTCTGGGTAACGGAGGGCAGGCCTCAAGGTCCTTTGTCTGTTGAAGAACAGACAAAGTTCGAGGAAGCCAATTCTGCCCTGAGAGGATGCATTCTAAGCGTTCTTGATAATAAACTCTGTGATGTCTATCTGACAGTCACAGATGGGAAGGAGCTCTGGGATGCACTTAACGCTAAGTATGGTGCAGCCGATGCAGGCGGTGAACTGTATATCATGGAGAATTTTCATGACTACAAGATGGTTAACAACCGTCCTGTAGTTGAACAAGCTCATGAAATACAGTGCCTTGCGAGAGAGCTCAATCTCCTTAAGTGTCCTTTACCCGACAAGTTTGTGGCTGGGTGCATTATTGCAAAGTTACCTCCATCATGGAGGAACTTCGCCACATCACTCAAACACAAGAGACAGGAAATATCAGTTGAAAACCTGATAGCATCTCTTGATGTTGAGGAGAAGGCTCGGGCTAAGGACGCTACTGAGAAAGGAGGTGAGGGTCAATCTAGCGCCAATGCTAATATGGTGCAGAAACCCTATGTCAAGAACAAAGGGAACAAGTCTCTATTCAAGCCAAACAAAACTACTGCTTTCAAGAAGAAGAAGTCAAACAAAGCCAATGATGGCTGCTGCTACACCTGTGGGGAGCAGGGACATATTTCCAAGAACTGTCCTGAGAGGGCAGATCGCAAAGGGAAAAAGAATGTCAACATCGTGACATCCAGCAATGCAGATGGGTACGGTAATTCCTTTACTGTTCTTTCTGTTTCTCAAACATCATCTTGGTGGTTTGATACGGGTGCTAATGTTCATGTATGTTCTGACATGTCCATGTTTACTTCTTACCAGTTCGTCCGGGATTCCGCCGTCCTAATGGGGAATGGGTCACATGCTTCTGTTCGTGGTGTTGGCACGGTCGATCTGAAGTTCACTTCGGGAAAGATTGTCCAGCTGAAGAACGTGCAACATGTCCCTACTATGAACAAGAATCTTGTTAGCGGTACCCTTCTATGTAGAGATGGGTTTAAAGTAGTTTTAGAGTCCAATAAAATAGTTGTGTCTAAGCATGGACAATTTATTGGTAAAGGCTATGAATGCGGAGGCTTGTTCCGCTTTTCTCTTTCGGAGTTTAATAATAAGTCAGTAAACCATATTTGTGGCGGTATTAATGATAATGCAAGTGTTTGGCATTCTCGTTTATGTCACGTTAATTTTGGTTTAATGAATCGGCTATCTAGTCTCAAATTAATTCCGGAATTCACTATTGTCAAAGGTTCTAAGTGTCATAGTTGTGTGCAGTCAAAGCAACCTCGAAAGCCTCACAAGGCAGCCGAGGAGAGAAACTTGGCACCATTAGAACTCATACATTCTGATCTATGCGAGATGAATGGTGTGTTGACAAAAGGTGGAAAGAAATATTTTATGACATTAATAGACGATTCTACTAGATTCTGCTATGTTTACTTGTTGCAAACTAAAGATGAAGCTTTAGACTACTTTAAAATCTATAAATCTGAAGTAGAAACTCAATTAGAAAGAAAGATCAAACGTCTTAGGTCAGATCGTGGTGGTGAGTATTTTCCCAAAATATTTGATGATTTTTGTGCGGAACACGGTATTATACATGAAAGGACGCCTCCCTATTCACCCCAATCAAACGGGGTAGCCGAGAGGAAAAACCGCACATTGTGTGACTTGGTGAATGCCATGTTAGACACGTCCGGTTTATCTAAGGCATGGTGGGGGGAGGCTCTATTGACTTCATGTCATGTCCTAAACCGCGTTCCAAACAAGAATAAAGAGAAAACCCCTTATGAGGAGTGGGTTGGGAGAAAACCATCACTCTCATACTTGCGTACTTGGGGATGTTTGGCAAAAGTCAATGTGCCAATTACCAAGAAACGCAAGCTAGGACCAAAGACAGTGGATTGTATCTTTCTAGGCTATGCTCATCGGAGCATCGCATATAGATTTTTAGTAGTTAAATCTGAGGTACCTGATATGCATGTTGATACTATTATGGAATCTCGTGATGCAACATTTTTTGAGAATATTTTTCCTATGAAAGATATGCATAGTATTGCTAGGATCTCTTCTGAAATTTGTCCTGAACCCACCACAACTAGCGAGTTTCTTGATACACCATTTGAGAATGTCCCAGAGAAAGAACACAATGAAATAACTCAGTCGAGTAAGAGATCACGGATTGCAAAATCCTTTGGTGATGATTTCATTGTGTACCTTGTGGACGATACTCCTAGATCCATAGCAGAGGCATATGCATCACCTGATGCAGATGACTGGAAAGAAGCAGTTCATAGTGAGATGGACTCAATTCTTTCAAATGGAACCTGGGAGTTAACTGAACGGCCATACGGGTGCAAACCAGTAGGCTGCAAGTGGGTGTTCAAGAAGAAGCTCAGACCTGACGGTACTATTGAAAAGTACAAGGCAAGACTAGTTGCAAAAGGCTATACTCAAAAGGAAGGTGAAGACTATTTTGACACCTATTCACCTGTCGCCAGAATGACGACAATTCGCGTACTACTTTCTTTGGCTGCCTCTTATGGTCTAATCATCCATCAAATGGATGTAAAGACAGCTTTCCTGAACGGAGAGTTGGAAGAGGAGATTTATATGGAACAGCCTGATGGATTCGTAGTAAAAGGTGAAGAGACAAAGGTGTGCAAATTGTTGAAATCCTTGTATGGCCTGAAACAAGCACCTAAGCAATGGCATGAGAAGTTCGATAGTACTTTGACGTCTGCGGGCTTTGTCATTAATGAGGCTGATCGGTGCGTGTACTATCGCCATGGTGGGGGCGATAGCGTTATGTTATGCTTGTATGTAGATGATATACTCATTTTTGGTACGAGCATTAATATAATTTCTGAGGTCAAGTCTTTTCTATCAAAGTGTTTTGATATGAAAGATCTGGGAGAAGCTAATGTTATTTTGAACATTAAGCTGAATAAGGATGAGAGTGGAATTACTTTAAGTCAATCCCACTATGTTGAGAAAATCTTGAGTCGGTTCGGCTTTATGGATAGCAAGATTTCTCCAACGCCTTATGATCCCAGCGTGATAATTAGAAAGAACAAGAAAGAGTCAAGAGATCAACTCAGATATTCTCAGATGATTGGTTCACTCATGTACTTAGCTAGCGCAACCCGTCCTGATATCTCGTTTGCTGTAAGCAAACTGAGCAGGTTCATGTCAAACCCGGGTACAGATCATTGGCATGCACTTGAAAGAGTTATGCGCTATCTGAGAGGTACAATGAGTTATGGAATTCACTATACTGGGCATCCGGCCGTGCCTGAGGGTTATAGTGATTCGAACTGGATCTCTGATGTTGATGAACTCTATGCCACGAGTGGATATGTGTTCACTCTAGCTGGTGGTGCTATATCATGGAGGTCTTGCAAACAGACCATTTTGACGAGGTCAACCATGGAAGCAGAACTCACTGCTTTAGAGACAGCCACTGCGGAGGCAGAATGGCTGCGAGAGCTCTTGATGGATTTGCCTATAGTTGAGAAACCATTGCCGGCAATCCTTATGAACTGTGACAATCAGACGGTGATTGCCAAAGTGACCAGTTCTAAGGATAATGCAAAATCATCAAGACATGTCAAAAGACGTTTAAAATCTGTCAGGAAAATGAGAAACTCCGGAGTTATTACTGTTTCGTATATACAAACAGACAAAAACCTGGCAGATCCCTTTACGAAGGGTCTATCACGTAATGTGATAGAAAGTGCATCGAGAGAGATGGGTCTGAGACCCATTGATGTGACACCATAGTAGTAACCCAACCTATGTGATCGGAGATCCCGTGAATTAGGACATGGGAAAACAAGCTAGTGGTTCACCGAGGAGAGTACTTCATCTATACCCTCTCTATGTGAAGATGCACACTTGTACTCTCAAACTGTAAGGCAGGTTGGCGAATTGCCTTAATGTGTTTCTGTTGGCTATGTGTAGCAAAGATGCCGTCCTACAGGGCAGTCTTGAAGGAAACACACCTATATGAGCTCCGACTGTCTAACGTCGCAGTCTGTGAGATTTGGGTGATCTCTAGAAAGCTCATGAAGAGACCAGGGAGTACGACGCATATGCTCCACCCGCGGGGTAGACTACTGGTAGCCAAGTACTGGTAATGGTCTTTGGGTGAAGTCAGTTCACACAAAACTTGCAATTCAAGGCGTAGTCCATTGTTCAAGTTGTGACCTGATGAAACTTGAGGATCTAGGCAGAAGTTCAACTTTACAGTCTCTGCCGAAAACACTAGTATATTAAACAAGGAACGAGAATGACCTCTCTCCTAATGGCTTTGAGATCTGGTGGGGGATTGTTGGAATTAATGGGCTTGGCCCAATATTAATTCAGAAATAAATCCTAGAAAATCTCAAAGGCCCATTAGGGCAAGAGGGAGTGGTGCTAAGTGTTTAGTCCCACATGGGAAGTGGAAGTGGAGCAACCCCTACATATAAGGGAGGTTGCTCTTCCACTCCTTGAGTGAGAGAGAAGAGAGGAAGAGAGGGGTGGCCCACGCGCGCTCCTCCTCCTCCTCCTCCTCGCTCGCTCGCCTCGCCACGCCACGCCACGCCTCGCCTCGCCCCGCCCCGCCCCGCACACGCGCGCGCGCGCGCGTGTGTTCGTGTGAATTCGAGCCTCGAGCCGAGCCCAGATTTTATATTTTTGCAGAAAATTAAATTGGGCTTTTGAGCCTCCGAATTTTTGGGGCTACCGAGTCAGAGTCCAAGTCGTTAGAGACGGACGCGTCTACGACTGCGGAGTCGGTTAGGATCCAGATCGCATACGAACCGCCTCCTGGGACTCTATAAATACGGGCGTCCGCGGTACGGCAGAGCACCCCACGATCAAATCGTTCCCACGTTCGCGTTCCTTGCGCCGCCTTCTAGTCTACTCCATCCCGAGCGCCGGCGTGCACCGACGACCGGGAGAGCAGGTCTCCGGAACCGCTCGCCCTTGCGATCCTGCACCGGGAGAGGGCGAATAAGGTTTTTGGGAAGCGCACTGCGCGACTGCTCGCGTTCTTCACCACGGCTCGTCTACCGACCAGATCGGGCGCTGCGGCTCAACGTCGTCATCAACGCCTGCAGCGGCGATCTACAGCGGTGCATTCGACTTCTAATCGGTACGCGTTATTTCTCGTCCCGTCTGTCTGCCGATCGCTGTTGTTCCTCTCGTGTTTATCCGGAATTCTTCAGTAAATTGCCTCTTACTTTCCAACAATAATGTATTGAAAAACATATAAATTTATTTACTTAAGAATTAAATGTTCCGACTTATTCCAGCTTGCCAAACAAAATGTTTCACACGTTCATTGTATTTGTTCCAAAAATGTTACTCGGAGATGTACAAAATCTGGACCATTTAAGAAGTAGCGAATCTCTTTGTTTTATAATATCTGGTTGATTGACTAGTTGACCACGGGTTAATTTTTTTGTCAGGATGCATGCTCAGATACACGAACTTACAAAATTGACGAACAATTTTCTTCTCTACAGGTGAGATGAACGCATCGAAAATGGGAGTGAGGAAAACTACGTGGAAGTGTATCAGAGGCAGTCCAATTATGTTTCGCTGTTCTACAATCTGAATGCATCAACAGCAGGCGAAAACCGAGCAATAATAATATAAGGTCTGTAAAGAAGAAGAACGGGGGGAGTAGTGTGATTCGCGAGCGTACCACGTATCCAGCGACGGTGTCGTAGCCGAGGACGACATCAGCCAAATTCCCTGCGAAGTTAGGAAGCATGGCAGCAAAAACTGAGCACAGAGTTCTCGAAGCAAGAAAGGAAGGACTAATTGATCGCAGGACAGGCCGGGGGGAGGACGCCATGGATCCTTCTTGGAGAGGGGAGACGGAGAGAGAGAAAAGAAGGCGCACTACGTACGCACCTCTGGAGTCAGGCAGGACGACGGAGGTGATGATGGCGCCCCAGTTGGTGACCTTGACGGAGAAATCGCCCGTCTTGAGCTCGTACATCCGGACCGTCTTCCTCCTCCTCCCCGCCGCGTCGGCGCCGCCGAGGGCCGCCGCGACGACGACGACGACGCAGCACAGCGCGAGGAGCAGCGGCGTTCGAGCCATCGTCGTTGTCGGCCAAGTGGCGACGCAGAGTGTGGCGGCGCGGGAGCGGGAGCGGGAGCGGGCTGATGCAGCCTTGTCTTGTCAGACGAAGACGGAAGGGACGACTGACGACAGACAGACAGCTGCTGGAATGGACGGATGTCTGGTGGGAGTCAATGATATAGCACTCCACTCGATGGGACGAGATAAGGTGGTGCCAAAATTGGAAGTGCTGGCACTCCCTTGTTTTCTGCTCCCGACGCGACGCACGCCGTGATCAGAGGCTTGTGCTCTGCTCGGGACCGCGGCGCCAGGCTCTTGTCCTTTGTCTGCTGCTACGACGAGCTCAGTCGCCGTGCCAGTGCGTGCCCATCCAATCCAACGGCGTCTCTTTCGTGGACGAGCGGTGGAGGCCGGCACATGGATGATATGATGGCCGGCGAATATTCTCGCGACCTCGTGCGCGGCAGGCTTGATGGTGGGCCACCACGCTCTGAACTGGACTGGACCTCATCAGATCCACCGCTTGGCTGAGTCAGTGAGCAAACAGAGTGCGGCTGTAACCAACAGGTTGTGGTGTGCTACAGCTGTGCGGCGGATCACTCGGCGCGATTAGTGTTTTGCGCGTGCAGACAGGCGCGAGTATATACGTCTCCTGAGACGAGCAGGCTTCGGCTTCGCTCAGCCGCCTCGACCTGGTGTCTGTGTGCCCTTCTGTCAGCGAGAGATGGCAGACTCCGTTCACGTCTTAGAGCTTTCGGGGGAAACCGGGCCGCGTCTAGTGCTCCGGGCCGAATACGTAACCACCGGCCTGCTAACGCGTAGCCCGTGCCAGGAGTTGAGCTTCCCCGGCCCGTGGGCCGCGTTTCATACATGCCAGCCCAGCAGCCGTGCGCTGCGCTTCTGTACACGGCCACGTCGCTATTGAGACCGCGCCAACTACCGTACGCGCGCACTCTCGCCGGCTCACAGCGCCGCGGCATCCCGTTCACTGAGCAAGCCACGCCGCCAACGCCGATTGAGGCTGCCATCTACAAAAACAGTACTCCCTCCGTCTCAAAAAGTTTGTCGCTTTGTAGTTCATTTTTGAACTACAAAGCGACGAGCTTTTTGGGACGGAGGGAGTACCTTGCATTCTACTAGTGTTACACCACCACTTGCAGACTTGCGCAGTTCTCTGTCGTCCGTGGTCGCACTCGCACAGACCTTTTATTACAAGTTTACAACAAGGGGTGGCTGCGAACGAGGTAAACTATATAATCGTGGCCAGCCTCCGCTAGGAGGAGGAGAACCTGACGAGCATGTCGTGCTTGTACGCGCCGCCGGGCCTGACGACCACCGACGGGAAGTTGGGGTGGTTCACGGCGTCGGGGAACCCCTGCGTCTCCAGGCACAGCGCGCCGTACTGCCCGTAAACCTTCCCGCCCTTGCCCTTCACGTTGCTGAGCCAGTTGCCGGTGTAGAGCTGCACGCCGGGCTGGTCCGCCCACAGCTCCAGCGCCCGCCCCGACGCCGGGTCCCGCACGCGCGCCACCCGACGGAAGTCCCACCAGCTCATCCCGTCCACCGCGTAGTTGATGTCGAAGCCGGACATGCCGCCGGCGCCCGAGACGACGTGCTTGATGCGGGAGCCCAGCTTCGCCGGCGCGCGGAGGTCGTACGGCGTGCCGGACACGGGCGCGATCTCCCCCGTCGGGATCATGGTCGACTTGTTCACCGGCGTGTACCGCGACGCGAACAGCTGGACCGCGTGGCCCAGCACGTCGCCGCTGCCAGCGAGGTTCCAGTACGCGTGGCTCGCCAGGTTCACCGGCGTCGCCCTGTTCAGCGCCGTCGCGTTCATGCGCACGCGCAGGTCGTAGGGGCTCCGCAGCTGGTACGTCACGTACACGTCAAGGTCGCCCGGGAATCCTGCCGAACACACCGTATTGTGTGGAGTTCATTCTGTGTGGAGGTAACTCGTGGGAACAACTCAAGTACTGTAGTTGGCTTGAGTTGACACACAATTAGCTAGAGGTGCAAATGCGTTGCTGTTTTACCTTGCTCTCGGTTGAAGCTATGGTAGTAGAGCGTGATGTACGGGGAGTCACCACCGGGTCCGGGCACATGCTCCTTCACCATCCAGATGACCTTGCTGAACCCCCTATTGCCGCCTGATGAACAATAATGGCATTCAGCAGAGCAATATTACACTAGTGAGTGATTCACGCATGAGGTAGAAGAAGGCAAAATAGTTAAATCAAGCCCGAATAGAGGCACTACGTACCGTGAAGCACAGTCGTTCCGTCTTTGTTCAGCCGATAGGTTTTCCCGTCAAGAACGAAGCGGCCGTTGGCGATTCTGTTGGCTACTCGTCCTACCACCGCTCCGGAGACAGAACCACCGTCCTGATCGAGCAAAGTGCGTGATAAGTTTTTTGTACCAACTGATCTGCAAATATTGAAAAATTAAAAGAGAGATCTGTGACATTACCAAGTACTCCCTCCATCCCGAAAAACTTGTCGCTTTATAGTTCATTTTTGAACTACAAAGCGACAAGTTTTTCGGGACGGAGGGAGTATTCAGCGACGGTGTCGGACGACATCAGCCAAGTTGCCTGCAGCAAGAGATTACGAAAATTCAGTGTCGTTTATATCATAACTCTGCAGCAAGCAAGGAAACCATCCATACCTTTGGAGTCAGGAACAATGACAGACACGAGTGCCGCTCCCCAGTTGGTGACCTTGATTGAGAAATCCCCCTTCTTGTTCTTTAGCTCGTAGAACCCAACCTTCTTCCTCGCCGCGGCAGCCCCACTGGCCAATGCAAGGCAGAACACCAGAGAAGCAGATAGCGCTGCGGCTCTAGCCATTACTGGGCAAACACTATTAGCACTGAGTAGTGTTTGCACCTTACGAGAGAGGGGAGATGATATGCAGATGACTAATAGATGGGTTTCACATTCTCTTCTTCCGAGTATTGCAGCGAGTAAGTCAAGGTCAAAACTGACCGTTTCCAGCAGGCTGCCAGTCAGTTCTTTCGTTGTTCTAGAGATCTGAGAATTAACAAGCGGTAGTTTATGGCCACTAGTCTTGGAACTGTCCATTTAATCTTTTCCTTTTCTCCACTTGTGACCTCATTAGGATAAATACGTACTCGATCCGAGAGGCTTAGATGGAGTAAGTCAAGGTCAAAATTGTCCATTTCAAGGCTGTCAGCGAGGAAGGACTATACGTGATGAACATCAGAATGGCAATTGGACCCCAGGATTATGGAGGATGCAGGATGCCGATACCATAGCAGAGTCCATATATCTTTGGGACCCGGTACAACAGGATCAGTTACAGGAGCAGGCGGGCTCGCAACATTTTGGTACGTCGAAACCTTATTACAACACGTCTGGCTATAGGCTATCTAGAACGAGAACTTGAAGAGCATGTGGTGCTTGTACACGCCGCCGGGCCTGACGATCACCGACGGGAAGTTGGGGTGGTTCACGGCGTCGGGGAACCCCTGCGTCTCCAGGCACAGCGCGCCGTACTTCTGGTACACGGCCCCGGCCCTGCCCTTCTCGTCCTTCATCCAGTTGCTGGTGTAGAGCTGCACGCCGGGCTGGTCCGCCCACAGCTCGAACGCCCGCCCCGACGCCGGGTCGCGCACGCGCGCCACCTGCCGGAACCGACCGCCGTCCCCGCGCACCGCGTAGTTGACGTTGTACCCGACCGCGCCGCCGGCGGAGACGAGTCCGATGCGGGACCCCAGCGGGGTCGGCCGCCGCAGGTCGTACGGGGTCCCCGCCACGCCGGCGATCTCCCCCGTCGGGATCATGGACCCGTCGTCCACGGGCGTGTACCGCGACGCGGAGACCTGGACCAGGTGGCGCAGCACGTCGCCGCTGGCGTGGCCGGCCAGGTTCCAGTACGCGTGGTTCACCAGGTTCACCGGCGTCGCCTTGCTCAGCGCCGTCGCGTTCATGCGGATGCGGAGGTCGTACGGGCCCGACAGCTGGTACGTCACGTGCACGTCCAGGTCGCCCGGGAATCCTGCATGATCGAACCACCACCATGTCCATGTGCCAACGTGGGAACAAGTGCCAACAAGTCAGTTCATCAGCACGTCAACTACTGGTCAGCAGAAGCTAATCCGGCCAATCACGTCGATAGATGTCATTTCAAGGAATCAAATTGACTTTTTGGGGGCTGCCAGAGCCTATACAGAGATATCCAAGTTGTGAACAATATCTAATTTTTTCGAGCACGTGGTTTTGCTTACCTTGCTCCCCGTCGAAGCTGTGGTAGTAGAGCGTGATGTATGGGGTGTTACCACTCGGGACGTACTCCTTCACCGTCCAAATGACCTTGCTGAACCCCCTGTGGCCACCTGATCAAACAATGGCAGGCAGCAAGACGTACTCCATTGTTATCTGATGCGATGCGATCAATGCGCATACGGACGACAGAACATGCGCGAGCTTGAAGAAATTAGCGCACCGTGAAGTGCGTTCTTGCCGTCGTTGATGTAGAGGTGGTAGGCTTTTCCGTCGAGCACGAAGCGGCCCTTGCCGACCCTGCTTGCGACACGCCCGACCAGCGCTCCGAAGTAGGAAGAACCGTTCTGTTTGTTTGTGCAGACCACAAAACACAGCTTGAAACAAGACGCGATCGGATAAAATGACACTTTTGCATCTTGTGAAGAAAGACAGATGAAGCTGGTTTGCACGTTTCAGCTGACACTTTCATAAGGAACCTTTCAGTTTTTTTTAGCTTCGCTTATACTCCCTCCATTCTCGAAAACTTGTCGCTTTGTAGTTCATTTTTGAACTACAAAGCGACAAATTTTTGGATACGGAGGGAGTATTGAAGTTTATAGGAGAGAGGGTGTTCGTCTTGCAGCACACTGTAAATGACTGCCTTCCTCCCTGTGCTTGATTTCAACAGCAACGGGTTAACTGCACCCTGTGGTTAATAGCCACAAACCGACCCAGAGAGATGTGTGATCTTACCACAAACCCGGCAACGGTGTCATACCCGAGCACGACATCATCGCAGTTCCCTTCAGCAAGAAATCGACTAGACTTGGTTAACATTTTGCTATCACAAAACGAAATCATCACGCAAAAACGGATTCTCCGGGAGCAAGCAGGGAAGCCATCCATACCTTTGGAGTCAGGAACGATGACGGACATGAGGGTGGCTCCCCAGTTGGTGACCTTGATGGAGAAGTCCCCCTTCTTGTTCTTGAGCTCGTAGACCCCAACCATCTTCCTGGCCGCATCGGCGCTGCTGGCCAATGCAAGGCACAGCAGCAGGGCAACAGGGAGCAGTGCAGCTCTAGCCATTGCGCGAGAAGAGACAAGATATGGCTCTGCTTCGACGAGTGTCACCTAGTACGTATATATATATGCAGGTGGTAAGCTGATCTTCTTCGTTTTCTGCTCTCCAGGTCAGACAAAAAGGAAGGCCAGAACTTCGCATTGTCATGCTGGCATCCAATGATTTTTTTCCCCTTGAGATCTGACATCTAATGATAGTTTATGGCAGCTAGTGTCAGTATTCGCTTGATGGTTTACTTTTCGCATTATTCATCGCGGATAGTGTATTTAATTTAGAGACCTAAGATGGCTCCAGGCGTACACACGTGCTAGATCTATCAAGTTCGGTTCAGTCTGTAGTTCGACCAGATTTGTAGAGCAAATGCATAAGTTCTGTGCTTGAAGAAATTGCCATTTCCAAATGATACGAATTTAAGCAGCTGGCATATAAGACGTAGTAAATTAATGGAATGCATGTATCAGTAACAAAAAGGATTCGGTTATCGTGGATCACACAACTAGCCTAGAGTCTCAAAACCTCGATAGCAATTCGAAGGAGGTGACACCAACAAAATTTGTTAAAAACAATAGTGCAGAAACAGATAAGAAAAGCGTAAAAAACTACACAATTTATAAACAGAACCAACGTGCCAAAAACGTTCAGAATAATTGCCACATTCTGCACTGTGGACAGAGCCAAAAGCTATTCTGAGGAGCACCACAATGTTACGGCGCACCAAATTTCTGGACGTCAAATAAGGCACAAACAGATAAGAACAATGTAACAAATACAAAAAAATTATGGCAGTACTGACTACAAACTGAACCTGACATACCAAAAGGGTACACGACAATTGCACAGTTACCACTTTACAATGGACTAACCATACACGACGCCCATTTATCTAGACAAGAAAAACAGCATAAATTTCAATAGGCAACCGAGTGCCTTGTTTATGTACAAAACGGACTGAACTTGCAGATGGAAAAGCGCTAGCTTCAAAGCTTTTCCACATCAGCATTCTTGAAGCTGCCACCGAGAAGTGACAGGAGGCCTCCACCATGCACCCTACCTTCAGGAACAATACAACCTTCCTCTCTGCCCCCATCCACCGGCTCAGAAGACCAAGAGGGCATCATAGAGCGAGGAACCAGCACTTGAGAAGGTATCATCGATTGGCTCGTCACAGTGCCATCGCAGTCTGACGCGGTGCTCGTGCCCGAAGAGTGCCCGTTTGTCATGCTGCTAGCAGCTGTGGCTGATGATACCACGATGCCGCTGAAGAGGCCTGGTCCAATCACGCTTCCTACGTTCTTCACTACTCCTTGTTCTCGCTGCTTCGCCATCAATGTACCATGGGCAGCACAGAAGCCACTTTTGCCACGAGAGAACTTCTCACAACCCGTGCTCCATGTGCACCGCTTGCCTCCACCGTGGGCTTTACAGAAATCGGTGCTCCCCTGTGCGCTCTTGCCACAGTTGTCAACCTTGCATCGCTTACCACCGCCGTGATTCACGCAGCAGTCAGTGCGGCCACGGGCGCTCTTGTTGCAGCCAGCCACCGAACAGCGCTTCCCTCCTCCATGAGCCACGCAGTAGTCAGTGGCCCCGTGTACGCTCTTTGCGCAAACACCTCCTCCTTCGAACATGCATCGTTTCCCACCACCATGTGCTTTGCACAGAGGTGTGCTTCCCTCTGCGCCTTTGCTGCAGCCATCGAAAATGCACCTCCTCCCACCACCATGCCCCTTGCAGTACAATGTGCTGCCCTGAGCCCCCTTGCTGCAGTCTGGATACTGACACCGCCGGCCACCACCATGAGAAATGCATAGCCCAGCCTTCCCCTCGGCACTCCGAATGCAACCTTTAACCATGCACCTCTTACCGCCACCATGCTTGATACACCGCCCAGACTTTCCCCGTGCAGCTTTCGGACAGCTAGTGTGTTCACAGCGGCGGCCTCCACCATGGGCAATGCAATAATCTGTCTTCCCCTCTGCGCTCTTGGTGCAACCAAGCTGCTCGCAGCGGCGACCACCACCGTGGGCTTTGCAGTATGCGGAGCTGCTCTCAGCACCTTTATGGCATCTGGGCTTATGGCATCTCTGCCCGCCTCCGTGAGCAATACACAGCCCTGATGCGCCTCTTCCACCTTTGGAGCACCCCTTGAACCTGCATTTCTTTGGATGACGGGTATGGCTACGTTGTTCTGATGTGGTTGTCACAGTGATAACATCAGAACTCACACCAAATGAAGACTCCGTCATGGCAGAAGGCTCAGGGCTCCATTGATGGTAATGTTGAAAATGCTGACTGTTATCGTCAGCGTTGTCCGTGAGGTCTAAAGAATCTTGGTTTTCTACCTGGGCCTCATTCACAGCAGCAGAACAGGAGCGGGGAGCAAAGAGAAGGGATGGCATGTAACCACCCATGTTCCTTACAGTAGCAGATGTCGAGGCCTCATCAGATACAGCAAAAGAATTACCTGTTCCACTTGGTGCTTGAAAATATGGAATCCCTTCTGCAACATCCATCTGAAGGCCAAACCTCAGCATCCCTGGATCAGTATAAAGGAAACTCGGCCCAGACAAAATCTGAGATTGTTTTGACTTGTGTGCTCCAGTTGACTGATAATCTGCAGAATAAAAGTTGGGCGTTGGTCCCAACCCAAGAACTAGCCTGCTGCCCTCATCTCCCGCTGCGATGTCACTCATTCTATGTGTATTCTCATAGCCA
This sequence comes from Tuctoria greenei, assembly GCA_036927565.1. Lineage (NCBI taxonomy): Eukaryota > Viridiplantae > Streptophyta > Magnoliopsida > Poales > Poaceae > Tuctoria > Tuctoria greenei. Next base: position 286,758,462 of record JAYESD010000002.1, read on the forward strand.
TGGTCATAGTTAGAAATTGCTGAACCGGGGCAGTCCATTCGGAGTGTGCTTTGGTTCAGATTATCCATGGTGGAGCCTGGCGCTGAGCATCCCGTTAACACAAAGGGCTCAATCATACGAGTTTGGTGCAGGGTGTTCACAGAGCTGTTGTCCATCACAGTGAAAGAGTATTTGGGGAAAGCAAATCAAGCAAAACTGGAGATTATGAGATGGCTGGTGGTCTTTCTGGCCGAAGTAGCTTAAGTGGTGGTAATGGTAATATTTCAGACACAGACCAAATAGACGAAATGGAAGAATATTAGCAGGAGTGTAGTGCCTAAGCAACCACCACTGACAAACCCCGATGTGTCTGCACGGTCCATAATTGTCCTGTTTCTGTGGAATTTATGGTCCAAAACTGCACAATTTTACCAGCAGTAAATAAGATCTCTGGTAGTCGACATCAAGCATAGGCAGGAGCAACAAAATGCATAGTGGTCGGATAACCTTAGAAGTACAAAAAAAAAAAAAGTGTTAGCTAAAATTCAGATACATTAAATATATTGCTTGGCATCATCCTATTTTCTAACTATCAGTAGCAGGATAGCCTGATGCCAAACGAAATATGCAACTGTACTGTTTACAAAAAATGAAGGAGGCAGACGTATATAAGAAGAGATAATAACAGGTCTGTCACGTGAAAGAAAGATCAATGATAAACTGATAAGATGCAACAATAACCAAACTAGAACTTTGAAGGTATTTGACAGGTTGAAACGAAGTGCAATAAAATCATTGAACGCAGGTAACTAAAATGAATATAATGTTTTCCCTGTACAGCGACAACAGAGACTGTTCACATCACGGCATCGGAGAACACAATAGTAGGAGGACAAGCAAAAGAAGGAGAAAATGGAGGTGCGGGTGTCCCTCATCCTTGTAAACATGTCTAAGAGCCCCGGACCGTCCTGAACTGCAGAACACCCCGAACAAGGACCAGGGAAAAAAATTCAACGAACACGGGGCTCTCCTGCTCCGTCCTGAGCGTTGCAGGCTGTCCCCAAACCACGAAATCCGTCACGGGATATCAGGATACCAGGACTGCATGACACGGACAAAACAGATCTAATAAACACCACAAAGCCGGAACGGAGTTCCTCCCCCTCCCGGAGACTCCAAGGCCGCCTCCAACCACCCAACGCAGTGACAGAGGCGACGTGACCTGAATAAGAGGGGCTCGGTAGTAGCTAATCTCGGAGACAGGCAGACGCATGCATGCGGATCCCTGGAGAGAGGAACACGAATTGAGGGCAGAGGAGGGCGGGAGAGACCGTCACCTAGCACGCGGCGGCGAGGAAGAGGAGGCGGCGGCGGAGCGCGTGGAGGCGGAAACCGATGGGGGGTCGATGCGGAGGAGAGGCGGGGGACGGAGTGTTTTTGGACTTTTTGGGTGGGCTGGCTGCTTCGTTCGTGCGGTCTCAACTGTCAAAGGAGGAGGAGCACGGAGAAGAGCCTCTGCTTTCGGAATGGGTTGAGGAAGTATCGGAAGCGACGGCGCACGGGTTGGACGGATGACGGCGGGATGGATTACCTGGCAAAAAAAACTGGCTCCGCTCGGTTCGGCGGCATCCAGCTGTTGAGTTTTTTTTTTTCACTTTTGTCCATGGCTTGGCTTCATGTGCTCACAACAGACCGCTGTGCTGGCTTTGGTGTTCTATGACTTCTGTCCATACCCAGAATACAAGTGTCTCGAGTTTCACCTGCCTGTTTTACTAACAACAGAGGAATCACAAGTCCATATGATTTTCTTCGTCAGTGGATGCCGAAACAAAAGTTTGCAGTGGGAGATCAGAGATCTGCACGGCTTCAGAGCATCGTTGCCACTTGGCAGGGATGGGGGCCATCCCCGTCGCTTTCAACAAAAAAGCTGATGTGATGCCGGGCTCCACGGCGGGATGGGCCCCACTCAACAGTCAGGGCGAAACGTGGACGGATCGCGGGCCCGGACGTACGCGAGCCATGTGACTCGCTCTCCGCCGTCGGTTGGCGGGAACTGCCCGCACCCGGTTCGCCGTCACGGCCACTTGGCGCCGTCGCACGGGGGCCGGGCCCCGCGGCTCCGCTCGTTCTGTTCTGTTTACTCTACTTGCGTTCCGCCTTCGCGCGCGCCCGAGACGCCTCTCCTAGTGGCGGGCAAACGACAAAAACTCAAGGCAGCACACGCCTCGCACACCACCAGCTGGGTCCCCCGTCACCCCCGCGACGTACCGGTCCAGCGACCAGTGACCTCGGTGGAATCTCGCCGTGCATATTCCAGGTCGCGTGTGCAGGCGGGGAGCCCACGTCTTGGCGACCTCCGCGCCGCCATTCGCTGGCCGGCGGCCTAGCGGGAGGAGAGGACCACTGGTGGTGGGTGGCCGCGGCGCGCGGGTGACGTCAGGACCCGGCGGCTGGGGGCGTGTGGTGGTGCTGCGCAAAGCGCCAAAGCTGTAGCAGCGGACCGAGCCACACGGCACGGGCGGGACATGACGGGTCTGTGCGTACGTGGTTGGACGCGTGTGCGTGGGGTGGGGCCCCGGAGGAGTCGTGGAGCCGCCGAATTAGGTGTGGTGTGAACTTGTACTGATGCTTTGCTTCGCGTTCCGCTGCCGTGAAGATGGTACATTCGTCACTGCAGCTTGTTTCTTTTTTTTAAAAAAAAAAAAGGTTCAAAACCAAAACGAGGAGTCTATTGAATGGACGTCGTGCACGTTTCACACTTCACCTCTGATGGGTGATGCGAGGATGCCATAGCCTACAGGTTTGCGTCTCACGTACGCAATCCGCTCAACAACCCTAGTATGTGGTGGCCGGTGGGAGCGATCGGCTGAGAGAAGAGAGAACCAGTGTAGCAAGCTACGGCGGCCACTTGACTTTGCACCCGGCACCCAACGGCGTGAGCACAGCCAAACTTGTTTATGGAGGGCCCCGCAGATTACCGTGGACTAGATTCCTGGCTCGACGAGAAGAAGAATTCAGATTACAGACTCCTAAATCCCGCTTATTTATTGTTGAAAACAAGCCACTGATTGGTGGGTTGGTCAGTGATGCCGTCAGCCACCTGAAAAGATCCGCGCCCCCGGGCCCTCTAGTGTTTGGGCCAGCGAATGGAAATCCGTTGATCCCAGAAATGCGCGTCAGACGGCCCTCTTTTTTCTTATAATTTATTCAGAATCTTCGCTATATCGATCGATGGATTCACTTGCGCTTGCGCAGACCACGTTCTAGTTCTAGCATAAAAAAAGAAAGCTTCACGTTCCCCATTTTGGGTGAGACAGAGAGAGACAGAGCAATGTTTTACCAGGTCAGCAAGAATCTGTAACCGGGCCCGGCCCATGATGTTTCTATGGATGAATTGAGGCCGGGCTGAGACCTGTATTTCTAAATATAAATTGTCACTTTGACTAGGATGCAAACAATACTCATCCGCGAGTGGGAGCGATGGCGGAGCGCATTTAATTATGCCGTGGGCTCGACCGGACAGAGCCTGGGCGCGATGCAGATGCAGTTATGGCGTTGATCGTCACACTCACGCTGCCGAGAGGAGACGAGGCAAAGACTCTGATAATGAATCGCGACCACGGCGTACATAGAAATATTCCGCTGTCAGTGTGAGCTTCTTCGATTTGGTTAATGTTTCAGAAGCCTTGGGGTGGCTCAAAAACTGCAGCAGACTTCTCTTGACGAGAAACCGGCCAAGTGGGTGGAGGAAGACTGCGTGTTTTGAGCATTCTTGCCTACTCCTGCGGCTTGATGCAGGATCATAATAAAGGATATATATAACGCAAGATAAACCCATTGAGACAACCGGATCCGTGGCGCAATGGTAGCGCGTCTGACTCCAGATCAGAAGGTTGCGTGTTCGATTCACGTCGGGTTCAAAATCCCGAACAATGTCCGGATCATTTTTTTGCTGCATATGGGCTGAACTTGCCTCTCTTTCCGGTACATGCAATCCGTTTTGGTCGTTCATGTCATAATCCAATCCTACTAATTCTGCGGCTTTACGAAAGATCATGTCAACTTTGACTCGTTAAGATGCAGATCGCCCATGGTTTTGGCAAATCTAGGGGTAGATTGAGAATAGCACGCATTATCTTCCATCCGATTGTATGAGCAGAGAAGAATTGTCCCCCGCAAACCATACACGTTCTCACACATGCACCTTCTCAGACAAGAATCGTCGGCAGTTTATTCCCTCGACGAGGACGATGAAGAAGCAAGTACTAGGGTGGAGCAAAAGGGTACGGTGGTGATGACTTTGTCATTCGAGTTCGAGTTGACCGTTTGTTTGGGACCGGTTCTTGGCGTTGCGAACTACTCTTCAGCTCCCTAGCCTATAGGCGCCATGGCCGGTACAAAACCTTGTCTCTTTCCTACTCGCGTCAACACGCTCCCACCCGAGCGCGAACACAGACGCGTGCACATCAGTCCTCACTTCACTAATAAGCTCCCTTCTTCTTCTCCTCATCCATTCTGCGCCATATGCAGCTCGACGCCACACATGGGCGCTGGATACCTCCGCGCTCCTCCTCCTCCTCGCCCTCACCGTCTCGGCGGGGGCGGAGCGGGGCCGCCGGGAGGCGGTGACGACGTGGCCGCGAGGCGCCGTGGCGGCGGACGACGGGCGGTGCTCGGCGGCGGGGCGCGACGCGCTCCGCGAGGGCGGTACCGCCGTGGACGCCGCCGTCGCCGCGGCGCTGTGCCTGGGCGTGGCCAGCCCCGCGTCCAGCGGCGTCGGCGGCGGCGCCTTCATGCTCGTCACGCTCGCCGACGGCACGGCCGTCGCGTACGACTCCCGCGAGATCGCGCCCCTCGCCGCCTCCAAGGTGAGTCCCCGTGTTAAAACTACATATACATACTACGTACACGAGTCTTTTGTCTCTGCGCTACCGACTTTGCGGGCGACTGGGTCACGAAATGCACCGCATGGCTTGCTAGCGATCGACACTAGCGACCAGCTTCACTCTAAGTAACGTTTTCTCTCGATGCCTTTGATGGGACGTAGTCAGTGTGAGTCAATGCCACAGCGACCTCTACAGTTCAATATTTTTCCCCAGTTCAAGACTTCTAGTAGTTACATACTCCCTCCGTCTCAAAAAGGTTGTCGCTTTGTAGTTCATTTTTGAACTACAAAGCGACAACCTTTTTGGGACGGAGGGAGTATACAGAAACAACCAGGCATGACCAGCAAGGTGGACGATCGTGACAAAAAGAAGGGAGCATGAACTAGTCATACCGTCGGATGGCCATAGTAGGTTGGTCGTTGATTCACATGGTTGTTGCTGCTGCTACATTCAGGACCTTGTTGTCTTCCGTTTTTAAATTATCTACACAAAAATAATGACGGGCTCACGTGGGCGGCAGTTTGAGCAGTGATGTGTGTGCCCTGGAGTGACGGGAAGAACAATGGTCGACGACCCATCCATGCATCTACGTACAAGCTTTATTTATCCTGCCTTGTAGGTTAAACGTAGCGGCGCGCGCTATGCTGTCCTTGTCTTTTGCCGTCCCCCGTGACCTGTCCGGCCCAAAAGTGCTCCACGCTACTATCGCCCACTTGACGGTGTCTGGACACCGATGCCGCGCGCGTGCAGTCGGGAAAGCCGTAAGGAATCCGGCCGGGTTTGGAGATCGATGCGTGGTGCTCCATCGAGACCAGCGTAGTGGTCCTTTTGTTAGTTAAGACGTTCGTCTCCGAGCCGATCGCAGTCACTGGCCTACCTTTTCGTCGGTCCACAATGTACGTGTTCGGTACACAGTCTCATTATACTGTCAGCTTTGCAAGTTGTTAAACTGAGGAAAGGCCGATACAAGTCTGTCATCCAGCTTTTCCTGACGACCTATACGAATTTGGAAAGCAGGGTTACCTGTTCGAACCTTTGGTCTTATTAGTACGATGTGCATTTCTTAGACGTTAGTAGAAGCTCTTCCATGCTGTACTCATCGTTCCTCCAAGAACGTAACGAGGAATGAACACCCTGGACGACGTCCACACTCTATGACTGAACTCAGGACATGTACGGCGGCAACGCGACGCTCAAGGCCCGCGGCGCTCTGTCCATAGCGGTCCCGGGCGAGCTGGCCGGCCTGTACGAGGCGTGGAGGCGCCACGGCAGGCTCCCGTGGCGCCGCCTGCTGGTCCTGCCGGCAGCGCGGCTCGCCGAGGCGTTCAGGGTCTCGCCGTACCTGCGGATGCAGATGGAGGCGACCCGGGACGGCATCCTCGGCAACGAGGGGGCGCGGGGCGTGTACGGCCGCCCCAACGGCGGCGACGACGACGTCCTCGGCGTCGGGGAGGTTTGCCGCAAGCCGAGGCTGGCCGAGACGCTTAGGGCCGGGCCGCGCGTTCTACGGTGGCGGCCGTGTCGGAGCGCGGCTGGTGAAGGACGTGAGGGAGGCCGGAGGGATCCTCACCGTGGAGGACCTCAAGAGGTACCGGGTCAAGGTGCGGCGGCCGCTGTCGTCGGAGGATTTCATGGGGATACACGTGGTGACCATGCCCCCGCCGTCGGCAGGCGGTGCTGGGATGATGCTCGTAAGTTTTTTCCTGTCTTCCGAACATCTACTACGAGTAGACTGTAGACATGCAACCCGTTCATGCATACTTGACATTATCTCCCTAACAGCATTTTATCGTTTTATCTTATGGATAGATTCTGAACATCCTTTCTCGGTACGGACTGCCGCTGCCCGCTGGTTTCTCTGGCTCCCTTGGGGTCCATCGCCTGATCGAATCCTTCAAACATTATTTCGCCATAAGGATGAACATTGGCGATCCCGGCCCGACTTCGTAAATGTCACTGAAGTCGTGTCCGATATGATGTCACCCAAATTTGCTGCTGAGTTGAAGAAAACCATCCATGACAACATGACATTTGACCCTAAACATTACGGTGGAAGGTAACGGTCACTTTTTTCAACATTCAAATAACCAAATTTTACTCTGGAAGAGCAGTGTTCCTGCCGATAAAGAGAAAAGCTCAACTTTTAGCAACTTGTGTTCATCAGGTGGAACATCCTTGAGGACCACGGAACGAGCCACTTGTCCATCGTGGACAGTGAACGGGACGCGGTTTCGATGACCAGCACCGTCAGCGCGTACTTCGGGTCCCTGATCCTGTCCCCAAGCACAGGCATCCTGCTCAACAACGAGATGATGGATGACTTCTCGATGCCGGCGGCGAATAACACGTCGTCCGCCAACTCTCCGCCACCGGCTCCAGCCAATTTCGTCAGCCCGCTGAAACGCCCGCTCTCTTCAATGACCCCGACCATCGTTCTCAAGGTAACCTCCGTTCCGTGCAACTGAAATACATTGGAAGAAGATCTGAACTGAGTTCGGTTCAGTACACCTGGCTCTGAAAGCTTAATTATGGGTGTGTTACGTGGCGTGCCGCCACGTAGGATGGGAAGGTGAAGGCTGCCGTTGGCGCCAGCGGGGGCAGCATGATACCAGCTGGAACCATCGAGGTGTTCCTCATGTTGGAAAGTAAGAGCCAATTTACTGAAGAATTCCGGATAAACACGAGAAGAACAACAGCGATCGTCAGACAGACGGGACGAGAAATAACGCGTACCAATTAGAAGTCGAATGCACCGCTGTAGATCGCCGCTGCAGGCGTTGATGACGACGTTGAGCCGCAGCGCCCGATCTGGTCGGTAGACGAGCTGTGGTGAAGAACGCGAGCAGTCGCGCAGTGCGCTTCCCAAAAACCTTATTCGCCCTCTCCCGGTGCAGGATCGCAAGGGCGAGCGGTTCCGGAGACCTGCTCTCCCGGTCGTCGGTGCACGCCGGCGCTCGGGATGGAATAGACTAGAAGGCGGCGCAAGGAACGCGAACGTGGGAACGATTTGATCGTGGGGTACTCTGCCGTACCGCGGACGCCCGTATTTATAGAGTCCCAGGAGGCGGTTCGTATGCGATCTGGATCCTAACCGACTCCGCAGTCGTAGACGCGTCCGTCTCTAACGACTTGGACTCTGACTCGGTAGCCCCAAAAATTCGGAGGCCCAAAAGCCCAATTTAATTTTCTGCAAAAATATAAAATCTGGGCTCGGCTCGAGGCTCGAATTCACAAGAACACGCGCGCGCGCGCGCGTGTGCGTGTGCGTGGCGGGGCGAGGCGAGGCGAGGCGTGGCGAGGCGGGCGAGCGAGGAGGAGGAGGAGGAGGAGCGCGCGTGGGCCACCCCTCTCTTCCTCTCTTCTCTCTCACTCAAGGAGTGGAAGAGCAACCTCCCTTATATGTAGGGGTTGCTCCACTTCCACTTCCCATGTGGGACTAAACACTTAGCAGCACTCCCTCTTGCCCTAATGGGCCTTTGAGATTTTCTAGGATTTATTTCTGAATTAATATTGGGCCAAGCCCATTAATTCCAACAATCCCCCACCAGATCTCAAAGCCATTAGGAGAGAGGTCATTCTCGTTCCTTGTTTAATATACTAGTGTTTTCGGCAGAGACTGTAAAGTTGAACTTCTGCCTAGATCCTCAAGTTTCATCAGGTCACAACTTGAACAATGGACTACGCCTTGAATTGCAAGTTTTGTGTGAACTGACTTCACCCAAAGACCATTACCAGTACTTGGCTACCAGTAGTCTACCCCGCGGGTGGAGCATATGCGTCGTACTCCCTGGTCTCTTCATGAGCTTTCCAGAGATCACCCAAATCTCACAGACTGCGACGTTAGACAGTCGGAGCTCATATAGGTGTGTTTCCTTCAAGACTGCCCTGTAGGACGGCATCTTTGCTACACATAGCCAACAGAAACACATTAAGGCAATTCGCCAACCTACCTTACAGTTTGAGAGTACAAGTGTGCATCTTCCCATAGAGAGGGTATAAAGGAAGTACTCTCCTCGGTGAACCATTAGCTTGTTTTCCTATGTCCTAATTCACGGTGTCGACTGTTGGAGTCGACAGATCCCCTGACACTACGAAAGTGTTGAAGGAGTTTGTGGTTCGGTTTGGGTGCGCGGAGACTCAAGAAGTGAAAGTTGCCTAGAGGGGGGGTGAATAGGCTATTTGACCTGCAAATGACTCAATAAAACGAGATTAAATTGCAGGGGGCGGACTAGTCCGGTCAGGGGGCGGACTAGTCCGGTCAGCCTGCGTGAATAACCCTAAAAAGATGTTTCTAGCAAGTTTTAGGGGATTTTCTCAATGCTACGAATGAGTGTATGTTTAAGTCAAGTTGAGCAACAACCTAAACGAGAGCAAGTCAGGTTTCCACAAGTTTGTATCAATGCGGAATATGAAACAAGACAACCAACTCTAGAACAAAGTAATCAATAGAGTAAATGCGAAGAACACAAGGAGACAAGGATTTTATCCCGAGGTTCGATCCCACACAAGGAATCTACGTCCTCGTTGAGGAGTCCACAAAAGGACCGGGTCCAACAACCCTTCCCTCACCAAGTTTACCGCACGGGCCTAACTTGGTTCTCCACTAATCACAACGGTGATTACAAAGTTCGTTGGGGCTTCTCACAAACTGAGGCTCCCACACCACAAAGATGATCAACACAGTAAAACAAACTCAATACACAGCCCACAAAGACTCAACGAGTGCAAGAGATCAAACCGGGAGCACAAGCGCGATGTTCTTCCTCTTCTCCACCTCACTAAACCCTAATCCACTCAAGAATTAGTTTTAGAGGGAAAGTAGGCAAGAAGGAGGCTTAGGAGTGCTCCAAGTTGGCTGTGGCGGCGCTAGGGTTTGAGTTTTTCCAAGGGTATTTGAAAAGAGGCCGGGGGTCCCCTTTTTATAGAGGTCCCAAGCCCAATCTGCTGACTTCAGCAAAAGGGCGGACTAGTCCGGCCACTGGCCCGGACTAGTCCGGCCTAGGGGACCACTGACTCCTTTGTCAGGTCCCGACAGCTGACACACGATCGTCACGCTACCCGCCAAACTTCAAATTCAAACGGTCACTTCCAGAACGGACTAGTCCGGTCAACACCGGACTAGTCCGATCACACACAGAGCCTTCTGCTCCGGGTGAAAACGGACTAGTCTGAGGACCACGGACTAGTCCGGCCCCTAGGGCGGACTAGTCCGGTCCTCCCAGACTTAGCCATAGAAGCACCTTTTCTTAGCCAACCCGGACTAGTCCGGCCCCACGGGCGGACTAGTCCGTTCTCACTCAGGACCTCTTGGTCCGGTCTAAAACGGACAGGTCCGTGGTTTTGGGACTTCATCCCAAAACCCACTCACGGCTAGCCGGACTAGTCCGGTCACAAACGGACTAGTCCGATCTCAGTCAGACCCTTCTGGTCCGGCCAGAAACGGACTTGGCCGGCCAGGAACGGACTAGTCCGGCCTCCTGCACGGACTAGTCCGGCCCTACGGCCAGACCACTCAATCACTCATTTCTTTCATAGGTTTGACCTCTAAACCACTTTGAGCTCCCAAACTTGATCTCAATGCACTTGACACACACACCCTCCTATTACTACGGCTAGTCTAACTCAAACACGCTAGAAACCCTAGTTTCTACGCTTCGAGTTGACTCCGTTTCCTTCCTTTTCCTTTTTGAGGGTTTGCGTCTCCAATTGAGTCCATACCTGTGCTAAGATCACCTGAGCTCATTAGCGACTTAATTGTCGTCATCAATCATCCAAAACCCACGGGGAACCTAGATGCACTTTCAATCTCCCCCTTTTTGGTGATTGATGACAACACATTAAGTCCTTCACAAATAAGAGTATAAAGTTTGGTTTTCATAACATGTGTGCGTATGTATGACTCCCCCTCAATGTATGCAACAAGTAAAAGAGGTGGAGGAGTTCTTTCATACCCACACACGTTATGGTGGGGTGCCTACGTGATGTGCTCAACAATTGTGACAAGACATAAATGACATCAATACATTCATAAGATTGACAATAAGAGCAATATATTGATAGTAAGCAACATTAACGAGTCTTGCACAAATGTAAAAGCATAAATATGTTACAAGATAATTCCAACACCACAACACACACCCACAAAGATTAACTCCCCCTTAACTCTCCCCCTTTGGCATCAAGGCACCAAAAAGGAAAAGAAGGGAGGAGGCTAAGACCTAAGAGCTAGTCCTCATCTTCGCCACTTCCACTCTCCGTGGCCTCGGAATCTTCGACGTCGTCCTCATCATTGACATCGTCGTCGTCGTCGTCGGAGTTCCTTGCCGAGGGAGCAGCCCGAGAGGAGCTTCCATCCTCTTGGAGCTGGGCGAGCTCATCGGCGGTGAAGGTGGGGAAAGGAGTGATCTCCCCATCACTCACCTCCGGAGAGGACATCGGGACCTCCAGCTTGTCGCACACCGCCTTAAGGTACTTCTCTTGGCGCTTGTGAGCCCTCTGAGCGCGAATCTCTTGCTTCCGGCACGAGGTGAAGATGGCCTTGAAGCACTTGAAGAACGCACTCATGGACTGAGGCGGAGGCGGAGAAGGAGGTGCCACTGGGCGAGACGGAGGATCTGCGTTCTTGCGACGAGGAGGCACCGGCACATTTGGCGGCTTCTGGGGGCGCAGAGGTCGGTGCGATACATCCTTGACAAAGGACACGCCCGACACCTTCTCAATGAGGCACATGATGTAGGGGGCATACCCGCACGCCGTGTTTGGAGTATGCGAGATGTTGAAGATGTCGTCGAAGATGTAATCGACGAGGTTGAACTTCTCTTCCCCATCGATCAGAAGTAGAAGGTGCCTCAGATTCCCTTGAATCACCCCAGCATCGCCATCCTTCGGTGCTATCGTCCGCCTGAGGATCCTGTTCATGATGCTGTAGAAGGGCTTGATGTTTCGAGCGAGTCCGGCATCAAACGGGAGGTGGCTTGGATACATGTAAGCCAGCTCCTCACGATCCACAGCCTTGAGGTTCGAGATAATGATCTCGTGGTCCATGTGAGCCTCAAGACCAAGGATCCTTGCAAACTCAGCATAGGTGACAGAGTATTGCTCACCATGAGTCATCCAGGTTATCCTTCTGTCACCTGAGCTTGAAAAGTAGATTGTGGAGTAGAATTGAAGAATGATTTCCACATTCCAATCATATTTGAAGCCCATGATCTTCTTGAGATCATGGCGCTCGGCAGCTTCAATCACGGCATCAAAGGCAGAGTGCTCCTTCTTTGCCATGTAGTCCCAGTCCACCCACTGAGCCTCTATCACTGGCCTCTTCATTTGTTGGTAGACTAGCCTGTAATAATCACAGTGGAAGTCACACCAAAATCTCGGATCGGCCGTGCTTCTCTCATACTTGTAAACCTTTTCTTCCCTCAGCCTCCTGGCCTTTTCAGACCCCTTGCCATGAAATACATTGGCCGACAGTTCCTTCTGCCGGTTGGGATTCCTTTCCGGTGTGTGGACTTCGAGGGGGCCAATAGAGGTGGCCTTCCCCTTCTCCTTGATCACAACCCCTCCGGGTGCCTTCTTGGCTGGCACCTTGATAGAGGGCTTCTTCTTTCTCGGCTCGACTGGAGCCGGGGCTTTTCCCTTCTTTGGGTCGCGCTCGACCCTAGGGGCAGCCTCTTCTTGGGCTGGCTCCTTGCCCTTCGCTTTCTCGCCAACAGTGACGAGCTTCTTTCGCTTAGGAGCGCTGGCCTCAGCAGCCCTGGAGTTGTGGGCCTCCCTATCCTCTCTTTTCTTCTTCCTCAGCTCATGGAGGGATTCCGCGGTGGCTCGAGCAATGGCTTCATCCTCATTGTAAATGCTCGCAGCCACCTTGGATGCTTCGAGTGCCTTGAGCTTTCTTTCCTCCTTGGCCTTCTGCGCCTCAATTAGCGCAGCCTTAGTCCGAGCCTCGGCAATTTGGGCCTTGGTACGCCCCTCGAGGTGGACACGCGGAGGAGAGCGCTCGGAGTTCGACATTCTGTGAAAAAGATGGAGGAAGGAAGATATGAGCCTAGGAAGAAAAAGTATTGCCGAAAAGATCTCGAGAACCAACTAGAAGTAGGGTTTGCCCTGTGCAGACCGGACTTGTCCGCCCCAGGGACGGACTAGTCCGTTGGCCGGACTTGTCCGCCTGGTGGCCGGACTAGTCCGGGTTACACAGGAAGAACCCTAACCCTAATCAATTCGTCGAAAAATTTGTGAATCAATGCGCAATACTCCTAGGCTATGATCACAGGGATGTATGGAACAACATTAACGAAGATGTTCCTATCAAAAACTTGAAGAATCAAGAATGGGGCTAGTTTTTGAGGAACGGTGAAATACCTTCAAAAATCCGCTTGATTCGTCGAAATCGGCGTGGATCTCGAAGATGGAGCGCGGGGAAGTGATCCCTAACTCCCAAAGGCTTCGATGCGCGGATTGGAGTTGAGTTTTGGTGGTTGGAGCGCAAAATCGCCGATTTGGGGGCGGTTGTGCGCGTGTGGAAGTTTGAGAGGCAAATGAGAGAGAGAGAGAGGGGGTTTGGGCCGCCTGGGGGTTTAAGTCCCCAAGGGCCGGACTAGTCCGGTTGAGGGGCCGGACTAGTCCGGTCTGCGGACCAGACCCAGACTAGTCCGGGTCCGGACTTGTCCGGTGGGAGGCCGGACTAGTCCGGTGTGCGGACTAGCCGCGGACTAGTCTGACCCGGACTTGTCCGGCCGTAGGGGCGGACTAGTCCGGTTCAGCTGGGCTGAAAAAGAATATATTTGGGTTTTGCCCATAGAGTTAGGTCCTTTTGTACGAGTATAGCAAGGAAAACATGACAAACATGATTATGAGTCAATAAAGAACAACTTGTGGACATTTTCTTGAAGAAAGTAGATTTCTCAAACAAATTTGAGGAGAAATCGACATAGAGAGGAGTTTTTCGAAATGTGGCTCAAAGATATGAGGAATGGAGCTTAAACCACGTTTCGAGAATCCAACACGTTGAGCTCACTTCTTAGCTCACAGAAACGCTTCTCGTCAAGAGGCTTTGTGAAAATGTCCGCAAGTTGATGTTCCGTCCTCACATGCGAGATCTCAATGTCTCCCTTCATTGAGTGATCTCGCAGGAAATGGTGTCGAATGTCTATGTGTTTGGTCCTAGAGTGTTCCACCGGATTATGGGCTATCTTGATTGCACTCTCATTGTCACACAAGAGTGGAATTTTATGCAAGTTAATCCCATAGTCCCTAAGAGTTTGTCGCATCCAAAGAAGTTGTGCACAACAACTTCCGGCCGCAACATATTCCGCTTCGGCGGTGGATAGAGCAATAGAGTTTTGCTTCTTGGAGGACCAAGACACAAGAGATCGACCTAAGAATTGGCACGTACCCGATGTGCTCTTCCTATCGACTTTGCACCCCGCATAGTCCGCATCGGAATATCCAATTAGGTTAAACTTGGATCCTTTGGGGTACCAAAGTCCTAGGGTAGGTGTGTGTACAAGGTATCTCAAGATCCTTTTAACGGCGGTCAAATGACAAGCCTTGGGTGCTGCTTGAAAGCGTGCACACATACACACACTTAGCATGATATCGGGCCTAGATGCACAAAGATAGAGGAGTGATCCGATCATAGACCTATATAGTTTTTGATCCACACTTGGACCGTCTTCATTTAGGTCTAGGTGTCCATTTGTCCCCATAGGGGTTTTGATGGGTTTTGCTTTGTCCATGTCAAACTTTCTTAGAATGTCTTGAGTATACTTAGTTTGACTTATGAACGTTCCTTCTTTGAGTTGTTTCACTTGAAATCCTAGAAAGAACTTCAATTCACCCATCATGGACATTTCAAATCTCTCCGTCATTATCTTGGAAAACTCATCACAAAACACCTTATTTGTGGAACCAAATATGATGTCATCCACATATATTTGGCACACAAAAAGATCCTCATTGAAGTGTTTTGTGAAAAGGGTATAATCCGCTTTTCCTATCCTAAAACCATTTTCAACTAGAAAGTCTCTTAGGCACTCATACCAAGCTCTAGGAGCTTGCTTGAGACCATAAAGAGCCTTTCGTAATTTGTAAACATGGTTAGGATAGTCTTGATCTTCAAACCCTGGAGGTTGCTCTACATAAACTTCTTCCTTGATTGGTCCATTAAGGAATGCACTCTTAACATCCATTTGGTAGAGTTTGAAGTCATGATGAGTAGCAAAGGCTAGTAGTATCCGAATGGACTCAAGCCTAGCTACGGGGGCAAATGTCTCATCAAAGTCCAAACCTTCAACTTGTGAGTATCCTTTTGCCACAAGTCGTGCCTTGTTCCTAGTTACCACGCCATGCTCATCTTGTTTGTTGCGAAACACCCACTTGGTTCCAACAACATTAGCTTGGGGGCGCTTGACAAGCTCCCAAACCTTGTTCCTTTCAAAGTTGTTGAGCTCCTCTTGCATGGCAACCACCCAATCCGGATCCCTTAAGGCATCTTCAACCTTATGTGGTTCCAAGGATGAGACAAAAGAGAAATGCTCACAAAAGTTTGCAACACGTGAGCGTGTTGTTACTCCTTTTGTGATATCTCCTAGAATGTTGTCAACGGGATGGTCCCGTTGAACACTTTGATGAACACGAGGATGCGGGGGTTGACCTCTTGAATTACTTGGTTCATCTTCTTCACTTTGGTCTCCCCCTTGATCCAAGCCTCCCCCTTGATCCTCATTCTCATTATCACTTTGGGGAGCTTCTAGTGGATCTTCAACTTGTCCAATGGGGATTTGACCTACTTCATAATGATGATGGTCACTTGGGCTTTGAGATGGTTCTTGAGGGCGAATATCTCCAAGTGCCATTTTCCTTAGAGCTTCTAGTGGAGGTTCCTCTTGATCAAGGGCATGTTGATCAACTTGCTCCATTTGAGAGCCATTGGTTTCGTCAAACACCACGTCACGTGCTACTTCAACAATTCCTGAGGATTTGTTGAACACACGGTACGCATGAGTGTTTGAGTCATATCCAAGCAAGAAACCCTCATCGGACTTTGAAGCGAACTTCGAAGTCCTAGGCTTCTTGTTGAGGATATAGCACTTGCTACCAAAGACCCGAAAGTAAGAAACATTGGGTTTCTTACCAATTAGAAGCTCATAAGAGGTCTTCTTGAGGAGGCGATGAAGGTACAATCGATTCACGGCATGGCAAGCGGTGTTAACCGCTTCCGCCCAAAACCGGTCCGATGTTTTGTACTCATCTATCATCGTCCTTGACATCTCAATGAGCGTCCTATTCTTTCTTTCGGCTATGCCATTTTGTTGTGGAGAATAGGGAGCGGAAAACTCATGCTTGATGCCCTCCTCATCTAGGAACTCTTCTACTTGCATGTTTTTGAATTCGGTGCCATTGTCACTCCTTATAGCCTTTATCCTTAAGGTGAACTCATTTTGAGCTCTCCTTAGGAATTTCTTGAGGACACCGGGAGTTTCACTTTTATCATGCAAGAAGAACACCCAAGTGTATCTAGAGAAGTCATCAACAATGACTAGACCATACTTGCTACCACCAATGCTAATGTAAGCAATGGGGCCAAAAAGATCCATATGGAGTAACTCCAAAGGTCTAGTTGTCGTCATGACATTCTTAGAGGGGTGTTGAGCTCCTACTTGCTTTCCCGCTTGGCAAGCACTACATGGCCTATCCTTTTCAAATACTACATCCTTTAGGCCACGAACATGCTCACCCTTAAGGAGCTTTTGAAGGTTCCTCATTCCAACATGGGCTAGCCTTCTATGCCAAAGCCATCCCATGTTGGCTTTAGCCATTAAGCATGTGTCAAGTTGAGCTTTATCCGCGGTGAAGTCCACAAGATAGAGCTTTCCCTTGAGCACTTCCTTAAAGGCTATCGAGTCATCACCTTCTCTAATGACATTCACTCCCTCACTAGTAAACACACATTTATATCCTCTATCACATAGTTGTGATATGGATAGGAGATTATAGTCAAGAGAATCAACATGCAACACATTTGATAAAGTATGTAATGAGGAGATAGAAATTTTACCGGAGCCAAGGATTTTCCCTTGGCTATTGTCCCCAAAGAAGATTCCTTCACTTGGGTCCTTATTCTCCTCATACTCTATGAACATGCTTCTCTCTCCGGTCATGTGGTTGGTGCATCCGCTATCCAACACCCATTTCGATCCACCGGAGGAGTATGCCTACAAAACAAGTTTATGCCTTCCTTTTAGGTACCCAAGCTGAGTTGGGTCCTTTCACGTTAGTAGTTAGGCATTTGGGCACCCACACGCAAGGCTTGGGGCTCTTGCGGAGTGGCCCAACATATCTAGCAAACACTTTGCCGTGTTTGTTCCTCTTTAGCACATAGGATGCATCAAAATCATGAAATAGAGGATGCAATTCAGATTTAGGCAATTTGTTGCTTGAGAGTGAGTTCTTTTCAATTTTAGTTTGGGATGAACTCCCCTTAACAAAGACAATCACGTCTTTGCCATAGTTGGAGGTTTTGGTGTTATGCCTTGCACCTCTAGTATAGCCAAGACCATCCTTGACATGGGGTGGTCTTGTGTTGGTGAATGCACTTCGTGCATATGCCACCTTTTCCTTGTCAAAGATGGCACCCTTAGGTGCTTGTTTGCCTTGTGCTAGGTTGAGTTCATCCTTAAGTTTAAGGATCAAGTTGGAGCACTTGCAAGGTGATGTTGCCTTGGATGAGGCCTTTGAGGAGGTTGAGCTCTTGAAGGAAGAGGTTACATTGTTCTTGAGTGACTCAATTTGAGTCTCAAGGATCTTGTTAGCTTTTGACAAGCTTCCAAGTTCATCCTTGAGCTCAATTGACTTCTCCTCAAGACTTGAACACGTTTTCTTGCAAAGTGCAAGTTCGTGTTCCAATGCCTTGCTCTTCTCTCTTTCGAGCTCAAGGAGCTCATCAAGCTCTTGACATCTCTCCTTCTCAAGGATGAGCATGTCCTCCTGTCTATTGATGAGATCTTCCTTCTCAAAGATCTCATCCATAAGCAACTTCATCCTACGCAAGGTGCTTTTGCTTATGTCCTTAAACATATGCTCATTTTCACTAGCACTATCAAAATCATCATGTGAGGAAGTTGGGGAGGAAGGATGAGATGTTACCTTTCTCTTTCCTTCCCTTGCCATAAGACAAGTAGGCTTGTGGTCGTTGTTGAGGTTGGGGAAGAGCTTGCCTCCCTTGGAGTTCCTCCCGATGGCTATGGTGGCCATCTTCTCTTCTTCTTCTTCGGAGGAGGACTCATCGTTAGAGTCCCACTCCTTCCCCAAATGGGCTTGTACGGAGGACTTCTTCTTCTTGAAGAATCTCCTTTCTTGAGGCTTCCCTTCCTTCTTCTTCTTTGTTTCTTCGTGTGGGCAATCAGCGATGAAATGCCCATACTCACCACAGTTGTAGCAAGACCTTCTTGATTTGGGTCTTGCTCTTTCCTTTCCCTTGCCTTCATGGTTGTGCCCCCCTTTCTTCCTCCTCATCATTCTCTTGAATTTGTTGATGAAGAAGGCCTCCTCCTCATCGGTGTCGAGGCTCTCCTCATCACTTTCTTCTTGCTCCTTTGAAGAGGGCGTTGCCTTGAGTGCAACGTTCTTCATCTTGGAGGCGGTGAACTTTTGGAGGTCATTGTAGAAGAGCGCCTCCTTCTCCATGATTTCATGGTTAATGATCCTCCCAAGGACCTCCTCCGGGGTCATTTGAGTGAACCCCGGACTTTCCCGAATCATGGAGCATAAAGAGACGTTCCTAGGCATGAATGCCCGGATCATCCTCTTCACCACCTCGTGGTCGGTCCACTTGGTGCAGCCATAAGATCGGCTCTTGTTGATCAGCACCTTTAGCCGATTGTACATGTCTTGGGGGGATTCACCATCCAAGATGGCAAATCTCCCAAGCTCTCCTTCGATGAGCTCGATCTTGGCCTCCTTGACCACTCGGTTTCCCTCATGCGCCGTCTTGAGGGTGTTCCATATGTCTTTGGCCACTTCAAGGCCATCGACACGGTTGAACTCATCTCTAGAGAGAGATGAGATGATCACACCCGCAGCTTGAGCGTTGCGGTGGATGAGGATGGCTTGTTCTTGAGTTATGTTGTCCTCATCCTTTGGAATCTCCACCCCGGTCATGACAATTTGCCACAACGCTGGGTTGAGTGACACGAGGTGGATCTTCATGTTATGTTTCCACATACCGTAGTCCGTTCCATCGAATTGGGGAGGTTTCCCCAATGGGATGGACAGGTAGTGGTTGTTGGCGGCAAGGCGTTCATAGTTGAATCCTTGCCGGTTGTAGTTGACTCCACCACCACCGCTTGATTGGTTTGATGGATCAATCTTGGAAATGTTCAACTTCTCCCGGAGCTTCGCCTTGAGTTGGCGAGTCTCCTCATCGTCCGTTGGCTTATCTTGATAAGCCAACGTCTCCTCACGGGTCGCCTCGTAGTTGCTGCTCGATGCATCGTCATTCACCACTCCGGCCATCTCTCCGAGTTGTTAGACTCTTTGTGGAGAGTCCTGCTCTGATACCAATTGAAAGTTGCCTAGAGGGGGGGTGAATAGGCTATTTGACCTGCAAATGACTCAATAAAACGAGATTAAATTGCAGGGGGCGGACTAGTCCGGTCAGGGGGCGGACTAGTCCGGTCAGCCTGCGTGAATAACCCTAAAAAGATGTTTCTAGCAAGTTTTAGGGGATTTTCTCAATGCTACGAATGAGTGTATGTTTAAGTCAAGTTGAGCAACAACCTAAACGAGAGCAAGTCAGGTTTCCACAAGTTTGTATCAATGCGGAATATGAAACAAGACAACCAACTCTAGAACAAAGTAATCAATAGAGTAAATGCGAAGAACACAAGGAGACAAGGATTTTATCCCGAGGTTCGATCCCACACAAGGAATCTACGTCCTCGTTGAGGAGTCCACAAAAGGACCGGGTCCAACAACCCTTCCCTCACCAAGTTTACCGCACGGGCCTAACTTGGTTCTCCACTAATCACAACGGTGATTACAAAGTTCGTTGGGGCTTCTCACAAACTGAGGCTCCCACACCACAAAGATGATCAACACAGTAAAACAAACTCAATACACAGCCCACAAAGACTCAACGAGTGCAAGAGATCAAACCGGGAGCACAAGCGCGATGTTCTTCCTCTTCTCCACCTCACTAAACCCTAATCCACTCAAGAATTAGTTTTAGAGGGAAAGTAGGCAAGAAGGAGGCTTAGGAGTGCTCCAAGTTGGCTGTGGCGGCGCTAGGGTTTGAGTTTTTCCAAGGGTATTTGAAAAGAGGCCGGGGGTCCCCTTTTTATAGAGGTCCCAAGCCCAATCTGCTGACTTCAGCAAAAGGGCGGACTAGTCCGGCCACTGGCCCGGACTAGTCCGGCCTAGGGGACCACTGACTCCTTTGTCAGGTCCCGACAGCTGACACACGATCGTCACGCTACCCGCCAAACTTCAAATTCAAACGGTCACTTCCAGAACGGACTAGTCCGGTCAACACCGGACTAGTCCGATCACACACAGAGCCTTCTGCTCCGGGTGAAAACGGACTAGTCTGAGGACCACGGACTAGTCCGGCCCCTAGGGCGGACTAGTCCGGTCCTCCCAGACTTAGCCATAGAAGCACCTTTTCTTAGCCAACCCGGACTAGTCCGGCCCCACGGGCGGACTAGTCCGTTCTCACTCAGGACCTCTTGGTCCGGTCTAAAACGGACAGGTCCGTGGTTTTGGGACTTCATCCCAAAACCCACTCACGGCTAGCCGGACTAGTCCGGTCACAAACGGACTAGTCCGATCTCAGTCAGACCCTTCTGGTCCGGCCAGAAACGGACTTGGCCGGCCAGGAACGGACTAGTCCGGCCTCCTGCACGGACTAGTCCGGCCCTACGGCCAGACCACTCAATCACTCATTTCTTTCATAGGTTTGACCTCTAAACCACTTTGAGCTCCCAAACTTGATCTCAATGCACTTGACACACACACCCTCCTATTACTACGGCTAGTCTAACTCAAACACGCTAGAAACCCTAGTTTCTACGCTTCGAGTTGACTCCGTTTCCTTCCTTTTCCTTTTTGAGGGTTTGCGTCTCCAATTGAGTCCATACCTGTGCTAAGATCACCTGAGCTCATTAGCGACTTAATTGTCGTCATCAATCATCCAAAACCCACGGGGAACCTAGATGCACTTTCAAGAAGGTGAAACGCGATTGGATACGAGTGACACAGTGGTTTACGTGGTTCGGGCCGCCTGAGCGTAATACCCTACTCCACGGGTGTGTGTGTGTGTTGTATTAACCTGTGAACTTCCGAGTGTTCGAGAGTCCTCTCCTCGTGTATCGTCGGTTTGTCCTTTTATAGCACAAGGACAAACCGTTACAAGTCAGCCTGGCCCGACATGTGGCCCTGGCGGTTACTAGTATTGATACACGAGATTAATTGTTGTTAATAACCCTGTAACGGTTCCGACAGTGCCGTTACAGGTGTTAAGATCGTCCTGATTAAGTATCATTAATGGGGAATTAATGATAATTAATCGGGTCTTGAAGTCCGCGGTTGTCCTTTGAAGATCTGGTGCCGTTACAACGTCTTTCGGAGGTTTGAAGTGGCCAGCTCCGACGTATGGACACGTGGCAGCTCCGGAGCTTGCTTGGGGGAAGCGGGAAGCTCCGGGGTGGCCTGGCACGTGTCAGGTCCGGAGCTTCTCTCGGTCAGGGGTTACCTCCGGAGGTGCCGTTTCAGTACCTAGCCCGGAGCTTCACCCTTGCGGGTAATAGCTCTGGTCTGACTGTACACGTGGCAACCTAGGGGCTAACCATGTTGGAGAAGCGGGTCCGGTTACGTCTGGCAAGTGGGCCCCCGAGGGTCTTCAATTTGAGTAGATGTCCTTCCCTTGAGATCTTTGTAACCTCAGGGGGTGTATGGTTTTTAGGGTACCGACACACGGGATCTCCGATCACATAGGTTGGGTTACTACTATGGTGTCACATCAATGGGTCTCAGACCCATCTCTCTCGATGCACTTTCTATCACATTACGTGATAGACCCTTCGTAAAGGGATCTGCCAGGTTTTTGTCTGTTTGTATGTACGAAACAGTAATAACTCCGGAGTTTCTCATTTTCCTGACAGATTTAAACGTCTCTTGACGTGTCTTGATGATTTTGCATTATCCTTAGAACTGGTCACTTTGGCAATCACCGTCTGATTGTCACAGTTCATAAGGATTGCCGGCAATGGTTTCTCAATTATAGGCAAATCCATCAAGAGCTCTCGCAGCCATTCTGCCTCCGCAGTGGCTGTCTCTAAAGCAGTGAGTTCTGCTTCCATGGTTGACCTCGTCAAAATGGTCTGTTTGCAAGACCTCCATGATATAGCACCACCAGCTAGAGTGAACACATATCCACTCGTGGCATAGAGTTCATCAACATCAGAGATCCAGTTCGAATCACTATAACCCTCAGGCACGGCCGGATGCCCAGTATAGTGAATTCCATAACTCATTGTACCTCTCAGATAGCGCATAACCCTTTCAAGTGCATGCCAATGATCTGTACCCGGGTTTGACATGAACCTGCTCAGTTTGCTTACAGCAAACGAGGTATCAGGACGGGTTGCGCTAGCTAAGTACATGAGTGAACCAATCATCTGAGAATATCTGAGTTGATCTCTTGACTCTTTCTAGTTCTTTCTAAGTATCACGCTGGGATCATAAGGCGTTGGAGAAATCTTGCTATCCATAAAGCCGAACCGGCTCAAGATTTTCTCAACATAGTGGGATTGACTTAAAGTAATTCCACTCTCATCCTTATTCAGCTTAATGTTCAAAATAACATTAGCTTCTCCCAGATCTTTCATATCAAAACACTTTGATAGAAAAGACTTGACCTCAGAAATTATATTAATGCTCGTACCAAAAATGAGTATATCATCTACATACAAGCATAACATAACGCTATCGCCCCCACCATGGCGATAGTACACGCACCGATCAGCCTCATTAATGACAAAGCCTGCAGACGTCAAAGTACTATCGAACTTCTCATGCCATTGCTTAGGTGCTTGTTTCAGACCATACAAGGATTTCAACAATTTGCACACCTTTGTCTCTTCACCTTTTACTACGAATCCATCAGGCTGTTCCATATAAATCTCCTCTTCCAACTCTCCGTTCAGGAAAGCTGTCTTTACATCCATTTGATGGATGATTAGACCATAAGAGGCAGCCAAAGAAAGTAGTACACGAATTGTCGTCATTCTGGCGACAGGTGAATAGGTGTCAAAATAGTCTTCACCTTCCTTTTGAGTATAGCCCTTTGCAACTAGTCTTGCCTTGTACTTTTCAATAGTACCGTCAGGTCTGAGCTTCTTCTTGAACACCCACTTGCAGCCTACTGGTTTGCACCTGTATGGCCGTTCAGTTAACTCCCAGGTTCCATTTGAAAGAATTGAGTCCATCTCACTATGAACTGCTTCTTTCCAGTCATCTGCATCAGGTGATGCATATGCCTCTGCTATGGATCTAGGAGTATCGTCCACAAGGTACACAATGAAATCATCACCAAAGGATTTTGCAATCCGTGATCTCTTACTCGACTGAGTTATTTCATTGTGTTCTTCCTCTGGGACATTCTCAAATGGTGTATCAAGAAACTCGCTAGTTGTGGTGGGTTCAGGACAAATTTCAGAAGAGATCCTAGCAATACTATGCATATCTTTCATAGGAAAAATATTCTCAAAAAATGTTGCATCACGAGATTCCATAATAGTATCAACATGCATATCAGGTACCTCAGATTTAACTACTAAAAATCTATATGCGATGCTCCGATGAGCATAGCCTAGAAAGATACAATCCACTGTCTTTGGTCCTAGCTTGCGTTTCTTGGTAATTGGCACATTGACTTTTGCCAAACATCCCCAAGTACGCAAGTATGAGAGTGATGGTTTTCTCCCAACCCACTCCTCATAAGGGGTTTTCTCTTTATTCTTGTTTGGAACGCGGTTTAGGACATGACATGAAGTCAATAGAGCCTCCCCCACCATGCCTTAGATAAACCGGACGTGTCTAACATGGCATTCACCAAGTCACACAATGTGCGGTTTTTCCTCTCGGCTACCCCGTTTGATTGGGGTGAATAGGGAGGTGTCCTTTCATGTATAATACCGTGTTCCGCACAAAAATCATCAAATATTTTGGGAAAATACTCACCACCACGATCTGACCTAAGACGTTTGATCTTTCTCTCTAATTGAGTTTCTACTTCAGATTTATAGATTTTAAAGTAGTCTAACGCTTCATCTTTAGTTTGCAACAAGTAAACGTAGCAGAATCTAGTAGAATCGTCTATTAATGTCATAAAATATTTCTTTCCACCTTTTGTCAACACACCATTCATCTCGCATAGATCAGAATGTATGAGTTCTAATGGTGCCAAGTTTCTCTCCTCGGCTGCCTTGTGAGGCTTTCGAGGTTGCTTTGACTGCACACAACTATGGCACTTAGAACCTTTGACAATAGTGAATTCCGGAATTAATTTGAGACTAGATAGCCGATTCATTAAACCAAAATTAACGTGACATAAACGAGAATGCCAGACACTTGCATTATCATTAATACCGCCACAAATATGGTTTACTGACTTATTATTAAACTCCGAAAGAGAAAAGCGGAACAGGCCTCCGCATTCATAGCCTTTACCAATAAATTGTCCATGCTTAGACACAACTATTTTATTGGACTCTAAAACTACTTTAAACCCATCTCTACATAGAAGGGTACCGCTAACAAGATTCTTGTTCATAGTAGGGACATGCTGCACGTTCTTCAGCTGGACAATCTTTCCCGAAGTGAACTTCAGATCGACCGTGCCAACACCACGAACAGAAGCATGTGACCCATTCCCCATTAGGACGGCGGAATCCCGGACGAACTGGTAAGAAGTAAACATGGACATGTGTAGGGATCGAATGCCCAAGAGGGGGGGGGGGGGTGAATTGGGCTACTTCAAATTTTAAGTCAATTTAAAGCTTAAGTAAAATCTAATTCTCTAAGCAAGCCAATAGTGCAATTAAGAGAATTAAGTGCGGAAATGAGAATTGCGTAATCGTAAAGGGAGTAAGGAGGAGGAATGCAAACGCTCGAAGACACGGGGACACGTCGATTTTTCCCGTGGTTCGGTGAGATCACTAGGATCCACCTACGTCCACGTTGTGGCACCCACTTAAGGGTATCGCCACTCCCAAGTCACCGAGACGAGGGAATCCACTAACTTCCTCCGTTCGCCATTCTTGGCAAGGTGGAGCTCAAGCCTTGTACAACTTCGATCCTCCGGGCTTCCACAATGGTCTCGGCAAGCTCCGGAGCGATCTCTTCACTCTCCTCTTGATACAAGGTGAGTGCAATCACCAAGAATGCACTTTCTCACGGCTCTCCCTACTCTAGAGTCTCCACTCACCCAGAGAGGACGCACACAAGCTTAACTCTAAGAGGAACTAGCCTATATCTTGAGGTGTGAAAGGGTTACAAGAGTGTGAAAATGAGTATTCTAAGTCTTGGACACTTGGGGAATGTGTAGTGGTGCTCTTGTTGTTCAGCCTCTGCGAAATGACTGGTGGGAGGGGGTTAAATACTCAGCCCAACCGAATTAGCCGTTGGAAAAGTGGGCTGATTACTTTTTCTGCGTACATCGGATGATCCGATGACCCCCTTTTATGAGCATCGGTCTAATTAGATTAGCTGACGTCATTCTGTCAGAAATGACCGTTATTAGACCGATGCTTCACCTCCTTCATCATCGGAGGATCCGATGAATAGATCTTCAATCTGGTTGAGCTGATAATTTGCTTCTGTTGTAATCGACCGATGTGCATCTGCCTTCAACATCGGATGATCCGGTGTTCAGTCCTTCAGAACACTTCAGAAAATTTGCTTACTGTTGTATTCATCCGATGTTCACTTGATACACATCGGATGATCCGGTGTGTACTCCATTCTGAGGTCTTCTTCTTCTGTTGAGTCCAAATCGACCGATGCAGTCATTCTTCAGATCACCGGATGATCCGGTGTGTACAATTTGTTTCCTTCGAGTTGAGTTGGACTGATCTTTTGGATTTTGGACTTGTGACCTCTTGAACACTTGTTTGTATGGCTCTTCTGATGGATATGAATCTTCTTGTGTTGCCAATTTTGATAAGGTTGTGTCGTTGTATGAGTTCCTCATTTGTTTCCGATTAACCCCTTAGGTTAGTTCGTTGAGGGGTCTCCTTTTGCATCCAATGAGCAGTAGATGACATTTATGATTGATTGATCGACGTTTGATTCATTGTATATGAAACCTCGCATCCACAAACTCATTAGTAGTAAATAATGGTTGTCATTAATCACCGAAACCGTACCTCGTGGGGGCCTAGATGCTTTCAATCTCCCCCTTTTTGGTGATTGATGACAACACAACGAGTAGAGCATAAAAGTAATGGAATTTGAAACGCAAACGCAATGCTCATAAGGAAATGTAATCGAAACAACATGCAACACAAGGAGCTCGAAGGCTCAAACAGTGATCAAATATAAATCATAAGAGTGAAGTAGCATACTGAATTACAAATAGTAGCAAATGATAACAATCAAGTCTCAAATAGAAGCAAATAACAAGACTGAAAGCAAATAGATAACTAGCACTCCCCCTAAGCCCAAGACACTCCCCCTAACTCTAACTCTTCTCCCCCTTTGGCATCAAGACACCAAAAAGGGAAGAGGAGTACCTAGGACTCCGGAGCGCTCGGGGCGACGGTGAAGCGGTCGACGTCGGCGGTGCTGTCGTCGGAGCTGCTCGAGGTGGAGGTCGCAGGTGCTGGCGCTGGAGCGGGAGGAGCTGGAGCTGCTGACGCTGCTGGGGCTGCTGGCGCCGCTGGGGGATCTGCTGGGGCTGCTGGCGCCGGTGGAGAAGGTACTGCCGGTAGAGGTGAGAACTGGAACGGCACTGACGAGGCTAGAAGAGGTGACATGCTGAAACTCGGTACAGGCGACGCCGGTGCTGGAGCTGCAGTGGGTGCCAGTGGAGAAGCTGCTGGAGCCTGACCAAGACCCGGCTGCTGGGGCGGAAGGGCTATCCCGGTCTGCTGGTAGAGGTTGGTGATCAACCCCAGGATGCCCATCATAGCCTGCTGAGTCTGCTGCTGCTGGTCCAGGGTCCTCTGGTGCATCTGATCCACCAAGCTCGTGAACCGGTCCGTGTCCTCGCGCCTCTGGCGAGCCATCTCTAGCTGCATCTCTGTCTGCTGCCTCTGAAGCTCTGCGAGCCGCGCAGCCTGCTCTGCCCTGGCCTGCTCGGCTGCAAGCCGGTCCTGCCGCTGCTGCTCGACCATCTGCTGGAGCAGTGTGGTGAGCTCGGACGGCTGGGACACCTGAGCTTCTGACACTGGTGGAGGCGTCGGTGGTGCAGCAGTGGAAACTCCCGCCTCCGCGTCGTGCTGCCTCGGAGAAGGAGGCGGAGGAGGGAAGTACTCCTCAACACTGTCGCTGGTGTCACTGTCTGACCACACGTGCTCAAGTCCACCTCCCTGAGCCTCAGCCTGAGCGAGCGCCTCATCCTCCTGAGCTAACTCGGTCCAGTCCTCCTCAGAGAGACGAGCTCTGACCTGACGCTCGACTGGACGGCCAAGGCGGCGATCTCCAGGAGTAGGCACTCGGTAGTGGCCGAACCGAGTGGCGTGGAGCTCTGTCAGGGGAGCAGTGGCTGGCGAGTCCTCAGGTGCTAGCAGGAACAGCAGACGGCAAATCCAATGCCCGTAGACCAACTGCCTCAACATCCCGACTCCGTCAGTGATCACGTCCTCCATCTCGCAGATCAAGATGTCCACGATATCAAATTCCATCCCGTTCATCACATAGAACAGGATGGTCTGCTGGAGGCTCGTAAAGCCCTCTAGGTAGCCGGACCTCGGTAGAAGGGTACGCCTGAGGATGTGGTGAACTGTCCGAGCGGCTGGAGTGAGGAGAGCTGGCACCCTCGGCTGGTCTGGCGTGAACGGAGCGGTGAACAGACCTCTGATCTCCTCAAACGGTGGTGACACTCCCCCTGTCAGCGGCCTCCTCGGCGGGTCGGCTCCACCGTAGACCACCTCGTGTAGGCAAGTGAGGTGCGTGTCCACTCCAAGTAGCTGTGCCAGTCGCTCTCGAGACACGGTGTGCTGCTGCCCCAGAAACATGAAGTGGATCGAGCGCCGACCCTCTGAGATATGGAGAGTGGCGTAGAAGACTCGAACCCACTCCTCCACGTAAGCGCTCCTCTGGCGTGAGAGCAGGTCCACAAGGCCTCTGTACCTCTCGAAGAACGGCCTGATCCCGTGGCCAACTGCTGTGGCAAGCTGATTCCAGTCGATGTAGGTGTGCTGGAACAGCTTATGGCCCCGACGCCTGTACGTCTCGTACAGGGACGCCTGTGTCAGGGTCCAAAAGCGAGGATCAACCCTAGTGTCCCTGGGCTGCGGGAACCACTCCTCTGGCAATACTGTCCATCTGAGCTTCTTCAGTTGTTTTGCCTTGAGCTTGCGATAATCTGTAAGCCTGACATCCTCAGCAACTCTGGCAGCGGTATCCATCTCGTAGATGGCCCTCTGGGCCTCTCTATCCTCTGCGCGGTCGGCAGCAGTGGGACGCTGACTCGCAGTGGGGGTCTGACCTCCCCCTCGGGTCCTGACGGTGCGCCGGCGAACCAGTGGCGTCACCTCAGTCTCCTCCTCGTCCTCAGAGTCGTCGGGCGGCACGAGCTGCACTGTGGGCCGCTGCTGCCTCTGCCGAGACTCGCGGATCCGCAAGGAACCGCGACGGCCGCGCTCACGCTCCTCTGCGGCGCGAGCGGCCAACTCTGCCCGACGAGCTTCCTTCGAGAGCTTCTGTTTCTTCGCTGCGGGCTCCTCGATGGCCTTGCCTTTGTTCTTGCGATCACGGCCCATCTTGATGCAAAAGAGAGGGCTAGGGTTAGCGAAAAGATGATCGATGAGAAACAATGACGGATGTCGCACGGCACGGAACAAACCTCAGCGACAAAAAGGATCACACGATCGTCGAACCGCGACGCAGCGATCGGGACGATGTCGCGTGGGAACCCTAACGACGAAAATCGTCGAAAGAAAGGAGGGCTTCCGGCGGTGAGGTGGAGAGACGACAATGGTGGCGATGTGGAGAGGTGACGGCTACGGTGGTGCCCTGAAGAGGCGGCGGCGGCGGCGTGGTCTGAGGTGGCGGCGCAGGAGGCGCGGCGGCGGCGCAAGGTGGTGGCAGCGCGGGAGACGCGGCGGCAGCGCGAAGGCGAGACGCGGCGGCAGCGCGAAGGGGCGGCGGCGCGAAGGCGCGGCGGCGCGGGAGGCGAGACGCGGTGGCGGCGCGAAGGCGAGGCGCGGCGGCGGCTCGGCTTGTGGTGGCGGCGCGGAGAGGTGGCGGCGTGAAGTGAAAGTGCCCGTACAACTTCTAAATAGGAACCCGATGACCTAACGGTTACGCGAACACCGGATCGACCGATGCGCATAAGGGGGGGTCATCGGTCGAGTTCAACAGAGAGTTGGTCCAAAAACTCTCTTTGCACACCGGATGATCCGACGTTGCTACGTCGATCATCGGTCGAATTCTGCAGGGTAACAGAGGATTGAACATCGGATGCTCCGATGTTTCCTGAAAAGAACTCATCGGTCGATTTCTTGGTTCTGACTGATCTGCTCGTTGAACTGAAGCACCAATTGATCCGATGTAGCTGCTGACCCTAGCATCGGATAATCCGATGACTACAGAAAAACTAAGAATGCCCATATATGTCCTTTGACCAAACACGCAATCAAAGAGAAACACATGTCTTAGGACTTTTTGGGCAACCCCTTACCCCTCAAGAAGCTAATATGCCAATAGCTTGGCTAGACCTTAATGCAAATGGAACACCGAGAAAAAATAGAGGAAAAAAAAATATCCAAATAAAATGTAAGGCCCATGCTTTGAGAGGTAGAGTATGAAAACTTCTATCTCATTAAAGCATGTTCCTTTAGAATTTTGCTCTTTCCACATCATATGAGTTGAGATATTGCATTTCAAACAAGTCTCCTTCTCATGATGTGGGTTCCCCTTTGTGACAATTCTACCGTATGCAATGCCAAACAAATTATAGTGCAAGAGATTAAATGAGTGCAAATTTATATGGCAGGGATCATGCAAGGCATAAAATAAATCTATCTTGCCAAGTTTAAACCTTCCAAAGGCTTCCTCAGGGAAAAACTATTTCTAGCTCACCCCTATCCTTTGGGAGTTAGGCAAGACCTATATGACATGCAACCTTACATGAACATGGCAATTTACATGACGTTAGATGCATCTAGCACATTTAACTCACTTCTAAGCCTAGAAAAAGTTTTCTCATCAAGTGGTTTGGTGAAGATATCCGCCAATTGTTCTTCGGACCTAACACCTTGCAAAGAGATTTCTCCCTTAGCCTCATGGTCCCGCAAGAAGTGATGGCGAATATCAATGTGCTTAGTGCGGGAGTGTTGAACGGGGTTTCTAGCTATCTTAACCGCACTTTCATTGTCACAAAGGAGAGGCACACAACCAAACTTAATTCCAAAGTCCAAGAGGGTTTGCTTCATATATAGGATTTGGGCACAACATGCACCGGCCGCTATATACTCCGCCTCCGCGGTGGACAAAGCCACGGAATTTTGCTTCTTGCTCGACCAAGAAACTAGGGAACGCCCAAGTAAGTGGCAACCCCCGGAGGTACTCTTGCGGTCTACACGGCATCCGGCAAAGTCCGAATCCGAGTAACCTAAGAGATGAAAACTAGCGTTCTTGGGGTACCACAAACCTACACTTGGGGTATGCTTGAGATACCGAAGTATCCTAAAGACCGCCTTCTTGTGCGATTCTTTAGGTGCCGCTTGAAAGCGAGCACACAAGCACACACTAAACATAATATCGGGCCTAGATGCGGTAAGATATAGCAATGAACCAATCATGGAACGGTAATGAGATTGATCAATAGATTTACCGTCCATGTCCGCGTCGAGATGACAATTTGTCGCCATTGGAGTGCTTCTTGAGCTACAATCTCCCATCTCAAATTTCTTCAAGAGGTCCTTAGTGTACTTCTCCTGATGGATGAAGGTCCCCTCTTGAAGTTGCTTGATTTGAAATCCTAGGAAGAAGTTGAGCTCTCCAATCATTGACATCTCGAATTCCCTAGACATCATTTTGCCAAACTCATGGCTAAGAGCTTTGTTAGTTGAGCCAAAAATAATATCATCGACATAAATTTGACAAAGAAATAAGTCTCCGTCGATGTCCTTGGTGAAGAGTGTAGTGTCCACCCTCCCAATCTTGAAACCTTGCATGACGAGGAAGTCCCTTAAGCGCTCGTACCATGCCCTTGGAGCTTGCTTGAGTCCATAGAGTGCTTTGTTTAGCCTATAGACATGGTTAGGGTTTCTTGGGTCCTCAAACCCGGGAGGTTGCTCAACAAACACAAGTTCATTAATATAACCATTGAGAAATGCACTCTTAACATCCATTTGATAAAGCATGATATTATGATGAGAAGCAAAAGCAAGGAGTATGCGGATAGCTTCTAACCGTGCTACCGGGGCGAATGTCTCCCCAAAATCCAAACCTTCAACTTGAGCAAATCCCTTCGCCACAAGCCTAGCTTTGTTGCGGACCACCACGCCATTCTCATCTTGCTTGTTGCGGTAGACCCACTTCGTTCCAATCACATTCTTGTCCTTGGGTCGCTCCTCCAACACCCAAACTTCATTGCGGGTGAAGTTGTTGAGTTCCTCTTGCATAGCCATCACCCAATTGGAGTCTTGGAGAGCTTTCTCAATGCTTTTGGGTTCTACACACGACACAAAAGAGTAGTGCTCACAAAAA
The DNA here is from genome assembly GCA_036927565.1 of Tuctoria greenei. Taxonomy (NCBI): domain Eukaryota; kingdom Viridiplantae; phylum Streptophyta; class Magnoliopsida; order Poales; family Poaceae; genus Tuctoria; species Tuctoria greenei. The sequence continues at coordinate 286,790,261 of JAYESD010000002.1, forward strand.
GATGCAACATGACGTGAACGAGTACTTACTCCCCGTGAAGGACTTCCAATGATTTGATCCATTGGATGTGCCTTGGAGATGCGCCCATGTCTCATCAACGGTTGTGAGTCACTTGGTGGTGGTGAAGCATCTTGCTCGTCTTGTGGTTGGACTTCATCTTGGACTTCATCTTCTTCTTGGTGTTGTGTGGCTTGTTGGTCTTGCATAGGCAATGGATCATCTTTGTCTTCTTCTTCATCCACTTGAGGCGCCATGGAGGTGTTGATGTTCGGACTTGAAGCTCCCCCTTGATCATGGCTCTCCTCAACTTCGGGCTTGATGTCTCCTATGGTCATGTTCTTCATAGCTTCTCGTAGAGGCTCATCATCTATATCATCATGACCAAAACTCTCCTCTTGGGAGCCATTAGTCTCATCAAACTCAACGTCACAACTTTCTTCAACTAACCCGGAGGTTTGGTTGAATACTCGATATGCCTTTGAGTTTGACGCATAACCAAGGAAAATACCAACATCGCACCTTCTTTCAAACTTACCAAGTCTTTTCTTGCGGTAGATGTAGCACTTGCATCCGAAGACCCGGAAGTAGGAGATGTTGGGCTTTCTCCCAATGAGGAGCTCGTAGGGAGTCTTTTGGAGAAGTCGATGAAGGTAGACTCTATTTGCGGCATGGCATGCCGTGTTGATCGCTTCCGCCCAAAACTTCTCCGACGTCCCATAATCATCAAGCATGGCTCTCGCGAGGGTGATTAGTGTCTTGTTCTTTCTCTCAACAACACCGTTTTGTTGAGGGGTGTATGTAGCCGAAAATTCATGCTTGACTCCTTCACGGTCACACCACTCCCCAATATTGTAGTTCTTGAACTCGGTGCCGTTGTCACTTCGGACCTTGATGATGGGAAGTTGGAATTCCCGTTGAGCTCGTTTTGCAAAGGTCTTGAAGACTTCCGGGGTTTCACCCTTGTCACCTAAAAACAAAGTCCAAGCATAGCGAGAATAATCATCAACAATAACGAGACAATAGAGATTACCGCCAAGGCTTTGGTAGGTGGACGGTCCGAAGAGGTCCATGTGAAGTAGTTCGAGCGGCTTGGAGGTAGACACCATTGTCTTCATCGGATGGTGCGAAGCCACTTGCTTCCCGGCTTGACATGCGCTACATAGCTTGTTCTTTTCAAACGTCACGTCCTTTACGCCGGTCACCATCCCTAGCTTGAAGGACTTCTTGAGCTTGCTCATTCCTATGTGAGCAATCCTCCGATGCCATAGCCACCCCAAACTTGTCTTGGTGAAAAGACAAGTGGTTAGGCTTGCGCTCTTGTTGGAGAAGTCCACCAAATATAGATGACCATGCCTAAAGCCCTTGAATATTAGCTCTTTGCTAGCTACACTAGACACCACAACATCATCTTTGTCAAATGTGCACGTTAGTCCAAGATCACAAAGTTGAGCAATAGAGAGCAAATTAAAGCTAAGAGACTTAACGTAAAGCACATTCGAAATGGACAAGTCATTAGAAATTGCAATTTTACCTAAGCCAATTACCTTCCCCTTTGAGTTATCACCAAAGGTGACTTGTTCATGATTGCCGGGGTCTTCTATGGAGGTGAACATACCATCATTGCCGGTCATGTGTTGAGTGCACCCACTATCGAGTACCCAATGTTTTCCTCCGGCTTTGTAGTTCACCTACACACATGAAGTTAGTTTTTGAGTTTAGGAACCCAAGCCAACTTAGGTCCTTGTATGTGTGATACAAGTGATTTTGGGACCCAAAGTTGCTTGGGGAGCTTCCCCTTCATGCCCTTGATGTTTTTGCCAATGAACTTCGCCTTCACCTTTCCACCTACTTTGCTCAATAGATAGTGACAATCATTGAAAGTAGATGAATAGTTAGGAGGTAATTTTGGAGAAGGACGAGTGGGAAGAGGGCACTCCCTAGTGTGATGTCCGGTGACCTCACAATGTTGGCAATAGGATCCCACTTCCTTGATGAAGCTTGTCCTAAGCTCCGGTGAGGGCACCTTCCATTTGTTGGGCGTAGGGAAGGTCCCAAGTCCCCTCTTGTTGAAGCCTTTAGCTTGTTGGAAGAGGATCTCCTTGTGCTTGTCCTCTCCCTTGGAAAGTCTAGCCACACTAGTGCGGAGACTTTCGATCTCGTCCATTAGCTCCTTCTCCCTATTAGCTTTCAATGGCAAAGACTCATGCAAATTGTTAGTGGCATGTGAACTAGCGGGTGTTTTGCCATCAAGAGTTTCTTTCTTCAAGTTATTCAATTTTAGTTCCATTGCTTCATAGGAAAGACTAAGTGTCTCATGCTCTTGAACTAACTCGTTATGCTTAGCCAATAGTGCCGAGTTAGCTAAGTCAAGCTCATGGAACTCAAGCTTGATTTGAGCCTTCTCCTCCTCGATTTGCTTGACATGTGACTTGAGCGTTTCATGCTCATTAAGTATGGTGACATACTTGTCTTGCAAATCGAGGTTGGCACCCTCTAGCTTAGCGCGAGTTAGCTCAAGTGCCTTAACCTTAGCCTTTTCCCTTTTGATAATGGCATGATATTCATTAATCATAGATGCTAGTTCATCGGGAGAAAGTTCATCATCACTTGAGTCATCACATACCTTTGTGTTACCTTTCGCCATGAGGCACATAGGCGGTGGAGGAAGGGGTGAGTCATCCTTGTTGACGATAGCGAGGCTTGCCAAGTTTTCTTCCTCATCTTCACTATCATCACTTGTTTCTTCATCGGTGACCCACTCATTTGCTTCGCACATGAAGACCTTTTGAGGTCCCCTTCTCTTCTTTGGAAAGAGCTTGGTCTTCTTGCCTTTGTCAAGTTTCTTCTTTCCAAAGGTGCGCTTGGGCTTTGCATCTTCATCATCGTCACTCTCTTCTAGCTTGCGATGCTTGCCCTTGTCCTTCCTCTTGTCCGGTCTTGGACAATCATATGATATGTGGCCTTGATTGCCACAATTGTAGCACGTCTTGTTTTCATCTTTCCTTGGCAAGAAGGCTTTCTTCTTGGGATCAAACGAGTATCCCTTCTTGGCAATCTTTGAGTTGAGACGTGAAAACTTCCTCATCATCAATGCAAGCTCATCATCATCATCATCTTCACTTGTAGCTTGTTCTTCCTCACTTGAGCTAGGCTCAACCACTTTCTTCTTCTTGGTATGTGTCTTCTTGGTTGAGGCCTTGAGAGCAATGGTCTTTGATGATGATGACTCCTCCATCATTCCAAGCACACTCATCTCATGAGCATGTATCTCTCCAATGAGCTCCGAAACCTCAATGTTGTCAAGTGACTCCTTTTGGAGCATTGAGTTGATGATGTTGTACTTGGGCTTGGGAAGTAGCATGAGGATCTTGCGGTTGATGAGTCCCTTGCCAAGAGAAGCAATGTCAAGAGCATTAATTTCCTCAATGAGTACATTTAAGCGAGAAAACATTTGATTAACATTCTCATGAGGAAGCATTTTAAAATCATCATACTTGGATTTAAGCAAGTGATATTTGAGCTCTTTGACACGAGAGGAACCCTCATGGATCTCAATCAAGCAAGCCCAAATTTCACAAGCTTTTTCCTTACTAGCAATTCTAGCAAATACATCTTGACTAATGCACTCATAAATAGCATTCCTAGCCTTAGCATCCCATTTTAGTTGATCACCAATATATTCATGGTTGCCAAACCCCGCATGGGTCGCTTCCCACACTTCGGGAGAAATTGCCTCAAGGTAAGCGCGCATGCGTGCTTTCCAATAAGCAAAATTCTTGCCCTCGAAGGTAGGAACCGAACCCCCATTCTTGGCCATTTTTTGCTCTCTAGCGGTGAAGCTAGAATGATCCAATGAGCAACCTTGCTCTGATACCAATTGTAGGGATCGAATGCCCAAGAGGGGGGGGGGTGAATTGGGCTACTTCAAATTTTAAGTCAATTTAAAGCTTAAGTAAAATCTAATTCTCTAAGCAAGCCAATAGTGCAATTAAGAGAATTAAGTGCGGAAATGAGAATTGCGTAATCGTAAAGGGAGTAAGGAGGAGGAATGCAAACGCTCGAAGACACGGGGACACGTCGATTTTTCCCGTGGTTCGGTGAGATCACTAGGATCCACCTACGTCCACGTTGTGGCACCCACTTAAGGGTATCGCCACTCCCAAGTCACCGAGACGAGGGAATCCACTAACTTCCTCCGTTCGCCATTCTTGGCAAGGTGGAGCTCAAGCCTTGTACAACTTCGATCCTCCGGGCTTCCACAATGGTCTCGGCAAGCTCCGGAGCGATCTCTTCACTCTCCTCTTGATACAAGGTGAGTGCAATCACCAAGAATGCACTTTCTCACGGCTCTCCCTACTCTAGAGTCTCCACTCACCCAGAGAGGACGCACACAAGCTTAACTCTAAGAGGAACTAGCCTATATCTTGAGGTGTGAAAGGGTTACAAGAGTGTGAAAATGAGTATTCTAAGTCTTGGACACTTGGGGAATGTGTAGTGGTGCTCTTGTTGTTCAGCCTCTGCGAAATGACTGGTGGGAGGGGGTTAAATACTCAGCCCAACCGAATTAGCCGTTGGAAAAGTGGGCTGATTACTTTTTCTGCGTACATCGGATGATCCGATGACCCCCTTTTATGAGCATCGGTCTAATTAGATTAGCTGACGTCATTCTGTCAGAAATGACCGTTATTAGACCGATGCTTCACCTCCTTCATCATCGGAGGATCCGATGAATAGATCTTCAATCTGGTTGAGCTGATAATTTGCTTCTGTTGTAATCGACCGATGTGCATCTGCCTTCAACATCGGATGATCCGGTGTTCAGTCCTTCAGAACACTTCAGAAAATTTGCTTACTGTTGTATTCATCCGATGTTCACTTGATACACATCGGATGATCCGGTGTGTACTCCATTCTGAGGTCTTCTTCTTCTGTTGAGTCCAAATCGACCGATGCAGTCATTCTTCAGATCACCGGATGATCCGGTGTGTACAATTTGTTTCCTTCGAGTTGAGTTGGACTGATCTTTTGGATTTTGGACTTGTGACCTCTTGAACACTTGTTTGTATGGCTCTTCTGATGGATATGAATCTTCTTGTGTTGCCAATTTTGATAAGGTTGTGTCGTTGTATGAGTTCCTCATTTGTTTCCGATTAACCCCTTAGGTTAGTTCGTTGAGGGGTCTCCTTTTGCATCCAATGAGCAGTAGATGACATTTATGATTGATTGATCGACGTTTGATTCATTGTATATGAAACCTCGCATCCACAAACTCATTAGTAGTAAATAATGGTTGTCATTAATCACCGAAACCGTACCTCGTGGGGGCCTAGATGCTTTCAATCTCCCCCTTTTTGGTGATTGATGACAACACAACGAGTAGAGCATAAAAGTAATGGAATTTGAAACGCAAACGCAATGCTCATAAGGAAATGTAATCGAAACAACATGCAACACAAGGAGCTCGAAGGCTCAAACAGTGATCAAATATAAATCATAAGAGTGAAGTAGCATACTGAATTACAAATAGTAGCAAATGATAACAATCAAGTCTCAAATAGAAGCAAATAACAAGACTGAAAGCAAATAGATAACTAGCACTCCCCCTAAGCCCAAGACACTCCCCCTAACTCTAACTCTTCTCCCCCTTTGGCATCAAGACACCAAAAAGGGAAGAGGAGTACCTAGGACTCCGGAGCGCTCGGGGCGACGGTGAAGCGGTCGACGTCGGCGGTGCTGTCGTCGGAGCTGCTCGAGGTGGAGGTCGCAGGTGCTGGCGCTGGAGCGGGAGGAGCTGGAGCTGCTGACGCTGCTGGGGCTGCTGGCGCCGCTGGGGGATCTGCTGGGGCTGCTGGCGCCGGTGGATCCTGATCCTGTCCCCAAGCACAGGCATCCTGCTCAACAACGAGATGATGGATGACTTCTCGATGCCGGCGGCGAATAACACGTCGTCCGCCAACTCTCCGCCACCGGCTCCAGCCAATTTCGTCAGCCCGCTGAAACGCCCGCTCTCTTCAATGACCCCGACCATCGTTCTCAAGGTAACCTCCGCTCCGTGCAACTGAAATACGTAAATTGGAAGAAGATCTGAACACCTGGCTCCGAAAAGCTTAATTATGGGTGTGTTACGTGGCGTGCCACCACGTAGGATGGGAAGGTGAAGGCTGCCGTTGGCGCCAGCGGGGGCAGCATGATACCAGCTGGAACCATCGAGGTGTTCCTCAACCATTTCGTCAAGAGCATGGATCCACTGTCGTCGGGCATGGCACCACGAGTGTATCACCAGGTTTGAATACTCTCTCTCTCTCTCTCTCTCTCTCTCTCTCTCTCTCTCTCTCTCTCTCTCTTCCCCCCGTTTCATCAGGGAAACCGATCTTGGTCCTGTGTTCCAGAGCTCTGTTGCTAAATGCTCTTTCTTGCCATGGCCGTAGCTGATCCCGAACGTGGTCCTGTACGAGAACTGGACGACGGTGTTCGGCGACCTCTTCTTGCTGGACGGCGAGACGAGGGCCGGCCTGCAGAAGAGGGGACACGCCCTGAGGCCGCTGGCCGGGGGAACCATCACCCAGCTCGTGGTGCACGATCTCGAGCGCTCCGGCCACGGCGACCTGACTGCCGTGAGTGACCCCAGAAAAGGAGGCGTTCCTGCCGGTTACTGAAAACAGATTGTTTTCTCTTCCTCACGGATATAAACGACGCGATTGGTGTCGGACGTCCGATCAGATCGGGAGATGTCCGGTAGGCGATGACCAAGTGTCGAAGCATTCGAAAGTTTGTTGCTCTGAATAATTTCGACTCGAATTATTCTATATCGAAGCTTGTCAGTTAAGTACAGGTAATAAATAGTGGTTGCTTGTTTCTGTCCCTTCTCTGAAAAAACTTTGGGCATGCCCTACTTGACTGCTTCCCTTCGTCTCACTAATGGCGTTGGCCCTAATCGTTGAATCTGCTTCCTGAAACCCCCTTATTAGTGATAACAAGTCAGAAGACCTGCCCGTTCGATCCATACGCCGCATGCACCTCGTTAATATTATGAACTAAAAAATATATGTCTAGAGAAACAAGAAGGTCAAATTCGAAATTTGGTAGAGTCCTAAATAAACACTTTTTCCGAGGTCCTTTTTGTTTTGACGTTCCGGATTACTCGCTGCATTCTAAAAGATAAATATTATTTGGTGATTCACCAAATAAATATAATTATTAAAATATTTGTCGACAGTGGTCATATATAGTCATGCAGTTCGGTGTTGCAGTTGTTACACACCTAACTGAATTCATTAAAAAAATCACAATAAATATTGAAGGTGACTACCGAGCACACCAAGATTACATTAGCTATGATGGTTACCGAGAAGAATTCAGTAATTTTCATCTATTATTGCTCAGTGACAACTACTGAGTGTAGTATAATATTGTAGACATATGAGGGAGAAATATAACTGCGAGTGATGTTGCGTGCGTGCGTGCGTGTGTATATATTTATAGTATTTTTATTTCACAGAATTTATTTTTATAAATATCATTAATTAAACTTAAATATATTTGACTTTTGACTCGTTATTTTCGGAGACAGAAGCAGTTCATTGTACACCTCTATAGGCGGTATGATTTCTCTAGTAAGTCGTCTTTCTCAGAGACAATTACAAATGAATAATCCTTACCAGAGTCAGCAGCCAACCAACTATTCCGTATCAGTAATACGGCTCGTACTTGTTATTGGTTCTATCGTCGTGACTTATGATGTGAGGTTGCCTCTTCCGGCCAATAAATTCGGAAAAAAATCTCTACATCATGATGTAAACAACCTCCTGTGAGGCTGTGAGGCTACTACTGGCAGCTTCCGGCCACAAACCCTCCCCGCCTCTGCCGCGCCGCCAGGGCCCGCAGACAGCCAAGAATCGGGATCTCCCCCCCGCGATGCCGACGTTCGGCCGCGAGAACGAGGAGCAACGGCGGCCGCCGGTGGTGCTGGTGACGGGGTGCTCCGAGGGCGGCATCGGGCACGCGATGGCACGCGCGTTCGCGGCGGCCGGGTGCGCGGTCGTGGCCACGGCGCGGTCGCGCGCGTCCATGCGCGGCCTCGACGACTGCCTGCTGCTGGAGCTCGACGTGCGGTCCGACGACAGCGCCCGCGCCGCCGTCGCGGACGCGCTGCGGGAGCACGGCCGCGTCGACGTGCTCGTCAACAACGCAGGGGTCCACCTCGTCGCGCCGCTCGCCGAGGTGCCCATGGAGTCGTTCCACCAGGTCTTCGACACCAATGTCTATGGTAGGACTAAAAATTGCTTCTTTTTTGTTCTGCTTGTTGCTACTGTATCGTATTGTTGTGTGCTCTCTGGTGATTGCGATATTCCCGATGCAGACAAGATCATAAATACATGGGGGACCAGAAAGGTTGGTTCCTGGATCTACCAATGCATAATTCTGGTAACTAGGGGAAAAATAAATTTTATTGGGCCAACAGTTGGTTGTCAAGACACCTTTTAGTAAGGAAATTTGTTTAAGATTTGGGTCACCGTCCAATTATGTTTGGATTTCTGTTTTCTATGAAAATGGAAGTGGAACATTCCGATTAAAAAAAAGTTTGGTCGCATATAAGAGTGCCAAGTATAAAATCAACTCCAGTCCAGCCAGGGCTTGATTTCCTTTGAGAAAGGAACTCGGAGTTCCATGGGCAGCTTGCGCTGCATCCAGTCAAGGCTATGGTTGAAGTATAACGGTCTGGAATTAGCAATAATTTTGCTAATAAAAAACAGAGTCTTATGGCACATGGTTTTACAGTTTAATGGTAGATGGAGTAATAAAAGTTTCTAGCAGACCGTGAGTACATCTCTTACTACCTCTGTCCGGAGTACTGATGATGACCAGATAGCAATGCCTTCATCTTAAATCTGCTGTCCGGACTTCCCAATTGAGATTCAGAGGGAGCACTAAACCAGAACCAGTTGCAAAGACAATCACTTAACTAAATTTCAAGTGTTTGAAGAGCAAATTAGCTGACACATTGCTTTGCTAGTTTGCCACTATGTCTCAACAGGGAGTTCAATCAAGCAAATTTCTTCCATAAATTCCAATGCTCAACAATGCTCAACTTTATGTTATTTTTGTTGTTGAAGAATTCAATCATTTATCATTAACTTCTTGAGTTGTTGTTCTTGGATGGCTCACACTTCACTTCTTCTCAAATACTGATTGTCACAAATGCTCCTGTATTGGTTTGATATTGATATGCATTTATCCATTTTTGAACTTACAGGGGCGATGAGGTTGATTCAAGCCGTTGTTCCGCACATGATAGAAAGAAGAAGAGGTACAATCGTGAATGTTGGAAGTATCGCTGCTTTGGCTCCTGGACCATGGGCTGGTGCATATTCAGCATCGAAAGCTGCTCTTCATGCATTGAGTGACTCACTAAGGTTTGTACATTTAATGATTATTATGCATTACCAGTTATCACAGTGGCATTATATCATTTGTCTAAATCCTGTAGCTTGGAATGGAAGGCATCATAAAATCGTTCAACAGTGACTAATAGCTTTAGGTGCAGTATGGTTATGGTTCGATATTGCTTCTGACTTCTAACATACCCTGTTTTAATTGGAACCGTTTGAATTTTTTTCTTAGAAAATGTGGAATCGTTTGATTGAACTGTTATGGAACACAGAATAGTGACAGCTGTCTTATGTAGTATGCTGTTAGCCTTTACTTAATAGATGTCATGATGTGATTAAATTATCACTACTTTAGTACTCTTAGTAAGGAGTATCAAATTAGAATATGTGATCTTGTGCTGAGATACTCAATAACTACACATTCAACATGCCAACACAATGCAAAATTTTTCTCTCGTGATATTCTATATCTTATGCTGTCAGCATGTTACTCAGTGGTCTTTGGCTTTTTCCTCTTTATATCTTCCTTTGATCTTTCATATTTGTCATCGTAAGTTGATGGAAAATTGATTCATTGCAGGTTGGAACTAAGAAGCTTCGGCATAAATGTCATGACTGTTGCCCCAGGAGGGACAAAGTCAAATCTTGGGAATTCCTCTGCAGCCAAGTACGACCAGATGCACGACTGGAAGTACTACAAGCAATACGAGGCGTCTCTCCGAGCCAGGACCGATGTCTCTCAGGGCCCCGGGTCGACTCCGGCAGAAGAACTTGCAAACAAGGTGGCTGCATCGGTTCTTAAGAAGAACCCTCCAGCTTTTCTCGCTTACGGCCAGTTCAGTGCTATCCTATCCATGCTCTATTATGCACCAATATGGGTTAGGGATTACTTCTACAGAATTGTCATGAAATGCTAGAACCCTGACCTGGATGTCAGGATGTATGATGGTTCTATGGAACAAGAGATTGCTGCTAGGCCCTTATACGTTCATACTACTCCCATCCTCTTGTTGCACGTATATATTCAGTTTGTAGCTGAGTACATCCTCATTTTACAAACGCTTTGAAATACAATGAGATTAGAACTAAGTACACCTAGGTACCGCTCTTCATCTTTATGATACTTATGCATCATGCACCTTCGAATTTCAATCCTAACCATTCAAATGGAAGGTCGCACAGACATATGATCAGTAAACAGTCTGAAAAAGGTGCCCAAAGAACGGCAACCCACATCCGTGTAGGCAGATTTGAGCAAAACCATCTTCTTCTTTCTTGTGTCTTCATCTCCCAAAGAAGAAACTCCAGGAGCCGAATTATGCCCTTTTTGAATCCTAGGGACTAATGGTTAGTTGACTAACTTTAATTCCTAAGTGCTCGAAATAGAGAAGCGATTAGAATGCAAATAACTCTTCAGTGTAATCTTGCAAATAATTCTTTTACATCACATCATCCTTATACTACTGTTATTACTTCTTTTTCACTTAACTCCTCTACCTAACAAGCAAATTATCCACAAATACCTACTAAATCTGTCACTTTTGAGTTCTGCCCGATCTGACTATACGCCGCACGCCCGTCTGACCCAACAAGTCAGGTCACGAAGCCATCCGCCATCGCCGCTGCTGTGCAGCTCGCGTCCGAGAACTGAATCTCAAGCTGAATGAAATGAAGCATCATCCAGGAGGAGGAGGACCCACGGCATCTGCCAAAATCGCAGTCGCTCTTCGTCTCGGCGGATGTCGTCTTTATCTTTACGACGCAGTGCAGTTACATGCGCAATCAATCAGGCACAGGCAGTGACGACCCCACGTCCAAATCACGAGGGGGCGTTGGCGTCCACCCGCGTGGCAGAATCCGATGGCGTTCAACCCCAATTGGCCATGGCCAGGACCCTATCCCGATCTACCGCGCCCGGATCTCGTGGCTGCCCCGCGATTAATACCTGACGACGTCCTGCTCGCCTCGCCGTGACAGACATCACGCCAGATCGACCGACGACCAGCCACTCTGCGCCCAGGACAGGACAGGACCTCCTCGCGCCAACGCACCAGCAGGCCATGGCGCTGGCATCCATGTAACACCCGTATTTTTGTGAAACAAAACAAAAAGCATAATATAATTAAATGATAAGGAAATAAAAAGAAGAAGAAAAGAAAAGAAAAAGGAAAAAGAAAAAAAAAAATAAACCCTACCTGGGCCAAACCTCCCCCCCCCCCCCCCCCGCGGCCCAACCTCCTCCCCCACCCTCCTCCTTCCTTCCCCCGGCCCAGCTCGGCCCAACCGCGCCCTCCTCCATTTCCCTCTCCCTCTCACTGCCCCGCGGGCCCCACGCGTCATCTTCTTCCTCAACCGCCGCCCCTCCTCTCCATGCTCCAACCGCGCCCGCGCGCGCACGTTCGCGCGGCAACCGCCGCCCCGCGCGTGCGCTCCTCGCCCTGGCAACCGCCCCATTCGCCTCCCCTCATAAATCCCCGGCCCCGCTCCTCATTTCCCTTCCCCCATCCCGAAACCCTAGCCAAGTCACCGCCGCCATGGCCGCACCTCGCTGGACCTCGGCGCCCCACATGAGGAGGCCGCCCCGGCCTTTGCCGATGCCCGGTCGGGATGTGCCACACCACGCCGCCCCCGACTGACACCTCCACGGCAAGGAACCGACGCTCCAGATGCTCCCCACCGTGACCGAAGCTTGACGCCGCCTTGCTCGCCGTCGTACGGTCATCTCTAGCCGATTTTGTGCAATTTCGACGCCCTAGGTGAGTCACTCGTCTTCTCCTCTTTCTCCCCATACTTTTTTCTGTCGAGTTTGGCGCACCGGACGCCGTTCCGGCGACCTTCCGGCGATGGCCGGCCATGGCACCGCCGCCCCTGTCCACGCCGGCCGCCGCGCGCCGCCCCTATGCCGGCCTGGGCGACGTGGCCACGCCTGGGCCGTTGGATCCGGCCGTACGGCCAGGATTAGGCCACCCCGAAGGGGTATGGCTCTGGTCCACGGTGGACCATGGACCGCATCCCTAAACCCCGGTCCACATGACCATAAACCAATTCTATGGCTTTTCCTTTAGAAAAATAAATCACAAAAGAAATAGAAATACATAATTGCAGCTAAGTCCCTGGATACTTATAAATAATTGCGCATAAGCCCCTGGTTTAACAAAAATAGCCCTGACCTTCATATTAATTATGTAATATTCTTTAAATAGATGAAAATAATAATATAATCATTGGATAATTTGTAAATTACATTTTAAGCCACTGTTCTATTAGGGAGAATTCTAAAACAGCCCCTGAACTATATGTAATTTAGTTTAAACTTTATTTTATTTTCTGTTTTTATAGGAAAACTCCAGTAAATAGAATTTAATTGTAGAAAATTATATTTAATGCATAGAAAATGTTTATAAATAATAAAGTAAATATAGAAAGTATAGGAAAAATAGTAATAAATCTTTTTAGGCTAAAATAAAATAGTAGAATACATATAAAATATATTTTGACTATGAAATTTTATTTAAAAAATGCTTTTAGCTATAAATAGATATTAAAAATAGAGAATAAATATGGAAATAATAGGAAAATTATTTATAAAATGTTTTATGCTGAAATAAAATTTATAAAATACATATAAAATATATTTTGGCTATAGAAAATTCATCAAAAATGATTTTAGCCTATAATTAAATATTAAAAATGGAAAATAAATGGTAAATGCATTTATTTAGCTATGAAAAATAATAAATCCATCATAACTCCAATTTTAATCATAGTTATAACATATTTTCAATCATGATATTTGTATTGCTTGTATGGTGTATTGTTCTTGATTGTTTTTATTTCTCTTTTGGCGGTAGTTTATACGCACTCGTATTTCTACGATCAAGAAGCTACATGAAGATGTGAAGATCAAGAGTTCAATGAAGAAGAACTGAGCAACTATTTATACAAAGGCAAGTGTCCTTGACCATCTTGCACCTTTTTAAGGGTTTAGTTAGTTGCATGCTAATTAATATGAATCCTACATCGTGCCCTGTTGTTGTATCCTTATTACCTTGTCACATGGGTCATGGAAGGGTGATAAACGGGATTTACTTTACGCTTAGCCATGCATAATAGTTGGGTGGGAATACATTTAACTACACTTGTTACTCATTACTTATTATTATGATTATGACTATGATGTTGGAATATGAAGTGTAGTAAATAGGAATCTGGCGGGTTGGTTGAATGGTATGGTGCAGTACGCACGAGACCCGGGATTGGGGTTGGAACCTTGCCGGATTCTAAGGACCGGTTTATGGAGTAGCCACTAAGCTATACAGTATCGCCACGAGACTGAGATGGGGCAGCTTGGTCAATTAATTAGGTTTCTCCCGATGAAATGCTAGTAGTTGGATGGTGCGGGGAATGATGCGGGTGATCTGCTCTTGGATCCGCAAGGCTCAAGAGGGGGCTCTGGGGCGGAGGGTTACTCCGAGAATCCTCAGTGGTGGAAACCTTAGAGGGCTAGCACTAATCGGGAGTACCTTTGTAAAGACCTCGTAGTGATCTCCTGGCCGCACACCTACGGAAGTGTGAAATGTGGTTGATCACCACTGGCATCAGGGAGGTTTGCTTAGTCCACCTGGCAACAGGGGATGAAATCACGGCTTGTGGGTAAAGGATACATTCTCTGCAGAGATTGAGAAACTGTCATGACAGCCGTGCTCACGGACAAGAGCGGCTTGGTGACCAATTCATAATTAGACGATGGTTGGGATGATGGTTGAGACGATGATTTGGGACTGATGTTGGTATTGATTCATTATTATTATTATTAATATTCTATTATGATTGGGAATATACACCTAGATGTAGGTGCTAATGAAAGCTAAGGATAGGTTTAATGCATAGTGCTTAAACCATTATCAGCCTTTCCTTTTTGATTGGCCTTCATGTCATTTATTTTCCACACTTGCGGAGTACCACGAGATGGTACTCACACTTGTTCTGTTGTATTTTTGATATGCTGCTCAGTGAAGAGAAGATCTAATGAGGACCGTGACAAGTGAAGACGGTGTTTAGGTCGCGTTGCTGCCAGTCAACTTGCCTGTGGTTGCCCTAAAGTTTTCCTCTTCCGCTGCTACTTCAAAACTCTTTTAAAGGTATAAATGTTGTTTGCATGCGATATGGAACTGTTTATCACTTTTGTCGTACATGTATGGTGAAACTGATCCTGGCATACATGTACTTTGCAACTGGTTTTATGCTTAATAAAACCGGGTGTGACAAAGTGGTATCAGAGCCAGGTTGACTCTAGGCACGTGACCTTAGTTAGAATGGACCTCTTAGATTCTCCTTTGACCTTTCTCATGAAGACGAAGATTCGTATCGATGGACATGAGTATGAAGATCGACGTATGAGGACAACGCGAAGGAAGAAGACTCTTAAAAATTACCATACATCACTTGCTTAGTTCCCCTTTGTTTAGCAAGTGAAGTCCATGCCTTCTTCACAGCGAATTAGAACACGTTGATTGATGTATTGCAATAAATTAATAATAACAACAACAATAAAATTATAGCATTTGTCTGTTTAAGGGGGGTAGCCGACCCACTTAACCCTTATAATTACAAAAAAAAAAAATAGTAATCATGACAATGCATTTTAAATGGAAGACTTTAAAAATTAAAGCCATAATGCACATTTAAGCCAAGTTCAAAATAATAATAAGAATAAGAATGTAGAAGTACATAAAAATATGTGTGTTGTTGTGTAATAATACTTTAAATTTAACTAAACAACATACTTCATTATAAATGCCTATTTGTGAAGAATGCAAATTTCAACTTTTAAAGAATAAGTTTGAATTCAAATGAAATTAAGGCATCACAAAGAAAATTCAATCAGCGCTCATAACACTCTGTTAAAAATTAGAATACATGGATAATGAAATCTACATATAAAATAATAATAATAATAGTAGTAGAATAAGATGTAAATTTGTGTGCGGTGATAAAAGTTTTCTAAATCAATTTAGAACAAAAACAAATGTTTTTATATATTCAGCTGTAGGCACTCCTAAACTTATAAAAGTGTTAGCAGATCATTGTAAATAAAATAAGAAGTAAATTATTGATGGGTAAAAAAAAAAAAAAAAAAACCTAATCCTATTCTTTAACTAACCTTGAATCTCGAGAGCAAGATTCCTTGTAAGTGGGATGAAATTGCAACACCTAGAGAAAAATAATAATTATATAATAATAAAAAAAAAATTTACTCAATTAATAGGAACAACATAATAAATAAATAAATCTTGGCAAATAAACAAATAAATAAATAAAACCTAAATGGAGGAAAATAAAAATTAATGTGTTGTATCAAGCGCTAATTCATTAGAACTAATCTATTGAGGTGCTTTGGTTGGAAAACAAAATTTTCAATTGCTAAAGAAGACTTTTAAGTTCAAATAAAATAAACCAACGTTCAAGCCCTTGAACCTTTCATTCAAACAATAATACGAAGAATAATGATAGTAAGATGAGAAACTAAACACAATAAAGAGGAAGAAGAAATATAACTTTAATGTACAAATTTTCATGGTATTGAAAATTAGTTTTCCTTAAAATTAATTCAAACCAAATTATTGCGTTGTATTTGTCCATCTGTGTAACATTTTGTAACTTGCAAAATAACTTAAGATCAAAATTTGAAAATAGAAAGAAAGATGTATAATAATATTTTCAAAAGGAGAAATTGGTAATTAATTGATTTAGCTAAAAATCCCGCCCTAAAATTTTACAAGACCCAGAATCTCGGGGCGAGATTCCGTTTAAGGGGGGTAGAATTGTAACACCCGTATTTTTGTGAAACAAAACAAAAGGCATAATATAATTAAATGATAAGGAAATAAAAAGAAGAAGAAAAGAAAAGAAAAAGGAAAAAGAAAAAAAAAAAATAAACCCTACCTGGGCCAAACTTCCCCCCCCCCCCCCCCCCGCGGCCCAACCTCCTCCCCCACCCTCCTCCTTCCTTCCCCCGGCCCAGCTCGGCCCAACCGCGCCCTCCTCCATTTCCCTCTCCCTCTCACTGCCCCGCGGGCCCCACGCGTCATCTTCTTCCTCAACCGCCGCCCCTCCTCTCCATGCTCCAACCGCGCCCGCGCGCGCACGTCGCGCGGCAACCGCCGCCCCGCGCGTGCGCTCCTCGCCCTGGCAACCGCCCCATTCGCCTCCCCTCATAAATCCCCGGCCCCGCTCCTCATTTCCCTTCCCCCATCCCGAAACCCTAGCCAAGTCACCGCCGCCATGGCCGCACCTCGCTGGACCTCGGCGCCCCACATGAGGAGGCCGCCCCGGCCTTTGCCGATGCCCGGTCGGGATGTGCCACACCACGCCGCCCCCGACTGACACCTCCACGGCAAGGAACCGACGCTCCAGATGCTCCCCACCGTGACCGAAGCTTGACGCCGCCTTGCTCGCCGTCGTACGGTCATCTCTAGCCGATTTTGTGCAATTTCGACGCCCTAGGTGAGTCACTCGTCTTCTCCTCTTTCTCCCCATACTTTTTTCTGTCGAGTTTGGCGCACCGGACGCCGTTCCGGCGACCTTCCGGCGATGGCCGGCCATGGCACCGCCGCCCCTGTCCACGCCGGCCGCCGCGCGCCGCCCCTATGCCGGCCTGGGCGACGTGGCCACGCCTGGGCCGTTGGATCCGGCCGTACGGCCAGGATTAGGCCACCCCGAAGGGGTATGGCTCTGGTCCACGGTGGACCATGGACCGCATCCCTAAACCCCGGTCCACATGACCATAAACCAATTCTATGGCTTTTCCTTTAGAAAAATAAATCACAAAAGAAATAGAAATACATAATTGCAGCTAAGTCCCTGGATACTTATAAATAATTGCGCATAAGCCCCTGGTTTAACAAAAATAGCCCTGACCTTCATATTAATTATGTAATATTCTTTAAATAGATGAAAATAATAATATAATCATTGGATAATTTGTAAATTACATTTTAAGCCACTGTTCTATTAGGGAGAATTCTAAAACAGCCCCTGAACTATATGTAATTTAGTTTAAACTTTATTTTATTTTCTGTTTTTATAGGAAAACTCCAGTAAATAGAATTTAATTGTAGAAAATTATATTTAATGCATAGAAAATGTTTATAAATAATAAAGTAAATATAGAAAGTATAGGAAAAATAGTAATAAATCTTTTTAGGCTAAAATAAAATAGTAGAATACATATAAAATATATTTTGACTATGAAATTTTATTTAAAAAATGCTTTTAGCTATAAATAGATATTAAAAATAGAGAATAAATATGGAAATAATAGGAAAATTATTTATAAAATGTTTTATGCTGAAATAAAATTTATAAAATACATATAAAATATATTTTGGCTATAGAAAATTCATCAAAAATGATTTTAGCCTATAATTAAATATTAAAAATGGAAAATAAATGGTAAATGCATTTATTTAGCTATGAAAAATAATAAATCCATCATAACTCCAATTTTAATCATAGTTATAACATATTTTCAATCATGATATTTGTATTGCTTGTATGGTGTATTGTTCTTGATTGTTTTTATTTCTCTTTTGACGGTAGTTTATACGCACTCGTATTTCTACGATCAAGAAGCTACATGAAGATGTGAAGATCAAGAGTTCAATGAAGAAGAACTGAGCAACTATTTATACAAAGGCAAGTGTCCTTGACCATCTTGCACCTTTTTAAGGGTTTAGTTAGTTGCATGCTAATTAATATGAATCCTACATCGTGCCCTGTTGTTGTATCCTTATTACCTTGTCACATGGGTCATGGAAGGGTGATAAACGGGATTTACTTTACGCTTAGCCATGCATAATAGTTGGGTGGGAATACATTTAACTACACTTGTTACTCATTACTTATTATTATGATTATGACTATGATGTTGGAATATGAAGTGTAGTAAATAGGAATCTGGCGGGTTGGTTGAATGGTATGGTGCAGTACGCACGAGACCCGGGATTGGGGTTGGAACCTTGCCGGATTCTAAGGACCGGTTTATGGAGTAGCCACTAAGCTATACAGTATCGCCACGAGACTGAGATGGGGCAGCTTGGTCAATTAATTAGGTTTCTCCCGATGAAATGCTAGTAGTTGGATGGTGCGGGGAATGATGCGGGTGATCTGCTCTTGGATCCGCAAGGCTCAAGAGGGGGCTCTGGGGCGGAGGGTTACTCCGAGAATCCTCAGTGGTGGAAACCTTAGAGGGCTAGCACTAATCGGGAGTACCTTTGTAAAGACCTCGTAGTGATCTCCTGGCCGCACACCTACGGAAGTGTGAAATGTGGTTGATCACCACTGGCATCAAGGAGGTTTGCTTAGTCCACCTGGCAACAGGGGATGAAATCACGGCTTGTGGGTAAAGGATACATTCTCTGCAGAGATTGAGAAACTGTCATGACAGCCGTGCTCACGGACAAGAGCGGCTTGGTGACCAATTCATAATTAGACGATGGTTGGGATGATGGTTGAGACGATGATTTGGGACTGATGTTGGTATTGATTCATTATTATTATTATTAATATTCTATTATGATTGGGAATATACACCTAGATGTAGGTGCTAATGAAAGCTAAGGATAGGTTTAATGCATAGTGCTTAAACCATTATCAGCCTTTCCTTTTTGATTGGCCTTCATGTCATTTATTTTCCACACTTGCGGAGTACCACGAGATGGTACTCACACTTGTTCTGTTGTATTTTTGATATGCTGCTCAGTGAAGAGAAGATCTAATGAGGACCGTGACAAGTGAAGACGGTGTTTAGGTCGCGTTGCTGCCAGTCAACTTGCCTGTGGTTGCCCTAAAGTTTTCCTCTTCCGCTGCTACTTCAAAACTCTTTTAAAGGTATAAATGTTGTTTGCATGCGATATGGAACTGTTTATCACTTTTGTCGTACATGTATGGTGAAACTGATCCTGGCATACATGTACTTTGCAACTGGTTTTATACTTAATAAAACCGGGTGTGACAATCCACCTCCTTCACCGCGGCGTCCGCGGCCGTGCTCAAGACCCCGTTCCTCGGGGCCAGGCGCGCGCTCGCCAGTGCCGCCGGCAACAAGCCCGCGCGCGCCTCGCCGCGCGCTCGTCGTCGTCTAGGCCAAGAAGTCCTGGATCCCCGCAGTGAAGAGCGACCTCGAGATCGTCAACCCGCCATGGCTCGACGGCTCGTAAGTCCCCTCGTACGTACGTGTTCCTAGCTCGAAGCCTGCATGCATGCCACCTTCATTTCATATAATACAACGGCGTGGGCATGGCGGTGCTGGAAGTGGAAACTGAAAGAGCTGACGTACGGCGGCGAAACGTACACCATCAAGGACGGCGTCTACATCCCGGACCAGGAGAAGCTCGACCGGCTCAAGCTGGCCGAGATCAAGCACGCACGCACGCATCGCCATGCTCGCTATGCTCATCTTCTACTTCGAAGCCGGACAGGGCAACACACCGCTCGGCGCCCTCGGCCTATGAGCTATATATAGCCACCACCACGCCATATAGTTCTCCAAATGGGCCGCCAGGTCCGAGCCCGGCACGAGCCCAACATGGCCCGACACGAGCTGGCCCGGTCCGTCTTCCGTGTCGGACCGGGCCGTGTCGTCGTGCGCACCATGCGGCCCAGGCACGGCACAGAGGCCATTTTTTCGTGTCGGGCCAGCACGGCGGCGCGGCACGGCGGGGGCGTGACCGTCGGCGGCGCGGAGGCAGGAGGCGCAGAGGTCGTCGGGCGTGGAGGCCATCGAGCGGCACCGAGGCAGTCGATGCGGCTCGGCCGCGACGGGGCCGGCCAGGCAGCGCGACGCGGCCGGCGAGCGGAGTGGTGCGGCCGGCGGGTGGAAAATATTGGCCGGCGGCTCGGGTGGGGAAGACGGCGGGCGGCGCGGGTGGGGAGACCGGCGGGCGGCGCGGGTGGGGAGGCCTGCAGGCGGCACGGGTGGGGAGGCCGGCGGCGCGGGTGGGGAGGCCTGCAGGCGGCACGGGTGGGGAGGCCGGCGGCGCGGGTGGGGAGGCCGGCGGGCGGCACGGGTGGGGAGTCCGGTGGCGCGGGTGGGGAGGCCGGCGGCGCGACACGGGTGGGGAGGGTGGCTGGCGGCTAGGGTTGGAAATGAGATGACTAGGGTTGTAGAATAGAGGTGAGTATTTATATGTATCTAAGTAGATCTAACGGCTGAAAGGTAGTGCATCGATCAACAGTCTAGATGCAGTTTTGAGGTGATATCGGGCCACTATCGGGCCAGCAAAAAAATCGTGCCGGACTCGAGCTAGCCCAGCGGGCCGAGGAGACGGCCCAGACACGGCCCTATAATAGTGCCCGGGCCGGCCCGGCACTATTTGCCTCGTGTCGGGCCCGTGCTTGGGCCGGGATTTTCCGTGCCAGGCCTCGGGCCGCCGAATGGGCCCGGCCCATTTAGGGATCTATACCACGCCATCTGTTCCCGTACGCAACGGTCGAACGAAACCGGCTGACTTATTAGTTTTTGCTCGCGCGCGTCGGCTGCCTCGGATCATCACAACCATGCGTGCATGCATGATGATGGTGGGACCCCAGCCGGAGGTGAAAGAAGAAGCGGCAGCTAGCGATGTAAGCGGAACTGCCCGCAGGTTGACCGCGCCGCGCCGCGTAAGCCGCGAAGATTTTACGGGCAAGCCTCGCCGCGCCGCATGACCCGCGATGAATTTGGCGGCTGCAGGCTAGTCCTGCAAATCATCCCGCAAACTCACGTCTAGCCTGCATGCCGCAACTCCCGCTGGCCGCTGCAACTTCACCAAGTTTGTTCTAGTGTTCTTTCGGTTATATAGTACTAGTTCATTCTGAAATTTGTAAAAATCATAATATATTGTATATTGCTCTAAAAAATATAAAATTAATTTATAAGATTAGTGATGGTGAGATCTACATAATAAAATTTGTTGCATGTCATGAAAAGCGAAGTGTAGCTGCACTATGGCCCCAAGTCAGAAACAAGTTCCATCAAAAATCTGAATCATGCATCCCTCTGCTCTTGTTGTGCATTGCCTCGTGTTAATTTTTCACCATAAAAAATCCTCTTAATGCATCAGTTTTTTAATATTCTTGGATGTCTGAAAATCTTGTAATCTCCTCTCTAGCAGCGTCAGCGCTTAACCTTCAGCTGGTACCAGAGGAATCATATCTCCTATTTACTTTCAAAATCATGCAGATTAAGGTTGTAGAACTGGTACCAGAGGAATCTATAAGCTTTACAGCATTCAGAAAGATGGAAGCCGAGAGGGAATATCAGCAGCAGGAGACACACCAAGAAGCAGTTCCACCTTAATACAAACAGACAACAAAATAGCACTACAAAAATTTTGATCTTACTGATTTTACATCTCAAGTAAGTAATCGTGAGTCTAATTGTCCAAAAAGAACTGCAACATGTGAAAAATTACTGAGTGACAGCGGGAACCTACGCTGTACCGGATAGGAGAATGCCGAACCAGGGGTCGAACTCTCTTGGTAGAAGGTCAGATCTGGAGCATTTGCTGCCCCATTCGGGCAATCAAACGATGATGCCAACACCAGGGAGGCTGCCGGATCCCGCCATGCACCAGGTAGCACCTCAGGGAAGCCACGAGCTTAGTGGGTGCCTCAGCGACGAGCTTGGGAGCCTTGGACTTCTTCATCGTAGATGGCGCCGGCGCGGGAACCTCGACGGGCTACAGCGGCGGCTCGGCGCGGTGGCCGGGGGCTCCGGGACTAAAGCTGGGAGCGCGGCGGCTACGAGCGCCTCGGCGGAGGGGGGCCTTGACCATGGACTGTGGGCGCCGGCAGGCAGAAGACGAGGCGACGGGGTGTAGTCGTGCAGAGTTGGAGCGGGCAAGCGGCGCCGCGGGAGCCGCGGGAAGAGCCGTCACCACCCGTTTCAGTTACGCGGGTTTCTTTGCGGGTTTCTTTGCGGGATTCAACCGGGTCTACGGCGGGTGTCAACCCAGTGGCTTTGCGGGAATACCCGCACCGCTTGCACCCCTAGCGGCAGCAATGTATCTGTTCTTTTGGGTGGTGTGTCGCGTGTGTGTGAACCAAATGGGGAATTAAGAGGTTCTTTTTTTCCATGTACTATGTACTCCCTCTTTTCTTAAAAGATTGTCACCTTCTAGTATAAAAATGAACTAGAAGGTGACAATCTTTTGAGAAAGGAGGGAGTACCATGTAATGTAGTCTGAATTCGATTTTAAGGCAGGATGAGTGAGGGCATTTGATTGATCTGTCAGAACACCGGCTGTTCTGTTGCGTCAGCTGATATAGCCGTATTCCGGCCAATTCATAACTACAGTACCATTCGACCAAGGCATAGCAGTTAATTTGATCGACGAACTGAAGTCACGAGCTTGGAATGGAACTAGTACGAATTAACTGGTGCTTCTTCTGGTAGCTAACAAGATCCAGTGTTTTCTTCGGCAGGTGGGTGTTTGGAAATGGCAAATTAATTAATAAGAGCACAAGAAGGCGGCAAGAGCTTGCAGTTCTAGCACACATACTTAAAAGAGCAGAGATGTTGCATGCATCAATTTGTTTGCTCTTACTTACCAAGTGTAACATATGTTGAGCCTGCTCGGCCGGAAACAAAGAAGGAATTGTAAAAAAAAAAAATAAGCCACCTCCGGTTTCAAAAACAAAAGCCACCTCACCATCAAATTAAAGAACTTGAGTGGCTAATTAAACAGGCATAATAAGTACTCTTTTCATCCCCATTATCGTTTTGTAGATCATTTTGAAATACAAGAACCAAAATTGATTAAACCGAAGTATATCTTGATTAACATTATGGGAAAACCATTTTGTTATGAATTTTATTCCCCGTTAAACGGGTTAATCGAATCTAGCCCAATAGCTTAATAAACAAGTCCAATTAGCACAACTAAATCCTAAATAATTAGTCAGCTCATCGACCCACCGCAGCTCACCTCCACAGCCGCACGCCCCATGCCACGACGGCCCCGCTGTCCGCGTCCTGAGTTGCCCCACCATCGCCTCTGTCTCTACCCTACCATGCAGCCGAGGCACCGCCGCCATCCAGAGCACGACTTGGATGTTTTTTCGATTTATTGAAAACCGAAATCAAATCGAAGTTTTTAGTTAATCGGCAAATCAACTT
Organism: Tuctoria greenei; assembly: GCA_036927565.1. Classification (NCBI taxonomy): domain Eukaryota; kingdom Viridiplantae; phylum Streptophyta; class Magnoliopsida; order Poales; family Poaceae; genus Tuctoria; species Tuctoria greenei. The sequence goes on from JAYESD010000002.1 coordinate 286,813,811, forward strand.
TTTTCTTTAACATGCACTACTTCTTTTATTTCCTAATAATCGAACTTTGAAAAAAGACACAAAATATCTGATTTTGCCGGTTGCCATTCTGATTTACATGGATTACCATTACTACTCACTAAAATCCAACAATATGCCTTGCACTCCCAGCCTCCCCGAAGACGCATTGAACTGCCGAAAACGTCTTCAGGAATTCCGCTTTTATTGAATGTAACCATTAAATATAGACGTATTATTCAGATTTAACACTAGTCGGTCTCCCTGACCCAGGCCTTCTCCCGCTCCATCTCCTCCACCCCGTCTCTTCTCCAAACTCTAGACCCGTCCGCGCCGTCGCCCCTCGCGGCAGGAGCCCCGCCCACGGCGGGGCGGCTCGCGGAGCTGCGGCGGAGGCTGCAGGAAGACACGCCGTCGCTGGGGGACTTCGCGTGCGTACTCGGTGGAGGTGGGGACGCGGAAGCGCCCCCTTCCCAAGCCCAGGTGGATGAAGGAGACGATCCCCGGCGGCGCCTAGTACGCGGCCATCAAGGCCAAGCTGCGGGAGCTGAAGCTGCACACTGTCTGCGAGGAGGCTCGATGCCCCAACCTCGGCGAGTGCTGGTCGGGAGGCGAGACCGGGACCGCCACGGCCACGATCATGATCCTAGGGGACACCTGCACGCGCGGCTGCAGGTAAGAGATCCGTCGTGCTCGTTTTGCCTACGGTGTTAGGCGTAGCGCATAACTGCTTATAACGTTTACGCTGTGCAGTTTAAGAATTCATTCCTACATATTTTGATTTTAGATGTCAGAATGTGTTATTCACTTGCTCTGCATGCAATGTGTTATACACCATAGCATGCACCCTTTGCTTGCAGCCTCCAAGATTGAGCGAACGTTTTGCCTGGTTTCATTGAAAACGCAATCGTTCCTTTGTTCCCATAGCTCCCAAGCAACCAAAACGATCAGGGAGTTGATTCCCTTAGTTTGTTTGGGGCTCCTTTGCTGGCGTGGTACCACTAACTAGTAAATCGCTGAACAGTAGTCAGTAGATGGGGGAGCGATCTCCAGCAGTCCCAGCTGATATAAAATTGCAGCCCAAACCTCCCTTGCAAAAACACACAAGACACGAGGATGTGCTGGACTGTTTCAGCGCACTGATACCAGAACAGGCAAGCAGCTGGGTGTGGAAAACCACATTTAGCGAGTCGATCAGCGGTCAACACCTATTCTTTGCAGCCAGCCAGATATATATTTTTTTTTTTTTGAGGGGAACCCAAGTTTTCCAAATCTGTTTCCATGGCATGTACTTGACTGTACATTGTACCAATGAAGAAGGCCTCATATACTAATTTACTTGTGTATATACCGGACTGAACAAGCTGCCACTGGTGATGGTCAGTTTGACCCTGCTGCAAGGCAACGCCATCCACCAAATCCCAAATTTACAACTATTCATATATGCTCTATATCGTGAGTGCCCCCTTAATGTCACTCACCCATTTTCGGTCATTGAGTGCTTGGGCCACCGTCCTTTGCTTGATGACCTTCTTGGATATCAGACCGTGGAGGTTTGGCACAAGTTCACCTCTGGTTTTGCCTTGGAGCCACCTGTACGACCAGAACTGTGGTCTCATTGTTGCCAACGATTGTTTCTACTGCAACATTGAACAAGCCCGAGCATTGTTTGACCCTTCGATCGGAAGGCCTGCCCATATGCTAGAAGAATCGGTTTTGTCCAGCCATAGCCATCTGATCCTAAGCACCCAACCCAGGAACTCTAAATTGTGTAATCCGAATCCACCATTTAAGGTGCCTCTAGATTTGATCAGTGCTTCTACTCCTCTCTTCATTTGCGAATTGAGAAACTTGTTTTGTGACACAAAGATAAAATATATATCAAATTTTTGCGAAGGTTTGAAAATTCAGTGTAGTTCTATTTGGGAAGAGATTAGTAAGAAAGGATGATTTCTACATGAAAGAGTTATGTAGTAAGTCTGTTTATTGTTCTGTTTGTATGATGTCCATTTTCAGGGGACCATGCAGGTTTTGTTGTTTAGGCCATAGAATTTTACTTGCTTCATCAATAGTTAGTTTGGTGTTAGCCTGAATGGAAAGGATATAATTTCCTTGCTATTTTCTTTGTTGATTATTTCCATGAGTATGGTCAAGATTTTCAGATGTTGGTACCTAATTTGTTGTGATATCGGAATTAATTTGATAAGCTAACAATTTGCAGATTCTGTAATGTCAAGACATCTCGAACTCCCCCTCCACCAGATCCTGATGAGCCTTCCAATGTTGCTCAAGCTATTGCCTCATGGGGCCTTGAATATATAGTCATTACAAGTGTTGACAGGGACGATTTACCTGATCAAGGGAGTGGTCACTTTGCTGAAACAGTTCATAAATTAAAGGCTCTGAAGCCAGAAATGCTTATTGAAGCACTTGGTAAGAGGCTTTTTCCTCGCTATATTGCTTGGTTACTCATCATGCAGTAGATCATCTGTTCCCTCTTCCCTGTCAAATCACTGTATTAACCATTTCATATCTTCCAGCTTTCATTTGACTAATTTTGCAGTACCTGATTTTCGTGGAGATCCGAGCTGTGTAGAGAAGGTTGCTACGTCTGGGTTACATGTTTTTGCGCACAATATTGAAACAGTGGAAGAGCTGCAAAGAAGTGTTCGCGACTACCGTGCAAATTTTAAACAATCTATAGATGTCCTGAAAATGGCAAAAGAGTATGCTCCTCCAGGTACCCTTACAAAGACATCAATAATGTTGGGTTGCGGAGAGACTCCAGATCAGGTTATCAGCACCATGGAGAATGTGAGGGCTGCTGGTGTTGATGTTATAACATTTGGTCAGTACATGAGGCCGTCAAAACGTCATATGCCTGTTTCTGAGTATGTTACACCTGAAGCTTTTGAGAAGTACCGAGTCCTTGGTGAAGAAATGGTACACCCATCTGCACTACATGTTTCCTTTAGCTTTACACATTGTATATAAACATTCGTAGCCAATTGCATTCCTCTGTTACATCTTGTGCATTGGTATCCTGCTGTTTAGCCACAACCAAATTCAAAATTTATATGAAACAAATATTTTCTTGATCATAACTTCTTTGTAGATTACTAGACATGCTTGGTTGGTATTGAAACCCAAACTTAGTTGTACCAGACAGATGGAGATCAAGGAACTTGCATTTTCATGAATGGTGCAGCAGTCCTTGATCTGCATCATTTTTTACCTTTTAGGTCCCATAATCCTTCTCCACTGTTAACGAGCGCTAAGCACACTCCAATCGTTTGTGTTGCTTATATTGCTCTATGGTGTTGCTGACAAAATGGCGTGGCCTTAATTCTTAAATGGTAGGGATACCGTTATGTTGCATCTGGGTCAATGGTTCGATCTTCCTACAAAGCTGGCGAATTCTACATCAAAGCTATGATCGAAGCTGATCGAGCAAAAACGCCCGCTGCAGGCTCAAGTTCATAATTCACACGACCTCAGTTCCTTGGTATGGTTATACTGCTGCAAATAAGCTCCTCACTGTTTCGTAGTTGGAAGAGCCTGTTATTTCTGTCAACATTCATTTTTGTTAATTTGTGCGTTATTTGTGCGTTACTTTGTGTTATTTGTGTTATTTGTGCTATTTGTGCTATTTCTGTCAACATTCATTTTTGTTATTTGCGTTACTTTTTTGTTAACATTCATTATTTGAGTATGTTACACGACCTTAGTTCCTTTGTGTTATTTGTGCGTTACTCCATACTCCCAATCAAGATGGGTAGTTGGATACACACCACCTTCTGATGTAACAATATGTTTAGGCCATCACCTTCTTTGTGTTTTGCTTGTACAGAAAGAAAGCCTTTTTTTTCGAAAGAGTTGCAGAAAGAAAGGCTTGGACAAGTTGAGTCGTCCGTCGATGCAACAATCATCCAATCTGCTAGAGGTTGTCCTGCCAACAGCCCACATATGCCAATCTGTGTGGATGACGGCGGCATGGACGAGAATGATTACTTCATGGACGGCGACGTTGCTGCGATAGAGTACTATGTCGAGTCACCCTCCCATGCTGGGTAATCAAAAATATAACAACGCATCCTGTCTTGAGAACTTGGTGAGAGTAATACGGCTTAAGAAGATTTCTCGAGTTGCGCAGCTTACCGTCCCTTTTACTGCTCTCCACTTGCACCGTGAGGCGTCCTAGTCACGCAATTAGCTGCAGTTGCTAGCTCTTGGCTCACGGTGTCTGTGACACGTGTAGCTTCCGTACACAGGGATGGCGCGTCATACGTGGACTTTAATAAACCGCTTCCATCTTTGCAACGACCGGGACGCCAAGCCACGTGCCCACCGGCGCCAAAGATCCTCTGTGCCAAAGGCCGGACTGTTGGTGCCGATTCCACATGCCGTAACCCGCAGGCCGCACGGATCTCCGGATCCCCTGCTCCGTCAGGGCCACAACCCCTCCCCCCTCGTACTTGGCAGAGACGGTCAGACCCACCGACAGGTGGCTCCACAACACCCTGGCCCACGTGTCAGCTTCAAAACGAACTACTGTTGGTGAAGTCCGTGCCGTGCCGGACACATATCCTCTACAGTAACTGCACTGCAGTTACTGCGGCTGACATGTAGATCCTATGCCTCACGGGCCTACATGTCAGCCATGCCGTGCCGGTACTCCCTACCCCGGCATATTTTTTCGAAAACGAGGTGTTGCGTCTGCTCCGAAGAAATCGCAGGCCAAGCTGAGCTGAGCGGCCGCGACAGGCAGTACTAGCGTAGTGACCGGGCGACAGCAGCGTCACGCAGCCAGCGAGCGGCTCCCTCGGGACGGCAATGGAGAGGGCGGTGCCGGTGCGGAGGCCGCACACCAACACGTCCGACCTGCTCACCTGGTCGGCCACGGGGCCCGACGCCGCCGCCGCCTCGCCGGCCGCGTCCTCCCGCCCAAGCCTCAAGGTTCGTTACGTTCATCCCCTCTGGGTAGCACTGCGTCGTTCGCATGTTTGGGAATGGGCCCGTCTTTTGGTGCTTCTGCGCGGTGCGGCTGACCTGGGTGTGTGGCTCTCTCTCTGTGGTTTGGGCAGCCGGCCGGGGGGATCACGCCGGCGATGTTCGGCGCGCCGGTGAGCAACCAGGAGGCGGAGGATCTGAGCAAGAGGTGAGATCTGGGGTCTCCTGTTCCCTCATCCCCTCCTGATCTGGTCGATCTGCGCCTTACGACATTTCTAGTTTTGGTTAACCCGGTTCGATCGATCCGATCTGGCAACATGACTGTATATGAGTTTGCTCTGTTTGGATATGTGCTTCCACTAATCGGATGGTCGATTCAGGCATATGTCCAATGTACCCTGTTGCGAGTTCTATAGTAGCCATTTTCTCTTAGCAAGGGGTGGGAGTTGCATGCCTAAATGCTTCCAGCTTCTCGCAATGACGAGTAGCTGGACTGGAGAGTAGAGTAGTCCTTTACAGGGGGTTGGTTCATGCTGAGGGCGCTTGCGATCCAATTGTCGTATCAGTAATGGATTTATTTTTAGCTCCTGCTAGATTCCAAAATTTAAACCAGCACTTGTAATGGTGACTGAAATTGGTCTGAGGGATGCAAACAGCAAATGTCAGGTTTGAAATTTGGATATTTCCCTCATGTTTAAGGCGTCGCCTAGATGTCTAGGTTGTAGGCGCCCCCTCTCCGCCACGGTTCGCCTTGGTGCCATATCGTCACCTTAACACCTAGGCATCACCAAGGCCGTAAGGAGCACCCTAGTAGGCGCAGGACGCCCCACTGCCTTAAAAACTATGGATATTTCTTGTGCCATGTGATGTGACACCTGGCTGTGTGCACTGACCGCTGCTTAGTCTGTCAGTACCCATCTCACTTGGTGTTTTGGAAGTACAAAGATTTTTTTTTATTTACATTGGAGTGTTGCAAAATTTTGTTCAGCTGTGACGAGCCTAGTTGTTTGGGGTAGGTTGTTTAGGGTATCGATTTGATTTTACCCGACATTGTGTACTCATGATAGCCAAACAGTTTGGGACATTCAGGTTCTAGTTTATCTTACTTCATCAGTAGTTCCAGAATTTCTCTTGCGCTTCTTCGGAGATAAAGTGCAACAAAGTTTAACTTCCTGTCGACCTATCCCAGTGAGAGGAAATTTTGCTCAGGCTCAAAGTTGAAAGAAATGACCGGGAGTGGGATTTTTGCTGACAAGGGTGAGAATGATGATTCAGAGGCTTCAAATCCTGCTAACAAAACGTCCTTGAGGATGTACCAGGTACTAAATGTACTCAGATCCTTCCAACAAAACCTTTCCCCCACCCCCCTTTCTATTGGTGACATTTCCTTCCTTTTCATTGTAATATTTCGTGCCCCATTAGGATTAATATGTTGTGGATGGATTACTAGTTGAGGCATGTTATGTTCCATTCTGTTAAAAAATACTCAATCAACCTAGGAGGAACTAGGTGGCTTCTATAATTAAGAAGAAATAGGTACCCAGACTAGGGTGTATAGTCACACCTACCAACAGAGCTATGCTCAGTTCTTCCATTCTGTTAATAAAAGATGCTCTATTTGTTATTCCAAAGGAATTGCATCTTCTAGAGCAAATTATCATCTTAGGATTTTGTTCATATAACTTTTATGTTGGTAACTATTAAGAAGTTTATGTTTAAAGGGTGTACCTAGTGCTGAAAATTCCCATACATTGTGGTTGTGGGGTCTGGAGAAGGGAATTTCTAGGCAGCCTTCCTCTTGCTTATTTTGCAAGAAGTTTATGTTTCATTTGGTATTATTTGATTTCTTCTAATTCATTGAGGTGCCTATTCATCACAGCAAACTATGACCGGAATAAGCCAGATCTCATTTAGTGCTGATGGAAGTGTTTCTCCAAAGAAACCATCCTCGATACCTGAAGTGGCTAAGCAGCGTGAGCTAAGTGGCACACTGGAAGACGCTGATGCTAAAATCAATAAGCAGCATTCCGAAGCCAAGACCAAAGAACTTAGCGGAAGTGACATCTTTGGCCCACCTCCTGAGATTCCTGCTAGGCCATTGGCTGCTCGTAACATGGAGCTACAAGGAAACGTGGACTTTTCACTTCCACCACCAAGAAGCCTCCACACATCAGTTAAGGTCTCCAAAGTAAGTGATCTTAAAAGATGACTTTCCTGTTGATGTTTTGACATCCACTTTTTGTCTTGGTTATAAATCTATCTTACAGTATAAATCATCCGAAGGTATATCACAGAATTGGGCTCTTGTATAGAAATATATTTTCGGGCACATATGAGCTTCAACTCTGACTATTTGTTTCTGAGCATGGATAAGGACAGCAACATATTAATTTAGTATTTCATTTCATTTCATTTTTTGAGAATGTTCTAGTATTTCATTTCAAGAACATGATACTGATTGGATATGCTCAATAGGCACCTCTACCATTTTCATATACTTCTAAAACGTACTTGCTAGCACGAAAGGCCTAGCAGTAGCACAATAACTCATGTTCATTAGGTACTTTCCTCTTATGCCTTGATATTCTTGGACAACATTGTATTTGATTCCAATGACTTTTTGTACCTTCCTCAAAATGAGGACTCTAGAAACTTGCCATCCTCTCAGCATGGACACCTTACCCTCTGCATTTATTTTATTTTATTTGAATTGAATGACTTCTGTAGCCTGCCGGAGGCCCGAGCAATATTTCGTTTGGGGAAGAAGAGCCTGTAGTGAAGACAGCAAAGAAAATTCACAACCAGAAATTCCAAGAGCTGACAGGCAACAACATCTTCAAGGAGGATGCACCTGCCGGAGCAGAGAAGTCTCTCAGCTCAGCGAAGCTGAAGGAGATGAGCGGCAGTGACATCTTCGCTGATGGAAAGGCGGCTCCTCGAGACTTCCTTGGCGGTGTCCGGAAGCCCCCTGGTGGCGAGAGCAGCATCGCCCTGATCTAATTATCGCAGATTGCTCTACTCTGGACTGCCTAAGTTTCCCTTCGTCACAGAAGCATGAGGAATGTGCACTCCTTGACCACCCCGTCCACTGAATCATGCATTAGGATCTTAATTTACGCTGAACGTCATTAGTCCAATGTAATGTAGAGTCAGTAGTATCTGACTCATATCTGATGCACTTGTGCGTGTTATCATCTTTGGTCTGCGCTACTTATTATGTATTATTCCCTCCGAAGTGAGAACTTGTGCAAATAGTTTGTTTTGACTTCTGACTTTATGGATCATTGGATGTCCAGATTATTTGTCTGTTACTGGATATGTTGCGCAAGTCTATGCATAGGGTGTGATGTGTCGATAAACAGCTCTTCTGTTTGCATTAGACATTTGTGGCAAGGCTGGAAAAGATTTTAGTAGTAACACCTATGAAAACTTTCAAAAATTGAAATAATTTTTGCATGAATAATCCTGACAAGTTTTTTGTGTACAAAATGTAGTAACACCTACGAAGACTTTCAAGGGTGAAATGCTTTAGTTTTAATTTCTGGTGAAATAAAAGGTAAAATAATAAACACGACTCCGCTGGGGATCGAACCCAGAATCTCTGGTTCCGTAGACCAGCGCCTTATCCATTGGGCCACGGAGTCACTGTTGCGATAAATGGTTGTTGATACAAAAAAACAGTAAAGTCAAACCAGTGTTATTCAGTTTTACATGACGTATTGCAATGATCACAGTCCTACGAAAACCACAAGCATGAACGTACACTGACTTTTCATTTCTAGACCTGTCAGACAAGACCCTGTAACGAACACAGCAGAGCAAAGCTGACGAACCATCTTAAGGATGGTCGGAAAGGAAGGATGCATTTCTACACCATTAATTGACAGAGGCATCATCGATCAGGGGTGCACGGCGTTCTTGGCCGGAGGCTGCACGAAGCGGCCCCAGTACCAGTGGCGCGCCCAGACGTCGCCCATGGCCTCGAGCGGCACCCCCTTGGTCTCCGGCAGGAAGGCCACGACGAACGCGGTCATGACGGCGACCCAGGCGGCGTAGTAGATGAACGTGGCGTACTTGAAGGCGCACAGCATGGAGAGGAACGTCTGCGTGAGCAGGAATGTGGCGCCCAGGTTGACGGCCACGCTGATGCCCTGCCCCGCCGACCGGATCTCCACCGGGAATATCTCGCCGGGGATCACCCACGTCAGCGGCCCCCACGACCACCCGAACGACGCCGAGAACACGCACGTCAGTGCCAGAACCGCGAGGGAGTACTTCCTGGCCATCGCGGACTCGCCGTTCCCTCCGATCTGCGACCCCATGATCCACGCGACCGCGACCTGGCAGGCGATCATGACGACGCCTCCGGCCAAGAACAGCGGCCTGCGACCGTACCGGTCGACCGTGACGATGGACACGAGCGTGGAGCCCAGGTTCACCGCGCCCAGAATGACGGCGCCCATGAGCGCGGCGTTGCTGCCGAACCCGGCCGTCTGGAACAGCACCGGCGAGAAGAAGGCGATGACGATGACCCCCGTGAGCTGCTGGAACAGCGGCACCGCCACGGCCATCACCAGGTGGGGCCGGTGCTCCCTCCGGAGGATCCTCCGGAACGCGCCCTCCTCGTGGGCGCGCGCGGCCTCGACCGCGCGGGCCACGTCCTCCAGCTCCGCGTCCACGTCCGCCTTGGCGCCGCGGACGCGCCGGAGCGCGGCGCGGGCGTCCTCCGCCCGCCCGCGCACGACGAGGCTGCTCGGCGTGTCCGGGATGAGCAGCGCCCCGACGACGATGACGGCGGCCGGCGCCGCCGCCAGGCCGAGGGAGAGGCGCCACCCCCACGTGTGGATGCGCGACGTGCCGTAGTTGACCAGGTTGGCCGCCAGGTTTCCGATGCCGAGGAAGAGCTGGAACCCCGTCGTGAAGGCGCCTCGCCACTTGGGTGGCGCCGTCTCCGCCAGGTACACCGGCGCCGCCTGCCATGCATTGCCGTGCAATGTCACATCACATATCTTAGAATTCTTAACATGCAAAAGTTGTGATCGATCATGTGGATGCAAATAAAAAATAAAATAAGTACGACTTCAAGAACAGTTAGTGTCATATGGTAACAGATTAAGCGCAGGTGTGAGTTTGAGTACGAAAGGTGAGGGGTGATAGTACAGAGAGAAACAGAGCATGCAGCTACTCCTAGCTATTCCGGTGCAGTTATGCAAAGGATGTGAACGCAGCTACTCCTAGCTAATATTTGGAGAAAGCGACTGTGCGTCCACTACTCGATCTGGGGCTCGAGAGCCATGTGTTGACTCAATACCAGCCACTGGCCTTAGCTACCACTACCACAGGAGACAGCGAACAATTCTAGCGACACGGCACGACACACAACAAGTCAACAACCTTCCCATGATCCCATCTGGCCATCTGCTTGTGCTATAGTAGTACTCTATGGCCACGGCCAACTACTCCCTTTATTGAATGGCACTTATTTCTGAGGAAACTTAAATGGGCCATGGCCAACTACTACTACATTTGTTGAACGGCACTTATCACTTCACTTTTTTTTACTACACTTTATTCATTGTGACATAGCAATACAAGCATATCATTAGTTAAAGATCTAAAAAAAACACATAATGTCAAGAACCAAAGCACATATTACTGACCGAGGAAAAAAAGAACACGACAAGACATTGTCCCATTTCCATGCAAGAAAGAAATATGATCGTAATACTACTTCTGTCTCATTCAAATTTTATTTTTGGAATTGGTCAAGTTCAAGCTGATCTAACTTTCACCAAGTTTATATTAAGAACTATTAGTTTCTACAACATAAAATAAATATGATACAAAAATATAATTCATAGCAAATTTAATGATATTAATAAGGTGTTACAATTTTTTTCTATAAACTTGATCAAAGGTGAATCAGTTTAACTTTGACCGACTCTATAAATAGAGTTTGAATGAAACAGAGTGAGTACTTTATAATGGGTTTCAAGAACAACACTAATTGGCGATGCATAAAGCAGTCAATATTGCAGTAGGTTTGTTTTGTCTTTATCTATCTACGTAGATCCACCTCACAATCAACGTCAAAATAACAGGAAATCCGTTTTATCTACCCATCTTTCCTTTATTGCGTAAGGCTGTCTCCAACAACAACTCCGAAAATAGGAACCTCATGGGACTTCAGATACCAGAAAATTACACCCTATATTTTTGTTATCTCCAACAGAGGACGAACTTTAGGCAGCGGGCAACGACTTTCCTCACTCGCGCCTTCACGGGAGAGGAGGGCTGCACGAGTGCTCGTCCACGAGGTGGAAGGACGGCGGCTAGTCGGCGACAAGGGGAGGCAGACGGCAAGGCCGTCTCGTACCTCGTCAGGTCCGTCTGCAAGCTCGAGATCGACGGCGAGGCTGGTTCCCTGCAGCGGTACAAGGTCGAGCTGGAATAGTCGCGTGTTGTGTGTCAGCTTGGTTATCCATTGTTGTGCGACTGTACGTGGCACGAGAGAAGATTTTTTTCTCCCAATGGAGATGGAAGAAAGGAGAACTGCTTGTGATTTTTGAAAATGGATGGCTAGAGAGTAGCGATATAATGTTGTGGCAGAGGGGCATGGTGCTGTGGCGCGACGCCTTCCGCCTCTTTGCCGCTTGAGCGGCATGCTCAGTGCTATCTGCCGCTCCTCTCCGGAAGCTAGCGGAGCTTAGGCCTGGTGTGTGTGCGCACGCCAAGCTCGCCGGGCCAGGTCCTCCGCTGCCCTCGTCGTTTGAGCTCGTATGCACACGGGGAGGGGAGGGGCATGCTGCGGTAGCACGAGGACCTCTACGCGGCTTGGAAGTGTTATATCTTAGTGTACTTAGGATCGATGCTAGGAACTCCTAATTGGTAATGCTTACACTTAATCTATTCTGAACAATCAATCTTAAAGGAAATTGAACACTGATCTAATAACTTAGACTAATAATCAAACAAACAATCAATTAAGGACATGCAGCTATATTGCGAATACTAAGATGAAAGCGGATAGAAGTTTTAGAGTGGTGATGCGTGTGTTACCGTCAGTGGATCCATTAGACGCCATTGGGCTCTAATGGATGATTGGAGAAGAGTTAGCTTGACGCGGGTAGTACGTTGATGCAGGGTGGCGTGATGCAGTGGCGGCTTGAAGCAGGTCACCTCGGCGTCGAGTCTCCAGGTACGGACCTTCCCCTCACTCCGTACCTCTAATGATCGGTTAGGGTTTTGTGGGGAGGGATAAGGTGACTAATCAACTCGTGATTAGCACCCCGGCCCCTCCCCTCTTATTTATATGGCGCGGGTGAGAGGGGGCCGAACCGAACTAGGGTCGGTTGCGCCCCCCGATCAGGGCGCGTAGGGGAGTCAAACTCGGGGGGCGTGGTTGTTGCCCACGTCACCCCCGAGATCACAACTAACATTCTCCCCCTTGATCTCGGGTCCTTAACTTATCATCTTAATTTTCTGAACTAATCTTACACATATCTCTTTTGCTCTGACATAAAGGGCACGACGCATCATAACAGCCATTTACGTACTGTTTGACTCGAAGACCACGATACATCTCACAAATAGAAATAGTCTTACACTTAGGTGCCCCCTTAGAATCCAGGATATTTTCACAGGGTCTCCCTTAAACCCATGCCGGCTACGTGTTCACTGAACACGTTGGGTGGAAGGCCCTTAGTTAACGGATCCGCAAGCATTTGCTTAGTACTGATATGCTCAAGACTAATTGTGTGATCCTGGATTTTCTCTTTCACAACATAGTACTTAATGTCGATGTGTTTGGCAGCACCACTCGACTTGTTGTTGTGAGAGTACATAACTGCTGGCTGATTATCGCAGTATAACTTAAGTGGTTTATGGATGCTGTCGACCACTTTAAGACCGGGAACAAATTTCTTAAGCCAGGATGCCTGCCCGGTGGCCTCATAACAAGCAACAAACTCGGCATACATTGTGGACGATGTAGTGATTGCTTGTTTGGAGCTTTTCCACGATATGGCTCCATTCGCGAGGGTGAATATGTAACCTGACGTGGATTTCTTAGTATCCACACAACCCGCGTAATCTGAATCTGAATAACCCACTATTTCTAGTGACTCAGACTTACTGTATGTCAGCATGAGGTGCTTAGTACCCTGTATGTATCTTAATGCCTTCTTAACGGCTTTCCAGTGGTCTAATCCTGGATTACTTTGATATCTGCCAAGCATCCCAGTCACAAAAGCTAAGTCAGGGCGTGTACAAACTTGAGCATACATTAAGCTTCCGACAGCAGAAGCATAAGGAATTCCTTTCATCTGATCAACCTCATACTGATTCTTAGGCGATTGAGAGTTGGAAAACCTATCGCCCTTAACTATCGGAGCAGGCGAGGCTTTGCTATTATGCATACCATACTTTCTAAGTACGCTTTCTAAGTATGCCTTCTGAGATAGTCCTAAAACCCCCTTAACACGATCTCGGTGTATCTCAACCCCTAAAACATAGGTTGCTTCACCTAGATCCTTCATATCAAAATTTGAGGATAAAAATTTCTTAGTTTCTAAAAGCAGGTTGACATCACTGCTTGCTAATAGAATGTCATCCACATAAAGGACTAAGAAAATGAACTTTCCATTCTTAAACTTAGCATAAATGCAATTATCCTCCTCATTTTCCTTAAACCCAAACTTTCTAATAATCTCATCGAACTTGAGATACCATTGTCTTGAAGCTTGCTTAAGTCCATAAATGGATTTCTTCAAGTGACATCCCATATGTTCCTTACCCCTAACGACAAAACCTTTCGGTTGTGTCATATAGACGTCCTCATATAGATCCCCATTGAGAAACGCCATTTTTACATCCATCTGATGTAATTCTAAGTCATAATGCGCTACTAATGCCATGATGATTCTAAAAGAATCCTTAGACGACACGGGAGAGAAGGTTTCATTGTAATCAATACCTTCCCGCTGCGTGAATCCCTTAGCCACAAGCCTAGCCTTATACTTTTCGATCTTCCCTTTGGAGTCACGCTTAATCTTGTAGACCCACTTACAGCCCACAGTTTTGGCTCCTTTAGGAATCTCTACCAAGTCCCAGACTTTGTTGGCACTCATGGAACTCATTTCATCTTCCATGGCCTTGTGCCATTCAGATGACTGAGGTCGCCTCATGGCATCTTCGTAAGAGGTGGGATCATCCTCTATCTTAACTTCTTCGCTCAAGTATATCTGATAGTCGTCCGGGATGGCCGACCGTCTTACTCTTTGCGACCTTCTTACTTGAGTATCATCTAATGGTTGAGGCTCATGCTGAACCTCATTTTGTTCAACCATGTCCTCAGCAGGCTGAGGAGGTTGTACCTCACTTATTTCTGTTGCGGCCGATGGAGGTGCAGCAATAGGCGTTGTGTCACCAGCACCAGGTGCCGGTGGCACAACGACAGCAGGTAGGGTGAAATAAGGCTCTTGAGTCATCGGAATGGGTAAACTAATCCGTTCCTCCTCAAGGTCTATTTCCCGCCGTACCGTCCTCCCCCTGATCATAGCGTCTTCTAAGAATACGGCATGTCGTGTTTCTATGAACTTAGTATGCCGGTCTGGACAATAGAACCTAAAACCCTTGCTTTTCTCGGGGTAGCCAATAAAATGGCAACTAACTGTTCTAGATTCTAACTTACTAATGTTTGGGTTGAACATCTTAGCCTCAGCTGGACAACCCCAAATATGGAAATAGTTTAATGAGGGCTTACGTCCTGTCCACATCTCATACGGTGTCTGAGGTGCTGATTTAGTAGGAACCCGATTAAGCACATGAATGGCGGTTTTTAATGCCTCCATCCATAGGTTAACCGGTAATGTAGAATAACTTAGCATGCTCCTTACCATGTCCATAAGAGTACGGTTTCTACGTTCCGCAACACCGTTCTGCTGAGGTTCGCCCGGTGTAGAATACTGGGCGACTATGCCATGTTCCTGTAGGAACCTTGCAAAAGGTCTAGGAACCTGACCATACGGGGTATGTCGACCGTAGTATTCACCTCCACGATCGGATCTTACTATCTTAATCTTAATGTTGTGCTGATTTTCTACTTCAGCCTTAAATATCTTAAATTTATCCAATGCTTCAGATCGCTCCTTGATTGGATAAATATAACCATAACGAGTGTAGTCGTCCGTGAACGTTATGAACGAATCATACCCATCTACGGAGACCACGGGAAATGGACCACAAATGTCCGTGTGAATAATTTCTAAAATCCCCGTGCTACGTATGGCGTTCTTCTTAATAGTCTTAACAAACTTACCTTTAATGCAATCAATACATTCTTCTGAATCTGAAAAGTCTAAGTGAGGTAAGATCGATTGAGATACTAAGCGTTCGATCCTCCCCCTCGAAATGTGGCATAATCGACAATGCCATAATTTCGACGATGTTTCGAAATCGATTCTTTTGCGCTTGTTTCTTTTAATGTCGTTCTTAGCGGGAATTTGATCATTACTTAATGCATTAATATTATCATGAGTGGACAATAAATAAAGCATGTCTTGTCTGAAGGCAAGACCCACAATCTTATTATTTAAACTAATAGAGCATTTGTCTTCACCAAAATGACAAACAAACCCACAATTATCCAAACATGACACTGATATCAAATTCCTCTCTAAGCTAGGGACATAAAGAACATCATGAAGTCTAAGTATGAAACCACTACTAAGTCTAAGAGGATAAGTTCCAATGGCTTCAACTTCAGCTTCATGGCCATCAGCGACTTTGATGGTCCTTTCCCCCCTTCTTATAGTCCTCATCATATTTAACCCCTGTATAGAATTACAAACGTGCACAGTTGCACCTGAGTCAATCCACCAAGTAGATCGAGAATAAGCTAAATACAGGGATTCATTTACGAAAGTGATAATATCCTTACCATTCTTAGCACACCACTTAATAAAACCAATACAGTCCTTCTGGCGATGTCCAAAGTCCTTGCAAAATTTGCACTGATCTGATTTTAATTTAGAGCCAGAAGGATGAGGAGCTGGCCCTTTGCCCTTAGAAGAGGAGCCATGTGCCTTAAAAGAGGGTGGCTTGGGAGAGGTGAAGTAGGTCTTCGCCTTTCCCTTACCCTTACCTTTGGTGAAGTTAATGGAATCTCCACCCTTACCTTTTATGCGCTCCTCCTCCTGAACGCACATAGCCATGACTTTCTCTAAAGTCCAGCTGTCTTCCTTAGAGTTGTAATTTATAACAAATGCCTCAAACTCTTTGGGCAAAGACATGAAGATGAAATGCACAAGCATTTCATCTGGCATGGCTAAGTTAAGAGTCTTGAGGTTTGCATTTAAATTACTCATCTTAAGGATGTGATCTCTCACACCCCCACCAGTGTACCTTTCATTAACAAGCCTTTTGAGGAGTGTGCTTGCTAATGTCTTAGTGGAGCCTGTATACTGACTTTTGACTTTGGCAAGATACTCAGTTGCCAACTCACAGTCAGGGATAGCTCCTCTTATGGATTCAGAAATGGTGGCCTTAATGACCATGAGGCACTTTCTGTTGGATTCCTCCCATGCCTCAAGATCCTTAGGATATTTTTCTTTAAGCTTAAGGTACTCCTCCTTTCTTACACTAAACTCCTCATCAGTCTCCTCAGGCTGAGCAATGGGAGCAGTAGGATCAACAGGTCGATCCTTTCTTAGGCAAAGGTCCAGATTTGCAATTGCTAAGTTCATCCTGAGTCTCTCATTCCATGTCCCATAGTTATGACCAGCAAGGGTCTCTATGGAGGCAATGAGACTTACCACATTTGAGGCACCTTAATAAAACAAAACATAGGGGTTAGGAAAAATGACTTAAAACAATATATAATGAAGCATATACTTAAAATTGCACTTAAATAATAAGAAATGGCATAAAATGTCTTTCGCTTTGGTTACTCAACAAAACCATTTCACTTAAATAATCATGGAAATATTTCACGTTGGTTACTTTAATTTCCATTTTACTTAAAAACTTAATTAACATGGAAATATTTCACGTTGGTTACTCTAATTTCCATGTAGACATACTTAAAATATCATGAAGAAGTTCCCAATATAATACAAATATACTGGAAATAAACTTCAAACATGGCAAAATTAAATTTTCACTTTGGCTACTTATTTAATTTCCATGCAAAACATACACACTTAAAATTCCAGCAAATTTAAACTTTCACGTTGGTTACTTATTTAAATTTACTTCTAAATAACAGCGGAAGCTAAAATTAAACTTAATTTCTTAAATTACTGAAATTAATTGCAAAACTTAATGCAATTAATTGGATTTAAATAACTGAGAAAATGCACTTAATAGCTTAAAAATACCTAAAATTACAGAAATAATGCAACCAAAATTACACAATCATCACACAAAATTTTTTGAAATTTTCCCAGCTATTTAACTAATTTTCTAATCACTTTCCTAATTTCTGGAATTTATTTTCCATTTTTAAACTTATTCTGAAAATTAGAAAGCATTTAAGAGGCTAAATGGGCTTAAACCCTGAATTTGGCCCACTGATCAACATTTTGGCCCAGCCCACAAACTAAAATTCCTTAATTAAAATGAAAATTTCCAGCGCGTAGCCCATTAGGCATTCAGCCCAAAACTGAAAACAACCCGCGTGGAAAATCTGAAAAAATCGAAAAAACAAAAGGGCAGCCCACCGGCCCACGTCGCCACCCCGCATGGGCTCGGAGCCCAGTTCCTTAAGCGGTGAGGCGGCGCGCTCTGTCGACCGTTGGATCCCGATCCGATGGTTGAGATTCGCCGAACACTTACACCTTGAGATCATCTGAGCCGTTCATCTTAGATCTGACGGTTCCGCGACGAGATCGGGTCGGTACTTAAGCTTCCCGCCGCGGGTTTCGCTGAACCCTAATTCATTTCCATCTCCACTTTCTCTCTCTTAGCACTGAGAGGCGGCGAGGCCGAGCGAGAGCGAGGGTGCGGTGGTGAGTCCGCGCCGGCCGCGCGGGACCTCCGGTGCCGCCGCGCTGTCGTCTCCGGCGAGGGTCACGCACCGCGAGGTGCCTTCCCTCCGGTGTCGACGGCGTCGGTCGGTTTCCGTCGAGGAAAACCGTCGCGTGTCGGCTCTGAGTGGAGGGGTGAGAGTGCGCCGCCGCGTCGGGGACTTCCGGCACGGCCGAGCCTTCGCCGCCGACGAGCGACCGAAAGGTAGCTCGTCGTCGGCCGAAGCTGCGTCGGTCGGTCGCCGTTGAAGAAAACCCGGCCGCTAGGGTTAGGGTTCGCACCCGAAAACCCTAGCGCGGCTACTTAGGTCTCTGAGTGATTGATTTGCAGGTACACCGGCGCCGCCGAGGGCTTCCTCTATGGCGAGAGAAGTCCCTAGGGTTAGGGTTTCCTAACCCTAGGTTCTGATGTGGCGGCGGCGGTGTTGCGCGGTTAGGGTTAAGGCTTCGGCCTGCACCCTAACGTTGCGTGTGAGGACGACGGCGCCGTCACTATGTCTCCGTTGGGAGACCCAATGGACGGCCGCCGATGAAGAGAGGAGGTCGCAGGGGTTAGGGTTTCCCCTAACCCTGCTCTGAGGAAAGACTCAGGGGCCCAAGGCCCTTGAATCCAGATAAGTCCCCCCTTTCTTCAGTCTTAATTTCTTAATTCAATTCTGTTTTGTCTGAATTCTAAACTTAGCCTAAACAGAAACTAAAAATTGAATCCCCTCCTTCTTACTTCTGCGATGATCAAAACTTAACTAAAACTGAACTTAGTTAATGAAGACTAGGCCTTAATTAAATGATTAAAAGGTAATTAATCTGATTAATTATCCAATTAGGGCTCACAAGCACGGCTCTGATACCATTGTTATATCTTAGTGTACTTAGGATCGATGCTAGGAACTCCTAATTGGTAATGCTTACACTTAATCTATTCTGAACAATCAATCTTAAAGGAAATTGAACACTGATCTAATAACTTAGACTAATAATCAAACAAACAATCAATTAAGGACATGCAGCTATATTGCGAATACTAAGATGAAAGCGGATAGAAGTTTTAGAGTGGTGATGCGTGTGTTACCGTCAGTGGATCCATTAGACGCCATTGGGCTCTAATGGATGATTGGAGAAGAGTTAGCTTGACGCGGGTAGTACGTTGATGCAGGGTGGCGTGATGCAGTGGCGGCTTGAAGCAGGTCACCTCGGCGTCGAGTCTCCAGGTACGGACCTTCCCTCACTCCGTACCTCTAATGATCGGTTAGGGTTTTGTGGGGAGGGATAAGGTGACTAATCAACTCGTGATTAGCACCCCGGCCCCTCCCCTCTTATTTATATGGCACGGGTGAGAGGGGGCCGAACCGAACTAGGGTCGGTTGCGCCCCCCGATCAGGGCGCGTAGGGGAGTCAAACTCGGGGGGCGTGGTTGTTGCCCACGTCACCCCCGAGATCACAACTAACAGGAAGGTATGCACACGGGCGTGCTGCGAGCGGCTTGGAGGAGGCCTCTACGCGGGACGATTGGAGAAGGCAGCGATGGCGAGTGCACCTCGGAGCCTTTGTCGGCAGTGGATGGCGAGGACGATGAGGGCGCGCGGGGAAGAGCGCCGGTGGACGACGGGAAGAATACTACAGTAGTTTTTTTCTGAGAGGGGGAAGAAGACGAGTTGGGAAAAGGAGCGGGGTAGTTGGGATGGGCAGTGTTCACTCCGCGCCTATGTTTGGGCTATGGAGGGGAGACTGCTTTGGATGGGATTCATGGATAGGATATCTGTTGGAGCGTGTTTTTTTACTTTTTAGGGTGTGTTTGGTTCGAGGGATATAGTGGGACGGGACGGGACGATCCCACTTTTCTGTTGTTTGGTTTGAAGACATGTGGGATGGAGTCATCCCTCAAAAGAGAATATTCCACCTAGATGCGGGATGAAACCATCCCACCAAAAACATGGGGACGGATCCGTCCCACCTCCTTGGAGACAGACGTGCGACCTTCCAGAAGTACTCATAATCACATGTCCATGTCCCATCCTTTCATTCAAACAAGAGACGGGATCATTCCGTCCCACACCATCTCACAAAACAAACAAGAAACATGGATCGTCTCATCCCTCTAGACAAACAGAAAACGGGATCATCCCATCCCTAAAAACTGGGATGGATCAATCTCATCCCACTTTGACTCCCAACCAAACGCATCCTTAGTGTCTAAAATAGGTTTGGGCTCTCACTGTTGGAGATAGTCTAACGCATCTGAACGAATCTGCCGTGTTTGTTTGTAAACGTAAGAGTGACTCTTCGTGTTCATCAACCCGAGCTTTCATTTTTGGTGCAGTGTCATTGTCTGCCTCAAGGGCAGCTAGCTTTTAATTGTTTCTATATGCTCTGCCGAAGAGAGCGTTAGAAGATACTTCCTCTGTCCATGTTTGTCGTTTTGCTATAAATTTTTAAAAACAGAAAAGTACATCAAAACGAAACTCTACTGTAATTGCCTGTTTTTTTTTTTCTTTTTCGGTGAACTTTGTTGCAATTCAATGCAGCGCCTATAACGTGGTTTCCGTTGCTGCCAAGATGGTAGCGGTCTGTTATACATCTCAAAAAAGTAGAAAATATATTTGAATAGTACTAAAATTTAAAGTGTGAAATCTAGACCAACTAAAATGACACTGTCGCTGTAGTATTTCTTTGACGAGAAAAAGGTGTTAGTTCGTTAATTAGTGACAACAACACAGGCTGGACAAATTAAGATCATCGATCGGAGGTCGGAGCACTAGCGCGCTCTACGTACCTGGTTTGTGAAGCCGATGCCGAAGCCGAGAAGCGTGCGTCCGACGATGAGCATGGCGACGTTTACCGCGGCGGCGTTCACGGCGGCGCCGGCGAAGAAGAGCGCGCCGCCGGCCAGCATGACGGCCTGCCTCCCGATCGCCCTGGTGACGCGGCTCGCCACGAGCGAGGCCGCCAGCCCCGCCAGGTACAGCGACGACGTGAACGCCGTGAGGGCGTGACTGTCGTAGATGCAGTAGTACTCGTCCCGGCGCCGCGCCGCCGAGGAGGCCATCATCCGGCGCAGCACCCCCGGGAAGAAGCCCTCCAGGAACGACTCCATCGCAGACACCCCGCCTGATTAAAAAAAAAAAGACATGCATCACCGGCGCTAGCTGGCGTTAAGCTAATAAGCAGGCACACGACATACACGCGCAGCGCACAGCGACAGTCGTCGTATTCTTCTTCTTCTCGCGCGTACCGGCGTACGTACCAGAGATGCCGATGTCGTAGCCGAAGATGAGGCCGCCGGAGGCAGCCATGATGCAGGTGACCACGACGGAGAAGGTTACGCGGCCGCCGCCGTAGTCGGCGGACGGCGGCGCATCGGCCGCGGCGAACCCACCGCCGGCCATGTCAACGTACGTACGTGCAGATGGTTGGCTGAGAGAGAGCTCACTCGCACCACGCGCGTGCAGGCTCAACTACCACACCGGCTGATGATGCCTGCATCAGTGTGCAGTACTTATACAGACCTGTTTTGGAAGTAGATGGAACGAACTCCATCTCCGTGTTAGGTAAGCGCGCCCATTTTCCTTCACCAAACTATTCAATTCTCGAGCAAGCACCAGCGAAGAACCATAAATCTGTCACGAAGAAGCCGCCCCAAGCTACTCCGCGGATCGCGACGTCTGGCGCAGCAGATCAGAGAGGGTTGTTTTGTTTGTCGATGGTCCAGTCCTCCAGTGGCCTGCCGCACGGCGCATCGAAATTAAGCATCAGGGCCTGATGGTGTGTGATTCTACCAACTACCCGCGCGAGCAGCAGCGCCAACGCCGCCTCATCCCTCCGCCACCGGTCCCTTCTAGTATATGTACTAGAATTTGTTTACGTTTTGTTATTTTTGAATTTAAAATAAAAATTAATTTGCTTTATATGATGAATTGATATTAATCCTATTAATCCTTAGTTTCAGTTTGGGCCGAAGCCTCCTAACCCGACCACCCTGTCCCTCTTGGGCCGGCACAGCAAACCAGTCAGCCCACCTCTCTTCCGCCCAACTTTGATTGCTCTCATATCCATGACCAACTTATGTTTTGGCTCAAACTATACTCGGTACACATCAAGAATATTGTCAGAGCATGTAGGTTTTTTTTTATATAATGGGAACAAGGTATCCAGATCTTACTTAAAAAAGGATGTGGTCGTTTACTACAAATAATACAGTACTAATCAAAACATATCGGTGAAATCTGAAGCGACAAAAGATAAATTGTTTGTCCTTCAACTGATGAAGGAAAAACGGAACATGTCAATTCTGTTTATATTTTCACAAGCTCCAGCTATCAATACAAAAAATAATGAATACATCTTATAGGCTTACATATGAAAAGTTAAAAACGTGAAAGAACAAACAAGGTAACAGCACAATGCATACTAGAAAATAAAACTCCAATCATAAAAATTACACCGAGGGAGTGAGACATTGCTGTTTCACAATGGCATGTCAAGTCAGCGGTCAGCGCCCTTCCCTTGGTCCTGGACGACGAACCGTTTCCAGTACCAGTGTTTGACATAAACAGTGGCCATGGACTCCAACGGGACGCCCTTGGTCTCCGGCAGGAACACGGCGATGAAGAGGGTCATGACGGCGACCCAGGCGGCGTAGAAGGCGAACGTGGCGTACTTGAAGGTGCAGAGCATGGCGAGGAACGACTGCGTCTGCACGAAGGTGAGGCAGAGGCCGATGGACACGTTCATGGCCTGCCCCGCCGACCGGATGTCCACCGGGAATATCTCGCTCGGCACCACCCAACCCAGCGGCCCCCACGAGCACCCGAATCCGGCGGTGTGCAGGCCCGTGAACACCAGCGTGGCAATGGCGTACGGCCTCGCCATTCCGGCCTCACCGTTCTTGCCGATTTGTGCACCCATGATCCAAGCAACCCCAACCTTCAAGGAACATCATCGATCGTCGTGACAAAATCCCATATGAATTTATCCGCCTCTCGATCGAGGTAAAAAGTATGGGAGGACGTACTGTACCTGGCAGACGATCATGATGACGCCACCCGCCATGAAGAGCACTTTGCGGCCGTACCGGTCGATGACGAGGGTGGAGAGCAGGAGGGAGACGAGGTTCACCACGCCGAGTATGACGGCGCCCATCAGCGCGGCGTCGCCGCCGAAGCCGACGGTGCGGAACAGCAGGGGCGCGAAGAACGACAGCACGATGACGCCGGTGAGCTGGAAGAACATGGGCACGGCCACGGCGAGCACCAGGTGCGGGCGGTACTCGCGCCTCGTCGCCATCCGGCGGAACGCGCCGTCGTCCTCGCTCTCGCGCGCGGCCTCCACGGCCCCGACGATGCCCTTGAGCTCCGCGTCCACGTCCGCGCCCGGCCCGCGCACCCGGAGCAGCGCGGCGCGGGCGCGGTCGGCCCGCCCCCGCACGACGAGGCTGCTGGGGGTGTCGGTGAGGAAGAGCGCGCCGACGAAGATGAAGACCGCCGGCGCGCCGGCGAGGCCCAGCGAGAGGCGCCAGCCCCAGGCGAGGCGCGCCGTGGCGTAGTTCGTGACGTTGGCGATGAGCACGCCCAGCGCGAGGAAGAACTGGAAGCCAGCCGTGAGGGCGCCGCGCCACTGCGATGGGGCCATCTCGGCGAGGAACAGGGGAGCCGCCTGCAGTATTCAATCACAAGTGCCCGATGACTTCATTTGCCAAATCAACGACAGTGACCACCCACGGCCAGTGCACGTTTATCGGAGTAACACAAAACTAGGATTTTTTAGCTCAATTTCATAAAACTACGACAACTCAAAAAAAAATTTGTCGGAGTTGAGGTGATGACGACGAGACCCCAGCGTCAAGAATTGTGTGGCGGAGTCGTCACCTTCCAGGTTCGATCTGGAACCTTTCGAGGATCATACCTCAGCCTCCACTGTCTTACACAGACCAGCACTGAAGACTCTGTCAAACCACTAACACACTAGCTAGCCACTAGGTGATCGTGATTACCACGACTGATGTTATCCATTAATTACCGGACGTAACAGTAACACGTCAGTATCATTCGGTCTGATACCGAATAGGATGGCTCACTCTTGGATTTACACTAATAAGTCAAAAAGAAAGAAGAGATCAGAGGAGACAGGGACGACTGATCTGTCTCTTTCACGCGGATCATGCAACCTCCACATGCCCACACCAATTTCAAATACGTCGCCGCCGCGATCATTCAGATGCAACTTGCTTCTTTCTAATACGTCAGGGAACATGTAAAAGTTGTCCGTAGCACTGGCATCTCAAAGTATTCCATGACCTGGTCTTGGTAAGGAAATTTGTGACTTCGCTGTCTGGGAACCAAATAACAGAGTCCAACGAGTCCAGTGTAAAAATGTCTGCATTTGTACCATCAGCCGAAGACTGTGGGCCCTTCGCTGTACAAGAGATGCATGGTAGGATTTTTTTTTTTTTTTGCGGAATTTCTGGTTCATGGGAGAGAGACTAACCTGGTTGGTGAACCCGACGCCGAAGCCGAGCAGCATGCGTCCGATGATGAGCATGGCGATGTTCACGGCGGCGCCGGTCACGCCGCCGCCGGCGAAGAAGAGGGCGCCGCCCATGAGCATGACGGCCTGCCGGCCCATCACCCTGGTGACGCGCCCGGCCACGAGCGACGCCACCAGGCCGGCCACGTACAGGGACGACGTGAACGCCGTCAGCGCCTGGCTGTCGTAGATGCAGTACTCGTCGTCCCCCTTCTTCGCCTCCGCCATCCGCCTCAGGACGTGCGGGAAGAAGCGCTTCAGGAACGGCTCCATTTGAGAGACGCCGCCTTTGAATCATCGAATCCGCATGCAGCAGGTCACGGCACCGCGCACTGCGTTAGTTTGCTTTGCTATGTATGATCTCTTCCGAACGCGTAAGAATTAAACATGGAACGCATGGATCGGAGCGCTTCAGAAGATTCAGAACAAGTACTGTATAGTTATTTGCTTCAAGGAACACAGAAATTTCTGAACAGTTGCAGGAAACGAACTCGATAGCTAGCTAGCTAGCTGCTCCTCAGAGGCTACCGGCGCAAAAGCAAACTTATTGGAGCATGTATGCATCATGCGTGACAGGACGACCTTCAACTTCAAAAAACACTCAAGAAGCTAAGGAACAGATCGAAGGGGTAGCTAGCTGCACCTGAGATGCCGATGTCGTAGCCGAAGATCAGGCCGCCCGAGGCAGCCACGAGGCAGGACATGAACACCGAGAACGTGAGGCCCCCGCCGTAGTTGGCAGCGGGGCCGCCATCGTTCGGAGCTATCACGCCTCCGGCCATCTCCCTCACGCTCGATCGCCGGTTTACCGAATTCCCTCACCGACTCACCGAGTGAGTTGCCTTCTGCTTCGTTCAACGACGAAGACAAATACTACAGGAGGTCGTCACCTTGTCATCACACCAGCGGTGCCCATAATAATAAAAAAGAGTAGGTGTCTGAAACTTAAAAAAAAATCTGCCATCGGTGCCCATAATAATAATAAAAAAATTAGCAGTTAATTACTATCATTGATCTTTATAATTAACTACTAACATTCAATTCTATAGATTAAGCAATCACAATTTTTATTATTTTACAATTACTATAACCTTTACAAGAAAATAGATTAACAATAAAAAATTAGTTGAATTAGCTGTATTCCCACTACCGCTGTTCCCGCGTCGCCTGAAATCACACGCCGTTTCAGGCGTCTGCTAATTAGCATATCCGTGATAAAAAGGCGCACTAAATAACAATGGAGTGTCATCTGTCGTAGGCCCAGCGAAAGTTTGATACTGACATGCGTTAACTTACTAATCTCGAACGAATAGGCAGGTCAGCTGGAGATATTATTTGCTCGTGGAAGCTGTCGTGTTACGTTAGCCCATCCGCGCGGTACCCAGACCGTACGTCGTAGTCCGCCGGCACTGTTAATCCACCCGGCCTGTGACCCGTTCGGTCGTTTTACCATATTCATATCATATGTATGACATGCGCATCCAGCACCAAGTAAACAAACATTCGGATCAGCCCTGCAGGATGCTCAATGAACGAACCGCTTCCTCCATCAACCCAAACCGAGCACATGGCCTGTTGCTGAACAACCATGGTCTCCCGCAAGGACGAGGATAAACTGTTGTCACTGAATATGGATCCGGTCTCACACGTTAGTGACTAAGTCACTATGATATGTGTGCAGTTAAGTCAGAAAATATGTATCGCGCCTGCCGAAATAGCGAGCTACTAAAAACAACACAGGTCTAGTAGCATTACAGAAGAGCGAGAGAAACGCATTGGAGGTGTCAATGTAATAAGACCATTCACACTCGTGTATTCTAAATTATGCTCTATACTCTAAACCATACTTTATATATTCTATACTTATAGTATATGCATTCTGTAATACGCATCGGAGGTGCCAATGTAATAAGACCATCCACACTCGTGTATTCTAAATTATGCTCTATACTCTAAACCATACTTTATATGTTCTATACTTCTAGTATATGCATTCTGTAAACTTACTCTAATTTTTTCAGTGATCTTTTGTAGTCTTTCCAATGTACCACTGCGAATAGCCGAAAGAAAGAAAATGGTTTATTGTAAAAAGGCACAAAATGTTGCAGTTATTCGGTACTACTCTTCTCCCCCGTGAACAGTTAGTTTTGGTAACACATGGACATGGCAAGGTTAATATTTATATTTAACCAACAAAAAGCCCCCCCCCTCCCTAAAATACCATATTAATAAGAAAACAAATAGATAAAAGTTACCTACACTGTAATTCCAAAAAAACCTAAAACACTGGTACCACGGTTCATGTTTCTTAATTAATCTACACTCACATGTTGGAGCTGTACTCAAGTTTGATTATGTTTTTATTTTTTTTTGAACGTAGTCGGGTGTGCCGACTTTGTATTATAAGAGGAAGCAGTTTAAGTTACAGGAGTAAGCGCTGTCTAGCGCGTAGTCGCCTCATCAAGATGGTGAAACAGACTAGATAAATTTACACAACCCGCACGGTGCCACAGCAGGAGCTCAAATTTGATTATGTTCAAACTGCAATTAAAAAAACATCAAGGGTCATGGTGTTTTACGATGTCGTGGAGGTTTCAGGCGGAGGTGTGATCTGTTGTCCATCCATGGCTACAATTTGTCCAACATCCTAACCAGCGGACAATGATAATTTCTTGACTTTTCTTCCAATTAACATAAAGACCTCAAAAGAAGACACTAATTAGTAAATTTAGGATTCACGCTGTTATGATATGGAAAAACACCTCGAGATAACTCAGCACCTAAAGTCATACTCCCTCCTTCCCAGCTAATTTGCAATCCAACGGTATCAGGCTTTGGCATATCCATATCATATACGAACAACAACAACGTCCAAACATTTATCGCAAATACGTTGGGTTGGCCATATCGTTTATGAACAAAAAACTAAACATTAATGGTACGAAGTGTGAAGAGGCTGGGGAGTAACTTCAGCTGCGTTTTTTTTTGGGGTAATTCTATAGTTCGAGACATGTGCTGTAAATGAACGAGTTCAAGTCAAGATACGGGATATGTGTTTTTTTGTCATAGCAATATCGCAGATACATGAGTTAAAAGCAAGCATATGAACACTACGATGTTTTGATGCCGAGACCAGGGCAAGGCCACATGATTATTGGTTCAACACAGTGGCAGAATGCAATTTTGAATCCCAGATACCATCTTCACGCTTGCAAAGGTCATGCCCCCGGGAGTAAGCTGCAAAATGACATAATATTAAAATTCACTACTTGAGAGAGACATATCCTTTGAAGAATAGTCTTACCACACAGTAAGGGTTATTTCCTCAGAAATAAAGAACAGTAACCCGTAATAAGTAGCATACACCGAAATTTGCAAGGTTTAGATTCTGACAAACACAGTATGCAAATGATAAGAAATGTATCTTGCGCTTCCAGGTTAGCTAAATGTTGATTCTCACCTCAAGAATTTCAAGAAACATTTTAAAGGGAATCTCGGTAATATTGGTATTTGCTATTCAAATTTTGTTGGCATTAACCAAACTGGAAAGATGCTCATCCCATGGTCACATGTAGCTCAACACATCCCTTATATAGTTTAAATGATTGTAAATGCAAGTTTCAGGTTGAGATTGCCGTTGTTAGAAGTAAATGTTACGTATGCAACATTGGATCCTATGCCTGTATACTACTAGCTTATAAGATATGCCAAGAGGAAAACAAGATAACACCTTCTAGTCAAATGCGTAAGGGTCGTCTGCATATGGATTCAAGGAACCCTCAGAAAACAATTCACCAATGTTTGCAGGACGGGCATGGGATCCTGCCACGACCTGCAGCAGTAGCACATAAGTGTCTGGATGTTGTAAAGCGCACACGACATGAAAGAAACAGACATGCTCTGAAGACCTGCCTTTAGACAGTTTCTACTGAATATTGTTCCATGAGCAAACACAACATAAAGCAAAAGCTCGGGTCAATACTTGGGTATATACTCCGGGAAGAACGGTCTACACATGTATACATGTTGCCGAATAGCAACGCGCTCATGACACAAGGATTAACAGAAAATAATAAATTCTAGGATATTACAACATGCAATTTGGAAGCACTACAGTACAGAGGATGAGAGGAGTTTTTTATTTTAGCCAGAACTCCAAAGCTGTAGATAAAAAACTCATCTAATAGAAATATACAATTAGAAGGTTCATTAAAACCTTATTTGTGGATCTTTCCTATATGAATGTGTAAACAGATTGGAGAAATTTTCACCTATATCACAGCCATTGTACCTTTCTAATTTTTGTAACATCCTTGTCAGCAGTACTATGCAAGGACTTCTGAGTATTTGGCTCCTGGAGAGAACGAGAGAAAACGTGGGTGAAATATCATGTGAAATGTAAAGAAAACGTGACAGCTACGTGACAGCTCATACACCAAACATGACAGTGCTTCTAGTTTTCCTGCGCTTTGTGATTCTTCCATTTGCTGTCTCAACTTCGTATTCATGATGCATCACCTATTTAAATGAATGAGATCAGAAAAAACCATGAAATAGGATAATATGGAAGTCATGGATTATCTCATTCATAATTGTATTGTGATATATGCCAGGTATGAGAAATAATGGAGAAATCACCTTTCTATGTTTAGGAATATCCTGAGACTCTTTTTCTACCTTTCTCAGCATGTTTGAAATTGGTGATATTACGTTTACATCCTGAAACACGAAAGAAGAACACCAAGTTCAATATTGTGGAATAAGCAAGCTGTGTGCATTAATATCGATGAAAAGGGTGGCATATTACCTTCCGTTTGGCCTCAGGACTTACCAACTGGAGTTCATGTTTCTTTCTTCCATATGGATCTCTCCTCTTCATTGATGAAACAGAATATTCCTGAAACAATTACGTGTTTCATAAGGACCGAGTAACAAAACATAATTATGAGAACTAGAAAGGAGAACAAACTAGTGTCGCACTTAACAGGAAAAAAAAAGAAATTAGGAATTTGGACCAGTAATCCAGCCTTGTTACAAACATGACAAAAATTGGTAAACATTTTTTCTAAATTTTCAAAGAGCACTTTGCCAAGATATTATTTTTCATAATTTAACAGAGAAGCATGACTGAATACTGGTCATGTTTTTAATCCTTCTATAACTATCAGGCACTTTCCTTAGACAATCAATCGACATGGCTAAACCAAAATATTTTCTTCCATCATTTATTCAGAGGAATTAGAGGTACCAAAACGTTTGAAGTTTTGCAATCGAGAAGACAAATACGGAAGACAGATACTAGTACCTCTGGAAAATAGCACGCATGCCTTATACAATTATAATCAGTTTAATGCAAGTGCCAAACAGTAAATAATTAAAATTATAATCAAATGAAGAATTTAAACGAGACGAAGCATTCTATTGCAGAACAAAACAGTTTGAAACCTACATGGGTTTCGGAATTCAGTCTATACAAACAAAAGTATGAAACAAAAGCTAGGCAAAGTTTCTAAATAGGAAAAGTGTTAGTAGCTGAATTTTTACTCTCATTGAAGAGAGGATGACACTAGAGAGTTGGGGCAATTTTCTTGTCTATTCCTCACACAATGTCATACCTTCCAAAGGATTGGGGATACATATTTATAGCAGCCAAGGTGCTGCTGCCCTAGCTGCTCTAAAAGCAGTTCAAGATGTCATGCAAGCTGTTGTCCTAGAGATGCTAACAGTTGTCCTAAAAGCAGTCAAGATGTTGCTGTCCTAAAGATGCTAACAGCTGTCCTAGATATTGTCCTCTAGTCTAATATGTTGTCCTCTACCAAGGACTAAAGTACAACAAACTAAGGACAAGGGTACAAGGGAGTTGGGGACCAAAGACCAAAGGACTACAAGACTTATTCCATCATTCTCCCCCTAAGTCTTGTACATCGTCTTCTGGGAGGGTTGGACCATCCCGATCCTGGAGCAAAGTTCCGTGTGCCATGAGCAAAGCTGGCTCCTTCTCCACCTGTGCGACGTGAGCCTCCTCCTCCTCCTCCACTTGTGCGACATGGGTCTGGCCACGTCGTAGCTGTCAACACTCTCTGCCCCAATGACCAAACTTGCCACAGTTGTGGCAGGTGTCGTCTCGTGCCGGCTTGTGGTTGTCGGCGGTACCGCCCTGGGCGACTCCGCGGGCACGTCCTTGCGCCCCGGCCTGGGCACCTCCGCGCCCCTTGCGTGGCTTGCCGCGCTTGCGGCCGCCTCTCGAGGAAGAGGATTCCCCCTTCTTACAGTCACCCTGGCCAGCCTCCCACTGCTCGCGAGTGAGATGAAGCTTCCTGTCAATGGTGATAGGGTCCGAGAAAGGATGTGGTTCGTCGCTGTCGACGACCTTGAGGCGACCTATCGCCTCTTCGATCGACATCGTGGAGAGGTCCAGCAGAGACTCGATCGATCGAGCAATCTGCTTGTACTTCTCGGAGATGCAACAAAGGAGCTTCTCGACAGCTCTCTCCTCGTCGTAGGTGTCGTCGCTGAACTGCACCAACTTCTGCAACAAAGTGTTGAGACGGAGAGCAAAGTCATCAACGTCCTCACCTGGCTTAAAGGTCAGGTTCTCCCACTCCTTGCGAAGCGCCTGCAGTGTGGTCTTGCGGGCGCGGTTGATGCCGATGCGTGCCGCAGCGATGGCATCCCAAGCCTTCTTAGCAGTCCGCTTCTTGGAAAGCGAGAACTGCATCTCGGGCGGGACTGTAGCAATGAGGGCATCCAACGCCCGTTGATCCTCGTAGTAGTCGACGTCGCCGTACCGAACTACTTCCCACATGTGTCGCACCTGGAGCCGCACCCTCATCACCGCGGCCCACTCGACGTAGTTGGTCTTGGTGAGGGTAGGCCACCCACCGCCGGGACCGACGTCCCTGACAATGGCATGAACCCCGTGGTGTCCATGGTACCTATCCGGGGAGAGAGAACCGCGCTGCCTGTAACGGTCGTGTTCTCCGTCGACTCCTCCGCCGCCCCCGGGAGCGCCACTGGCGCGTCCGCGGCGGTCTGGGTTGCGGTTGTCGCGCCCATGGGGAAGCGCGGCTGCTCGATGCACCTCCCGTGCTCGTGCCGCTCCCCTCGCCAGCCTGAGCTCATTGTCGACGCCGCCGTCGACAAAGCCGCTGGAGCTACTGACGCGCAGAGCCTCTAGCTCCACTGCGGCTGCACGCGCTGCAGCCACCGCCGGCGCTGCTGCCAGTTCCGCCGCCGCCAACCTTGCCGCCGTCGCCGCAGCCTCTGCCGCCGCTCGCTCGCGCTCCTCTGCCGCGGCGACCTCCGTCTGGCGCGCGCTCGAGGCGACCGAACGTTGAGACTGTCCGTCGGACATCACGCATTAGTGGGGAGCTGGTGTGGGGGAAGAGGGATGAGCTGGAGCAGCTGGTGTTCCTGCTACCGGTTGCGGACAGGGAGAGGCGTGGGAAGGAGATGAACAAGAGATGTTTAAGCTACAGGATAGAACGGCTCTGATACCAAGTGTTAGTAGTTGGATTTTTACTCTCATTGAAGAGAGGATGACACTAGAGAGTTAGGGCAATTTTCTTGTCTATTTCTCACACAATGCCATACCCTCCAAGGGGTTGGGGATACATATTTATAGCAGCCAAGGTGCTGCTGCCCTAGCTGCTCTAAAAGCAGTCCAAAATGCCATTCAAGCTACTGTCCTAGAGATGCTAACAGTTGTCCTTGCTGCTGTCCTAAAGATGCTAACAGCTGTCCTAGATATTGTCTTCTAGTCTAATATGTTGTCCTCTACCAAGGACTAAAGTACAACAAACTAAGGACAAGGGTACAAGGGAGTTGGGGACCAAAGACCAAAGGACCAAAGACCAAAGGACTACAAGACTTATTCCATCAAAAAGCGCATATCAAACTGAGACTGCAATACTTTCGAAGAAGATTTAAATTCAGATCCTGATAGTTAAATTAAATTAAATTTCCTTAAGAATCCTAACAGCAACAGCTATGGATGACTTATACTTTGCTTGTCCAAATCAAACAAACTAAAAACACATTAGTTAGGAACTGAGCCTAGCTCTTGGTTAAGGGTGTGGATGTACACCCTTACCACCTAGGTCCAAATCTTCTTCAACGCAAATTTGGGTGCCTATTTCTTTTTAATAAAATGCCACCTAGTTCCTCCCAGGCTGGTCCAGATTTTTAACGCATTAGTTAATCTTTTTGTATAAATGGACCACAGATCAATGAGAAAGGTCCAATGATTAGTTGTTCAGTGGTGTATTGTCGTTTAATTTTATCTAAACAATTATTTCTACAAATGGGTGCAAAGGGCTATGTGACAATGCAAGATCCAGATAAACATTTCCTGAATGATGAAGAACCTAGACAAACAAAAAGCTGCACAAGTTACTTATCTAATGAGATTGTCAGCAACACAACTCGGTGAAAACATATGCAGCTATTCCCCTTCAAGGCTTTAGCGTTCTATCTTCTATGTTATCGATACACTAATATTTTAAATATATGCTTAATAATGTACAACAGATAAAACTCAGGAAGAAGACAGAACCTTCTTAGAGGTCACTTCTTGATCAACTTGTTGATTTTCTCCCATTACTTTCCACTGTAACTGTAATAATGCCCTTTGCTTCTCTTCCTGCACCAAACCATGTTAAAGTATATCTTTACGTGATTAACTTCAGGATGTAGAAAATTAGTCACTACCTTTGACTTCTGAAGCTCCAGTTCCTCCTGCAACCTCTGGCATTCTTCTTCATGCTGCATCCGTAATGATTTTATTTGAAGTTCATGCTCTTTTCTGAGCAATGACAGCCTCTAATTTTTATACATACTTCATTAGTACAATAAACCTCCATGATTCAAGCATCTAATGAAATTTTTACAGACCTCCCTCAATTCATTCTCGGCCTGAGACTGAACACGCTGAAGTTCTTCTTTGTGATAAGCCCGGAGAGTTGATTCTTTATGTTCATTATCCTGCTGGATTCTTGCCACCTGAATATCAGCAATCAACCACCTCCATGGTCATTCCAGAGGGAGAAAAACCGTTTTACACAAACTATATATTGTGAAGCATGTATTAATATTGGTCGAGAAAAAGCATGTGGTATTATCCTAATTCCGACACCATGTAAACAGCTATTTAACAAGATCTTTCTTAACTCTTCACAATTTACTAGGGATGAAATGAAGATGTGTGCATGATAGCTATAGTGTTTCAGAATTACCAAATTTTAGTATTACAGTATGTTATCAGCTTTCTCTCTTCAAATATCATACATAATCTTCTGCAAACAGTATGGAAACCAAAGTTCCACAAAATCTCAGGTGTTTGTCACAAGTATGTTAAGAGCTTTCCGCCAGATCCACCTTGAAGTAATCTTAGGTATAGATGAGAACTCTTCCCAAAGTCGTGGTATGGATGCAAATAACCCTAACTTATTTTGCTATCTCAGGTTGTTTTGGTTTGGCTTTCTTCACGTTTTACATGTCTGGACAATACAGGGCCACAAATAATAGTTAAAAAATCAAGCAAATTAGGTGATATTTCGAGGGCCTGACACTTTCCAGCAATGAGCATCAAGCCTCAACAGCTGAACGGTTTGGCTTAATTTGTCACCTCTTCCACTACTGACATTTGCAGCATTCCAATAGATATGTACAAAAAGGTAACATTTACTTGTTTCAAATGAAGAAAAATGGAACTTGTGTGACATACCGTTATGCTATGTTCCTCCTTAAGATGCACCAAATAGCTCTCGGAGGCTTTCTTGTCCTCTGATATCTTTTCGTTGCATTTGTTTTCCATTTCTCTTATGAGCTTTTCTGCCTAATTTTTTTCCAACACTCACACAAGGTTATAACATAAAGAAAAGCATCAGAGTTAAAAACCTAACGTGATTACGTTCTGAAACTGAAAGAAAAGAGTAGCATACCTTTTGCTTCTCGGCATTAGTGATTTCTATCTTTTCAAGCTCATACTTCTTACGGATATCATTGATTGCCTGCAATTTTGCAAACAGTCCTTCATTTGTGACTGAGATATCAAAGTGTTGTAAATTGATAGAATTGTCATACCTGGTCATTTTTCAGAGATAGCTCCATCAAATGCTTGGATAGCTCTATCTGTTTACCTTCAAGCATTAGATCGTACTGGTTTTTTGCCTCGATAAGTTGGCATTCTGTTGCAGCAAGTGATGCTTCAACCTGGGTGGTGGATTGAAAAGGTTGTTAGCTACCTATGTTATTTATATCTACAGACCATTATGTTACGAGGTTAAGCACAAACCTGTAATTTCTGTTCTTCCAAAGTCTTCTCTCTTTCTATAGAACAACTATACAGCTGATCCTTCTCATCCAAAACGGCACGGAGCTGGTTAACCTGACTCTCAAGTGTGTCAACCTGCTGGTCGCGCTTAGCTATCTCTCCTTGTAGAGATTCAGCATTATTAGATTTCTCATCCGTAATTGACTGCACTTGGACTACAAGCTCCTGATTATTTGATTCTAGCTTTGAAATCTTTTCAAGCAACTCTTGCTGCAGATTCCAGTCATCCAATGTCACAAGAAAGATTACAAAACATCAATTGTTTAGATAGCAATGATTTCATAACTAGGCTAGGCAGTCAAGTAGTCAACAGACCTGGTGACTTTGAGCAAGGGTAGAATCTTCCAATAGCTTTTGAATTCTTTCTTGTAGTTCAGAAGCTAACTTTTCTAACCGATTGATGTTGGAGGCTGAAATTTCAGCTTCAGACTCTAATCTTCTGATCTTATCTTCAGCCACTTGGCATTCTTCTACATGTTGAACCATGACAATTTCTTGGGTTTTCTGCAGATCTATGATTCTAGACTTCAGTTCTTCGATTTCAATCTTGAGACAATTATTTTCTGACATCAATTCTACATATTGGTTCTGGAGATTGTCAAATTTGCCCTTAGAAGATCTTGCTATTAGCATTTTCTCCTCTTGGACCATTCCTTGGAACCTCTCAAATGAAGAAAGCAGCTGGGAGACAAGACTTGACATTGAGGTGTGCTCCTTATCTAGCTCAGTTACTTTAGCCACAAAGCTGCTGAGCAAATCATTTAGATCCTTGTTGTCCTTGCATAGTTTAGCAATTTCCAGACTGCAGCCCTGATACCTATGTTCCAAGTTGTTCTTTTCACTTTCAGCGCTTGCAAGGTTTTCTTTCAGGCTAATGCAAACATCATCTTTTAGCTTCAGCTCTTGTTCCATGCACTGCAAACGGGAGTCAATGCATATCAAGCGGGCTTTATATTCATCAATTGAACCCTCCAGCTGCCTGATAAGGGAATCTGCATATAGAATACAAGTACGGTTATAATACCAATAGCCATGCAATGCAGGCACAGTCAAAGGTGTGGAAGCAAATCATTGAATGGCATATCATACGACACTTCCAAATTCCCACCACAGTTCAGGACATGAAGAAATGGTATTTAGAAATATTACATATCATTGTTTTCAAGTCGTCCGACTAATCGCGATTAGTCGCGATTAGTCGTCCATATCGGTCGCTGAAGGTCGATCAGGGGCAACGACTCGATCTGGGCGACTAGGAAACTAGTCGTCCGACTAGTCGGGCGATCTGGGCGACTAATCGGACGATCAGGCGATCTGTCGATCAGGACGACTAGATCAGGAAGTGTTACTAATTTTGAATCTGTTAGAATCTGATGCTGTTTTTCTAATTTATTACAAACTTAGAATCTCTTGTGCTTTAAAATATTTTTATAAACTGTTGTAGACTAGTAGAATATGAGAATTAGTGAAATTTAAAGTTATCTTTTTTAAAGTTCTGTTCTAAAACAGTACGTTGTTGCTGTTTTTGAATTAATTTGCTTTTGAACTTTGTTTGCTAATTGCTATGCTAAAGGTATGTGTGCTATTACTGCTAAAATATAATTATATATGTTAATATATATAGGGTCGACTAGATATTGCCTTAAAATATGGTCAGGACGACTAGAGGACCGACTAGGGTCGACTAGGATCGATTAGTCGCCCTAGTCGACGACTAGTCGTCCTAGTCGACCTAGTCGGTGGGCAGGCGACTAGGGTCGACTAGGCGACTTGAAAACATTGTTACATATTCTTTCATCACAATTTACTTTTCAAATAACTTGCCCATATAACTGCTACCTAGTTTTTTGTATACTCATGCTACAATTTAAGCATGTGGCATTATTATTTCTGATACATAATTTAGAACAGAAAATGATACTTATACCTTTTTCCTTTATGGTTGTATCATTTGCACACAACTGTTCCTTGTAACTCCGATCCATTTCTTCTTTCTCGTGTTTGATCCGCAACATCTGTTGCTTCCCTGAATTAATGAGACAAGAGATATCTCATAAATCTTTAGTGTAGTTTGGATCGTTCTATCCATTAACATATCAATATCATGTGAATGTACACAGAGTTACAGCACATATGTACAGTACTCTCGAGTTGCTAAGTTGCCACAGATTCAACAAAGATGCACCGAGATACTGAGTTGACTTGTACTGGTTGTAAAAGGTGAAGAGACTGACCAACCTGAAATAATTGTTTGTTCAGCACACTCCAGTTTTGCTGATAAATCATGCAACAGGGAGTTGAATTCATCTAAAGCTGCGGAATTCTTCCCAAGCTTCTCCTCAAAAAGTTTTTTATCTTCCTCAGCTGCAAGTTTATTGTTTTCACCCGTTAGATATGAACAGTAATTGTGCAATGCATGAGTAAATGTCATCACAATTGTTACCTCGTTCTGTCTGACTAGCTAGCTGCTGTAGAGTTTCAGTTAGTTGATCGCACAAGGTCTTTGTTGAGGAGACCTTCGAATCCAATCCCTGCCAAAGCTTTGAATCTTCAGTCTGCTTCACCTTAAGCTTTGCGTTTTCATTCACAACTTGTTGAAATTTTCCTTCTAAAAGGTTTATCTGTTCTGTTGCTCTTCTCAGTTTGGCATGCTGAATTCATGTGAGCAATATGTATCAGTAATAAGAAATCTTAACAAAAGCAAAAAAAAAAATATAGGTTAGTGTAGGAAAAATGATACAAGGAGATAAACAAATATAGGACTTGAGCAAATTTACCCTATGTTCAGGACTAGCCCTCTTGATGAAAACACAGAATAAATCCAGTGATGAACGGAAAGTGGAATTCAGAGAAAATACTGCGAGGAAATATCCCAGATTCTGGAAGTGATCAGAGAGTTCTTTTTAAGGAAATTTATGTATTAAGGACATACATAGAGAATATTATTGAGAGTGACTCTGCTGATACTAATAAAACTTGTCGCCATCCACTTCCAACAATTCATAGCAATAGGTGGAACTTTTCGAGCAATACTACAATGTGTAACTCCAGGGGAATAAATAGAAACTTAAAACATTGCAAGAAGATTGCTAGCTACAGCAGGTGCAGACTTACAACAGTGGCATTTTATGCTTTTGAGCTCCGAATAGTGAGTGGACATTTGTGTTTCTTACGTGATAGCATGATTTAACAGTTAGATTATTCAAGCCTACCATGGCAATTTCACAAAAAGGTGTACTACACTACTGCTTTGTGTAGCCCACAAAACATGATAGGATTGAGTCGCGAGATTAAATAATGTGTCCTACCACCAGGGATGATACAACTGGAACATCCCGAACATACAGGTTTTCAGTTTTGACATTAATCAACCAGTAGACAACTTTTTTGCTAATAACTACCATCCAAACAGAGACCAAATCTAAAACAAGCATGAACTAAAATAGTGACGGGCAACTAGGATGAAATTTCAGGAACACCTTCAATTCATGAAACTCAGTAACGCGAACTACATGTGTTTCAGTAAAATTCCCGCAAGGTACAGAAACGTTACAAAGTGTTGAGGAACACACCGCCATTTCGAGGTCAGTCTTCACTGAAGCCTGCTCCTTGACCAATTTCTCTGCAACCAGACACAAATTCCAATGTAAACCAGAGTAACTCGTTAGACGGCTTTCCGGGATCAAATGAAGGCAAAAACGAAATCAGAACCTGCTGTGATCTTCAGGTTGGCGAAGCTCCCATACGTACTACCCCCAGCATCCGAGGAGAGCTTGGGATTCGCGGCTTTCATGGCCGTGGAGGTGGGTCCAGCGAGAGATCGGAACCCCTCGAGGCCCCTAAGCCCCGACAGCTTCTGCATCCTGACTACGAAACCCTAGATTTTGCCGGACGCAGCAACTTCAGTACAACCGACCAACGAAAAATGCACCAAAAAGGCGGTAGAGGACGATTTGGACTTTGGAGATCTCACCTCACGGGGCGATGCTTCGCCTGGAAATTCCTGGGGGATAAGAAGGGTTTGAACTGCGTGTTCGCGCCAGGTCAAATTTATAGGCGGGCGAAACGGGTGGCCGGGGAGGGACGACGGAGAGGGTGGCCGGTTTTCTGCTCTCTCCCTCGAGCGGTCGGCCGTCGAACTGAGAATTTAGTGTACACTTGGAAATGAGAATCATTGTGTTTTATAGTGTAAGCAGATATTAGTATTTTTATTTAAACTCTTTCAAAATGAAAGAAAAAAGTATGGACACTGTCTTTAGATGAAGAGATCTTAAATGCGAAAATACGGTGACAGTATAAAACAAAAATCATGTACATTTCAGAAGTTTTGTTCTATAAATACATAGAACGTGATTGTATCACATTCGCTCTCCTTCAAAATTATGTCGAGTTTTCTACATGCTTCTAGCTGGAGTTTTTTTTCAATATAATTTGTCTATGTAATCCGTAGTTTTTTATCTGTAGAATAAATAGATAGATTATTTGTTTAGACTCTATGCGTCAATATTTATATTGTAATAATCCAATAGTCTATTTAGAAGGAGCTTACCCTATATTGTATAATCTAGATTTTCATATCATGTAAGACTCATGATTTGTTTTGGTTTAACTTCATAGACCAGATTTACGACAAGGAATCTGTAGTTCCATACAAAGTTGTTTCACTGTAAAGTAGGATTATTGAGAAATATTTTTCTCAGCTTCTCCAGAAGTTGGAAAAAATAGTCATCTACCACTGATTACATATAAGTTGTCTTTTCTATTTTCTTCTCAACTCAGAGCATTTTTTTCATGGCTTATAGATAAAATCATTTTCGTAATTCACAGTTGAAGCCAACACACACTCACTGCTATTTTGATTGTCATTCTAGCTCTAGCCATAGAAATTAAGAATGGATGAAAAAGATGTGTGTCAATTATAAAAAATAAGAGAGATAGAGAGTGGCATTTAGAAATAGAAATAAAAATATATATTTTAAATAAAAACAACAAAGTAATTTCGACCTGAGATTAACAACATAGCCACAGCCGTAGCAGTTCAGATCTGGGGTAGAAAAAGAGTAAGAAATACAAATAAGCCCAGAGACCCACAAGCCCAGGGAAATGCTTGCACACAGCACACGAACAGAAACAGCAATGAACCACTAAATCGAGGCTGATCTAAATGAAGCGAGTCCACATTTCACTCCAGAAAAAAGGCGAAAAAATCGCCAAAAAAAGGAGCAGCTGCTGCAGCATCAGAAGCAATTCCTTTCTCTCCCTCTTGTCCTCGCAGTCCTTCCGATCGGAACCCTAGGGTTTCGCACCGGCCACCATTTGCCTCGTCTTCCCCTTCCCCTTCTCCCTCCCCGGCGCGCGCGCGGGTAACCACCAAACCCTAGGACGGCAAATCCGGTGCGATCGCCCACGGTGGAGGCCTCGTCGGCGTCCGAGAGGAGCCGCTCAGGGCTCGGGTCAGGGTTCCGGTACCTCACTGGCGCCGCCTCCGGGTGGTGGGACCGGTGGATGGTCATGGGAACCAGCGGCTCCAAACTAGAGAAGGCCCTCGGCGACCAGTTCCCGGAAGGCGAGCGCTACTTCGGCCTCGAGAACTTCGGCAACACCTGCTACTGCAACAGTGTCCTCCAGGTACCCATTCCCCGTCTCGGACTCCAGTAGCTCGTAGATTTGCTGTTCCCTGCACGCTAGGTCTGACAGTGGCAACTGCGTAGCTCGCTGCGCTGTATCGATTATGGAATGATTTGGTTTGTTGTCTCCTTTATTATTCCTAGGGCCTAGGTAGTGTGCTTAACAGCCCCAGGGGTGCCTTCGCATGCTTTTACTTGACTTAGATAATAGATATGTTAATGGTTGTTTTTATCTAGTAGTTGCAAACTGCATGAGGATGTCGTTGCGTAAATGCAATGCGACATATGTGTCCATTTGGTAAAAATCCTTTTATAATGCGACAAAAGCCGTTATGAGTTATCTGACGTGCAATGTTTTAACCACCGGACGCCAAGGCGCCCACCTTTTAAACAGTGCTGACATGTGGATATTTTCTTATGTTAGCTAGCTCTAATATCACATATTCATGTTTTATTAAGATATAATGAATGAAGAGATAGGGATGGCAATGGGTCGGGTTCGTGTCTGTTGGAGGTAAAACCTGCCCCAAATCAAAATGGCTGCGGGTCAATTTTCAGACCCGAACCCGTACCCGCGGGTGAAATTTAGCACCCGCACCCACCCCGACGGGTTTCGGGTGCCCATCGGGTGTTGGGCAAGAGCTGGGCAGGAGAGGCATTTGCTCGAGCAGGGCGCAGACACACATCGTGTTTGTCCTCGCCACCCAGCGCGCGGATGCTTCGGCGGCGAACTCAAGTCGGCACAGCGTCGTTGCGCCGACGCAGGGATGTCGCAGGATGTCCTTGCGCTCCGTCGAGCTGGAAGACGGGTACGTGGGCAAGATGCAACGGGACGGTGCGGCGCACGGCGGGATCCAGACGTGCCGCGCGGCGGGATCTAGAGGGTGGTGGCAATCCGGACTCCGGAGTAGGGATGGCGTCGAGCTGCATCTAGGCAGAGGCAGCGACGTGCGAGATCCACGCGGAGGTCAGGCGGCGGCGCAGGATCCATGCGGGATCCAACCTGGGCACCTGGCGGAGGCA
This sequence comes from Tuctoria greenei, assembly GCA_036927565.1. Lineage (NCBI taxonomy): Eukaryota > Viridiplantae > Streptophyta > Magnoliopsida > Poales > Poaceae > Tuctoria > Tuctoria greenei. The sequence goes on from JAYESD010000002.1 coordinate 286,855,285, forward strand.
CCACGGGATCCAAGCGGAGGTGCTGGACCGCTGGTCCCGGTCGTGTGCAGTAGAGGCTCCCGAAGGGGCTGGTTTTTTGTGCTACGGACTCAGGCTGGCTACCGGGCTGTGGAACCTTGAGTTGGGCTGAATTCTAGAAGTTTATTATTTCGGTTACCTGACGGGTCACCCGCGGGTGCGAAATAAAACCTGCACCCGCACCCACATTACGTCGAGTCGGGTGTGGGTTGGACCCGCGGGTGAAAATGTGCACCCGCACCCGCATCCGATGGGTGCCAAACCCGTCGGGTTCCCGCACCCGCAGTTTTTTTTGCCATCCCTATGTAGATATATCTGCCATTTTACACACTTAGTCACTATTCCTGTGTGTTTACATATTAAAATCAGTAAGACTAATAATGCTATTATTGGGAATGTAAGCACAAGTTACTTGCATCTCAGCAGCGGCTGATGTTTATGATGGATCCAAATCCATTTTACTGAACATATTAATATGTATGTTGCATGCCCACATATGGTACTCAAAATCTTGGATTATTCGTGTTTATTTTCAAAGATCTATTCTCTTGATGCAAGACCACTTGCTAATGAGAGATGCCTCTGCATGACACATGTATCTATTTGAGTTGGAATTTGGAAAGCCTCCACTTAGTGTGAATGCGACTTATTTTGCCCCATTGCCTCTGTTACTTTATCTAGCTCTGGTGCAGATCTCCTTTTTTTTCTGTGAAGCCAAGCTGCTTAAACTAGTTTTTTGATACCAGAAGCAAAAAACTAGTTTTCCGCTTGAATAGTTAAAATGTTTGCTGAGCAACATCCCTGCTACTTTCATCTTTTTTGCTGTATCCAATGTTTTTTTGGGTTCATATATGAGGTAACTATTAATTGTCATGTTTTTCCTGCTCTGTATACATACATTAGTTTCTTAATTAAGGAGCCACGTCTTCAGCCCATTTTCATTGTCTGTGATTTCATGCTCGTAAGCACTGTTATGCATTTGATGGGAACTTTCTATGCTGATGAACTCCAAGTAAGCAGTATGATATGTAATCAATTAGTGAGGACATGTGGCTTGGTTGTGTTTTGATATGATACATTGTAGAAATCTGTAGCTGTGGTGATCTTGCAGTGGAATTGGCCAAGGTAGGGGGAGGCACCACCAGGGCAGGGGGGCCGAGGCGACAAGGAGGCGGCTGGGGCAGAGGCGCGGAGGAGGGGAGCATTTTTTAAGGCCCGACCAACCCAATAACCATCCAGCCCTAACTGTTTGACTCCTGACCCGATCTCCATACTCCAGAGGCGCCGCTGGCTACGCCTCCGCTCCCCTGCCCCGTCCTGCGCCTGCCGCCCGTATCTGCCCTCCCTGCTGCTGCGCTCCTCGTTGCTAGCGCTCCTAGGCGGGCATCCAAACATGGATTTAGATTAGAACCCTGATGATAGTAAATTGCAAAACAACTAGCTAGGTTCGTGGATTTGCAGGCGTTTATCACTAACAAACTATTGTCATTAAGCTATCACAATTGCATAAGGGATGCTCCTTCAGAGTTACAGACATCCATTATTTGTAATATATGGAGAAAATCAATGACAATTAATCATGTTGTTCATTCATGTGGCGTACTCAACTAAACAATATTTAAAAAATGCTGCTGCTCCACCATTGTTTTCTGGAACATGTTATATCATTTTTTCATGGCCGGGAGACATTACCTGCATTGCCCTTCCAGTAAAGATTAAAGAAGTTGGAGATAGTGTTTTGTTGTGCATTGTGAATGTTAAGGTATCCTAGAATTACATTCTGTACTGATCGTTATCTTTAGAAGGGTGAACCCAGCACAGTGGTAGTGTGTCCTCACTTGTGTCTTGACTCTTGAGGTCTTGGGTTTGAACCAGTCTCTCTGCAAAAACAGGGCCGCCAGGGTAAGTTTGTCTAGAGATAACCCTTCCCCAAACCCCACAATGTGTTGGAGCCTTCGGCACTGGGTGCACCCTTCACTGATTTTTATCATTAGATTCAAGACAAAGCAGATACAGGAGTGTCATACATTCGTCTATCGAATAAAAATCTCTGTTGTATTATGCCATATTGTGTAGTGCCTAAGTTATGTGCTGCACTGCTGCTAGCTACTAGTTTTCATTAGCTAATTCTGCAACATATTGTTGTCAAGCATGGTACTATTTCTATCAACTTATCAAGTACATTTTTAACATGAACCTTACAGTGTTACTTTTATTTCAGGCACTTTATTTTTGCATTTCATTCAGAGAGCAACTACTGGAGTATTATTCAAATAACAAAAATCCTGGTGACGCAGAGGAAAATCTTTTGACGTGTTTGGCTGACCTCTTTATGCAGGTAAAGTGCATAAAGTATAAATTATAGAGGATAACTTCTCACCAACTGATACCTATCTCTTATCTATAGGGTTTATAATCATGAGTATGTACTTATGTGGGATTCTAAATTACTTATGATTCTGTTAATAAAACTGTATTGTGTGGTATGGTACTTCTTGTACTAATGTTTCACAGTTAAAGTGAGATAGTAGTGATGGACATGATATTATGCTAAACCCTGTTATTACTGATTTTTCTTTAGCAGATTTGTTATGTGTATTGCATTCAAATACCCACCAGCACTACTGCATGTGCATGTATTTGGACATGCTTAGATAATGTTGTTTCTGTAGGTTTGTATAATGGATCCCACACTCGGTCATGACTGGTAGGGACTAGGGACCCTGATCGAGGCTGTGAAAGTATTTCTGGTGCTGCTTTTGTTCTACACTTAGTTTTGGACAATTTTCTGGTGTTGCATTCTTGATATTGTGTAACATTGCTTAGTTGTATAGTGGATGGTAAAATTAACTTTATATCTTACCTATCTGATCATCATCCATGTGTTTAGGTGTCAGTGTACTCCCTTAATTTTTGAATTGTTGTCGTCAGGAGAACAACTCTAGCTTATTTCTGAACTAGAATTCTTGTCTAAACAACAAGATTTTAAAAATGGAGGTACTATAGTATTTTTAATGAATTAATGAGAAAGCATTGTATATCATGTAGATAAGCCAAGCTAAGAAAAAGACTGGTGTTATTCCTCCAAAACGTTTTGTTCAGAGAGTAAAGAAGCAGAATGAATTGTTTCGCAGCTACATGCACCAGGTAACCTACATATGTTGTAGTAGCGTATTTCAATTTATCAGCTCTGGAATAGTAGCTTCATGTTGATGGATTGACAAAAATAAACCTCATGACAATATTTATGTTAACAGTAGCCAGTAGGTAATAGACATGATTTTACTGTGGTATTAGCACTGACATGTAGATGTCTTCTCATGGGTTTCGCGTTTTTCTGCAATTGTGGAATGGTTTAGCTAATATGATGAAATCAAAGTGGTCGCTTCAGATATGGAATTTAATCTGTACAGCTGATTTTGTAAAATGTTAAGAAATTATGCTTTACTTTGCTTTACTAACATAAGCTTCCTTGGTTTATCTGTAGGATGCACATGAATTCTTAAATTTCCTGCTGAACGAACTTGTTGATATTTTGGAAAAGGAGTCAAGTGCTGCAAAGGACTCTCCCCAATCGACATCTCCTGAGAAAGTTCCAAATGGTCCAGTTCAACCTTTAGCAAATGGAGTTAAGAAAGAGCCACCTGTTACCCTGGTCCATAAAAATTTTCAGGTGACTGAACTCATTATTTCTTATGTAATTGCTTTCTTCTTGATTCAGTTTTCTTTATCCTAATATGTATGCATACTTCGTAGGGCATTCTGACCAATGAAACAAAATGCTTAAGATGTGAGACAGTAACTGCTAGGGATGAAACATTCCTTGATCTTAGTGTTGACATTGAACAAAATAGTTCTATCACAAGCTGCCTGAAAAATTTCTGCTCTACAGAGACATTAAATGCTGAGGACAAGTTCTTTTGTGACAAATGTTGCAGGTAACTATACCATATCCCCATAGGTTGGATTCTTGCTCGGCATTCTTTGCACTAAGCTGTCAGTTTTATTGGTTGTCTTCTCTTCATCTGGGCACCTTGTTTTGGTACCTCTGCCCAACAGCATAATGCCCGACCCCTGTGTAGCCTTCATAACATCATCTCTTTGGCAACACATTTTATGTTGTAGATTTTGACAAAATTAAAAATTTGTCGCTACCATATGGAATGGACCATCATCTTTAGTTCTTTGTTACTGCTGAACTCCAATGTTTGTTCCCATTTCAGTTTGCAAGAAGCACAGAAGAGAATGAAAATCAAGAAGGCTCCACACATATTGGTGATCCACCTAAAGCGCTTTAAGTATATTGAGCAGCTTGGTCGATACAAGAAGCTTTCTTATCGGGTTGTATTCCCAATGGAGCTGAAGCTCAGTAATGCATCCGATGATGTAGACACTGAGTACTCCCTCTTTGCTGTTGTGGTCCATGTTGGAAGTGGACCCAACCATGGACATTATGTAAGCCTTGTTAAAAGCCACAACCACTGGTTGTTCTTCGATGATGAGAACGTCGAGATGGTGGAAGAGCAGAACCTGCAAACATTCTTTGGTTCTTCACATGAATACTCAGGCAACACAGATCATGGATATATCTTGTTTTATGAGGGTCTTGGTGGGAAGAGTTAGATTTGTGTTTTGCCTTCCCTGTTTTTTTCTCTTCTCTTTGGAGCATGCATGCTTTCTCTTGTACCTACACAGCTGTTTCATTACCTCCATGGAAGATTGACAATCGAAGAGGTTGTAAGCCAAATTTTGGGTTGTTTCAGTGTACAGCGGATAATGGAATATTGCTCGCAATGATGAAATAAGGTGTAAATTGGTAAGTGCGCCTTACCAGTTATCTTTCTTGGGACTAACATCTTTGTTAAAGAAAGAAACATTGCTGTTGAGCACTGTATATTGATTCTAGTTTGGAACTGCGTGTGCAATTGGAAAAGTTCTGTTGTACTACTTTAGAAACTGCATGTATAATCAATCAAGGTCATGATACTTGATTTTGGAAAGAACTTGTTCAGTTGAGCATGCTATAGATTCATGTTATTGTATGTATTTCTACAATTTTGTGCTCTCTGGAAGGAACCGCTGCTAATATGAGATAATCCATCAAATGATATCCGTGATGGTCCGCAGCACGAGCTTTTATTTTAGCTAGCATTCTGGTTTGTTATTTTAGCTAGCATTCTGGTTTATAGTTGTTTGTATTTTGTTTGACATGGTTTCTTAAAAATACTCATGCATGAAGCATCTGCCTTTTATGGGTATTGTAAGTTGTAACAGCACCCACACATAGCCACAAAGATGAGTATTGGAACAGCATCCACGCACTCATGTTTTTTACTTCTTCCGTTCTCAAAAGTCTATCGCTTGTTAATAAGTTTATTTTTGAACGCGGCAAACTTTTGAGGACAAGTCCATGAAGTCTATAAAAATAAGGAGACATCTATGAAGTCTGACCATATATAAATGGTGTTATTATTCAAGTGAAATCAGCTTTCGTATAACTTATATATTTAAAAGTTTTATGGTTATTTATATTTAAAATAATTCACGAAGAAATGGAGAAAGCGGAAGGAGAGAGGAGCTGGGCTCGGGTCTCCATGTGAGAATACCGAATACGCAAAGCTGCGCTTCAATTTAGAATGGGCTCCGGCTTTAATTCTTACGTGATGGGCTCCAGTTAATCTTTGGGCCTTAATTCGATTGGACCTTGGGATAGACGGGAATATTCTCGTGTACTCCCTTCGGTGTACAAAAAATTGTCGTTTTGGACATGTTCTCGCATATCAAGGAAGCATTAAATAAATTTCTTTCTTTTATAATACAACTCTACTTAGTGGTCTGAGTGGTCTCCTTCATGTTTTTCCAGCTAGTCTGATGCAAGTTTGATTCCTAGGTACACATTACCCCATTTTTTACACCATTTTCCATGGCATGCAGTGTAAAACGACAATTTTTTGTGCACTCTTAGCTCTAGTGTAGAACGACAATATTTTGTACACTGGAGGGAGTACGTACGTAGCACTAAGAAATCTCCCACGCGCTCTCAAGTCTCAACCTAATAGGCCAATCTGTAACTATTTAGCATTCGTCATAAGCAAATTTAATGAAATCATGATCCTAGAGTATAGTGCACAAAAAAGTTATCTGCAGACACGTTGTCAAACGGACTGTAAAATCTCTGCACCTCGGCTTCTCGGCTACGCTGACGCCGTATGAGTAGACGACGATGACGATGATGAGTGGCGACGAATTCCAGCACCGGTGAGAACACGCCGTGCGCGTGGCCGCATGGACGTCGTCCATCGCGCAGTACTGTGCAGGTGTGCCTGGTTGGTCGTTGGTGTCCTCTTCCTTTTATTAATCCGGCAACGCGACGTACGCATTCCTGGATCGCCGTTGGTGTCGAGTTAGTTCCACTACGAATCATGGGCATGCGGCGTGCCCGGCATGCGTATGCGGAACCGGGGATCACAAAACAGCATGGAGGCTCGGAGGTGCTGATCGTGAGTTGCCGGCTCGGAACAGCAGCAACGACAAGTGAATGCCACCGAGATCGATCCAGCCGGCGCCCGGCGGGCACCTGGTTAATACCGGCCGATAATTACGAGCGTCACGACACGTCGAAACCCACTTGGTTTTGGTTATATATATACTGTAGTACTTTGATCGTCTGCAATTACGAGGCCATCGATCGGCACCACGATCACTACGCGGGCGCACGTACAGGCAGTCATCAGCTCATTGACACCGTACGTGCATTTTTCTACGTAATCACCTTAATCGACACCTCAAAAGGCGTACTTATACGTACTGACCTTAATTAATCCTGCACACCCGAGCTCGCGCGGTGGCGTTGCCGCGTTGTCGGTTCGGTCCTCCCCCGCCCCCTCGGACTCAACGCGCATCTCGAACCTGAGTTGCACCGTGTCTGGACCGTGAAAGCCGAAGCGTGGTGGTCCCTCCGTCCGTCCATCATCGGCCAGTAGGACGTACAGTGGAGGTTTTCTAATGAAAATTCTGGATTTGTAAAGTACTCCTTCCGTTCTCATAAATTTGTCGTTTTGTAGTTCATTTTTGAACTACAAAGTCAAGTTTATGGAGATGAAAGGAGTACGTAAGAAGTTGTAATCTGATGCTGAGTCGTCTGATGAATGAACAGAGTTTGACTGAAACCTTTGGTCCTGCCAACCCCCCGATCAACGAACAAACAATCAAGAGTCGAATTTTCGCCGCCTACCGTTCGCCACCGCGACGCGATCCGCCACGCTCCCACGTGACCGCCGCAGCTTCCACGGAATTTTTCCACGCCCCCACCAAAACCAACTCCCACTCCCAGCGCAGCGCAGCGCAGCGTAGGCGGGACACCTAAAAAAAATCGCTTCTCCACGCGGCGGTCGGCGTCCGGCCACGCCCCTTACCGCCTCCCGCGCAAGCGCGAAAGAGACAACGGCCGCCGGCGCCCGATCAGAAGCAGCCGAAATTCCCCGCGAACCGAGACCGAGTGGAAGCCAGTATCGTGATGCGAGGAAGAAAAAAAAAACAGAGAGGAAACAGGGAAGCCTCCGGCGTTGACCGCATCGCGTCGCACGCGGCCGGCCTCGGCGGCAGGGTCCAAACCTAACCAAGCGCACGACCCACGCGTCCACGGCCCGCCATCTGCGGCCTCGCCTCGCGTCGCCCGCGCCATGCAATGCAGCTAAACAAATCCCTCCACTGTGACTCGCTGCCTCTTCTCCCTTCCATGTTGCGCCGGGCCAGGGCCACCACCTCCTCCTCCTTCTAATTCGGTTCCCCTCTGACACAACGCCTGTCTCATTTCCCTCGGAGTCCGCGCCGCCTCTCTCCCTCCCCCACCGCGTGCTGCCAGAGATGCTGTCCGCCAGACCGAGGTGAGAACGCACGCACGCGCCTTCCTTTTCCTTCCTTCCTTCCTTATAGATACTACAGTAGTACTAGTAGATCCTTCTTTTCCGGCTGCTTCTCCCCACTTCCCCATTCCCTCCCCAGTCCTCCCTGTTCTGTGCTCTCTCTTAATTGTTTGACTATTTATTAGTCCCCCGCGATTCGATTTGATGACCTGGGATTCGCCGCGCAGATCCGAGGCCGGCCTCCTCAGGACCGCCGCCTCCGTTTCCAGCAGCAGCAGCAGGGAGACCAAGACGCAGCAGTCCCCTCGTCTCCTCCTCCAGCGGAGCCGCTCGTCCGCCACCGGCAACGGCTCCTCCTCGTCCAAGGCGTCGCCGCCGTCCCCGGAGGAGGTACACGTTACGTGACGCGACGTTACGTTATTACGACCAAAGCCGATGCCTTTTTGTTCTGGCGCGCGATCGGAGTGAGCGAGTTGTTTCTCCTCCTGAGTCCTGACGACGGTGCTCCTCGGTGTTTTTTTTTTGTTGTCCGGCAGAGACGTCGCGGTGGCGCGATGCAGCAGCGCGTGGCGCAGATGGAGGAGGAGCTCGGAAGGGAGCGGGAGGAGAAGGCGCGGGCGGTGAGGGAGCTCGAGGAGCTGAGGAGGGACGGCGCCGACAAGTTGCGGCGCCTGGAGCGGGAGGTGGAGATGTCCAAGGAGTCGGAGCGCAGGATGCTCGAGTCGCTGATATACCAGACCAAGCAGCTGGAGCAGACCAAGATCTCGCTCGAGGAGGCCAAGCTGGAGATCGCCACGCTGCGGCAGCAGGCCAACAAGAGCCTCGACTTGGCGAGCCGGCGCGGCGTGGAGCAGAGGAGCGTCAAGGACCTCCTCGTGTTCGGCGGCGGCGCGGACGACGAGGAGGTCAGGCTCCTGCGCGGCGAGCTCCGGACGGCGATGCAGGGCGAGGAGAGGAGCCGGAAGGCCGCGGACGATCTCTCCGTCGCGCTCTCCGACGTCACCATGGAGGCCAAGCAGGTCAAGCTCTGGCTCTCCGAGGTGCAGACGGAGCTGGAGGCCGCCAACGCCGAGTCCGACCGCCTGCGCGGGGAGCTGGCCGCCGCGGAGGCGAGGCTCCGCGCCGCGTCCGACGAGCGCGACCGGTGCAGGCTCGAGGCCGAGGAGTCCGCGGCCGCGTGGGGCGACAAGGAGCGCGTGCTCCTCGACTGCGTGCGCGCGTCCGAGGAGGAGGCGAACCGGGAGCGCAAGGAGAACACCAAGCTCGTCGAGTCGCAGCGCGTGATCCGCGACGAGAACGCGCGGCTGCGCGACATCCTCAAGCAGGCCGTCGCCGAGGCCGGCGCCGTCAAGGACTCGCTCGAGCTCGCCAGGGGCGACAACGCGCGGCTCGACGCCGCCGTCGCCGAGAAGGACGCCGCGCTGCGGAGCCTCCGCCAGGAGTTCGAGTGCGTCAAGGTCAGCGAGGCCGCCGCGCAGGGCAGCCTCAAGGAGCTCAACAGCCTGCTCGCCGCCACGACCACCACGGCGTGCAGCACGCCCGCGTCCGCCAAGACCGCCCCCGCGCCCGGCTACGGCTACGGCTACGATCAGCAGCAGCTGTCCAATAACAACGGCAACAACAGCAGGAACGGTACACCGAAGGTGGCATCCCACCGGTGGCTGGCAGCAGAGAAGCCAAGGACGCCGAGCGGCCGCCGGAGGTTCTCCATCGGTGAGCCGGACAAGTTCAAGGGCTTCTTCTCGCAGTCGGCGCGGATGGGGAACCTGAACAACCCCAAGGAGCGGGTGTTCGCCTCCCTGAGCAACGTAGCTGATCTCAAGTCCGCTGCCGACGCCGCCATGGACGATTTCGACGACGACGGTGAGTTCGACCACATCGACGAAAGCCACTACAACGAGATGGATCATTCCATCCACTACAAGAAGAAGAGGCCGATATTCCGCAAGTTTGGAGACCTGTTCCGGAGGAAAAGCTTCTACAAGGCCAGTTTGCCGCCAGTGCACTCTTGAACTTTTCGTTGTATTAATCCTTGTAATTTTGTTCTGTTGTTCGTCTGAACACAAAAAGAGATTAAAGTTTATTCGTTCGTTCATACGTATTTCTTACTTTTTTTGTCCTGACATTTTAATCGCTGTTATTATATCATTCACTTTTGGTGCTGAAAGTTCCAACAGTTCGAAGTCACGTGGCTGATACGATGACCATAAAATCTGGAATCTGAAGGTGATGTAACGAGATTGGAAAAAAAGGATGCAACTTTGAATACGTTTCTAAGTAAACTTTGACATTTGACATTCTAGAACCTCAAATATCACGTCAATTTTTCATACGTCGGCATCTTCCAGGAAGAAGGGCGCATGCTAGGATCTGAATGTACTAAAACAAAAGCATGGAAAATAAATCTGCACAACATTGGGTCCTGTTTGGAACCAGCTAATTATTAGCTAGCTAATAATCTATTAGCTAGATGGAACCAACTAATTATTAGCTGAAGGTTGTTTAGAACACATACTTAATTATTTAGTTGATAGAGACAATTGATTGTAGTGTCACTGTTTTATTTTTGTTATCGTTTACTGCAACATACAAAATTATTTGACACTCTGACTATTTCATTCAAACAAAACTATACAAACTTGTGTAACAGTGATTCAAAATTGAGAGGGGCGACACGATTGGGAAGGGGCGCCGGGGCAGCAGCGCGATTCGGGAGGAGCTGTTGTTTTTGTTTCTGTAACGAGAGGAGAGGGGAAGGAGAGAGAGCATGGTTAGAATGGAGATTAGCTAACAATTAACTGAGATTAGGTGGTTGAAACAACTAATAAAATTATTGTTAGTTGAAGGTTAACTAATAATTAATTATACTATTAGATACCTATTTGAATCCATATAACTAATTTTTAGCAGCTAACAATAATCTCTAAAAGTTCCAAACAAGCCCTTTGTCTCCTTTGCCTGCGTGCCCATCCATGCAGTGTTGAAGGAACATACGATGAGAGATGCCATCTGCGGTTGTACGCATCCTTATTAGTCGTACATTGGCCTGTTGTTGCTTCCGTTCCATATCATGTCGCTGGTGTTTCTCGATGCGCCGACGACTGAGAGTAATTTAGTACTGCTGTTGACTACAAGACATCTTTCCATCAGTTGAATTTGTAAAGAGGCGTGCTTTGATGGCTCGCCACAGCAATCCTTTCAGTACAGGAAGCAACATATAATTTCAGCGGGTAGGTATTCATACCTCCAAAAGATCGCGTACTTACACCATATTAAGGAAAATCGGATCATAATTTAGTTGCATATAAGTAAAAAAAAGAGAGTTGCTAATTTTCATACGTCTGAAATTAACATCCCCTTTCAGTCACTGTTTAATCCTTCGGAACCCATTGATCTATTGCTGTGAAGCCGGGGAAAGAAAACAGAGCAGGAGATTCACTCTTTCTCCATCCTTGGTTTTTATCCGGCAAGTATGCTAGACACCGGGGTTTTCATAACGAGTCCCCACAATACATACGACCCAGACGGACGACCGTTCGAATTACTGAATCATGGACGGATTTCGCAAGTCAGATAATCTCGTAGTTTAGCAGCGGAACGCCCGGGTCGTACACCCAGCAGGTCGCGTGCATAATAGCAGTAGCATTTCCCTTTCGTGACAAATCGTCTAGAGAAAGGTCTACTTGGACTCTTCACACGAACGCAAAAACCACCGGTGCTCGCCGCTTCTGCTGCAACAGTGAATTGACGATGCAGCGAGCGAGCGAATCAGGGCGGGCGGGCGAGCTCCTGACGTTAACCGGTGCTTTCCACAGCCACAAGTAAAGATGAGCCACTTTCGGCGTCGGCAAAACGCTGGGACTGGGATGGGATCCTTGACAAAGAGTGCCCATTCCTGCACTCGGTTGTCCTGTTCTCTCAGGGGCTCGGAGCTTGTTTGGTTGCAACTGGATTGGAAGGAAATGGTGGTCATTGAATCCCGTTTAATCCCCTGCAATATCGAATCCACGTGAGGAGAGACGAACAGCCGAAACAGACCTCAGTTGACAGACCAGCATGAGCAGCAGCAGCAGCCCCGTGCCAATGAAAGAGTACAATTAAAGGTTTGGTGCAATCAAGCATTCATAATCATCAGATCTGCATCTTACAATTGTTACCTATGTTTATTTAACAACTCTCACCATCAGATAGAGATGTGGTGAAGAGAGTTAAATAAAAAGATGCACTAATCGTTGGATACAAATGCATTAGTTGAAAGTGGTTGATTGTACGATTGCACCAGACACCTGATTGTATTCGGGTAGCTCCCGGCAAGGAAAGCGGCCAAGTCCGTGCCATCATGAATCACGAGAACGCCGGCGCGGCGGTCAAGATACGGCGTTGTGAAGCCGCCATTTCCTTGAAAAAGATGGTTCAACTCGTTTGTCACTTGCGAGTACATTTTGCTGCTACACTGCAGTGCAGCTCGCTTGCGAGTATAGGATGATATAGCAGCTTTTCTTTTCCAGCCGAGCACGCCTCCGTCAAGCTCTGCTCTGGGCTCTGGCGGGCTTTGGATGTCAGCGGGAGACCAACGGAAAGCACATTTACTAGAAACTTGTCTCATCTGAAACGATAAACAGGCCACACTCCGGGACAACAAACTGAGACGGGTCAGCAGTACGCTGTGAACTCGGGACTCGGGAGTTTGGCGGTGTCGTCCCTGACTGACATACTGATCCGGAATTACTTGGATGTACTACTGTTTACATGGTCAAAACTGCAGTCCACAATACGGCCCATTCATAAGGCTGAGCTAATACGTTGCGAAAACACGCGATAAACATGGGGCCTCGGTTGGGCGGGAACCTTACGCCGAGGATGCTGGTGGACCTGGCATTGAAGGATTCAAAGCTTCAGTCAGCGGAAGCCGGAAGGTGGTGTAAGAGTAGGGAAGGTGAACAAAGGAGAGGACAACTCGGTCAGTCACGTTGCAGCAACAAAGGAAAGAGTAAAAAAGGGGTCAGCAAATGGTGGGTTGGTCAAGTACGTGGAAACAATTGGGATGAACGACCGGCAGCTCAGGCGTCAAAGTACGCGTAAACAACTGGAATAGTGGAATGGACGACTGGCCTGGTCAGGCTCAGTCATGGGTGAAAAAAGCAATGGCCTTATTAGCGCGTGCCGAAAGACTGCCGCTTTCAGGTCTTTTGAAACACGACTGCAGGTCTGCAGCCTTCTCGTGTCGATAGCCGCCATGTTTGCCAGCCTGCTACGCGCTGCCAACTAACCCTTTCGGTAAACGTTTCTGCCATTCCCATTCGATGGTACAGAACTGTGGCAAGCAGCAAGGCCAGCTTTGCTGAGAAACTCAAATAGCAGTTGATCCGAAGGAGCACCCAGTTATAGATGCTACCTTATGACAGCTAATTTAATTCAATTTAACAAAATTTTCTTGATTTAAACATCATATATTCTAAACATTAGATGCTTAAAAATGCACAGCATCTCATAACAGAATAACCCAAACCATTAGCACAATCTAGCATTATGACAGGTTAAATTCGAAGTTCAGATATGCTCATGATGCGTGAACGCATTTGGACAGCCGATTGTCTATTGCAGAGGCAGTGGGCCAATGAATATTTTTGTGTTCCATGCAGGCGCCTTGAAACGGCAGGGCATCTGTTCATCTCATGCCCGATGGTGAAACGCATCTGGTTGGAAATTAGCAACTGGGCAAAGCTTCCAAGTCTGAACCCAACACACTGAGTCGTGGAGTCTTCAGTTTATGACTGGTTGTCTGGTCTGTCAGCCAACATAAGAGGAAGTACAGGAAATGCGGTTCCCTCTCTTGCCATTGCTGTTGCTTGGACAATATGAAAAGAGCACAATGCAAGGATTTTCGACGACCAGAAGCAACTGGACATGCAGATCGTCGATTGCATCAAAGAAGAAGCCTACTTGTGGGTGCTAGCGGGGTGCAAGAGTTTGCTCTGTCTCACAGAGCAGGGGCAGCAGCCTAATGCCACCCTGCCCTCCCTTGTTTCAATTTAATTTGCATAGCTGCTGTATTTCTATTCCTATCTTTTCACTCTGTAACACCGCATATATGTCGTACGTGTAACTCTCTCCTTACTTATTAATGAAAACCGCTTGGTTTTTTCGAAAAAAGAAGTTCAGATATGCAAAAGCACAGACAACCATGAGGTGGATGGGTGAAACAAGCAGTTCACGGTGAATACTGAAAGCAAAATGTTCCAATCTAACACGGTGCCAGTGCTGCACCGTCAACCTACCGGCTACTACTACAAACCAGACATTAGAAGAACTATTCAGTGTCTGCAGCACCAACAGATGAGAAGCACCACAAGCACACCAGCCACTGCCAGCGACAGCGGAGAACTAAGCCCTCTCGCCACGGATCCTCCTAGCAAGCTGAATGTCCTTGGGCATGATGGTCACACGCTTGGCGTGGATGGCGCACAGGTTGGTGTCCTCGAAAAGACCCACAAGGTACGCCTCAGCAGCCTCCTGCAGAGCAAGCACTGCATGGCTCTGGAAACGCAGATCGGTCTGCACAAACAGAGCAGGTTGGAAGAATATTCATCATTTACCTGAAAAACACGTTGAATAGAGCACAGTAATGGATACTAGTATGAAAACCAAACGCCACCTTGAAATCCTGGGCAATCTCCCTAACAAGCCTCTGGAATGGGAGCTTCCTTATCAGCAGCTCAGTGCTCTTCTGGTACTTACGGATTTCACTGCAGAATCAAGCTTGGCATTTAGAGCTTGACAAAGCTGAAAGCACTGGAACAAATATCAAATCATTCTTAAAATATAATTACTGACCGAAGAGCAACAGTTCCAGGGCGGTAACGGTGAGGCTTCTTCACTCCCCCAGTTGTGGGTGCAGACTTACGGGCAGCCTGTTAGAACAAAATCCAGTTAAACTAGAATCGCACGAATCTACACAATATATTAAAGTCAAATAGAAACACATGAACTTGACAATTAACGAGTTTATGTTGGGACAAACCTTGGTGGCTAGCTGCTTCCTGGGAGCCTTTCCTCCAGTGGACTTGCGAGCAGTTTGCTTAGTACGAGCCATTAGTCAGACCTAAGTTCACCTATAAATACAGGTTTATGGTTAACACGAAACTATAAATTGTCCCTATAAATACAGGTTAAGAATTTGCTTAAGTTTCTCAGATTTCATCTTGCAGAATGGAGGACAAAAAGAATTATCTGCTTAAGCGAAATTACAGAAGACAACGTTCATGCTGCTTTCAGAATGTATAAAAGCTCTGTGAGTACCCGCCTCGACAAATCAAACGAAGCATGTACGCGAACTCTTCAAACATGGATACACTATGGCGCAGAGTAAACTACAAATTTACTGTAACTATTTGACAAGGCACATACCTCAAGTTTCTACCAAGTAATACAACCCCCAAATACCAGACCGGCATTTACCAGCAAGCCGGAAAATCCCCAACAAATAGACACAGGTAAGAGCAATTAAATACGAAATAAGCAAAACAAACTACAAATCTCACGAAACGATCACACAGACGCACCGCGCGCAAACCCTAATCGCGCTTGTTACCCAACCCGCGAAACCAGCCGCGGAAACGCGAGATCAGCACGTACGAATCAGCTACTAACCGGCACCGACAGGCCACATCAATCTACCAGATCGTAAAAGGATCGCGAGATCATGGATGGGTTACCTGGAGCGCCTCCCGAACCCGAAATCAGCCGCGAGAGGTGGTTGCGACGCGCGATTTTCCCCCAAACCTAGATGAAACTGGCAGCTGTTGGGTAGGCCGTTTTATATCCGGGAGGTGGGGCGGCCACGTGTTTAGGTTGGTTTGAACAACGAACGGCGGAGATCGGTTGCTTTTGTGCGTGTTCGAGCGCGATCGGACGTCTGAGAGCGGCGTGCCTGGGATGGTACGGATCGAGGCGGGTGAAACTAGCGCTCCTATTGGGTGAGACCCTGAAGATGCGGATCATTTTTTTTTACGGTGCCACACGTTTAGTACAGGGAGCGTCATTAGCTAGGTCAGGATTCGTTGGGGGCCCGTATTGGAATTCCCGGGCGGCCTCGGCCGTTCCACTTTACCATTCCTCGCCGAATGGAGCCCAGGCCCATGGACGAAATCCAAAGCCCAACCCAAACAGAAGCAGCAGCAATGCTCTGTTCTTCGCTTCTCCTGTCTAAAAAACTTCGAACGTGAAGTGCGAGAGCATTGTCAGACCCAGAACAATGCACGACAAACTCTACTCCCTCCGGACCTCTATTTTTCACCTCAGGATAACGAAATTTGTTCAAAAATGAACTGACCGTCCGTCCTAACATCAACAATAAAAAACTGGAGTTGTAATATATTTTCAACATCGGAAATTGGTTTGCAGCATATCATCGTCAGAACGGAGCACATCTTACCTCTGCTATCCGCACTTATTTCTTCTAAAACATAATCTATCATCTATACTTTCAACGTAGCATTTACTTTCTGCATGTTCACTCTGCACACTTACTTTATACTTCTATTACTCTACTCTATATTTACATTTCAGTAAATTTTACACTACACCACTGTGGAGGGTCTAAAACATTATCGCTAATCGACTGCAAGCTGCCACTGGTTGAGTGGTGACGTTATCACCAGTTAACTATCATCTGGGTCTGGCATTTAGTAAAACCTGGCTCTCACTCGGGTGACTCACCACGATATTATTATCTTAGATGTAGCTTCATGCCTGAATTAACTAAGCATGAAGAGGAGGCGAATCCGAATTTTATTTATCTTTTCTTAGCTGTGTCCTTTGTTTTCTAACCTCTGCAAGGACATGATGATTAGGGATTGAAGCATCTTTTGAGATGGCAGTATTCTCTGTTGCAACGAACCCCCATCTCTGGTCCAACTCACGCACATGGGAGGCAGGCAGGCAGGCAGGCAGCTGCACTGCAGAGCGCCGCAGCTAGCGGCCGCCCCGCGCGCAGCACCGTTCTGGTTCCCGCGAAATCCGCAGCTTATTTATAGTAACTTCCCACGCCTCTCTGGACGTCCTCCCACACTCCACGCTCGCTCACTGTCCCGAGCTCAGTCGGAGCAGCACCAAGGCAGGCGAGAAGCGACCCCAAGCTCCCCGCGCAATGGCCGCTTCTCACCTCGCCGTGCTCTCCGTGCTCGCCCTCCTCGCCGTGTCCGCCACGGCGCAGGCGCCCGCGGCCGCGCCCCAGGCCCTGGCCACCCCGCCGCCGGCGGTGGCGCCCCCGACCCCGGCCCCCGTCGCACCGCCCACCGCGGCGCCCGCGCCAGCGACCGCGGCGCCCGTGCCTTCCGCGTCCGCGCCGGCGCCCGAGGCCCCCGTGTCCTCCCCTCCCGCGCCCGCCCCCGACGCGTCCTCCCCCGCGCCGTCCACCCCGGACAGCGGCGCGGCCGGCCTCCGCCCCGCATTCGCCTTCGCCGCCGTCGCCGTCGCGGCCATCTACGCCTTCTAGAGGATGACCCGCCGGTCTCTCGTTCTCTTCCGTATCTTGACCGTTTTGTCGATTCTTGCCAATTTTTTTTACCTCTAGTTCTATTTTTTTTCCACACAATGGTGTACCTCTTTTCCGTATGAACTGTTGTAATTATGATCATTGATTTAATTTAAACCCATTTCGATATTCTTATTTTAGTTGAGTTAATTCTGCTTGATGCGATAGCGTGCGTAGAACCTTTACTTGTACCTCCCCAAATTTAACGAACAGATGCCAAATTTACATCAGTATCTGAATCTAAAACCCTGACGATTATCGTAACGCAACGATCAGTCAAACACAAGTGAGCTGCTCAGTGATGCTGCAGAATTCCTCATTGGGAGAAAAAACACAAGAACCACGCAGTGCACAGTAGATGTTCCGGCTCTTTGCGCTGGCGGGCCACGAGCCCACGATCCAGACGGCGCCATGAGTGAAGGCTTTGCGAGTAGTGGCAGGTAGGGCCGCGCCATGTCCAGGCTGGTCGGACCGAGCAGGCGACAGCTGGGGGCCGCCGCCGCGCCATGGCGCAAGGAGAGAGAGAGAGAACGGAGCATGTGCAGCTGTGGGTTGCGTTCGCGGGAAAGCACGTGGCAGTAGGACGCGGTGCCGGCGCTGCACCCCATGTGGAACGGCCGCACCGAACGTTTCTCCATCCGGCCGTCGCGCGTCAGCGGCAACACGCAGGAAAAGTACGGTGCTGTCTCGTACTCTGGTTACAGCCGACCTGACCGTATGCGGCACGGCGTTTTCCGACCAATCTACAATTTCATTTCAGTGGCAGAGCAAAATAACACAGAAGCAAGCGCTGCTTGTCGGCAAAGTACCGAGCAAATTCGGTTCACTGATGACTGTACAAGCACGCGATCTGAAAAGAAAAATATCAAAAGAGGTACGTAAATGGCAATGACATGGAACGCGCCATTTAACGATGAAAGAAACTACTTGCAGCTTCTGAACTTCGGCCAGGTTCAGATCTTTACGGTCACCATGCTGCATCACCCATTGCGTCTACTTTACTACTGACTACAGGTATCAATTTGTTTTGTGATAATGGGTTCCAGACAACGGCAGGCACAGTTTCTGCTATGCTGAACCAGCCGAATAGTCAAGTCAGATGTCTGATACTTATGTCAACCTAACCATGTTGATGTTGATGTACACATCAGAAAATCAACTAAAGGACGATTGATGCCATGAGCAACTAAAAAGGTGTTCTGTCTTCTAAAAGAAATATATCCAGTTCAAATGAACCATGTGTTGCATGAAAAATTGACATCTCATGGTATTGGCATTGCCAAGGAAAACAACTCAAAACGTCCATCCTCAACATTCTTTTCAGGATTCAATGAAACCTGGAAGCGGAACGGACTGTTCTTGCCCAACAGGCATTTGACCATAATAAGCCAAATGAGATGGAAATTAGGCTTCTGTTGGGCTTTTCTCCTTTTTGCTATCCCATTGTCGCCAGCATTCTCCATTATACCAGATGTCCTCAAATTACCAGACTCAAAGGTCTCTGACAGCATGCATTGTTGGCTCCTGTAGCATTCAGACACATCATCCGCAACGATATTGGCAAATAAGATCTCAGCAGCTTTATTTCTTACAAGCAGAGGAACCTGTCCAGATTGGTCACAGACATATATCTGCATATCATGGCAAGATTATCATTAGAAATTCCTGTTCAATCGAAAAGAATTGTTCATGCTGGGTGACATCTCACCATAAATGGCTTGTATATCTGTCCAGGAACATGTAGATATTTTGGGTTATTGGGACAATCAATTCCAGAAGTGTTTTTGCGTTGAAATTTCCTGCACAGACATTCATTATATCACCAAAAAAAGAAATGTAGTTCTTGATGCAAGAAGATAACGACATGGCTAAGGTGCATACTTCTGATACAGAGGTGAACCACATAACTTGCATCCGGCAGTAATGAAATCTCTAACAATATCATCATTTTCCTTCAAAGAATGTCTGTCAATGACTGACGATTTCCCCTTCTGGTGGGAGGTCGGAGAACTCAACAAAACTACCTTGCTTATACATGCCAAGATATTCACATTACATGATTTGCTCTTACATAGTAGTTCTGATATGGACAGGATGTCCGTTGATTCATTTTCAGTTACTTCTTTCCAGTTCTTCGATATCACCTGCAAATGTGGCACACTAATGTAGGAGTTTTATTACATTGTTATTATCCCAAACAACATACAATGATGAATGTTACCAATAATACAAACTGATCTTGGACCTATATCAATATGAAATTTATCAAATAAGAATCACTGCTGCACTGAAATTGTGGTTGATTTTTTTCATTCATAATGATTGTAATTGAAAGGTAAGATGAAGGCAAAATTGGGTCTCCAGGCAACATAGGAACACGAAAGCCACACAAAGGATTTTGCCAACTCAGTGGTTAAGTCTCTAAAAGAGAATGTAAGGGCATGGAAGTAGATATAGGTATGCAGTTTAATATCTTATCCCAGACTCGAAGTTAAACTGAATGGTGTTATTTTAGCACATTATACCTGATGATGACTTTCCCTATGAGCACATTTTGTGTGTGCGATCCACTCTGCCACTCTTTTTAACTTAGATCTTGTAGCATCCCCCACTTTGCAACTACTTATTAGTTCAGTTATTCCTAGAAAAGAGTACCTTCTAAGTTACACTGAATAAATACTTTATCAAGGGCAGATGTCAGCTGAGAAACTTGAAAAGGAAAAGGAACCAAAATAAATAAAATTGTAAATTCTTGATAGCAGGCTACCCGAAAGTTAGATGAATGATGAATCAACTTAGCAGGAAAGGTTCTTGCACAGAGGGAACAGCTCAAAGAAAGTCCAACAAATAAAAAGACTATAACACGAGAAAGAAGCGGGGTTTTTAAAAATCGGCAAGCTGAAGCTATTATAGCTGCACAGTCTAGTAAGCACTTGTTATGAGCAACAACAATTTACTCTAACGTACAGGACTACATTTCAACCGACGACAGTTTCAACAAAGCCCTCGGCCACTAACTGTTACTAGACTAGAGGATGCATATATTGTATTGGTGAGAGAAACTAGGACACAATTTATTTTTTAGCAGAAAATTATAAAGATGCGTGCCGAAAAATCATATGTGAAGGCCTGAAGGGCCATGAAGAAATGCAAGTATATACCTTCAGAATCCTTCAAGTCTTTCGAGTTCAACAATACTTGGAATGCAGATTCCTGCGAAGCTCTTCCCTCCAGACCATTCCTAAATTCTATTATCTTAATATCTGGAACAAAAAAACAAGGAGCTTCAGATACGGAGTGGACAAGAGCAGCTTGTGTTGGCATACACATAAGCTAGATGAATTGACAGAGTTTGAACGAAATATTTAAATAAACTGAGATAATAGAACGAAAACAATCTAAATGGTTTCTCGCTATGATGACTTGTTCAAATAACAGTAAACAATTTAGCGTGTTGATCTGAAATGGAGCACTTTCATGATAACGAGAAAAAAAGAACAACTAAGAGTCGAATTCGAGGCCATGTTTGGCACAACTTATGCTCCAGCTTCTTTATAAAAATAAGTTGAATGTGTGTCAAACAGAAAAATTCTGTAACAGCTTATTAGTTCAGCTGCTTCTTAGAATGAACTAAAACAAAGACATAAGTAAAAGCTGCTTTTCACCAGCTTTTTAAATAAGCTGCTTTTATAACAAGTTCCAGCTGTGCCAAACAGGGTCTGAGAAGGTACGGTTTGTGATACTTACTCTGCAGCAGTAAGACATCACCAGCGACTATGGTTGAACTATGCTTGGATGACCACAGAGAGACACTGAAGCTCGACCGAGTATCGTCCCTGACTTCGAGAATGATTTTCTCATACGTCCTGCCGGTTGCAGCGTTTTGTTCCTGGAAAGGGAGAGGAAGAGACGTGGCAACGATTTGAGTTGATATGTATGTGTAATGAACCACCCATCGCCTCACATATTCGACCCCGAAATACAGCCCCCGACTAGCGTAGGGCTCGGCGTACGGTCGCGGGTTATTACCTGGTGGTGCAAGACGCGACGAACGGTCGCCAGAAGCTGCACGAATCCGCCGACGTGCTCGGCGGCCGCGGCGAGGTCGATCAGTGGGCCGTACCAGCTCACAACCGTCGCCATGGTATGGTACCGCCGCCGAAGATTAGCCTAGGACTTCGTACCACCGAGCTTTGGCGGTGTACCTGGAACCCTCCCTCCTGCTACGCCTTCGCAGGCCGCCACCGGCGCCGGCGGGGAAGCAGTGGCGCGGTGGCTGCCGCGCCGCCGGTTGCCGGTAGGGTCGAAACGACGGGGAACAAAACACGGGCCGCGGTGGGCTTGCGGCGGGGGAGCAGGCTTCAGATCGGGTCGCCTTTGGGGCCAGCGCAACCAGAATTGCTCGGCCCAGTGATTCTGCTGACCGAGTCGAATTCTTTACCAACTAGAGCCACGTCACTGTTCCAGCACCGTCCCGTCCCGTCCCCTCAGGTCAAAAGAGGATTAAACGGGGGATGATAAAAGCAAGGACTGTCTAGATAGGAGCGGCTGAATTTGGGTTTAATTTCAGGCGTTCTTAAATAAGTCTCATTATAGCTTATTCTTATTCCCTCCATCCCATAAAAAAATTCGTTTTAGACATGTTTTAGGATACCAAGGAGTGATTAATTTCATTTTATTTTTCCCTGCTTACCCTTATTAAATAGCATTGTGTGTTTTAATGTAACAATTAACACTTCGTCTGTGATTGGCTACTGCGTCGAATTCACAACGAAGCGGTGCGAGTTCGAACCCTGCTCGCGATAGTAGTGGTAGTGCTTTTTTCTGGCTGCTGGCAGCGCCATGCATGCTGCATGCATGCTTTTTTCCATGCACGTTGCAGTTTCTGTTGGTTGTTTTTTGCCTACGCGCCTTTCTTTTTGGCTTGCTTTTTTTCTGCCTGCTGGCGCGCCATGCGTGCTGCATGCATGCTTTTTTCCCTGCGCGTAGCAGTTTCTGTTGGTCGTTTTTTTGCCTGCGCTCCTTTCTTTTTGGCTTGCCTTTTTCCCCTGCGCGCGTAGCAGCTTCTGGTGGATTTTTGCCTGCGCGGTCCTTACATTGCGCGCCTTTCTTTTTGGTTTGCTTTTTTTTTGCTGCGCGCGTAGCAGTTTCTGGTGGCTTTTTGCCGCGGTGCTGCATGCCGCGGTACTGGAAACGAAGAGTCTGACGGGGTATAATCGTCTAAACTCAGCCTGTAGTCAGTAAAACGAACTGTATTTTGGGAACACTAGCAGCTTCCAAAACGAATTTTTTTATGGGATGGAGGGAGTAATGATTAAGAATAAGTTCTTACAGTCAACAGTTGACTCTTATAATTAATAAGACTAAGAATTCTTTTATGATCTATATATTGTTCAATCGATTATTAATAACTAAAATAAATTGTACAATTAACAACAGAATTAAATCACTTCTTGGTCGCCATCCTCGGTCCTCGCCAGGTCCGCCGTCCCATGAAATCACTCAGTCTCCTGTAAAATACTACTAGCATTTCCTTAAAAGCAAAGTTATCTCTTTGCCCGCCACTCCGCGACAAAAAGATTACTCCCCCATCCACCACGACAGCGACGAGCCACTGGCCAGACGTCCCCGCCCGAGTTTTTCAACGCGCTCAGTCCAACCAACCAGCTTGGCCAGTGGCCACCAACCATCCAAGCCAGCGGGGAGTGGCGGCCATCCCCCGGTCTACGCACCGCCGTGCCGTGCTAGTCCGCTCCCCGTTCACGGAAAAAAAAAACTAAGAACGAGATTCGCACGCATCCCAAGCCGATCTTCCTCCCACTTTCCCCCGTCTCCGCCTCCGTCAGCAGCAAGCGCCGCGGGCCGATGCCCCATCCGCCGGTCTGACGCGGCGCGACCACCGGCAAACGATGCGGCGGCTCCGAGGCCGGAGGCTCCACCCGGAGTCAGGCCAGGGCGACCGGTACTGCGACGCGGACGACTGCTCGCCGCCGCCTCCTGCCTTGCCACTCGCCCCGGCCCCGGCACCCCAGCCCAGCGGTCGTGCTTCGCCCGGACCGTGCCCGCCTGATTTCGCGCCGTCGCCTGCTCCCGTCCCTACCGCCTCCTGGGGCAGGAGGGAGCAGGGACGGGTACGCGGGTACGGCTCCCCGCCCGGCGGCGGCGGCGACCACAACCGCCGCCTTGTCACTTACGCTCTCGTCGCCGTCGCCGCGGTCGCCTTCGTCTCGCTGATCCTCCTCGGCGTCTCGGTCGTCGTGCGGCGCCGGCAGGTGCGGCGGAGGCGTCAGGCGCTCCTCGCGGCACCCGCCGCGGCCCCGGCCGCGCCGACAGACGCAGACGACCCCGGGGACGGCGGCGGCGGCGGCGGCGGCGGCGGAGGCAGGGTGGTGCACCACGTCTGGTACATCCGCACCCTGGGGCTCGAGGAGGCGGCGATCAGCTCCATCGCCGCGACGCGGTACCGTGCCGGGGCGGGGCTCCTGGGCGCGACGGACTGCACCGTCTGCCTCGGCGAGTTCCAGGACGGCGAGCTCGTGCGACTGCTGCCCAAGTGCGGCCACGCGTTCCACGTACCCTGCATCGACACCTGGCTCCGCGCCCACGTCAACTGCCCTCTCTGCCGCTCCGACGTCCTCGACCCCGCTTTCACGACCGACGCCGGAGGTGGCGCCGAGTCCAGTTCCGCTCCGCCAGCTGATCCAGATGACGATAGCTACGCCGCAGTAGCAGATCTAACGGATGCGACGAGCGAAGCAACGGCGGAGTACGACGAACAAGAGGAGGATTACCATCCAGAAGCCTCATCCGCAGAAGAGGACCCGCAAGAGCAACCCAGCTTGCCGGAGCCGCCGCAGCTCCCCCGCCCGCTGCCACATAACGTGCGGCGCGCGGCGTCCATGGACGCGGCGATAATGTCAACCGCGGCAGACGTCGCCGCGGCGTTGGAGCGATTGCCGGGGGCAGCTTCTGAAGGGGAGCAGAGTGGCAGGCGGAAGAGTGGGCCTGGTACTTCCTCCGTGAAGGCATCCGGTTCCGGGCACGGGAGCAACCTCGGCACCGACCGGCCAGCTTCTGCCGGTATCCCGAGATCGTTCTTCTCGCGGCATTGTCGTGCTCGGAGCTCGGTGCTGCCGTTGTGAAGATGGTGCTGAGATCCGGAGCCAAATTTTGCTTGTTGCTGATAATGCCTACTATTCCCCATGATCAACGGCGTAATATATGCTATACTGTACGTAGTAAAAGCTTGTACTCTCAAAACCGAGGTTTACAAGTTGAGAACCCAATGTGGTAAATGAAAGTCTACAATCGAGAAATGCATTCTGCATCAACATGCACACTGTACATTTGTGTTGTTATCTGCACTTCGAATCCAAGAGTATACATGATGTTTATTCTGTTCTTGCTCTCCTTCGAGTGGAATTACGAACATAGATATGAGATATTCCTGAGGACTTTTTTGTTTATGTCATTTTTTGCCAAATTAAAATGGAAAAGAGCATGCACAAGTTGTCCAAGTTCTTTTATAAGTAATTTAAATGTTGTTATGCCTAAAGCTATTATTTATTTTACTTTTATTTGGCCGAATGTTTTTCTATCCGTCCGATTAACGTGAAGGCCTCAAAATGAGTCTCCAATCAATAAATATAAGATTGTCGATGAATGGAACATAGCCTATGTACTCAGTCGGATCCCGGGTCGGAGTCCATAGTGGCGACAGCCTGGCAGGCCTCAGGCGGAAGCGTGGGACCGGGTCCGGTTTCGGCAATTGGAGCATCCTCATCAGTCCCCGGCAACGCACTGGCTCCAGTTTGGACGGGGAACTGATCGCTGCGGCGCAAAAGGTAGTGATGGGGGGCCAGCTAGCCTGCAACGCTATTGATCCAATGCTGTTTCAGGTGAGTACATAGCCTAGGTCAGCTTGATCGTTCACACATCGCCAACCTAAAAAAACCAAGCGGCCAAGCGACAGCTCGACTGTGCTGTTAGCCTGTTGCGTGCACGATGACGATTCGGTCGTTAACGGGCGGCCTGATACAGTTCAGTGGTGGCCTGGCGTACGTCCTCACCTGGTTTCGGCTTGTTCTGGCACGAAACGTGTCTTGATTCTGTATCAGCCTGATTCCGCGAAGTGTGCTTGGTACAGTTCAGCTTGTATATCGACGTCAGCCACGACGACGGGCGACGATCTGACGGAACCGAAGTGTCGTCGGGCGTAGCCGCAACGACAGCACACAGAACCGTGCCTTTGTCTTCTTATATCCTCTGGTTTCTTTGCGCCAGTGACGAGTGCCCAGCGGATAAGCCTTCCCCGATAAGTATTTATGTACGCGCGCTACGAATCTGCCAAAGTCAGGTTGACGCGGACCAAAATAAACTACAGCGGAAAAGAGTTGCTATCGAAAAGAACCTCGTAAAGAATGATTTAAAGGGTGGCACGACAGCGCAATGGCCTCAGCTTTGAGACTATCCGCATGAGCGTACTCTAAAGTATACTTTATACACTATTCTTCTTCAGCTTTTACAATACGTACTCTAAATTACACTGCGAAACAGTGTATTCAGTATGCTTTACAGTACATCAACGCGGATAGTCTGAGCTCGGCCTCGAAGTGCTCCTGCCACTACCGTCGAATCCTGACAAAAACAAAGGATATCATCTCCAAATCAACACAAAAAGAAAACGCTATCGGATTCGTAAAGAACGGCGGCAAAGATCAACGAGATGCAGACAAAAACAAACGCTATCTATCAGCTCTTCGGCCCTGTCAATTTTCAGTCCACGAAATCTACAAGCCAGACAATTTCGCTTTGCAAAGAGTCATAACAGTCAGAAAAATTCAGGCACCTGTCATGAGATATTCCTACACAATGTTGTCGTTTTTTTTAAAAAAAAAGAGTGAAAAAAGAGTGGAAAACGCACAACGTATCTACTACTCCCTTCGTCTTCATAAACTTGTCGTTTTGTAGTTCATTTTTTGAACTATAAAACGACAAATTCATGAGTACGGAAGGGTACGTACTAGTTTGTACAGTCAAGCGTTCAGGCGACTGTGGCGCCCGCCGTCGGAGGGGGTGTAAATTGCAATTACGGCCGCCCCACCGCCGTTGGCGAGGCCGCGTCCTTTCTGCCCGACTCGCCGGTGTCCCTCCCGCGCCTCGTCGATCCGTCCCACCCCTTCCGCACAGAGCCGTCGCCTCCGCCCCGCGCCCACGACACGGTCCTGGCCAAGAACGCGTGCCACCGACGCGCGCCGTGGCTGCTCCCGCCGCCGCCTCCCGTGTTGCCGTTGCCGGAGCTTCCCCCCGCTCCCGCGCGGCGTCCGCCCCTCGAGCTCCCCTCGGGGCTCATGCCCGAGAGGTTGACCAGGCTCGTGGCGTGCCGGAGCCGGCGGGACCTGAGGACCTCCTCCCGGACGTGTGCCGGCAGCCGCAGCGTGAACCTCTCGCGGTCGCTTTCATCACAGGCGGCGGCGGCGGCCGCCTGCCCGTCGAGCGAGTGCGACCGCAGCATCCTCGCGGCCCGCCGCAGCATCTCCAGCTCCTTGGCCTCCTCCTCCCTCTCGCCCTCGTCGCTTTCATCCGCGTCGTCGATCACCGGTATACACACGGCCTCCGGAGGCGGCGCCGGCGGAGGCTGGCGCTGCCCCTGCTCCGGCGACGGGGGCGCCACCGCCTCCGGCGGCGGCGGCGGCGGCGGCTTCTCGAGGTTGGCGCGGCACAGCGGGCACGTGACCCGCGCCCGGAGCCAGGGGTCGATGCACTCCGGGTGGAAGGCGTGGGAGCAGTGCGGCAGCAGCAGGCGGAGGTCGTCGCCGTCCTCGAACGACGCGAGGCACACGGCGCACTCCAGCACGCCCTTGCCGATCTTGTGCGCCGCGATCTCCCTGTACCGCACGATCGGGAACGTGGCCACCACCGCGGGATCCAGCCCGCGCTTCCCCCTCCTGGATGGCCCGCCCGCCGCCACCGCCGCCGCCGACCCGTACGAGCCGGGGTCGCGGAGGCGGCACTGGTTGATGTACGCGCAGAGGAAGAGCAGGAAGAATAACACGCTGATGGCCACCGTGATCACCGTCGACGTGGCGCGCCCTAACGGAGGAGGAGGAGGAGGAGCCACGGACGGGGTCGGAGACTGCGCGTCGCCGACAGCGACGAGGCAGAGGACGAGGAGCAGCTCCCGCGTCCCCATCGCGCGCCGAACTGGAACTGGACACCACCCGGTCTGGTCTGCCGCTTTGACGACACGAGGAACTGGTGTCTGCTAGTGGTGGTGGTGGGGATGCCGAATTGGCGAGTTGCCCACCTCGGGATCTCTGAGCTGCTGAGCTAGCCCCGTCGTTTAACTTTGCCGAAGCCGACCCTCTCCAATTCTCTTTCTTTTCTACTACTCCCTCCTTTCTTAAAAGATTGTCACCTTTTAGTTCATTTTTGAACTAGAAGATGACAATCTTTTGAGAAAGGAGGGAGTACATCTGGAGTGGCCCTGTTTGACTCCTTTCCGCGCGACGCAGACACACAGTGCAGCTCTGACGAGGACACGCGGTGCAACGAGATGCAGTGGAAGCACTCGTTTATATCTGCACGAGCTAACAACGGATGCCAAGCGTTTGACAATTGACATGGCGAATGTCTCCAAGTTTTGCGAGCTTATCATTCAGAGTAGGAAGACACGATGACGAAAGGCAGCGTTGGAAAGCACTGGAAAGACTTGAAAACGGCCTATGTATGGACTCCAACAGGTCTGTCCACGGACAATCGCGTCTCGGGAGCCTGAAGCAAATCTTGCCCAGTTCACGGCCCACAGACATCACTAGAAAATAACAGTTCAAAACGCGCAAGAGGAAGCTTGTCATGTATCATCATCGGATGGCCTCTTCGGGATCTTCCTCTGCGGTGAGTCTAGGAGCAGGGGGTTCGTTGCTAGGGGGTGCTGAAGACCTTCCTCCCTCCTCGGTGAGCATTCCCGGAGCAGGACCACCCTCCCCACCACCCACTCTCTCTTCTGCCGTCGCCTCCCTTGTTCCGGGTGATCCTGCCTGGGGTTCTTGCTCTGGTGATCTGTGCCTGGATCTTGTCTCTCCTCGGGCCCCCGGCGGTTCCCCTCGCCGACTCGTCTGCTGTCGTCCCTGTCGAGGCGCCTCTAGCCGCTGCCAAATCCTTGTCCCTTCTTCCCATTCTGGATGAGGTTCTCTCTGAGTCTGAGGATGAGGGCCCCCCTTCGGCTCCCTCCCTCCCCCTTTCCGGCGGCGTGCCGTTTGCTGCTGCCGCTTCCTCACCATCCCTCCTGTCGCCGGAGCCTGTTGCTGCGCCTGTTGATCGATCCATGGCAGAACCTTCCTGTGGTCGGATCGAGCGGTGCCAAACCTTGCAGGGCGGCCCTTCCTGCTGCGCCGTGCCTGCAACCAGGGTGCGTCAATCCTCGGACCGGTTCCCAAGGCTGGGACCCACCTCACGGGTCGTCCCGCCCCATCTGGCGAGATTCGGGCAGAGGGAAATCTTGCTGACGGATGGACTGTCGTCAGACGCAGGAAACCAGCTCCGCGGCGGGGTATGGGCGCGCCGAAAGCCTGGCAACCAGCTCCACGGCGCGTCCAGTTCGATCGCCGTGCGCCGAAAGCTGTGCAAGGACCCGTCCAATCGTCGGATTTTCGCGATTTTCTTCGGGGGCGCTGCTACAGGTGCCTGTCCTTTGGTCATGTGGCGGCTTCGCGTCGTGACCCGGCGCGCTGCTGGTCTTGCATGCGCTTGGGCCATCGGTCCAACCTTTGTCACATGCCTAAGGGAGCAAATGGCAAAAGGGCCATCCATCCCTGCCTATTTATTGCGCCTCCAGCCTCTGAGGTGGCCATACCCAAGCCGCCCACTCTTCCTCCCCCTCCTTCGAGCGTGTCGCCGTTGCGAACCTTTGCTGCTGTGGTCGCCGACATGCCTCGCAACACTGCGCTTGGGCCACCAGTGACGGGATCCCCAGCTCTCCGCCCAGTGGGGGGACACTGTGCTCTCGTCGCCAACGGCTTCATGACGACCGAGCTGCTGCGGTTGCGCCGCCAAGCCGTTGTCTTGGCGCCTAGGGAGGGCCGAAGTCGGGCCTCGCCTAGAGAGATTACGGCGACCATTCACCACCTCCTAGAAATTCCGCACTGGGCCTTCATTGTCTCCTTTCATGGTGCGGGAGAGTTCTTGATCTGGTTTCGAAGGCCTGAATTTCGGGACGTGGCGTTGCAGGCGGGAGCCCTCCCGTTGCCGGATGGCAACCTCTTCTTTCGGCCTTGGCTCTTTGGCCCAGGCATGGAGGCCGAAGGGTGGTTTTTCCACGTGAAGATTTACATTGAAAATCTCCCAGCTCATGTTTGGACGGCCGAAGGCATCCGTCAGGTACTAGGTGATATTGTTCTCTTTGATCACTTTGACGCTGCTACTTTCCACCAGGAGCGGTCCGACATTTGTGGAATCGTCGGGTGGATGAAGAATCCAAGCTTGCTGCCTGTGTCGAAGGTTGTGACCTTCTTCATGGGAAGTGATGGGCGGTCTGGGCGGGATGACGCCCCTCCCCCGGAGCCGATCAACCGACCGGCGGTTGAACCGCCGGCTGGTCTACGGTCTGAGATCATCATTCACCTCGACCACTACTACGACTACACCCCGGTCGCCCCCGACTCACCGGACTCCTCGTCCTCAGGCGACACCTCAGAAGGACATTCCTCGGTGTCGTCCAACTCGTCGGGAGATGCCTTCCCCCGGTTCCAACATTTCCTGTGGACCCGAGGGGCAGTGGATACCCCCCGACCCGGAAACCCCCCTCCGCGCCGTCACAGGCGTCTCGACATCGAAGCGGAGCCTGTGGTCCCGGTGGGAGCCTATCCCCCAGCTGCGGGGCTGCGTCGCGGACGCTCCCCCCGTCGTTGTGCGCCGCTGCGGCGTGACTGTTCCATCTCCCCGCACCCCAGGCGTGCTCCTGTTCCTGCTGAAGACTCGATGCTCACATCGTTCATGCTGGCTTCTGAGATGATGCCACACCCTACCACCACCCTGGACCCAATGCTGGTGTAGGTGGCGGCACCTTTTCGACCCTGGGCGCCGCCCAGAATGGCGGCAGAGGCAACATCGGAGGACGCGCCCCAGAATGTACCTCAGGCTATGCCACGGGAGGTGGCGGGCCTCTTCAGCAAGTCCCCGGCTGGCCTACTGAAGCCTCCCCAGCCGGCGGGTCCAAAGCCGCGGGTGCGGCGCCCCCGTGCAACGTCTGCGGAACCGACCAAGAAGAGTGCAAGACAGGCTGACCTCAAGTCCACCACACCGGTGGCCCAAAGGGCGACGGAGCGCATTATCCGTCAGCTTGGACTCGTGGGCAAGGATGAGCCGATTGATGAAAAAGCTCTCAACTCTTATGCGGCCCTGTACAAGAAGTCGTTACCGGATCAGGCCGTTCAGGCGCTTCGTTGCCTCACAGGCTTGGTGAACCATGACCAGACGGCAGCCATGACGGTCACTGACACGAAGCATGCTTGTGTTGGCGCTTGTCTGTTATCGATGTTAGTCTCTGTTCGTTGTTTTTGTGTCAGTGAGGTGTTGCTGGTGGAGGATGATCCTTTCTTGGGGTTTAGGATGGTAACCGCCTCTTGGTGGTTTGGTGGTGTGCCCAATCTGTGGGAGTGTCTTCTGCGTTACTGGTATCGGGCCATTACCGTGACAGGCCCCTCTACCTCTTCCTGCCTACTTGTGATGGTGTGCTGTTTGGTTTTGTAAT
This sequence comes from Tuctoria greenei, assembly GCA_036927565.1. Taxonomy (NCBI): domain Eukaryota; kingdom Viridiplantae; phylum Streptophyta; class Magnoliopsida; order Poales; family Poaceae; genus Tuctoria; species Tuctoria greenei. The sequence goes on from JAYESD010000002.1 coordinate 286,886,453, forward strand.
GGATTTGAGTCTCAGAATTATCTGCTGGAATGTCCGAGGGCTCAACACCCCTGTTCGACGTGAGACAGTTCGCGCTCTTCTACACTACGAGGCCAACATTGGTGTGCCTCCAAGAAACAAAGCTTAACAATGTTGATAGTCGGTTGGCAAATGACATTTTGGGGCTAAGTTTCCCTTGCAACCTGCAACTTCCAGCAAATGGCACGAGAGGCGGGATCCTTCTTGCTTGGCATCCTAACCGAGCGGATGTCTCCGGGGCGCAAATTCACAACTATATCCTATCTGCAGTTGTACAGCTGCCAGGATCCCCATCTCCCTTCAAGCTGTCTGTGGTCTATGGGCCGACCGCTGAATCTGAGAAGACACAGTTTCTGCGGGAGATTGAGGATTCAGCTCCGATGTTGGGCACACCGTGGTTGCTCCTGGGTGACTTCAACCTAATCTATCAAGCGCAGGACAAGAGCAATGGGAATCTGAATAGGCGTCTCATGGGCTCCTTCCGACGCTCGCTGGACAATGCTCAATTATTGGAGATTCCACTGACCAACCGCAAATATACCTGGAGCAACGAAAGAAATGACCCGACTCTTGTGAGATTGGATCGGGCTTTCTGTAACCCAGAGTGGGAAATGGTTCACCAAGGATTCAGGTTGCAGGCTTTGTCATCTTCCATGTCTGACCACTGCCCATTGCTATTGGCATCGCCGCAGAACGTCCCAAGAGCTACACAGTTTAAATTCGAAAATTACTGGGTGAAAACGCCGGGCTTCCTGGAAGTAGTGCAACAGGCCTGGATGAGACCAGTACACGGCTCCGCGCCCATGGTGAGGCTGGCAAACAAGTTACAGGTGACTGCTAAAGCTTTGAGGAGGTGGAGTAACGGGTTATTCCGGCATGCAAGATTCCAAATGTATATTGCGAATGACGTCATCCTTCATCTCGATGTGGCTCAAGAGGAAAGGGAACTATCAGAGGCAGAGCTGCAACTCCGGTCGGAACTGAAAACTCGGGTGTTGGGGTTGGCGGCAGTGGAGCGTGCAAGGAGGAAGCAGGCGTCTCGACTGCTTTGGCTCCGACAAGGTGATGCATGTACCAAGTTTTTCCACACCTATGCAAACGCCTGGTCACGGAGGAATTTCATCTCTACCCTAACCAACTCGGAAGGTCATCAGTGTTGGGAACATAAAGATAAGGAGGAAGTAGTGCACAAGCATTTCTCCACCCTGCTGGCCACACAAGAGCAGCGTGGGATCACCATAGACTGGACTCAGGTCCATCTTTCCCAGTTGCATGCCCCGGAACTGGTTGAACCGTTCACCGAGCAGGAAGTGTGCAAAGCCATCAGCGAGCTTCCCTCCGATAAAGCCCCACGGCCGGACGGGTTCACGAGAGCCTTCTACAAGAAATGCTGGACCATTATTAAAGCTGATGTCATGGCCGCCTTCCATAGTTTCCACTCCCTCCAGGTTGGACCCTTGCAGAGGGTTAATAGTGCAGATATCTGCCTTATACCGAAGCATGAGGAGGCATCGGCACCAGAGGACTATCGGCCCATCAGTCTTGTTCATTCAGTCGGGAAGCTCCTCTCCAAAGTGCTATCTGGAAGACTCTCACAACACATCGACGGGCTCATTTCACATTCGCAAAGCGCGTCCATTAAAGGGAGGAGTATACATGACAACTTCCTATTTGTACGCAACATGGCGCGGGCATGTCATAGAAATCGTAAGCCGGTACTCCTCCTAAAGCTGGACATAGCAAAAGCGTTCGATACAGTATCGTGGGCATACCTCCTGGAAGTTATGCAGCACAGGGGATTTCCGCAGCGGTGGACAGACTGGATGTCTGCGTTATGGGCTACCACTGTCTCAGTTGTGCGCCTCAATGGGATTCCAGGATCATCCATTCAGCATAGGCGTGGACTTCGTCAGGGTGATCCCATATCGCCACATCTGTTTGCCATTGCTATTGATACTCTGCATAGCTTGTTTGAGGTGGCCACATCGCAAGGGATCCTACAGCCTCTCCATGCAGCGCCAGGAAGACATCGTATTTCTTTGTATGCTGACGATGTAATACTTTTCCTCAACCCAGAGCAACAGGAAGTGCACACGGTCATGGAACTGTTACATCAATTCGGGATGGCTTCAGGACTGAAGATTAACCCAACCAAGTGTGCAGTGGCGCCCATACAATGTCAAGACCTGGACCTTGAACAGGTACTTTCATCATTCTCAGGCCAGATGGTAAGTTTCCCCATCACATACCTTGGAATACCCTTGAGTCTGGGGCGGCTGAAGACCTCCCACCTCCAGCCTCTCCATGACCGAATTGGGCAGAAGCTTGCGGGGTGGAAAGGCCGTGTCGGTACCCTAAAAACCATACACCCCCTGAGGTTACAAAGATCTCAAGGAAAGGACATCTACTCAAATTGAAGACCCTCGGGGGCCCACTCGCCAGACGTAACCGGACCCGCTTCTCCAACATGGTTAGCCCCTAGGTTGCCACGTGTACTGTCAGACCAGAGCTATTACCCGCAAGGGTGAAGCTCCGGGCTAGGTACTGAAACGGCACCTCCGGAGGTAACCCCTGACCGAGAGAAGCTCCGGACCTGACACGTGCCAGGCCACCCCGGAGCTTCCCGCTTCTCCCAAGCAAGCTCCGGAGCTGCCACGTGTCCATACGTCAGAGCTGGCCACTTCAAACCTTCGAAAGACGTTGTAACGGCACCGGATCTTCAAAAGACAACCGCGGACTTCAAGACCCGATTAATTATCATTAATTCCACATTAATGATACTTAATCAGGACGATCTTAACACCTGTAACGGCACTGTCGGAGCCGTTACAGGGTTATTAACAACAATTAATCTCGTGTATCAATACTAGTAACCGCCAGGGCCACATGTCGGGCCAGGCTGACTTGTAACGGTTTGTCCTTGTGCTATAAAAGGACAAATCGACGATACACGAGGGGAGGACTCTCGAACACTCTGAAGCTGACAAGTTAATACAACACACACACACCCGTGGAGTAGGGTATTACGCTCAGGCGGCCCGAACCACGTAAACTACTGTGTCACTCGTGTCCAATCGCGTTTCATCTTATTGAGTCTCCGCGCGCCCAAACCGAACCACAAACTCCTTCAACACTTTCGTAGTGTCAGGAGATCTGCCGACTCCAACAGTCGACAGTTGGCGCGCCAGGTAGGGGCGCCTGAGATCTTCAAGAATGGTGAATTTTGCGGCTGGATCATCCAACGGGCAACCTGCTGTTCAGGCTGTCGGAGGCAATCCCTCCAACATGCAGCCACCGACAGGAGCCTCAGTTCCAGCAGGAGTCACACTCCCACCACCACCATCTTCTCCGGCAAGACATGCCGGACGACATGATGGTGCACCGGCGTCACATTCTGCGCCGGCAAGTCGTGACAACCCAGCACGCAAGACTCAAATGCTCAAGTCAGTTCCGATGCATGGATCTCGGAGATCCGGAACTACTTGAAAGACAACATCCTTCCTGACGATGATGTATCCGCTGACCGGGTAGTCAGATTGGCTAAAAGATACACGTTGGTAGAAGGGGATCTCTACCGGCGCAGTGCCAACGGCATCCTAATGCGGTGCATCACAAAGGAAGAAGGCTGCGAGCTCCTCGCAGAAATCCATGGAGGTGAGTGTGGGAACCACGCATCTTCCCGCACGCTGGTCGGAAAAGCCTTTCGGCACGGCTTCTACTGGCCTACAGCGCTCCAGGATGCTACTGAGCTAGTGAAGAAATGCAAAGCATGCCAATTCCATGCAAAGCAAATTCATACACCTGCTCAGTCCTTACAAATGATACCTCTTACATGGCCTTTCGCTGTGTGGGGGATGGACATCTTGGGACCCTTCCCAAGAGCCGTCGGAGGTTACAAGTTCCTGTACGTCGCCATCGACAAGTTCACCAAGTGGCCGGAAGCTACTCCTGTTGTGATGATCAACAAACAATCTGCAATCAATTTTCTACAATCTATCGTGAGCAGATTCGGAGTCCCAAATAAGATCATCACTGATAATGGGACTCAGTTCACAAGCTCCGCATTTCAAGGATATTGCGAAGACCTCGGTATACAAGTTTGCTACGCTTCCGTAGCTCATCCTGCCAGCAATGGACAAGCCGAGAGAGCAAACGCAGAGATCCTTAAAGGACTCAAAACGCGCACTTATGAGCGTTTGAAAAGGCACGGAGCTAATTGGATCGAAGAGCTTCCGCCCACTCTATGGGCCAACAGGACTTCTCCAAGTCGGGCAACCGGAGAAACACCCTTCTTCCTGGTGTACGGAGCTGAAGCGATCCTTCCTCCGGAAATCACCTTGGGTTCCCTCCGAGTCCGGACCTTCGACGAAGCCGCGCAGGACCAGCTCCGGCGTGAAGACCTAGACCTCCTCGAGGAGGGAAGGTGCCAAGCAGCTGTTCGGAATGCCCGATACCGCCAAGCTCTACGGCGTTATCACCAGCGGCATCTACACAACCGACAGCTCGAGGAAGGCGATCTGGTGCTACGGAGAATACTATCCAGAGAAGGGCAAAACAAACTTTCTCCCGGCTGGGAAGGGCCCTTCCGAGTGATCAAAGTATCCCGTCCCGGAAGCGTTCGCTTGGCTACCGAGGATGGGACACCTCTCCCAAATCCTTGGAACATCGAGCACCTCCGTAAGTTCTACACTTAATTCCACGGAGGTGAGTCTTAAGTAACTTGAAGTGTATGTTATAGAGTCATTGTACAGAGTCGGGTAGTTCCTCCGGGAGAGCAGCCGGACCTTTCCCGAAAGGTTTGAAGAGCTCATGCAACACTTGATACAGTCTCCGGACTAGAAGTGTGGCTAACTACCCAGGGTCAAACGAGAAACCAAACACACTTAGCCTGGTTCCATACCCTAAGAGTGTACTCGTTTCCCATGTACCCCGGACCTATAATGAAAGACATCTTCATGTGAAATAGACTCCACGTGCATTCATTTTTGCATAAGGCTCGACATTTTTATTTTTCTCTTTCTTGTCTATAACAGAAACGTGCAATTCTTAAGAAGTTCTAGTTTAACCGGTTTATGTACGATTTGAGTTGAATTGTCGGATTTTTTAGATTTAAATGTCGTCTGTGGCCAACTCGCCTGAAAGCCGCCAAGCCATTCTAGGGCCGGAGTGCGCTATCGACTTAGCCTGGTCAAGCACCCTAAGTACGCCACTCTACCTACATCCCGGCAGGCCAAAGTAAGGTGGGTCCATAGACAATTGGATCTAAAAGAAAAGACAATTCATCCAATTGTACTAAAAATCGTGTTCAACTTGAAATTCTCTTGAGAACCGTAAGTCGCGACGAAGTTATAGATAAGGAACGAATTTTACTGTTTTTCTTGGCTTAAGTGTGCAGGAAAAATGAACCCAAAGTTGAGGGAGAAAAACCGGAGCTAACCAAGCTCCGACTCCCACCAGGGTGTCAACCGTCGGCGTTGACTTAAAGATGGTGAGAAGACCCTACCACTAGAGTCTGTTGCCAACAAACCAGGCGTGGCAAGGGTCACTGCCGGAGCTACTAAGCTCCGACACCTTGAAGTATTAACTATCGACGCTCAACGTGTTGGTAGAGGCTATTGCCGGAGCTACTAAGCTCCGACGATGGACAGTGCCGGAGCTTCTAAAGCTCCGACGACTTCAAGGGACCTTCACTATCGAAAACTTCGGACCTAAATTATACGAGTTCGAAGCAAATTCGTCTTCAACAAAACTCAACATCCTTTTGGTACATGTCCACAATCAAATTGTGCACATCTACCAGGGGGCCAAGTGAAGACAAAGATGCCGAAGACAAAAAAAAAATGAAATTCGCAAAAAAGTGAGGATTTCATTTCATTTGAAGACCGGAGATTACATCTGGAGACAAGGGATTACAAAATTGAGGAAGAAGAGAAGATATAAGTAAAGGCTAAGAAAGACAGTCCTAGACCCTATGGAAGAATTCGGCGACCTTCTGGGCGACCTCCGACATGCTGGCTCGGGTAGCTTCGCCTTCTCCTTCGACGGGGCCTTCAAGCACCGGGTCCAGAGGGAATCGAGGGTTCCGGCTAGTGTAGCACGTCAACACATACTCTGTGACGTTCCTAGCCAGGGATTGCCCCTCGACCTCCAGCTGGTCCGCGATGACGTCGCCCACCTTGGAGAGCTTGCTGCCCGCAGCGCTCAACGCTTGCAACGCAAGGTCCGGCTCCGGCTCCGGATCATCCGGGAGCACGGGGCTGAAACCCATCGGCGCCAGCGCATCGTCGGCCTTGCTCAGGAACTCCCAAATTTGCAGGGAGTCCGTCTTCCTCAGGCCCTTCATCTCTTCCAAGGATCTTCGGGCCGCCGCCAGCTCCGAATTCTCGGGGGAGAGACGCTCAACTTCTTTGGCGTTTTGCTGAATCTTCGCAGCAACTCGCTTCTCAAGTCTTCCGAGCTCCTCCTCCCGGAGGTGGATCTTGTTCCGGCGGTCGACCAGGTCTTTCTCCCTAGCCTCTATTTTCTTCTCCCGGGCAACAAGGGCACACTCGTACTCGTAGAGTTCCTGCCCCCGCACCCAGGTCTTCTCCTCCTCCTCGAGGCAGCGCTCTTCCAATTTTTTAGTACGCTCCTCGAGGCCCTTGTCCGCCAGAGCTGTTTTCTCGGCGAGCTCTTCCTCTCGTCGCAAGACGTCATCCCGTAGCTCCAGGAGTTTTTGCTCCTCATCCTCGAGCCGCTTTTCCCTTCCCTCAAGTGCCTCTCAGCGCTTGATGAGTGCGGTGCTGATGGCCTCGAGTTGATCGAACCGAGCGTTGGCCGCGTCGTTAGCAGCCTTAGCTTGGTCATGGAACTCCCGGGATTGAGCGTCGAGGGCGTGAGTCATACTCTCCCTCTCGTCCAGCAGCTCACCCCAGAGCTCCAGGCGGACCTTCTCCCGCCTGATCCATTCCTTGTCATCCGCAATCCTCGACTGCGCCAGCTTGGTCTCGAATTGGAGTCGATTACGCCACCTCCTAAGGGTTTGGCGCTCCTCTTCAAGAGCCTTGCTGTCGTGGAAGAAGGCTAGTTGGACTTGACGTAGACTGGAGCAAGCGTTGTCGATGGACATCGACAGCGAGATGGGCTCCGGACCTTCTGGGGTCTTCTCCGCTGGTTCCAGCAGGTCTTCACTTACAAAAATTGGGTCCCACTCTACAAGAGTGGAACCCCGAGCTTCCAAGGCACGAGGGCACTCCTCCGGGATGGCCTCAGTCGCCACCGAAGAAGGTCCCGCCACCAAGTCTTCGTTTGCCCCCTCAGGCTGGGGGCCGGCGACTTCATTTAGGCACTCTGGCTCCGCCACGGGTACCATCGACGTCGTCGCCTCCAATGGCTCCGGCCGGGACACTTCTTCTGAGGGAGGCTCGAGCTCCCTCGCCTCTTCGCCCACCGGCTCTGTGGCCGGCGCTCCAGCAATCACCGGCCCTGCCGCCGGCGCTCCAATAGTTACCGGCTCTACGACCGGAGCTTCGGAAGTAACCGGCTCAATTGCCGGAACCACTTCAACTTCCGGCTCGCATGCCGGGGCTTCAGCTACCTCCGGCTCAACCGCCGGGGCTTCAGCACTTTCCGGCTCTGAAGCCGGGACCGCTACTTCCTCCGACTCAACAGCCGGAGCTTCTACTTCTGCAGCACCAGGACCCGGAGCTTCAACCCCCGGAACGGGTGCCGCTGGCGCATCTTCAATCCCGTGGTCCGGCGCTACCACGGGAACTTCTGGAGACGAGTCGAGGTCCATGACCACGACAGCCGGCGCCGGAGCTGTCGCAGCCTCCGCTTGGGGCGGCACCGGAGCTGGAGCAGAAGCCCCCGCAGCCTCAGACACTGTGGCCGAGGGCGGAGCTTCACTCCTCTTCTTGGGAACGCTGCAGATAAAGAACGAAGAAATTGAGCAAACAGATGATATAATTAAAAGTTAATTGAGGTAAGCAAGAAAAATTACCTTGGGAGGCTCACGCACCAGCTTGCGCGGAACCTCTTTCCCGGACGTTCCGGGCTGGCCACGGTCGGCGTAGGAGCTCCGGGAGGACTCCCAGGACTTGCCGTGGCCGCGGGCGTTTCCCGGGTCGGAGCTCTCCTTGATCGGGAGGAACTCCTGGACCTGGAGGCCCTCACCGCTTCTCATACCGGAGTCGCCTGCCCGGAGCTGGCACCTCCGGAGGGACCCACCACAGGGACAGCCGCACTCCGGGAGGATCCCACCGCCGGAACAGTAGCGCTCCGAAAAGACCCCACCACGGGGACAGCCGCCACGGCGGCGGAGGATCTTCCTTCCTGAGGATGGGGAACTGGGGGGGAAGTCGCAAGCCCGACGGACCTTCCGTCAGCATGTCGCAGCTTCCTCTTCCGGCTCTCCGGCTCCTCCGCCAGCTCCTTGCCCTTGCCGGTGACCTCAGCTCTTGGCTGAGAGACAGGGGCGGAGCCGCCTTCCGACAACCCGGGGATCGCCAACCGGGCGGTTGATCTTCTCTCGACGACGCCAAGGTCGTCAAGCGCGGGCATCTTCCGCCGGAGCTGCCTACTGAACTCCACTTCCACGTTCAGGGGGAGGAAAGCCGGCGGCGGAGTCAAGTACTCTCCGTCAACATCGATGCCATGCTGGAATTTCTTGAGGTGAAACTCCAAGGACTTCCCCACCATGCTGGACTTCAACCCGGTCTCGACCCGATCCTCGTCCATCACGCTGTTGAGGGCCCAGGCGAGCTTCTCCCTCCTCTTCAGCGGTGCCCACCCGTTGGACAGGAAGTTGCAGAACACCGCCTGGGGAGTGAATCCTCCCTCCACACATTGGCGGATCCTGGACAGGACGGGGTCGAAAGCTGCCGCCAGCACCGGAACTTCGCTCCACACCGACGTGTCAATGCCGGGCAGACCGTATGGCAACTCCAACCGCTCGTGCTCCTCCACCCGGACGACTACCCAATCTTTCTTCCAGTCATCCCACTTCCCGGAAGGGAATGACCGGAGGTACTTGAACGTGCACTTCTTGCGCTTCACAAAGTAGTAGAAGCCAAGGTACTCGTCGCTTCGGCCGGTGGTTTGGACGGTGAAAAAGGTTCGGAAAAGCTCGATGCAGGGAGGGATGCCCACCACATCTCGCAGAAGTGGACAAAGATGGACACAAGGAGGATGGAGTGAGGGCCAAGGTGGTATAGCTGCAGACCATAGAAGTCCAGCAGCATCAAGAAGAAGGAAGAAAACGGTGGGATCAGCCCCACCATGGCGTACGATGAAAAGTACACCATCTCGCCGGAGTGCTCCTTTTTAAAGGGAAGCTCTCCGCCGGCGCGAACCGAACGGTTGAAGAAGTCCGACGACCACCCCATGAGGGCTCGGACCTTCTTCAGATCGCTCTCCGTCTTCAAACGACTCTCACGCAGACCCAACTCCATCGCAGCACAGCTAGGCAAGAGAAGAGGAGCAAAGCACGAGTTGGGAGTTTGAGCGCAAGAACAGATGGAAAGCGTAAAGAACTCCTGACGGTGCGCTTTCCTTCTTAAGTAAGCCCTCGCAACGCTTGGATGGAAACTGCAGGGGAGTCAAGGATACTACTCAAGAATTCAACCCAGCCGATGACAAGAGGGCCCGGGACCACCCTGACGATCAAGTCGAGGTTCTTACCCAGGCGAACAGTTGTCATCACGAGGCGGGAAACCCAAAGGCGGCGGACTGACAAGGCGCGCGGAACTGATACGGTTTTCGTATCGGGAACCGACGACCTTCAATTGCGAGAGATCCGCACGTCAAAGATCTTATCTGCCGCCTGAGGTGCGCCACGCGTCAGCACTTAACCGTAAAGCCCCGCCAAAGGCACCTCCGAAGACCCTTGAAGACCCAGTTCAAGAGTCGCAAGTGTGGACCCACCTCCGGCGGAATGACTTCATCCCGTTGGCCTTCCCCGGAGGTAGGTCCAGGGGGCCACTGTCGGTACCCTAAAAACCATACACCCCCTGAGGTTACAAAGATCTCAAGGGAAGGACATCTACTCAAATTGAAGACCCTCGGGGGCCCACTCGCCAGACGTAACCGGACCCGCTTCTCCAACATGGTTAGCCCCTAGGTTGCCACGTGTACTGTCAGACCAGAGCTATTACCCGCAAGGGTGAAGCTCCGGGCTAGGTACTGAAACGGCACCTCCGGAGGTAACCCCTGACCGAGAGAAGCTCCGGACCTGACACGTGCCAGGCCACCCCGGAGCTTCCCGCTTCTCCCAAGCAAGCTCCGGAGCTGCCACGTGTCCATACGTCGGAGCTGGCCACTTCAAACCTTCGAAAGACGTTGTAACGGCACCGGATCTTCAAAAGACAACCGCGGACTTCAAGACCCGATTAATTATCATTAATTCCACATTAATGATACTTAATCAGGACGATCTTAACACCTGCAACGGCACTGTCGGAGCCGTTACAGGGTTATTAACAACAATTAATCTCGTGTATCAATACTAGTAACCGCCAGGGCCACATGTCGGGCCAGGCTGACTTCTAACGGTTTGTCCTTGTGCTATAAAAGGACAAACCGACGATACACGAGGGGAAGACTCTCGAACACTCTGAAGCTGACAAGTTAATACAACACACACACACCCGTGGAGTAGGGTATTATGCTCAGGCGGCCCGAACCACATAAACTACTGTGTCACTCGTGTCCAATCGCGTTTCATCTTATTGAGTCTCCGCGCGCCCAAACCGAACCACAAACTCCTTCAACACTTTCGTAGTGTCAGGGGATCTGCCGACTCCAACAGTCGACAGGCCGATTACTCAACATCGCGGGCAGGAAGGAACTTGTTCATTCAGTCCTGGGCTCAGTCCCCATCTATACCATGTCTGCACTGCAAGTCCATAAGAAATTCATCAAAGGCATTGATAAACTTCGGCGCCGGTTCCTGTGGGCGGGAGACCAACAAATCCACGGGGGAAGATGCAAAGTAAATTGGGGTATTGTCTGCCGACCAAAGCACTTCGGCGGACTGGGAATCATTGACTTGGAAAGATTCAGTCGAGCATTACGGCTGCGTTGGCGGTGGCTGTCGTGGACAACAGAACCGCGAATATGGCACGGAATGGAGATATCGGTGGGTGCATCAGACAAACAATTGTTCCACATGGCAACAAAGGTAGTAGTGGGAAGCGGTGCACGCACAAACTTTTGGGAAGCCAGCTGGGTTAATGGACATGCGCCTGCATGCCTCTTCCCTAAGTTGTACAGGCACAGTAAGGGCAAAAGGAAAAGTGTTGTGGAGGCCTTAGAAGGAAACGCCTGGGTCCGGGATATCATGCATGCCCTAACCCCTGAGTTGATCCAGCAGTTTGTTGCACTTTGGGTGATGATACAGGAAACTGAATTAGTCCTCAGGCCAGGCGTGCAGGACACCATCGTCTGGATCCTAACGAGTGATGGGGTGTACACGTCCAAGTCGGCTTACCTGGTGCAGTTTGAGGGTAGCACTCGCCCCCTCTGCGGTCAGGAAATTTGGTCAGCCTGGGCTCCAATGAAGATCAAGATATTCACTTGGCTCATGATGCAGCAAAGGATATGGACCGCTGATCGACTCCTTCGTCGGGGATGGCCGAATGACTACTTCTGCCGATTGTGCATCAGGAATCTGGAGACGACTCATCATCTGTTTATGGAATGCCCGGCGGTACTACGTATCTGGGAGATGATCAGTGCCTGGACGGGCTTGCAGAGACTGCACCCTGATCATTGGAATCGCGGGTTATCGGTCGTAGACTGGCACATGACACTGTGTGCTACTGGAGGAGTATGTAAATCGAAACCCCTCAAATCCTTGGTGCTTCTGGTACATTGGACGGTGTGGAAGGAACGCAATGGAAGAGTCTTTGGTGGGAACGAGCAGTCGGTGGAAGCTTTAGTGCAGACCATCAAGGACGAGTTTCAACTTTGGAGGATCGCTGGGCTCTCGCCCCTACTGATCTCATCTGTGTAGTCCAAACATCTGAATACTGCCCTTTTCCCTTTCTTTTTCTTGGTCCCTGACATTGATGTATAACTTGTACGTCAAACTCTCATCTGCTTATCAATGAATGCCTAATCGGCCTTTCAAAAAAAGACAATCGCGTCTCGGGCTGTCAGCTCACACCAACCTCGTGTCTCGTGATGGCGAGAACATGAAGCGAGAGACAAAACAATGGAGGATCGCCTTCGGCTTGCGCGCAGGCGCCGCCGTACCTGATGCCCCTGTGAACCTTAAGAAAGGATCAGGTACGGTAGTTAGCCCAGGAAGATCGGAAGAAATACCACCAGCATGGAGTGGACTGGAAAACATACTGTAGATATCTTACAAAAATAACGCGTAATCTTGGTTGATGCGCATCATTATTACTTCCCTCGCATAGAAGATACAGTATTACTAGCTCAAAACTGCTTGTTGTTAGTATATAACTCTTCCGCAGCATAAATTCTCTAAAGCTATCTGCGATGTCGGTAAAATCGGCTCTTAAGAGAGCATCGAACAGCCTGTTGCATGCGGAGTCGTGGAACTCTTTTTTTTTTTTTCGAAAACACGAGATGTCGAACTCTGGAGCTATCGATCGCTGCCACAGGTGGACGATCTCCCCGGCATCCTTCAGTTGCCCGCACATGAGATAGGCGGAGAGCACACATATGTAGTCCGATTCGTAATCCGCTGCGAAGTCATTTGCATCGATTTCCATATGTCCTTTATTCTCTCGTGTCTGCCGAGGCCGGCATGTAAGAAGACTAAGGAAATACTCCCTCTTTATCTTTTTGTTTGACGTTTCTGACAAGGATATGAGTTAAAAATGAACTTACGTTTGCTGTCCGGACGACAAACAAAAAAATCATGAGGGAGTAATAGGTTATCGATTCCTTCTGGCTAATCTTTGCCTCAGCTTCCACCATCGTGTTTGCAGAGCCAACTAGCTGACTAGCGTCGACAAAAATAGTGGCGAGATTTCGGTACAGCACCCAGGGTGACAACGATGGGGAGCGTCTACGTTGGTTCAGTGAAAATTGCCAGTTTACGCATGGTCCCGCAGCTCACTCTCGATCTTGTCGAGGAACCGGAGCATCACTTGGAGACCCTTCTCGTCTGCGAGTTAAAAAGAGCACGTATGGATTCATTAGAAAGTTAGAGATACGTTGAAAGAGCCTAACCATCCACTGAAGTTTTACCGCTTTCAAATTTCTCTCCTGATTTGTGCTCCTATGCTTGATTTTTCTTTTTCTCTAAACGATAGCCTGATTTTTTTTACCAGACAGGACAGGAGCGAGGGATCTGATCTTACCAAGCCGCGGAACCGTGTGCCCGCAGGGATGACGTATGACAAGAGGATCCGCAAATGCTTCCACAAGCTCTTCACTGTGAACCTTCACAAAGTCATCGTCACCTACACACAAGAAATGTTCAGGGTGTTAACCGGAGACCTTGGTTGGGCACAGATCAGTGAATATTCTCGCTTTCGAAATGCCTTCCCTGCAATCCATACAACGCATGAGAACTAGGAACGCTCAAGATGTGACCGACCAAATTTCTACAGCGACACGACAACCAAAAGAACCAGCGAAGTAGACGAGAGTAATGGTACCGATGAAGTGAAGCGATGGACATTTGATCGTGGCGTCAAAAGCCTTCGACGCCGACGCCGGTGACCGGACCTTCGCCCCGGCTATGACCATCACGCACCTCACCTTCGCAACTCCAGTCAATGCCAAGCCCTGCAGGAAAAAAATGGCAAACACGAGACCGGGATTAAGCTTCAGCCATAGCTATAGCATGGCGCTCGATCTAACAAGCAACGGATATTGCAGAGCTCTTTCGAGCTGAGACCATTTTCACGAGCATGGGATGCAGTGGAATGAGGTTTATCACCTGTTCCTGGAGCCCTGCCAGCACCGCGGATATGCCGGCACCCTGGGAGAAGCCCAGCAGTCCGTCGAACGGCCCTTCTCTGATCATCAGCTCCTCGACGTAGGAGAAGCACCTGTCCAAGTTCTTGCACTGAAGGAAATCCTGCTTGCTCCAAATTCCAAAACCGATGGAATCAGTTGAAACGAAATCTGATAGCTCGGAAACTAATTAAGATCGGTTCAACTGTGTTGGTGAAATGGGAACAGCATCTGGAGGGAGGCGGGGTCGAAGCGAACCTCGCCGACGAACTGGCACCACTCGAAGTAGGGCGGGTCGAAGACACCGGCCACGGGGGACGCGCCGTCCGCGGGGAACGGCGCGTCGGGGAAGACGAGGTCCAGGCGGGACGTCACCTCGGCGGGCCACCTGCCCGTCACCTGCAGCCGCATGATCTCCCCGCTGGTCCGGAACCCGTGCAGGCACAGGACCCGCGGCCGCCGGCGCTGCCCCCTCGTTCTCCGTCCGTCCACGCCGCCCGCCTCCCCATCGCCGCCCGCCGCGACCGCACCGGGCGGCCGCCGCGTCTCGTCGCGCCGTTGAGGGAGTCCCGGCGGCACGCGCGGCCGGCTCGGCATGCTGGCTTCAGAGGCCCCGAGGCAGCAGAGCCAGCCACCGGCAGCCCGCGCTGCAGCCATCGTGTTGTGACGGCCGCGCGTGGCCGACGCCGCGACGTAGGCGGGTGGCCGCCGATGGAGCACCGGCCGATGCGTTGAGGCCGATGGCGCCGTAGCGGCAGCGACGATCTGCCATCGCTGTGGAGTTTGGATTCCCATGAGATGGAAGGACAGACAGCCGCTTGTCTCTGTTTAGCTAATCGCTCCGCGTTCCGGTTTAAGCTGCACAGCACGTCGATGAGACATGTGCTGATCGATTAATATTTCTGAAGGATGTATGCATCCAACCATAATCTATCAACAACTAACCAATAGAGTATTGTGCATCATCCAACCATATTGCACGACACATGGTAAACTTTTGATCACGGGCTACGTTAATAGCGTGGTTGTTAGGTGTGGCCCAACTCACGTTTCTCTGCAACATCTAGCCATCCCTGACGAATGGTCCTAAAAGTTAATCTCTCTGTCGAATGGTCTTAATTGTTGTAATTTGCAGAGAAAGTGATTGTTTTCTCCAGTTTATTTAAATTAATTCACACATGATCTTAAATCGCATCAACGACATTGCAAACACAAACATCACTCTCTGCCTTCACTGTCATATATGCAAAATCCAGCCTCGTGGAACGCTGCAGTTATTTATATGCGGATACAAGTGTGTATTGAATGTTCTGTTATTCTCTCAAATAGACCTCACAAAAACCAACACTTTTTTTGTAAAAGATATACTGTGCGACTCCAGGCCCGGCCCAGGTATTGTTGTGTTCCGCCCGATTTGTCTCGGCCTGGCATGGCCCCATTCCATAGCTGGACCGGGCCCTGTCAGCTCACGGACTGTGATAACAGCACAGACACGGGCCACCTAGCTGATTTTAGTTGAACCATGTGGGCCGGTCCGGCTTGGTAAGCCTAGCAAGACCACCGAGCTTAATGCTAAACTTGGTGTAAAAATAGTTTGAAATTACATGAAAGATTCTCGAACCTGCAACCTCATTTTTTCTGCTTCGTGAGTGTGTTCGGCACTTTACCTGGGTTCCTTGCTCGTGCACTGCTCGGTAGCTGAATCGTTTCGTCTGGCATACCTTGTAGGTCCGCTCATGGCAGGCCTATTCCGCGCTACGTAGCAGGCTCGTCGTGACAGCTCGCTATTTTTATTTTTGCAATAAAAATTATGTACTTCTTTATTTTATGTTATTATGGAGACTGAGTAATTTATCTTAAGCTAGACATAGCTCAGCTTGCTCGTTCGTCAATGTTATCTTATTATAATATTACAACCTGTGTAATCCCAAATGTATAAATGAGTTGTACTGATGTTCATTAATCAATATAAGGCAGTGTTCTCAAAAAAAGTGAGGCCATAGAGCAAGGCAACTGTGATTTAATAAGAAATAAAATATCCAGCGGGAAAAATTACTCCCTCCTTTCTCAAAAAATTGTCACCTTCTAGTACAAAAATGTATTAGAAGGTGACAATCTTTTAAGAAAGAAGGGAGTATTTGATTTAGAATTGTGGGCTTTACCATAATTAAAGGGAGCCCTTCCAGAAATTCTCAGTGGCCCGGGAGGGGGGCCAAAGAGGGGGTTTGGAAATAGTTTTCAACCAGCAATTGACGTGCCTCGGTATTACCTCACTAGCTGCGTCATTGCCCCAAGCGCAAAGATGGGTTGTTCCTGGAGGCATAAGCCTTCTTTTTATCCCTGCTTCACCGGTTGCGCGATTGCCAACCAACGCGATGCGGTACTAATCACAACGGAACGGCCTTTTAGCAACCGACGCCGTAAGCGAATTGGGCTTTTTTCCTACTTGTATTATGGGCCCAGTAACACGGCCCAGTTTGTCCTGATGGTTCTCAGGTGCGAGTAGATTTGAACAACCAGTTTGTTTGTCGAAAAGCGTTTTCACGTTATCACGTACAGTACGTATCCGGCCGATAAAAATAGTTGACCCGGCCAGCTAGCTTGCTGAACTGAGCGTGGAAAGGAAAGGAGATGCCGTCCAAGTACCCGTACCGCGACACGTCTCGAAGCCGGAGCCGGACGGGCTGGTGGACCACCGGTGTGCGGCGTCAGACGAGGCAGAGCCCTGCCCGGGTTCAGTAGTGAAAGCCTGCAGCAAGATGAGAGAATCCAACCAAGGCTGTGCATGTTGCTCGGGTTCGGTGAAAGCCTGCATCCTGCTCGGGCTTGGCTCGTTGCGTCCGGCTGTGGGAGGATAATGGAGTAGCCGGTTGCATGCTATAAATCAATGTTATGTTATTTTAGAGTTAAAAGTTTAGTTTTTTATAATAGACTAGCTATTAGATTGACTGGAGAGTGATTGGAATAAATGCTATGTTTTTCCCATTCCAATCGCATGCATGCACGTCAGTAGAGTCATCTCGTAGGTACCGCTGCGCTCGGCTACTGCTCTGATGCCTGCAACTCTCTCCCTCTTCTTTACTTCCTCATCTAAGTAGTCAATATTTTGACGTGGATTCTTTTGCGCTAGCTGACTAGACTCTACTATACCTGCTCTAACTGTTACTGCATCTGCAGTATTACAGGTGATTTCAACGCACTTTGGGATGGATGATTTTCTCTGGCAGTCTGTGCCCAGCCGCCCCACCAGGCCAACTCATCACCAGCTTGCACGGGATTACTGTAGTGACACTGATAATTTTTTTAACTTAATTTGTTTCCTTATTTTTAAGAGGAAGCCTAATTTTGTTGCATGTAGCACGTACAAATTCGTGAACTGGTTTCACCAAGGTGGCCATGACCCCTTTCAAAAGACATGGTGCATGGCCACGACCGAGTCAACTTTCAGGCCCGAGCGTGGCACAATTTCCAAGCTGAGCGTACAGTGCTTGCATGCTGGAATTGTAGCCTGCAGCGCGGCGTTCTGCATGCGAACTCGTTGGCCTCACGTCCTTGATCACCCGAACGGTGCCGTCAGTTCACGCATGCATGCGGCGCTGCACGATTGC
This sequence comes from Tuctoria greenei, assembly GCA_036927565.1. NCBI lineage: Eukaryota > Viridiplantae > Streptophyta > Magnoliopsida > Poales > Poaceae > Tuctoria > Tuctoria greenei. The sequence goes on from JAYESD010000002.1 coordinate 286,903,993, forward strand.
AGACTGAACAGTGTTCGCCAAGCCACCTGTTCGAACGTACTCCCTCCGTCTCATTCTATCTCTATTTCTGGAATTGGTCAAAGTCAAACTAATCTAACTTTGACCAAATCTATAGGAAAAAATATTATCTTTCGTAATACCATATTAGTACTATTAAATTCATCATAAATTATATTTTCACAACATATTTATTTTATATCTTAGAGACTTATATATTTTTATATAAACTTGATCAAACTTAAATGAGTTTGACTTTGACCATTTCCATAAATAAAGTTGGAATGGGACGGAGGGGGTAGAAGGCTATTTTCAGTGCGTAGGACACCGAGATCAGACAGCCGCTTTCGGCCGGGACCTAAACGATCGAAACGTAGCACCTAAACGATTACTCCCTTCATCTCAAAAAACTTGTCGCTTTGTAGTTCCAAAATAAACTACAAAGCGACAAGTTTTTTGGGACGGAGGGAGTAAAACGTAGCATCTTGAACTGTAAGAACTTACGCGCAAGATTTTATTTACATTCATGTCTTCTGGAGGTGCAATACTCTAATGCAGTACTATATATTATTTGGTGGATGATAGAGTTTTTTTTTTTCTACAGCACACCATAAATCGTTGACTATATATCCGCTAGACGTTATGAAATTGTGCCATTATTTATCCATGGCAGACTATAGCAAGAGAAGAGGTTGTTACGTGGCGGAGCTAGAAAATTTTGTCAAAAGATTCGCTCAAGAAAATATGTGTGAATTAAATATAAATCACCTAAACTCTATTGGTTCAAACTAGTAGCAACATGCTAATCATGCTTGCTTTTACAAAATTTCATTCGGGTCACCTTAACCCAATATCAATGCAGCACCTCTGCCACTAGGTTGTTATGAACAATTTTATCTAAATGCATAGAATACATTAGAAATCCAAATTTTGCACAAAGACACATTGTTGCATTTTCTATATGCATATGTTTTTCTTGGATTTTTCTATATGCAACTTTCCAACTAGAAAAATATTTATTACCCAAACTAAACAATTAGAAAAATCCATAGAATGTACGTCGCAAGGAATGCAACAATTCATTTGTATGTCAAATTTCGAGTTATAACATATGTTGTACATCCGGTTCAAGAAGTTGAAAGTACGTTATGATCGGGATTTCTGTAGTGGTAGTCATTTTCTCAACTATAGTGGGCTACAGATAAACACAAAAAAATCATAATATACATGAGATAAAAGTGAACTTTGTGGTGTGATACAAACAAAACTATTGTTTTCCAATGTCCTGTAGGCAAAAAAAAAACAATAAAATGTGTGTTGTGTGCACAAGACGTCAAGGCCACCTATTTTCTGTAGTTGTCCCGCCCATGGTCTTGGCCCTTCCCATTTATATAGGGGCTGTTTGGATTGTATACTAACTTTACCACACAATCTTGCCTAAGGTGACTAAGAGTAGTCTTGCCACACTTTCGTGGCAATAAAATTAGCCAACTAAGCTTAGGCAAAGTGTGGCAAAAAATTATCTCTATGACATGTGAGGCAAAGTGTGACAAAGTTAGTCAGTATTAGTTGTGACTAGAATCAAACACTGACCAAGAAAATTGTGGCTGACTAAGTTTAAGCATGGCAAATTGTGGCCTCAATCCAAACAGGCCCATAGTTAAAAGGGGGTGTGCCACGATGACTATGACTGTTGTGTGCGTGAAGCTTATCCTTGATGCGCTGACTTGATCGAAGACTTCTCTATTGATGGGACGCTCTATTTATGTAGTTGGGCTCAGGTTGTTGCAATCTACAGGATATGGGCGATGATGTTGCCCTAGGCAAAAGTGGACATATTTTTTAAGCTATCATGCACCAACAAATTATCCTCAAAAGCTTAAACACATAATAAAGTGTAGAAATTTCACTTATACTTCAATAAACATCACATATACGTATAAACATCACATATAAAGTAGTAACTGTTCAAGCAAAGTGTGTGGCGTAATCCACCGCCGTCCCATACTCCCATCACCATTCTTCACCAGCCTTTAGTATGACTACGTACTCAAGTGGCCACCTCACACCGAATACCTGTGCACGTCGGCCTGGTCGGCGGCAGCACTCGGCGATACAAAATACATCGACACTTTTTTTCAGCTAAAAACGGAAAAAAAATACTCCGCCCTTTACGGAGGGAGTACAGACACAAACCGACGCTTTTCATGCAGCTGAAGTAATAATACAAACACACACGGACACGTGGCGCGCGCGTGCGCGTCCTACTCGATCTTCAAGCTCGCAGTCGCAGCAGCAGCAGCGCGCTCGCTTGCTCCCTGCTTGTTGGCGTTAACGAACCCCGCAATCCTGCCGAGCAGCTCTTGGGCCTCCTCCATGTCGGGGTCCAGGAGGTAGAAGACGTGCCCGACGCCCTCCGACTCGACCGTCTCTACCTCCTTCGTCGTCGTCCGCGCAGCCGCCTCCGCGTACGCCTTGCCGCGCCACTGAAGGTGGTCCCCCTCGGCCACGCACACCATCACCTTCTCGCACGCCAGGTTGTCCAGCCCCGGCGCGCCGGGCGCGATCGGGTTCATCCGGGGGTCGTCCACGCCGTCCGCCGCGTCGGGGCACACGTACTCCCACAGGCTCTTCTTCCTCGGGCTGCTGCTGCACAAGGGGCTGCGGCGATGCTCCAGCTCCCCGGCGATGGGCTGCTTGCCCCAGAACCACGGGTGGATGAGCACGATGCCCTTCAGGCCGGCGGCGTCCCGGGTGTCCGGGTGCATGGCGAGGTGGTGGCAGATGTTGCCGCCGGCGCTGTCGCCGGCCAGAAACACGCGGGCGAGGTCGCCGTGCGCGGCGAGCCACGGGTCCGCCGCGGAGAGCACCCACTTGAGGGCCGCGAGGGAGTCCTCGTACGCGGCGGGGAGCAGGTGCTTCGGCGCCAGACGGTAGTCGACTGACACCGCGACGGCGGGGCACGCGGCCGCGAGGTCGTTCAGGAAGCGGTGGTACACGCACGTCGCCGCCGACCCGATCACGAAGCCTCCACCGTGGAAGTAGACAACCACGGGGAGCTTCGTCGTCGTCGCCTTCTCGCCACCGCCGCCGGTCCCGCTAGCAGCGGTGCCGCCGGGCGGGAGGTAGAGGCGCACGAAGGAGAAGGGGGAGAGCGGCACGTCCTTGGACACGACGCCCGTGGCGTCGTCGTGACCCGGTGGGACGAGAGGCAGGATGAGGGGCCGTTCGAGGCGACCGCTCTTGTAGACGACGAGAAGTGGCGAGAAATCGTGGAGTACCTCGACGTCGTCGCCAGTTCTTTCCTTGGCGGAGCTGTTGGTGACATCGGCTTTCTCCTTGGTGGTGAAGACGTTGGCGACCTCGACGTCGCCGGCTCTCTCTTTTGTGGTGAAGCCGTTCATTTTGGCGTTCTCGTCGACGTCGCCGGCTCTCTGTTTGGTGAAGCTGTTGGTGACATGGGCTTCCTCTTTGGTGGTGAAGACGTTGGCGACCTCGACGTCGCCGGCTCTCTCATTGGTGGTGAAGCCGTTGGCGATCTCGATGTCGCCGGCTGTCTCATTGGTGGTGAAGCCGTTTTTGGCGATCTCGACGTCGCGGGTTCTCTCTTTGGTGGTCAAACCGTTTTTGGCTATGTCAACGACGTTGCCGGCTCTCCCCTTGGTGGCGCTGAAGCCGTTGTTGGCGAGGTCGACGTCACCGGCTCTTTCTTTACTGAAGCCATGGGCGACCTCGCGGCTGAAGGCTCTTTGCGCAGTGGCCATGGCGTCCCACACTGTGTGGAAGATGATCAGTGACTCGTCGGAGTGTCTGCTGATGATGTTGGATTCGTGACTCTGGAGTCCGGATTACCGCTACTTGTAGCTAGACGCCAGCCACTAGGGGAGGAGAGGAGGTATGGGCGCTGCATGGCGACGGACGTGATGAGGGGTGAATGAATGGGTTGTCGCGAGCTAGTTGAGCCTTGAATGTGCTCAACGATAAGGATAAACCACTGCTTACTCGTCGGTGCAGATCCATCAGGCTGGCCACTGGCGCAAGTCCGCAGAGCACTTATGATGGCCTGAGAAAACGGTTCAGGTACCAAAGATCTGTGAACTCCGATCCGTTGCAATTGGATCCAGAACATAAATGTAAGGTGCATCATGCTCCTTTGTTATAACAAGTCAAACGTTATAGAACATTATTCAACAATCAATTAAATTGTATGTATGCTTATCTTCTTGCGTCCTCAAATCCTTATTATTTCTTAGTTCAAATAAATTAACAATTGATAAGTATTTGAGGAGAGTACAAACCGATAAAATTTGTACTCCCTCCATCCCGAGAAGTTTGTCAAATTTTTGGAGATGGAGGGAGTACTTTTAACGTGCTTCAACGTGACGTTGATATCGTAGTAACTGCTTCACTTTTGAAAAGTACGGAGTAGTACTCCAAAACAGCTAGCCATCTGATCTTGCAGAATTTACTGGAGGTGCGGAGGTTGTTGTCTACAATTGCTTGATGACCGTTCATCGCGCAGCTCAGCATCCCTGCTGAAGCGGTGGCGTTGTTTTTATGTGGTGGCCAAAGTGTTTGGAAGCAGGCCAATTAATCAATTGATTTCCCCAACCGTTCACTAGGGACACACAGCACAGCAGTAAGTAATGAATCCAGGCCCAGACATATGCTTACACTATCTCCATGATGGCATACTTGACTTGCTCATGCATAGAACAATATTACCAGATCTCTGAAGTCTGTTATCACAATCCTTGAGACCACGTTTATTCTCATAAAGCCCATGTCTACAGGTAAATAAACCTCCATTCTGCACGTAGACGAGAGGTGCACTGGCCTAAGGCCCACATGAAAGGGGCCCATGAAAATATATAACTTATCTACCATGTTTACTGGCTTGCACTCACACATGCAAGGCAAGACAAAGTCTGTCTGGCAGCTGGATGTGAATTAATTTTGGTAGGCGAGGCGACCGACTTCCAACCCAAAATTTTGGCCAAGAGTTGATGTCAGTAAGAGAGTATTAATCCTAGTAATATTTCTGAGGATATATATGTCAATGAGAATGATGATTTGGCGGTTGAAGTGGAACAAGGTCATGAACAAGAACCTAATAACGGATCAAATGCACAAATTGATGTCAATGATTCTGGTGCGGTGGTGGGAAAAACATCTTCTGCCTTCATCAGATAATTCAAATGGTAATGAACAGTACGATTCTCTCTTAATTTACCTTTGATCCTAGAACATGCATGGGGCAATCTTGAGCAGTTGAAGTTCATTTTTGACAATGTGTTTGTTTTCTTATTCAACTCAAAACATTCTTAAGTATTTTGATGATACCAACATGTGGAACGAAGCGTTGGACTACATTTGTTGAAGCTATTTCTCTCGGTGACTCATATGACGTTGAGTTGAATGATTTTTTCTCTCTGAATTAAAAGTGCTACAACTAACTTTGCCAAATGATTTGACGTCGGCACATGAGATTATTCAATTTATTACCGCTGTAGATTGTTATCCAAATGGCTCTATGGCTTACCGGATTATATGGATTAGCTATCTGCGGTACTATGGAGAAGAATATTTTGAACGACATCGATCTTCAAGCCGTCCTTAATGATTTTGCTTCAAAAAATTTCTCAATAAATTTGTGTACATGAAAAACAATGGATATTGTTCATCTCCAGCTTAATATATTCATGTTATAAATAATTCCAACACTTTTTTGCATTTTTTTACATTTTAGATAATGTTAATTTATGTTGCATAGTTTATATTAGTATTACAAATTTAAAAATAATTAGCTTTGAGGGCCTACGACCCCCCGAGTTCGCGTCCTCAAATAAATCCTAGAGCCGGCCCTGTTCTGCGACAACAACGCGGAACACCGCTGATGCGCTGATGAAGGGGGCGCTGAACCAAAGGAGAGAAGAAACCGGCGACGTCGCAACGTGCAAATTAAGCTGATGCGCGAGTCAGTACGTTATTCAGTCGCTCACGCTCTCACTAGTCACACTCCGCACCGACGAACGCCGCGATCCGGCGCGGCAGCTCGTTGGCCGGCCTTCTCCGGCGCGCGGGCTCCCAGCAGGTAGAAAACGTGCCCGACCACCTCCGTCTCGAACTGCTCCACCGCCGGATCAGGCGGGGCGCCCCAGAACCAGCCACGGGTGGATAAGCACGCACGACGCCGCCGCCGGCGCCTCACGTGTCTTCGGGCGTGCACGTCGTCCCTGGACGCGACACCTGTGACAGCGTCCTCGCGGCCGGGCCGGCGGGACGAGCGGCATCGAGATGGGACGTTCGAGAGCCGGGCGGCGCCACACGTGTAGACCACGAGGATCTGGAGCGGCGCGCGAAGTCGTGGACAACCTCGTCGTCGCGGGCTGCCAGTATCGTGTTCGTGCGTGTGCGAACTAGAACTAGGTAGTAGTGTAACATTGTGCGACACATTTCGGCGCGGTTGCACGACAGCCTCTGTTGCTGGCCGGCCGGCCGGTTTCTCGCCGCGTTATTATTCGTTATGCACGCAACGCTAGGAGACGAAAACGCGACGTGGCGCGTGTTGGGGTGGTGAGTGAGTGGTTGTTGGCGCGTGCATGCATGCAGGTGAGCCACGGACACGCTGTCGTCACTTGCCAGCGCAGGCCGAGATCTGGTTTAATTAGGGCCGGTAGGCTGGGACGAGTTCACAGTGCTCCTCGACCGGTACACGACGATGGCTGTTGCTGCGAGCGCCGTGCAGTGCAGGGTTGGATCGCGGTCGCGCGGGTGCATGTGCATGCCACGAGGCATGGCCGCAGCACAGCTCAGGAGGTTCGGGAGCCAGTAGCCGTACGTACGTCCCGGGGTCCAGTCCAGGGGGACACGGATTCCTGACTCAGTGCGGTCACTGACATATAGTCTCGGATCTACATATCGGTGACTGAAGATTAAGTCAAGATCCTGATCCGTCCAGGAGGACACGACGGTGGAGACGTGGAGTCCGCACGACGATTTGCTTCCCAAACGCCAGTCCATGAAAACTCGAATCGTCGTGCCCATGAACCTCATGAAAACTCGAGCCCATGAAAACTCAATCGAACCTCATGTTTTCATGGGCCTTTTCAGTGAGTTTAGACCCACGCCGATTCCAGCGAGTCTGGCGATCCTCATCGGCCCACCCCGAACGCTGACCGGGAGCGTAACACGTGTTTTGCGAAAGCGGCTTCTTCTGTCCCCGCGCGATCGCGAACCCCTGTCACCTGAACAAGTCCTCGCGCGGAAACGTTGCACCGCGCCGCCTCCACGGTTCAGACGATCCAGAAAGAAACGCGTCTAGTTCTAGAACACGGGAATTTCAACTGATCTAAAGTCGCGTTCTTCCGCAAACTGTTCCGACGGCGCGCGGGCTTCCCGTGGCGAGCCGCCGGATGTGACATGTTGACACTGCCATGATCGACATGGCAGATCGGTCACTGATCACTTCGCTTCGGTCTGTGGGGAGGCGCGCAGGCTGCCTGCCAATGATATCGGCCGGAGGTAACCCCGTCGATACGACCAAGCACTTGCCGGCATCGCGCATGTCTGCCTCGCGTGTACGCGCGTCAACGCATCGCAGAGAACTGATCATCCCCAAACGAACCGAGGAAAGTCAGCAGAGGCAGGCTGCCTGCCAGCAGAGGCGGTGGTTACTACCTTGCCTTTCTTTAGAATTTTCTATCATTGAGATGGTTACCTAGCCTTCCGATTGAACGCATCATTAAGTACTTTTTGTTCTTCCAGACAGAACCAACGACGACCTTGACTTCTATTGGTGAGGAAACAAAAAAAGGCCGGCGGCGCCAGAGGAAGATGCCAGCCACGTGACACTACCTAAAAATTCAACATACTCCAAACGCCCTATTCACTTTTCAAAGTGAAAAATCGATACGTCTTTTGAACTTGCATGTGCCATTTTCAAATGTAAGTAACAGTAGTGTTTGCATGGGAAAACGCTTTTATGTTGGGACTACAGTACTTTTTAAGCGTGGCTGGGCCTACGATGCGGAAAATTCCTGGCTCCGCGCATCTGGCTGGCGATTGTGGGAGGTCGTCATTTTATTTGGACTGTATATGAAAATTCTCCTCAGATTGCAGCCAGTCAGCCACCTCGAAAGTCCAACACGCTTAGGATAATGGGATGGTTAATTCGCTCGTTGTACATACTCCACGTGCAACGCATTTTTCCACATCATCGTCGGGTTGAAATTTGAAAATTTCTAGTACGCGAAACTCTTGTACCGGTAGCGTTTCACCCAAGTCCACGTCTCCGCCCCGAACGAGGCCTGCAGCAGCAGCGTGGCGCGTACGTACGACAACAGGGTCACAGTGGTCGATGCCGAAAGGAGATCCACGTGTCAAAACTCTGACGGGCCGTAGGCCGTAGCAGCGGCATGGGCGCCCACGCCCAGCAGCACCTGGTAGTGTAGGCTGTCTCGAGCCAGTGCGAAGCGAACAAGGAGACGTGTCACGTGTACAGGGGCGAGGGGACGCACTGCACCGGGCTCCTCCCGGGACTCGGGGTGCCGAGCGGACCACTTCATGCCGTTACCACCGCCCAGGTGAGTTTACCTGCAGATATTAACAACAGCTGACACATCAGCTGTGCACGCAGCATATATGACGAAACTTTGTTCGCTGGCAAGAACGCCAACGCACAAGCTTTACAGAAATTTCATAGGCGAGCCAAATATCAGTAGCTATCTAAATACATGCCAAATTTCAATGACGTGATCGAAATTTAAAAAGGTTTGCATTTGGCAACCAACCAAACCGCCCCACATAACATACGAATTGATTATAAAAGAGTGGCGGCTTTCAAGGCGAATACAGCAAACACCAAGTGGATCGGATGCAATTTGCCATCTCCTTGGGAAAAAAAAATGTAAACTACTACATATCACACTGTAGTGATTAGTTGATTACATGCCAGAACATAACAGTTGGCGCATAAAAAAATGGTGAGGCTGATAGTGACCCGCGATATAATCTTACACATAAGTATGAAAGAGTGGGAGTACAACTCATGCAACGAAAAGTCCACGTGACCATGTCAATTATAGTGTCTAGTTACTGATGTTTTTATTTGTCACCGGTTAGCTCGTTTTTAACAACCGGTGACAAACAAAAGATCATAGAGACTATAAGCTAAAAAATGCTATATTCTTTAAAAGATATAATTATGCTCTGTAAAACACGAACTATGAGCACATCCAGAATCTGCAATTTCAGCGACACTCTAGATCCGGTGGTTAATCTCTGACAGGCAACATTAGATGCCGGTCAGTTTCAACGTGTTCAGATAAACATTGGCCCGCCATAGTATTATCCTCACCAGGTGCGCCGTCTACTCGCGAAACGCCGTCAGCCGCCCCGGGCCAACGGGAACCTTCTTCTCTGTTCTCTCTCCCCTCCTCTTCCCCCTTCTCCGCGCTGTCCGCTCCCGCGAGAACACGACCGGGAGCGGGAGCGCGGCCGCCGGTTTGACCCGTCGTTACCGGAGAGTATAATAAGAGGTTTTCCAGGGGATGGCTTGCACTGCAAGTCGCTAAGTCTCTCCCGCGCCGGCTGCCTTTGTGGTGGACTGGTGGCAGATTCCCTCGAAGGGAAGTGAGGACCGGCGGCTTCTTTCGTTCCCCGTCCTCACCCTCCTCGTGCTCTCCGTCCGTTCTGTAAAAGCGACGCGGATTTTTTTCCTTGATTCTTGCCGAGGCGTAGCCCCCTCGGTGGGTGGGGAGGCGCGCGCGGGGCCGTGGATGTGAGGGAGGCGCGGCGGCGGCGGCGGCGGCGACCGATCGATGGACACGGTGAAGACGTGGGTGGCGGCCACCTACGAGAAGTCCATGGCGTCGATGCAGCACTCGCTGCAGGTGGCGTACGTGGTCTTCTCCTTCTGCGCCGCCTTCTTCCTCGGCGGCATCAAAGGCACGCCTTCTTAATTAGTAATCAGTTAATCACGCCCTGGCGCCGTGTTTAATTTCTCGATTGGAGTCGCGTTCTGCGGTCCTGTGTTCTTTGTTTGCTTATTATATTTTTTGGTGGTGGTGGTGGTGGTGGCTGGGGAATTAATGGATGTGCAGCGATGGTGGTCGGACCCGTGGCCGCCGCGCTGATCATACTGGGCAACGTCGGCGTCATACTCCTGCTCTTTCCTGCGCACGTCTGGTGGACAATCTACTCGCTCATCAAGTAAGCCGCCGTGAAACTCTCGTCGTTTGGTTCATGCCTATTCGCTCTTTAGCTGGTGGAATAGAAGTGCATTTAATTTTCTTCTTGGGTTGTGATTTTTCTCCTGCATATTTTGTTGCATGTTTCGGCTTTTGTTTCTCCTTGGTTTCATAATTTAATGTACTGCCATTTTTTATTTATTTAAGAAAAGGCTAAATCATAATGTGGAATAAAATCATAAAGCAGTTAAGGGCCCATCCGGGTTCCAACGGGATACCTATTGATCAAAGTATTGCCAGTTGAAAAATGATGCTTGCGAGAAGAATCGGTCATGCAACTTGACTGATCATTGCTGCTCTGCATTTTTTAATCCAGGACTGACCGTATCAACGCGGGCTTGAAACTAGCCGTGCTCATCGCGCTGCCGGTCCTGTTCGGCCTCTGGCTCGGGTTGGGCATCTTTGGCAGCGCGCTAGTGGCTCTCGGGTACGGCTTCTTCACGCCGTGGATCTCCACCTTCGAGGCGTTCAGGCAGGTGAGCGAGGCAAAGAAGTTCGTCCATGGAATTATGGTAAGACAAGGTCCGATATCATCTCATCTCCTGCACGACCCGACAGTTAGTTGACACCAACCAGTACTGACATGACTTGTTCCGAGCAGGACGGAACGTGGGGGACAATCAAAGGCAGCTGCACGGTGGTTAGGGATTTTGCAGACTTGTGCTTTCACTCGTACCCTGTTTACCTCAAGGAGTTGCGCGAGAGCTCTCAGAGTCGTGAGCAACATTCCATAAGGTATTTGCCCTCCTACTAGAGTACTAGTTTGCCTCTTTGATTGGCATTGGGTGTCATGAGGCAGATGTGTTTCTCCACCTGTCATATAATACCCTGATCTGGGCTTCTGGCAATGTGTCAGCACGTACTCATGTTCCTTGTTAGACTGCTGGTGAAGTATATTCTGCAGGAATCCCTTATCAATGCACACTACAGTTGTTCAGAGCTTAATGTCGCAACCGAATATTTTGTGCAGGTTGCTGCACGTGCCCTCATGTATAGTTGTTGGTCTCTTGGGGTTAGTCGTGGAAATACCGCTTTACACGGTGATCGCGTTAATAAAGAGCCCGTATATGCTCTTCAAAGGCTGGCAGAGGCTGCTGCATGACCTTATAAGCCGTGAAGGTCCCTTCCTTGAAACAGTTTGTGTGCCGATCGCTGGACTGGCTATCCTTTTCTGGCCATTGGTGGTGGTTGGGAGCGTCCTGTTAGCTATTGTCTCAAGCATTTTCGTGGGGCTTTATGGAGCAGTCATTGTCTACCAGGTTGGTACATTGCCAATGATGAACGATTGCTACTCGGCATGAAAGATAGCATGATGTATTCACAATTTCGTGTCTCACTGCTGCAGGAGAATTCATTCCGTAGAGGGCTTTCCTATGTGCTCGCCATGGTCGCTGAGTTTGATGAGTAACCAATGACTGGCTTTACCTCCGTGAAGGAACAGTTCTTCCAAAGTAACACATTTCTCTGTTTGTTTTGTTTTTTTTATTTTCCTCATATACTTTGTTATGTTCTTATTCCTATTTTTGATTGTTTCCTTTTTTATCATTTAGGCCTTCCTACCGAAAGCGAAAACCATCCAGTTCCACAGATTTCTCAGTCCGATCGAATATATCTGTTAAAGGAGCTCAGTATCCTACTAGTTCCAGTGAAGCACCAGCAATGCTTGTTCCAAATTTGGCTCCATCAAGATCTGTAAGAGTGGCTATACAAGAAGTGAAAATGGTCCAGGTCTGTTCCTTTCATGAGTTCAGTTCATGACAATCCTACCTTGTCTACACCCTGCATTTCAAAGCCTCCAAAAGAGGGTATTTAGTGGATCTATCTTGCTAATTATCCTTAAACAATCCCAGTTATAATAAGTAGGCATTGGTACAAAAGGTCAAAAGATGAGCTAGTTTGTAGTGGAAGCAATGCATATCAATGTAAGGGAGCTCAAAAAAGAAGCAACTGTTATGCATTTTTGTATGGAAGTTTGCCTTTCATGTTGGCAAACTGTAAAGAGTGTGCACAAGCGGGGTGGTTGGTTCTTACTAATAAGCAGGGTAAAAGTATAGATATTTTGAATTCAATTTCAAATCATCATAGGCGGTATTCTGTTGCACAGGGCCCCGGGACAGATATAATTTTGGATCATGGATACAAAACTGCTCACACTTCAGTATTACTTCAAAATAAAAATTATGATTAGATGCACAAGGACATTTCGGAATTCCGTATCACACACTGCAATTATGTTTCTGACAATTTGACATGTAGTCTACTGAATATAATATGATTCACAACATACTTTGTGCCTCGTTAGATATCATTTTTAATTAAGTCATGCCTGAATTCCTGATTTAGCTTCTTGATTTGCAGATATGGGAAGATATTATGAAGTCATGTGAACAGAGGGGCAGGAATCTCTTGGATTTGAATGTTATAACAACTATCGATCTGACTGAGTGGTTAAGGGCAAAGGAAAGTGGTCCTGAAACACTAGGCCTCGGCCTACCTTCTTATTCCTTGCTGTGCACTTTAATGCAGTCAATCAGGGCCGGTTCTGGAGGGCTGTTGCTTGGGAATGGTTTGGAGGTCAATCAACAAAACAGGCCCCAAGATCTGTTGATAGATTGGTTCTTCCATCCCGTTCTGGTACTGAAGGAGCAGATACAGGCGCTGAACATGACAGAGGAAGAAGTGAGATTCTTGGAGAAGTTGACCCTTTTCATTGGTAATCCCACAAGCGCTAGTGGGTGGGATAATGGCGCTGCAATTCCCCAAGATCCTGTGAGGACAGCACAAATTCAGGCCATCAGTAGAAGGTATGCTGCTGTTTCTTATTGCTATGCGTGTTTTTTGGTCGTTTCAATATTATACTTCACATCTGTCATACCAGAAACAAGTACCATCTCAGTTTTTTTTGTTTGTTTCTGGGATAACACGTTGCTGCCTCAGTGAACTAGCTAGCCCCGTCACAAAAAATACTGTTTCCAATTAATTTCGATGCGTTACCTAAGGGCTAAGGCGATTGCACCTGATTGTTTCTGTTAGTAACTTGAAGAAGCGACACCGGATTTTGAGGGAACAGTCAATAGTGTTCTTGGTGGCATGCATATCAATGAGAACACACATGCGTTTTGACTATCTGTGCCAGTGCTTGTTGTCTTTGTTCTAATGGCGCTGTTTCGGCAGGTTGGTTGGAATCGTGAGGAGTCTCTCGAAGTTCCCTACGTACAGGAGGAGATTCAGGCACGTCGGCAAGCTGCTGGTCGCCTACTCCATCGAGAAGGGAGGCTCATGCAGGTCATCTGCATCGTCGAGCCAATCAGTTTCTTTCTTCGAGATAACTCAGGTCGAAGTGTAATAATTTCAAGCGATCTCCCAGTGTAATTAAGCCGTTTCGGAATCAGATGATAGCTAGTATGTTTATTATATTTGTTCAGTAAATATCGCACGCCATTTTGTTAGTGCTTGTGTGTTTCAAACCTTGCAGGAGGTTTGACCTTTATACTACTTTTTTTAATGATGTAATGGGGTTTTATACTACTAGCTGTTACAGGAGAAAGGCGCTCCACTGCACATGCTGGTGCCTTTTCCTGTACGCTGAAACTTCAGACACAAGTCATCCGTTGTTCTGTACGTTTTCTGTACATATATGTATTTTGTCGATCCAATGCACATGTGTTGCTCTCTACGTACCTCTTGAAAGTCGCAACCTTCTGCCCCTCGGTTCATCATCTATTGAAGAATTGAGCGGGTGCCTGTTTGAAGCTGGCACGTACGATGCCACCTGGCTGGCATTACGGCAGCAAGGAAGAACGAGATGATCTTGACGGTGCCAAACCCAAACAAAATCGTGAGAGAAAACACGCGGTTGCCTGCCTCGAATTCAAAGCAACCAGCTGCCATCCTCGACGACAGCTGGATCCGTCTTATCCATTCCCCGGGTCCAAACATCCCGGTTTTTTCTTCTCCCTTGTGCCGATCCTGGCGAGATTCACGGGAAAACGAAGACTTGCTTTAACGTCAAAAAAAGAAAGAAAATGAAGACTGCCATCCTAGCTCTCGTTTTCTACGAAAGTACGGAGTAGCATATTTTATTTTGTTGCCCCGTTTGGAGAGTAGTACCGCGTTAACGATGCCAGCTGGTGCATCTCTTTCGACGCCGTCCCGGGCTTTCTTGCAGTGGCATTGGGCACTTGCAATTGCTTTGGAAAAGTTGTCACGAATCTGAACTCGCGCAGCCACAAAACAAGAGCTCGTGCTCGTGCCGATTGATGCTTTTGCCTTGTATCCTCGTCAGTCGTCACGAGCCGAGAGAGGACCTGGACCAGTGGACTGACCGACTGGCCGCTCGGGCGGAGGAGACGACGACCCGTGGTTACTGCGGCTTGTGCTCCCGCGCCCAACCATCGCCCGCTCATCCTTTCACTTACCCACCTCCACCTCCACCTCCCGCGGCCGTTCCGCCGTTGGTTAAAAACGCACACGCTCCCGCGCGCCGCGCCTCCGCACGGTAGTCGGTTACCGCAGCCGCGAGCGCGCTCCCCTGCTTCCAATCTTGGCGATTTCGTTTTACCCCGGGCGGAGACGGGAGGCGGGTGTTGAGGCTGGCGGCTGAGGGCTGGAATTGCGCGTCCTGCTCCTCCTTCCCCATGTGACGGGTCGCTCGCGCGCCTGCCTCTCCACTCCACGTCCCATCGCGTCCCGCAAAGCAGCAGCTGCAGCGGCACCCCAGCAACGCTCCCTTCCGAGCGCGCGCGGGGTCCCCCGGTGAAAAAGGCGAGCGCGCGGCAGCAGGTGGCAAAAAAGGGCGTGCGGTGCGGTGCTTTGCTCCCCGACCGGACCGGGGCCAGCGCCAGCGCCAGCGGGGAGAGGAGGGGGAGGCGATGCTGCTGCTGCTGGCCGGGATCTGACCGAGCGATCGAGGAGTGATGTCGGCGGCGCCGCGAGGAGGCAGGCGGCGGCGGCCCGGGAGCGTGGCGCTGGAGGACCTGCTGCGGCGGGAGGCGTCGTCGGAGGCGAGCGGGGGGGAGCGGCACGGGGTCGTGGCGGGACAGGCCGGACGGGCCAAGAAGGGCGAGGACCTCGCGCTGATCAAGCTCGCCTGCCCCGCAACGCCGCCGTCCAGTACCACCTTCTCCGCCTTCGCCGTAAGTACTGACGACGACCTCCCCTCCCCTACCCTCTCCTCCTCCTCATCCGTCCGCTTCTTCGTGGCGCAACGGCAACGCTACGCTTCGTCGTCTGGGTTCGATCTGACGCACGCTTCTTTGGTGTCGCTACGCGCAGCTGTTCGACGGGCACAACGGCAGCGCCGCCGCGGTGTACGCCAGAGACCACCTCCTCGGCGACGTGGTGCGCTGCGTCCCTCCCGATCTCACAAGGGACGAGTGGCTCGCCGCGCTCCCGAGGGCGCTCGTCGCCGGCTTCGTCAAGACCGACAAGGATTTCCAAACAAAAGGTACGTAGCTCCTTCCACACAGGTAGTACTAGTACAGTTCCGTACTACGTTCCACATCTAGTAGTCTCAACCTGCCATCTCTATGGCCACCCGTAGTGGGGCCGTGATTTGAATCCAGCGTGCTATGGCCACATCCGGTACTCAGCTTCAGTACTACTCCTACATCTGACCCTTGTTTGTCCACTCGCTCGGTTTATGTGTTCCAGCGCACTCCTCCGGGACGACCGTGACGCTTGTCATAGTTGATGGTTCCGTTGTAACCGTTGCATCCGTTGGCGATTCGCGCTGCGTCCTTGAAGCCGAGGGATCTGTCTATTATCTGTCGGCTGACCATCGTTTTGATGCTAGCGAAGAGGAGTAAGGCTGCTAGTATCTCAAAAGGTGTACTGTTGTTTTCCTTGCAGCGGATATGCGTGCCTCCACATCACCTGTTTTAGTTTTGATTTGCAGGGTTGGTCGGGTAACGGAATGCGGGGGTGAGGTTGGAAGGCTAAATGTTGTTGGTGGAGCTGAGGTGCGCTCTTTCTCTGTGGTTGCTCAAGTTTTCAATCTAGTTATACAGTCTGTTTAGTATTTTGATATTACGCTCTTAGTACACTCATAGCAAATCTATGCTTCCACAACAATTCACCAGCCTATCGTTTTTTTCCTTATATGAATGTATGTTATTATTGAGCCGACTAAAATACGGGTACAGTCTTGTACATTTTTGTACCCATATATGTTGTAGGTTCTCCTTTACAGTAGAGTCATTTGGTTCGTAAGTCTGATTCATGCCTTTTTCTTGATTCCCCATTTATTCATCCAGGTTGGTCCACTTAGATGTTGGCCAGGCGGTTTATGCCTATCAAGATCAATTGGTGATCAGGATGTTGGTGAATTTATCATCCCGATCCCCTATGTGAAACAAATGAAGGTACACTTTCTTCACATCACATATTGAGAAAAATTAATCATAAGTTTTCTCAGCAATTCAGCATAGTGATATCAGATTCAAGCATAGATGTTCTGCTCTGTTGTCTTGACATTCTTATTTTTCTGAAAGAAGTTTTGACATTCTTATTATCCTTACTGTATTTATATTCTTGTTGCTGTGAGATGAGATCGTCCTTGTAAATTTGCTAAATTTCAACGTCAAACTGTAATATTTCCTGTATCTTTACATGGTTATATTCAGATGTTATATCATTTTGTCAAGCTGGATATCTTGCTATATTTATGAACCCGCGGCCAGTTGTTTCTCATTTCTTTTGTTTGCAGAGTTTTTGAAGATTATTTAGGGGTTTTTGTATTTTTTCCTGAAAACCTAACTGTTTATCCTGCTTGATTAGTAATTATATTTCGAAACGTAATACTCCCTCCGTCCCCATGAACTTGTCGTTTTGTAGTTCATTTTTGAACTACAAAGCGACAAGTTCACGAGGACGGAGGGAGTAATAATATTGTCTTGTAATGCTTGCTGTAGTTGTCTAGCACTGGAGGTCGCCTTATTATTTCAAGTGATGGCGTTTGGGATGCTTTGACTGCCGAAATGGCATTCAATTGTGCACGAGGGCTTCCTCCAGATGCTGCATCAGATCGAATTGTCAAAGTACTGTACTACTCGCTCACCATTCTCAACATTTATCATGAAATCTTCAGTCATACTGTTCCTTACTGGTTCATTGTTTACAGGAAGCAGTTGCGTCAAAAGGATTGAGAGATGATACAACTTGTATTGTCGTTGACATAATACCCCCAGAAAAAACAAAATGCTCTGTAGAATCTCCAAAAACGCCAGGGATAGGCCTTGGCCTCCTCAAAAGTTTATTTGTCAGGAAAATAACATCTGACACAATATCTCTTCCTGATAAGGAAATTCATGCTGAGCCAGGTTTGGTGGAGGAAGTCTTTGAGGATGGATGCCCGTTCCTTTCAAGGAGGTTTGAACCCTACCCCACCTTGACGATTGACGCACAATATTCACAATAGTTAACCTAAGTTTTTACTTTCTGACAATGAATATGGTGGTCAAGTATATAACTTGTAAAGCCTATTCAAATTAACCTTGGGCGTGGTGCTTTGGGGCCAAATCACTGAAGGAGGTCAATATTGGTACTATTACACTTTAGGATTTCTGGTGCTATACTTGTCAATTAGTACATGCTGTTATGTTGACATTTCACCAAGCATGCCATTGGTCCCATACTTCTCATTCAGTTGCATATCTTAAACTGCTTGGCCCTTTACTTCCTAATTTTTTAGATCATGTTGCTGTGTCTGATATTTGATTTCTGTTGAATGCAGGCTCAATTCAGAATATCCAGTCCGGAATATGTTCAAACTCTTCGTATGTGCAATTTGTCAAATTGAGTTAGAATCTGGTCGGGGGATATCCATACATGAGGGTTTGTCAAAGCCAGGAAAGCTGTGTCCCTGGGATGGTCCTTTCCTTTGCCACGGATGCCAGGAAAAGAAAGAGGCAATGGAGGGAAAGCGTCAGTCACGAGGTAGCTCCAGTTTCTTTTTGTTCTATAAAAATCCGATCCTACATTTGTAATGAAATACAAGCATTCACATTTCTGCAGATTTTTCCTCGAGAAATAGTGGGTCAAGTGAATAGTGATAAAGGCAAAGAGTCATCTCGGGGCAACAACCTGACGATGTTCACTATAGCAGGTCAAGCTAATGCATATCCAGCATATTTCGTATTGCTGCCCTTCCTAGTCTGCTTGGATTGTCATAGGACTATATCAGATGTTAGGAGGTGCCATGCCAAAGAGGTTATACTATAATGGAGTGCAGGAAGAATTTTGCCTCTTTATACCAAGATCCTCGGTGTGGCTTCTGGCAGTGACACAATCGCCAATAACCATGTAAATTATTCTTCATAGAGGTGACAAAGTAGCTGCGGCTTTGTAATTCTCGATTAGGATTAGGGACCTTAAAATAAGGTCGAAGCAACCGGTTCTATTGTAGAATCATACCCCATTCCTCATGATTCAACACTGTAATTAACAGCTCTAAGGGGATTACTGCAGACCGCTTCCATTCTTGGGCAAGACGACATTTTACTTTTACGTGTGGACAATGTACATATGCCGACGTGCCAGGTTGTATTAATCTTCATTAACTAAGTTTTTAATATGTGAGTCCTGGCATTGCAAGTTCAGTAAAGGTGCACACTGAGCTGGTTAAGGGCATAAGATTTTTTTTCTCGATCTAAATCTCCTTTGCATGATGGTCTCCCGTTTTGGAAAAATTTATGGTTTGAATCTCTTGGTTATAAGGACGAGACGACATTAGGATAAGACGAAGAATTTGTCCCGTGCCTCTTTGCTACTCCCTCTGTTTCGAAATAATTGTCACCGGTTAGTTCAAAAATGAACTAGCCGGTGACAATTATTTTGAAACAGAAGGAGTACTTTGCTGAGTTGCTTAATTCGGAAGTTCGTTGGAGACCAGGTCCAACACATAGATTACGCTTAAATTGATGCATTTTACAGCCTACTAGTCGATTGAGTAATCGGTCCTGTGCAATCTTGCAAAAATTAATTGAGTAATTTTATCTTTAAACCCTCTCAGTAGATAAAAGAATACTTGTTTTACAGTGTAAAAGTACAATGACCGTAAGATAAAAATCGTTTGACTCACAATTAATTTTTACATGATGGCACAGGAGGATTACTTGCACCTAGTCTTTTCCAAGATTAAAAGGTGATAAATAAGCATAGATACCAGAATTTTGGAGGGCATAACTTCTCCCGTGAGGTTATCAGTCACAACAAATCTGCTTCAATTTGGTTGAGCAAACAGATAAAGGACACTGCAAAACGCAAATTTGAATTGTCAAAAATACAATATTGAGGCATGGAAATTTCACCCACATTTCCATCAGAGACGGTACAGAATGAGCCCAGTCAACAGATGTGCATGTAAGAGGTATGAAGCGATGATGAAGGTGCGAAATGCAAATTTCTGCAATATAAAAGCCTCTCTTTTCAGAATGATGAAATACCGGCCGTTTGCCGCAACTTCTCATAAGAAACCCAGAAAACCAACTGCCACGGGCCAAGCCTCGCCCACGTTGGCAAGAAACCCTTCCAAAGTGCTGCCACACCCTCATGACTGACGGCCTTGACCAAACAATCAAGCGAATTTTTGTATAACGTTTTGCCTCCCTTGCCCTGGTTCATCATCCTAGTTTTGATTACATCTGCTGGGCAGCTCAAGGTAGTCGAACACAGTCCAGAGGCAACAGAGGCCAGTGTGTGAGCATACAGATTATCATCACAAATCTGCTTGCGAATGATGAGATGCTTTGCCTGATCATAGCAAGTCAATTCACCCATGTTAACAAGAAAGGCTCTTTTGGCATTCGGAACAACTCCCTTCCAAAGTCCTAAGAAGCCCTCTGCTCGAATGATTTTTGTGAAGGCATCTGAAATTCCAGTGTACCGTGGTTGAATACCTTGGCTCATGAGTCTGCTGTCTGCTTGCATCCTTACCTTTATGAGATCAGCAGGGCTTGCCACCATCTGCACTGCAGACAGCAGGAACAAAATTAAAAAAAAATACATTACGTCTTCCATAGCTATCAATTTGTAAGCTATCCCAATTTTACTTCAAGCAATCGCCTCACAGATGAACTGGGTTTTACATCAAGCAGTCAAGCAGTCAGCTAATTTTTCAAATGTCATCCTGACTGTAATGCATCTTTTTTACAAGTAACATATTATCACACGGGAAGGAATAAACTGTGATCCATTTAGGATACAAATAAACTCTGAAAGCCTAATCAATCATAGATGAGCTGATACATATGCTGACATAGTGACATGGCATGCACACCTAGTAAGTCTCAGTCAACCAATGAAAAAAGCATCATTTGAGGACCTATTTGAGATGGTAATTTGTAATTTACATGTTCCATACTTAAACCTAGTAGTGAGGACTCATTTTTTTATGGGAATAAGAATGCTAGTCAAGCCATTCTCTCTAAATTTCGTCCAACATCTTCATCACCAGCTCCTCCAGTTTCAGCCCATCCAATACTATATTTGCTTCCCTACAGTCACACTGAGGTGTACCTCTGAACAAGTCTGCATCTAAATGCCAACATCCTACACCTTAACGCTCTCTGTAAGTCGTGATCTAGATCCCACAGTTCATCAACAACTTGTCAACAGTGTCACAGGACCTGATTTACCTGGCGCAGTGGTAGTGTGTCTCCACTTGTGTTTTGAGGTCTTGGTGTTCAAACCAGCCTCTCCGCAAAAACCAGAGGTAAAGTTGTCTAGAAATAACCTTCCCCAGACCCCACGGGAGCCTTCGGCACTAGGTACGCCCTTTTTTAGCTACTAAGTGTCAGGGAGGAACAGAGGGTGATGGAAACAAATGGTCACAGTATGGGGGCTAAGATGAATGCACTGCTGCCACTGACCGCTGTGGTCACTAGCTCAATGTGAAATACACCAACCGAAAAAGAAAAATCAGAGTGACCTGTCCTGATTTATGATGCACATTAATGCTTAAATATTAAGGACGATGATGAACCAGTGACAGAATCAACTAAAAGTGCTTATTTTTATTTGGGCTGTTCACATGGAATTTTGTAAATAGACAAGAAAGAGAAAACAAAAGAAGGATGATACGTAGTGTCACTATAATATGTATTAGCTTGAAATTAAACAGAAACCTGTGCATCACAATCAAATATGATTTTGATCAACATTTAGCAACTTTCCTAGCATAATCCGAAGTTTAAGCTACTACACCAAAAGAAGTCCCCCCCCCCCTCTCAAACTGGAATAACCATACTGCATCGCTTGTATCCACTGATCTCATTTTTCACTGTCCTGGCTGAGAAATCAAAATCAAACTTCATCCACAATCAACTCGAACTAATTACACTGCTTGTATTGTACGCAAAATTTGGTATTCTTAAGTCGTTTTTTTCTTGCCTTTAACAACATTTTCTCGCCATTTTATTCGCATGTTAAACAACGAGTTGTTTTGGTAAGGGAAAAAAAAAGTAGCTTGTGTCTGGGGAAAATTTTACCTGCGCGGCAATACCCGAGGCCCCCCCGGCGAGCGTCATCTCAAGAAGGCCCACCTCCCGCCCCCCGCTGGCGAGGGAGGACCGGAGGTGCTCGTACCCCACGATGCGGAGCGGGGTGTAAATGACGTGGCGGAGCAGGGCGGGCGAGAGGCCCCGGTACACCCCGCCGTCGCGGACGAGCTCGCCGGCGACGCGGATGACGCCGGCCCCGGGGCTGCGGTGCAGCTGGAGCCGCGTCTTGACGGCGTCGATGGGGAAGGTGGCGGCCTCCGCGGCCGTGGCGGAGATCGACGACAGGGAGACCTTGGCCAGGGTCCCGCGGCGGCCGCCCTCGCCGCCGCTGGCTGACATGGCTCTGGGAATTGGGAGCTGGTAGGTTCCCCGCCTGAGATTTTCGCTCTTTTAAGGACTCGTGGGTTGCCTTTTTTTCCTTGACATATATGCATACATCGTAGCGTCGTTTGATTCTCTTGACATTCTGCCACTTAATATTATTTTTTTTTCTTCATTTTTGTTCCCCCTCATGGTCATGGACTGACTGTTTTGCCCTCTGATTCCTTCTCTCTCTTTGGTCTCAGGACAGCCACATCGGCTTGCTCGCCGGATCCCCGAGAGATGCCTTCTCCTGTGCGTGAGACAGAGGTGAGGGGGGGGGGGGGGATTTATTTGTTTGAGCTGAGGGCAAAAATGTCAGTTGATATGTCGAAATTTGAGAAAAGTAATACGGAATGCCAGAATCCAAAGGAAATTAACATGGAATGCCAGAATCCTAAGGGAATCAAACAACGCTACAATAGCAGATGAGCGAAGCCAACGAAATCCATGTCAAAACGTCGAAGCCACACGAAAAACGTCCTAAAAGGGAGGGGACCGGACGGGACAAAGGTGATCCAACGATTCTCGTGAAGACTGAAACTGAAAGACTGCTTCCGTCCCACTCACCACCTCCACAACGATAATGGCGGCGGCGGCTAGAGGAGGACAGGCGAGACTGGAGCTGGCGCTCAGTGAGCTAGAGGACTACGCTCCATGGCGACTCGGTCATCCTGCTCCGCGTAGCAACGATCAAGTTCAGCTCTATGATCTAGTGTCGACAGTCTTAACATTGTGGCGGTATGACGGGCCACCAAAGGAGTACGTCATGTTGCATACTGTGATGGTGCGCGTCTTCCTTGTAAAGGCGCAGCACCGAGTCGTCCTCAACCTAGGTTAGGTCTAGGCTGCGGCGAGTTGTTGAGTGTTGTGGCTGCAGTAGGGACCAGATGGTCGACATCATCACCATTGTTCCAGTGCCGTCAGAAGCGCATCTGGCGTTGGTGAACGCTGGAGAAGAGCACACACTGCAATCAGCGCGTTCTCCGGACTTGTAGTCGATTCGATGACTAACGCTAGAACATCATCATGCAACAAAGCAACAGCTGCTGCTGTAGCAGGTGGTGGCCCGTTGTTTCCAAGCTGATGCGTCGCAACACCAGTTTGTGAATCTGAGGCTGGATCGCCACCAGGACGACGAGAGGTGTCGCCAGCTTTAATCCCTCTTCCATCTCTTACAGCCGGGTCAGAGGAAGCAGCAGTGGAGTTCACCATTGTCAATCGTGAAATTCTTCAAGTAGACCCCACTTCTTGGCGCGTCAAATATTGAAGTGTAGCAACTACACTTCCGCTGTTACTACTATGAGGCAGTCCGCGGAGGTTCTTTTTTAGGCGGGGAAAAAACTCAAGAACCAAGAACAAGGTGAACACGAGAGATTTACGTGGTTCAAGACGCCGAAGCATAACATCCTACGTCCACGGGTTTTGTGTGTTGTATTGTGTGTATGCAAGAGTCTGAGTGTCTCCTATGTAGCTTGTATGGCTTAAGTTGTGATCCCGTCCTTCGCGACCGCTCGACACTTTTATATGCTAAGACCTGATAGTTTACAAGGTCATCAAGAACCGACAGGTGGTCCCGAGCTATTAAGCACTCTATACACGATATATAAGACATTTATTAATGATTTAATTGCATATTAATGTCTCCTGATGGCAACATTATTATGTCTGAAGACTCCGCTGATCGTGTGGCATTGATGCTTAGTTTATGACACATTAACCTGGTCTTAAAGGGACTGATTTATGTTCTTGAGTGCCCACATCGTCTTGGACAAGTGGAGAATCTGAAGCCCTCCTCACCGAAGAGAAAAGTCCAGAGTCAGAAGACACGTGGAAGTTTTGAAGCCACCCTTCGTAGGGAGGCGGCTCCGGAGCCGCAGGACACGTGGCAGGACAGGAGCCATCCTCAGCATGGAGGCGGGTGCGGAGCTGGAGGACACGTGGCAGCACCGGAGCCACCATGAGCAGGGAGCCGGGTCCGGAGCTACAGGATATGTGGCAGCACCGGATCCACTCTCAGTGGAGAGGCGGGTCTGGAATTGCATGACACGTGGCAGCACCGGAGCCACCATGAGCATGAAGACGGGTCCAAAGCTGCAGAAGACGTGGCAGCACCGGAGCCACTCTGAGTAGAGAGATGGGTCCGGAGTTGCGGAACACGCGATCTCTGAATGTCTCCTCCCATGAAAGGTGAGATCCAAGACTTCTTACCTGGTCTGCAAGGTATCGACAGCGACTACTTCAAAGCCTCCAGGAACGTCTAGCTCTCCCTCAAATCCTTCATACAGGAGTAAGCCGATCCCTTGACATGGTAGCTAAAGGAAAGCAGAAAAAACAGAAGACGGGAGTGCCATTATTCTTGTGGTGGTACATATTGAAGGAACTTAACCAACACATATTCCAGCAGCAGCAAGCGACGTCACAACAGATAGCTCTACTCATCACTGACAAAGTGCGAATGTTTCATGACAAACTAGAGGAGGGTTACTGATAATAGCACCCAACAAGTTAACCCTGGGACGTATACACTTTTTTATTCCAGCCTAGCATATTTTGTGTAGTAGCTTGAACACTCGGAGGAATGCCTCTGACTTCAACCGTTTAGTTGTTGTAATTTAGGATGTATCTTATTCTATCTTAATGAAATAGGCAGCTCTCCTGCCTCGTTTTCTTAAAAAAAAAGTTGCTGAAAACACCACAGCTGAAGACTGAAGTTACTTCCTAGCATCTCCACACTTTTACCATTGTAATTGTTGGTTTGCTGTTCATAAACGCTTTTGATGTATACTATCTTGGTCATGCATTCATGGAAGAAATGGTCTGGAATTATGTCCCGTTAACTTTCATGTGTTCAGGAATTTTCCCATATCCCCTTACTCTTAATGAGCTGTAATGAAAACTACACTTTTTTAGTTTTGTACTTTCAACAAGGAGCATCATAGCAACAGTGGAGCCTCTCCTGTTTCCCGAGTCAAAAAAGGAGGAGCAACAGGAGACTAGAAAAGAATAATAGAACACATAAACGATGAACTATTTATGATAAAAATGATTCAAATCTTCCTAGAGTTCCCAGGATCACCGGGGATAGAAAAAGACCGGTTAGAGCAGGTATAATAGAGCCTAGTCAGCTGGCTCAAAAGAATCCACGTCAGAATATTGCTTACGTGGATGAGGGAGTAAAGAAGAGAGAGAGGACTGTAGGCTACAGAATAGTAGCCAGCGCAGCAGCACTTACGAGGTGACTCTACCGATGTGGCTGCATGCGATTGGGGGTAGGAAAAACAGGGCATTTATTTCAATCACTTTCCAGTCAATCTAATAGCTAGTCTATTATATAAGAAGGCTAAACTGTTGACTCTAAAGTGACATGACATTGAGTTACAGCCTGCAACCGGCTACTCCATTATCCTTGCTCTTAAGCAAGTTACTAGGATCGCGTGTGCAAATTCGGCTCTGACGAATGGTTACCTACTTCTTCGTAGTCTAGAAATTGGGATCAGAGAAAGGCAAATATACAACATCGGTATCTGATCTCCAATAATGTGCAGTTTCACTAAAACCGTGGTGCTCGAGAAGAAGATGAGGTGGTCAACGAACCACTCATTCCATCTGGACGGAACGTTTCTAGCTCACGGGGAGTCGCAACTTGTCTTGGCGAAGGTGATCTTTCCCCGGCGCAGGTTGTAGAGCACCTGCATGTTCTGCTGCTGGTAGTTGCCGAGGATGGACACGCCGGTCGTCTTCCCGATCATGAGGCACATCAACCTCCCCGTCCTGTCCTCCGCGAACAGCCGCTCCTTCTCCAGCTCCAGCCACCGCCCGTCGAAGGACAGCGACACCGACGGCACGTAGACGCGGTCCATCCCCACCCCGGCCGGCAGGACGAAGCAGAGGTCCAGCCCCAGGCGCGACGCCGACCCGCGGGGCAGCCTGATCTCCTGCTCCAGGTCGTTGGCCAGCTCCTCGTACAGCGACTCCTCCAGGAACGAGATCGTCGACGCGACGTCCACGATCATCCCGTGCGCGTGCGCGCGGTCGTCACTTGCCGACGACGTCGCTTTATTCCTGTCCGGGGCGCCCCCGCGCGGGGTCCTGTCGCCGACGGCCAGGCCGTCGAGGTTGAGGTAGTAGTAGGACGGGTACCGCGGGTCGGACGACATGGTGAGCGCGACCCGGTCCGTGGCGTTCCGGACGGCGGCGTCCGCGTCCGCGCCGAGGACGAGCTTCCCCCGCGCGGCCCGGGAGAGCGGCGGCGGCAGGCAGTACATGAACCGGCGCACCGAGAGCTGGGACACCAGCGAGAGCGGGCCGCGGCCGAGCCCCACCAGCCCCGACGCCGCCTGCGGCGGGGACGGCCCCCCGACGCTGAAGTCGTTGCAGCCGAAGACGACGCCGTGGAACACGCTGCCGCCGACGACCAGCTTGTCCATGCCCAGGGTCCCCTTGGTCACCGCGTTCCCGCTGTACTTGTACGTGTACTCGCACGCGTTGTCGTCGTCGTCTTCGTCGCGGCACCTGCATGCATGTATGTATACACATCCAGCAACGCCAAGGCGTTTGAATTTTCTCATGTTGGCTGTCCGACGCGGTGCATCACATTTCACGTGTGGTGGTGTGGAGAGAAGAGACTCTACGTACTGTACGTACCTGTGGCCGTCTAGCTGGTCGCACGTGTCGCTACCGCACGGCACGACGGCGAAGGAGGAGGAGAGCTTGGGGTTGAAGACGGGGTCTAGCTGGCGGTAGCAGCTTCTGACGCAGGGCCGGAGGCACTGCACCCAGACGAAGTCGCTGGCGGTGTCTACGACCGCCGTCACCATGTGCTGCGGCGTGCCGATGCCGAGCTCCACCAGGTACTCGCCGCCGCCCTGCACGAGCGGCGCCTCCACGGCGGCCTTGCCGCGGCCGTCCGTGTCCGCCCCGGCGGCGGCGACACCCCCGGCCCGGGCGAGGCTGCGCTGCACCGCGCGCCGGAGGAGCTCGTGGTCCGTGAGGTTGGCGGCCGGCAGAGCGTCCACGGGGGCCAGCTCGAGGTGGAGTGACGGCGGCGGCGATGGCGGCGAGCTGCCGCGCGCCGGAAGGACGAGGAGTGCGAGGTAGAGCAGCATCAGCAGCAGAAGCAGTACGGCGCTCACGGTGGTGGCGGGCATCGGGGGTGACGCGACAACAATGCCGGCGCGCGAGGCAACTGCGAGCGGGAGCGCACGGTTCAGAGATCAGACGCTATTGTACAGCATGTGTTCGTTGACTGACGGACAGAGGGGTTAAGTAGATAGACGAGCACCGGGTGTTTCGATCCCGGGGCGCACAGAAAGGCGATGCCGCAAAGGCGAACTGGTTGCGGGTAGCAGCAGCCTTATGTCCTTTTGTGCAAGTATAGTTTTTTTGTAACAGCGTTTTTTTTTTTGTCTTCACCCAGTAAGGCTTCGTTCATCGAGAAGGCGACGGCACGATGAAGATGGTGCAGGACGCCGCTGGAAGAGCCAAGTGATGTGATGCTTGGTTCAAAGGGATGGCGATTTGTCTCTCTGGCTCGCACCGGCGGTGCTCTACGGTCAGGCCGCTCGAAGCGTGAAGGCCTGAAGGCAAGGACGCAGGGGCGAGCCGCTTCGAGGCACATCGAAGTGAAAGCGAGCGAGCGAGGGACGCGTTCTGTTTGGTAGAACTTATTTAGAAGTGATTCTACACGAGAGAATTCTCTGAAGAGAAGTAATTATATGGCTGAAAGCAATTTTTCGAAATAAACTTTAAGAACCAGGAAATCAGAAGAAGTTACATTTTTTAGCTCACGAAATTAGGCAATGAATACTTCTTCTAGATGGGTCTTAATCATATGATGTAAGATTCCGAATCATCGTGGAATCTTACGACACACTACTGGATAACTGAAACTGTCGCAGAGAAGACGTGATCCCGTTTGGATGGCCAGAATCGTTCCGTTTCTCATGTGAATCCGCTGAAGCGGTGCCAAACGAATTTTTTTTGAACGTTCCGCAAGCTGAATCAGAGGAATCGATCCTGGAAAATGTACGTACTGCGGACGCGAAACCACCAAAATGGTGATCTGCATGTTGAATCGGTAGAAGTTTTCGTACCTCGGCTGAATATTCGATGGAAATTACCCGTGTTGCCACTCTCCTCCCTATCCCGTCGCGTCATGCAATTTTCCCGAACCCAGGACGTGCTGAAAAAAAAAAACTCAATCGAAGTTGCCGCCCCATCTGAAATCGCCGGATCTGGCGGCTTCCCCGACGAAGCCGTGGACGGGCTCCCTCCATGGCTCCAAGGGCGAGCCTCCCTCGGCGGCTCCCAGCACGGGCTTCCCACCGGCGACGTCCAGGACACGATGCGAAGCGGCCGTGGTGGACGAGCTCCCTTGTGGCTCCAAGGACGCGCCTCCCTCGACGGACTTCCCCCGGCGGCGTCTAGGACGCGGTATGAAGCGACGGTCGTGGACGGGCTCCCCCCGTGGCTCCAAGGGCGTGCCTCCCTCGGCAGCTCCCAGCATGGGCGTCCCCCGGTGGCGTCCTGACGCGGTTAGAAGCGGTGGCACCCGGAATGTGATACGCAGCAGCGGTGCCCAGGATGCGGTTCCTTCTGGCGGCTTTCAGGACGGGCTCCAAGGTACGAAACTCACGACTGCTAATGAAGCTGTCGCTAATCAATCTGTGCCTTTATGGTAATCAGTACGTGTTGCTTCTTGTAATCAGTCTGTTTATATGGCACCTAATGGATTGGTTTCTGCGTGTTTTGCTAACCGTTGGTAATCAATTTGTTGAATGCACAAGTATTTGTTAGAATGTTCATACATGTCCAATTAGATTCCATTAACATATAAGATTTGAAGAATGCTGATGTTGCAGCTGCAGTCAGGCCAGGGCCGGTTCTTGACTTTTCCAGGGCCCGGGCGGACACAACGGAAAAGCTTTTATTATCATAAATATAACAAGATAATTTACTAATTGTAACTATATTATGAAATCTCATTATCATTAATAGTATTACAATAATAAGTTTAAAATACAATAAAAAATAAAAATAAAACTATCAGTGATTGAAACTCTCTAATGGTATAAAAATAGAATTAATTTGAGTATCTAACTAAAATTACGCGAGAAAATTAATTAGTTTAGGAGCAGACGCATATTGATCAATACATAAAGATTAACGACTTAGAAAGGGTCTTGAGACATGAACTACACGCGAATACAAGATCAGATTCAATATTGGTGTTCATAATATGCGAGGCAGCTGCGTAGAGCTGCTCTGCCTCTATAGCTCTGCATGGGCATGATTTTTGTTGAAGACTCCTAATTCTGAAAGTTCTTTGATACTTCACTTCAACTTTATGAAGCAGATTCACTCTAAAAAATCTAAAATCTAAACAAAAGTGTTTTTTCTGTTAAATGATTTCTCACGTATCATTGGTTAAAAACCAAAATCGTTTTGTTTTTTCACTTCACAACTGTCGACTATTGGAGTCGGCAGATCTCCTGACACTACTAAAGTGTTGAAGGAGTTTGTAGTTCGGTGTGGGCGCGCGGAGACTCAAGAAGGTGAATCACGATTGGACACGAGAGACTCAGTGGTTTACGTGGTTCGGGCCGCCTGAGCGTAATACCCTACTCCACGGGTGTGTGGTGTTGTATTAGTTTATGTATGAAAGCTCACGTCAATGCGTGTGTCTGAGAGCGTTCGAGAGCCTCTTCCGTGTATCGTCGGTCTGTCCTTTTATAGTACAAGGACAAACCGTTACAAGTTAGCCTGGCCCGACATGTGGCCCCAGCGGTTACTAGTATTGATACACGATTAATTGTTGTTAATAACCCTGTAACGGGCTCCGACAGTGCCGTTACAGGTGTTAAGATTGTCCGATTAAGTGTCATTAATATGGAATTAATGACAATTAATCGGGTCTTGAAGTCCGCGGCTATCCTTTGAAGATCCGGAGTCGTTACACTGTCTTCCGGAGGTTTGAGGCGGCCAGCTCCGACGTTTGGACACGTGGCAGCTCCGGAGCTTGCTTGTGGGAAGCGGGAAGCTCCGGGGTGGCCTGGCACGTGTCAGGTCCGGAGCTTCTCTCGGTCAGGGGTTAAGTCCGGAGGTGCCGTTTCGGTACCTAGCCCGGAGCTTCACCCTTGTGAGTAGTAGCTCCGGTCTGGCAGTACACGTGGCAACCTAGGGGTTAACCATGTTGGAGAAGCAGGTCCGGTTATGTCTGACAAGTGGGCCTCCGAGGGTCTTCAATTTGAGTAGACGTCCTTCCCTTGAGATCTTTGTAACCTCAGGGGGTGTATGGTTTTTAGGGTACCGACAGTGGCCCCCTGGACCTACCTCCGGGGAAAGTCACCGGGGTGAAGTCATTCCGTCGTAGGTGGGTCCATACTCGCGACTCTTGAACTGGGTCTTCAAGGGTCTTCGGAGGTGCCATTGGCGGGGCTTTACGGTTAAATCCCGACGCGTGGCGCACCTCAGGCGGCAGATAAGATCTTTGACGTGCGGATCTCTCGCAATTGAAGGTCGCCGGTTCCCGATACGAAAATCGTATCGGTTCCGCGCGCCTTGTCAGGTCGCCGCCTTTGGGTTTCCCGCCTCGTGATGACAACTGTTCGCCTGGGTAAGAGCCTCGACTTGATCGTCAGGGTGGTCCCGGGCCCTCTTGTCATCGGCAAGGTTGAATTCTTGAGTAGTATCCTTGACTCCCCTGCAGTTTCCATCCAAGCGTTGCGAGGGCTTACTTAAGAAGGAAAGCGCACCGTCGGGAGTTTTTTACGCTTTCCATCTGTTCTTGCGCTCAAACTCCCAACTCGTACTTTGCTCCTCTTCTCTTGCCTAGCTGTGCTGTGATGGAGTTGGGTCTGCGTGAGAGTCGCTTGAAGACTGACAGCGATCTGAAGAAGGTCCGGGCCCTCATGGGGTGGTCTTCGGACTTCTTCAACGGCTCGGTCCGCGCCGGCGGAGAGCTCCCCTTTAAAAAGGAGCACGCTGGCGAGATGGTGTACTTTTCCTCGTACGCCATGGTGGGGCTGATCCCACCGTTTTCTTCTTTCTTCTTGATGCTGCTGGACTTCTATGGTCTGCAGTTGTACCACCTTGGCCCTCACTCCATTCTCCTTGTGTCCATCTTTGTCCACTTCTGCGAGATGTGGGTGGGCATCCCTCCCTGCATCGAGCTCTTCCGAACCTTCTTCACCGTCCACACCACCGGCCGAAGCAATGAGTATCTTGGCTTCTACTACTTCGTGAAGCGCAAGAAGTGCCCATTCAAGTATCTCCGGTCATTCCCTTCCGGGAAGTGGGATGACTGGAAGAAAGATTGGATAGTCGTCCGGGTGGAGGAGCACGAGCGGTTGGAGTTGCCAGACGGCCTGCCCGGCATTGACACGTCGGTATGGAGCGAAGTTCCGGTGCTGGCGGAAGCTTTCGACCCTGTCCTGACCAGGATCCGCCAATGTGTGGAGGGAGGATTGACTCCCCAGGCGGTGTTCTGCAACTTCCTGCCCAACAGGTGGGCGTCGCTGAAGAGGAGGGAGAAGCTCGTCTGGGCCCTCAACAGCGTGATGGACGAGGACCGGGTTGAGACCGGGTTGAAGTCCAGCATGGTGGGGAAGACCTTGGAGTTTCACCTCAAGAAATTCCAGCACGGGATCGACGTTGACGGAGATTACTTGACTCCGCCGCCGGCCTTCCTCCCTCTGAACGTGGAAGTTGAGTTCAGCAGGGAGCTCCGGCGGACGATGCCCGCGCTTGACGACCTGGGTGTCGTCGAGAGAAGATCAACCACCCGATTGGTGATCCCCGGGTTGTCCGAAGACGGCTCCGCCCCTGGCCCACAGCCAAGAGCTGAGGTCATCGGCAAGGGCAAGGAGCTGGCGGAGGAGCCGGAGAGCCGGAAGAGGAAGCTGCGACATGCTGACGGAAGGTCCATCGGGCCTGGCACTTCCCCCCCCCCCCCCGGTTCCCCCTCCTCAGGAAGGAAGATCCTCCGCCGCCATGGCGACTGTCCCCGTGGTGGGGTCCTTCCGGAACGTTACTGTTCCGGCGGTGGGATCCTCCCGGAGTGCGATTGTCCCCGTGGTGGATCCCTCCTGTGGTGCTAGCTCCGGGCGCGCGACTCCGGCATCTGGAGCGGTGAGGGCCTCCAGGTCCAGGAGTTCCTCCCGATCAAGGAGAGCTCCGACCCGGGAAACGCCCGCGGCTGTGGCAAGTCCTGGGAGTCCTCCCGGAGCTCCTACACCGACTGTGGCCAGCCCGGATCGTCCGGGAAAGAGGTTCCGCGCAAGCTGGTGCGGGAGCCTCCCAAGGTAATTTTTCTTTTTTACCTCGATTAACTTTTTAATTGTAGCATCTGTTTGCTCAATTTCTTCGTTCTTCATCTGCAGCGTTCCCAAGAAGGGGAGTGAAGCTCCACCCTCAGCCACAGTGTCTGAGGCTGCGAGGGCTTCTGCTCCAGTCCCGGTGCCGCCCCAAGCGGAGGCTGCGACAGCTCCGGCGCCAGCTGTCGTGGTCATGGACCTCGACTCGTCTCCAGAAGTTCCCGTGGTAGCACCGGACCACGGGAATGAAGATGCGCCAGCGGCACCCGTCCCGGAAGTGGAAGCTCCGGGTCCTGGTGCTGCAGTAGTAGAAGCTCCGGCTGTTGAGTCGGAGGAAGTAGCAGTCCCGGCTTCGGAGCCGGAAAGTGCTGAAGCCCCGGCGATTGAGCCGGAGGTGGCTAAAGCCCCGGCATGCGAGCCGGAAGTCGAAGTAGTTCCGGCAGTTGAGCCGGTTACTTCCGAAGCTCCGGCCGCAGAGCCGGTGATTGTTGGAGCGCCGGTCACAGAGCCGGCGGTTAAAGAGGCGAGGGAGCTTGAGCCTCCCTCAGAAGAGGTGTCCCGGCCGGAGCCAGAAGCGGCTCCTGCTCCGGAGGCGACGACGTCGATGGTACCTGTGGCAGAGCCAGAGTGCCTGAACGAAGTCGCGGGCCCCCAGCCTGAGGGGGCAAATGAAGACTTGGTGGCGGGACCTCCTTCGATGGCGACTGAGGCCGTCCCGGAGGAAGGCCCTAGCGCTTTGGAAGCTCGAGGTTCCACTCTCGTAGAGTGGGACCCAATTTTTGTATGTGAAGACCCGCTGGAACCAGCGGAAGAGATCCCAGCAGGTCCGGAGCCCATCTCGCTGTCGATGTCCATCGATAACGCCTGCTCCAGTCTACGTCAGGTCCAACTGGCCTTCTTCCACGACAGCAAGGCTCTTGAAGAGGAGCGCCAAACCCTTAGGCGGTGGCGTAATCGGCTCCACTTCGAGACTAAGCTGGCGCAGTCGAGGCTTGCGGATGACAAGGAGTGGATCAAGCGGGAGAAGATCCGCCTGGAGCTCTGGGATAAGCTGCTGGACGAGAGGGAGAGCATGACTCACGCCCTCGATGCTCAATCCCGGGAGTTCCACGACCGAGCTAAGGCTGCTAACGACGCGGCCAATGCTCGGTTTGATCAGCTCGAGGCCATCAGTACCGCACTCATCAAGCGCCGAGAGGCACTTGAAGGGAGGGAAAGACGGCTCGAGGACGAGGAGCAAAAACTCCTAGAGCTACGGGATGACGTCTTGCGACTGGAAGAAGAGCTCGCCGAGAAAACAGCTCTGGCGGACAAGGGCCTCGAAGAGCGCACTAAGAAATTGGAAGAGCACTGCCTCGAGGAAGAGGAGAAGACCTGGGTGCGGGGGCAGGAACTCTACGAATACGAGTGTGCCCTTGTCGCCCAGGAGAAGAAAGTGGAGGCTAGGGAGAAGGACCTGGTCGACCGCCGGAACAAGATCCACCTCCGCGAGGAGGAGATCGGAAGACTTGAGAAGCGGGTTGCTGCGAAGATCCAGCAAAACGCCAAAGAAGTTGAGCGCCTCGCCCGCGAGAATTCGGAGCTGACGGCGGCCCGGAGATCCCTGGAAGAGATGAAGAACTTGAGGAAGGTGGACTCCCTGCAGATTTGGAAGTTCCTGGGCAAGGCCGACGACGCGCTGACGCCGATGGGTTTCAGCCCCGTGCACCCGAATGATCCGGAGCCGGAGCCGGACCTTGCGTTGCAAGCGTTGAGCGCCGCAGGCAGCAAGCTCTCCAAGGTGGGCGACGTCATCGCGGACCAGCTGGAGGTCGAGGGGCAATCCCTGGCTAGGAACGTCACAGAATATGTGTTGACGTGCTATACCACCCGGAACCCTCGATTTCCTCTGGACCCGGTGCTTGAAGGCCCCGTCGAAGGAGAAGGCGAAGCTACCCGAGCCTGCGTGTCGGAGGTCGCCCAGAAGGTCGCCGAGTTCTTCCATAGGGTCTAGGACCGTCTCTTTTAGCCTTTACTTGTATCTTCTCTTCTTCCTCAATTTTGTAATCCCTTGTCTCCAGATGTAATCTCCGGTCTTCAGATGAAATGAAATCCCCAATTTTTTGCGAATTTCATTTTTTTTTGTCTTCAACATCTTTATCTTCACTTGGCCCCCTGGTAGATGTGCACAATTTGATTGTGGACATATACCAAAAGGATGTTGAGTTTTGTTGAAGACGAATTTGCTTCGAACTTGTGGAATTTAGGTCCGAAGTTTTTGATAGTGAAGGTCCCCTGAAGTTGTCGGAGCTTAGAAGCTCCGGCACTGTCCATCGCTGGAGTTTAGTAGCTCCGGCAATAGCCTCTATCAACACGTTGAGCGTCGGTAGTTAATACTCCAAGGTGTCGGAGCTTAGCAGCTCCGGCAATGACCTTTGCCACACTTGGTTTGTTGGCAACAGACTCCAGTGACGGGGTCTTCTCACCATCTTTTAGTCAACGCCGACGGTTGACGCCCTGGTGGGAGTCGGAGCTTGGTTAGCTCCGGTTTTTCTCCATCAACGTAGGGTTCATTTTTCCTGCACACTTAAGCCAAGAAAAATAGTAAAATTCGTTCCTTGTCTATAACTTCGTCGCGGCTTACGGTTCTCAAGAAAATTTTAAGTTGAACACGATTTTTAATACGACTGGATGAATTGTCTTTTCTTTTAGATCCAATTGTCCATGGACCCACCTTACTTTGGCCTGCCGGGATGTAGGTAGAGTGGCGTATTTAGGGTGCTTGACCAGGCTAAGTCGATAGCGCACTCCGGCCCTAGAATGGCTTGGCGGCTTTCATGCGAGTTGGCCACAGACGATATTTAAATCCAAAAAATCTGACAATTCAACTCGAATCGTATGTAAACCGGTCAAACTAGAACTTCTTAAGAATTGCACGTTTCTGTTATAGACAAGAAAGAGAAAAATAAAAATGTCAAGCCTATGCAAAAATGAATGCACGTGGAGTCTATTTCACATGAAGATGTCTTTCATTATAGGTCCGGGGTACAGGGGAAACAAGTACACTCTTAGGGTACGGAACCAGGCTAAGTGTGTTTGGTTTCTCGTTTGACCCAGGGTAGTTAGCCACACTTTTAGTTCGGAGACTGTGTCAAGTGTTGCATGAGCTTTTCAAACCTTTCGGGAAAGGTCCGGCTGCTCTCCCGGAGGAACTACCCGACTCTGTACAATGACTCTATAACATACATTTCAAGTTACTTAAGACTCACCTCCGTGGAATTAAGTGTAGAACTTACGGAGGTGCTCGATGTTCCAAGGATTTGGGAGAGGTGTCCCATCCTCGGTAGCCAAGCGAACGCTTCCGGGACGGGATACTTTGATCACTCGAAAGGGCCCTTCCCAGCCAGGGGAGAGTTTGTTTTGCCCTTCTCTGGATAGTATTCTTCGTAGCACCAGATCGCCTTCCTCGAGCTGTCGGTTGTGTACATGCCGCTGGTGATAGCGCCGTAGAGCTTGGCGGTATCGGGCATTCCGAACAGCTGCTTGGCACCTTCCCTCCTCGAGGAGGTCTAGGTCTTCGCGCCGGAGCTGGTCCTGCGCGGCTTCGTCGAAGGTTCGGACTCGGAGGGAACCCAAGGTGATTTCCGGAGGAAGGATCGCTTCAGCTCCGTACACCAGAAAGAAGGGTGTTTCTCCGGTTGCCCGACTTGGAGAAGTCCTGTTGGCCCATAGAGTGGGCGGAAGCTCTTCGATCCAATTGGCTCCGTGCTTTTTCAAGCGCTCATAAGTGCGTGTTTTGAGTCCTTTAAGGATCTCTGCATTTGCTCTCTCGGCTTGTCCATTGCTGGCAGGATGAGCTACGGAAGCGTAGCAAACTTGTATGTCGAGGTCTTCGCAATATCCTTGAAATGCGGAGCTTGTGAATTGAGTCCCATTATCAGTGATGATCTTATTTGGGACTCCGAATCTGCTCACGATGGATTGTAGAAAATTGATTGCAGATTGTTTGTTGATCGTCACAACGGGAGTTGCTTCCGGCCACTTGGTGAACTTGTCGATGGCGACGTACAGGAACTTGTAACCTCCGACGGCTCTAGGGAAGGGTCCCAAGATGTCCATCCCCCACACAGCGAAAGGCCATGTGGGAGATATCATTTGTAAGGACTGAGCAGGTGTATGAATTTGCTTTGCATGAAATTGGCATGCTTTGCATTTCTTCACCAGCTCAGTGGTATCCTGGAGCGCTGTAGGCCAGTAGAAGCCGTGCCGAAAGGCTTTTCTGACCAGCGTGCGGGAAGATGCGTGGTTCCCACACTCGCCTCCATGGATTTCTGCGAGGAGCTCGCATCCTTCTTCCCTTGTGATGCACTGCATTAGGATGCCGTTGGCACCGCGCCGGTAGAGATCCCCTTCTACCAACGTGTATCTTTTAGCCAATCTGACTACCCGATCAACGGATACATCATCGTCAGGAAGGATGTTGTCTTTCAAGTAGCTCCGGATCTCCGAGATCCATGCATCGGAACTGACTTGAGCATTTGAGTCTTGCGTGCTGGGTTGCTCGGAGCTTCCGGCAGCACCTACGACCCTTGATGGCTGCCATGGTAACAGGGCCATCGGGACCGTCAGCTTCGGGATGCTGATCTCGCCCCCTTCGTTCAGTTCGGCAGGCTGAACTGTGGGTTTTGACAACCTCCGGACAAAGGTTCCATCAGGAGCCGGAGCTCCAGTTGACGCCTTGGTCGAGAGTTCGTCAGCTTCAGCGTTGTGAGCACGCTGAACATGGTGAAGGTCTAGGACTTCGAAGTCCTTCTGAAGCCTCTGGACTTCAAGGAGGTAAGCAGCCAGCTGGAGATTATTGCAGGAGCATTCACCCTTCACCTGCTTGATGACGAGTTGTGAATCTCCTTTGACCAGCAATTGCTTGACACCGTATGATAGTGCCACCTTTAATCCATAGATGAGTGCTTCATACTCCGCCATGTTGTTGGTTGCCTTGAAGTCAAGGTGTACCATGTATTTCACCTTCTCCCCAGTTGGTGCGAGGAGAAGGATTCCAGCTCCGGCTCCCTGCTTCTGCATGGAGCCGTCGAAGTAAAGGGTCCAGTGAGGCTTAGTGAAGGTTGGAACTTGAGGTTCCGTCTTCTGCTCGCTGGGGCCCCCAGGGTTTAATGGAGAGGGAGTCCATTCTGCCACCAAATCTGCCAACGCTTGACTCTTGATTGCTTGTCTCGGAATGAATTCAAGATCGAATTCAGCCAATTCCGCTGCCCACTTTGCAATATTCCCAGTTGAATTGGGATTATGCAGGATCGCTCGAAGTGGATATGAGGTCACCACCGAGACTTTGTGAGCTTGGAAATAGTGTCGAAGCTTCCTTGAGGTAATAAGAACTGCATAAAGCAGTTTATGCACCTCTAGGTATCGAGTCTTGGCATCATGTAACACTTCACTGATGAAGTATACCGGGCGTTGAATGGTCCGGACCCTCCCGGAGGGGTCCGGAGCTTCCTCTTCATTGATCCGGACCCTCTCGGAGGGGTCCAGACTCTCTTCGGGGACCTCCGGGTTCTGGGTGGAGGAACCCGAAGCTTCTTCAGAAATGACCTGGACCCTCTTAGAGGGGTCCGGGTCCTCTGAAGTGGCTTCTTGTGGGTTTGAGTCTGGGAGTTGGGACCCAGACCCGCTTTCAGGAACCTTCGGACCCTCTCGAAGGGGTCTGGATTCCTGAGTATTGGGTAGTTCCGGTCTCTCCGCAACCAGAACCATACTGACGACTTCGTCAGTAGCTGAAATGTAAAGCAACAAAGGCTCACCAGGGTTCGGAGCTACCAGGACTGGTAGGGTGGTGAGGAACTGTTTCAGCTCCTGGAATGCCTTCTCTGCTTCTTCAGACCATTGGAATGGTCCGGACTTCTTCAGTAACTTGAAGAAGGGAAGTGCTCTTTCCGCCAGTCTTGAAATGAACCGGCTGAGGGCTGCTAGACATCCAGTTAATTTTTGGACGTCTTTGATGCGGTTTGGTGGCCGCATGTCTTCAATGGCTTTTATCTTCGCCGGATTAGCCTCTATGCTCCGGTGACTTACCAGGAAACCAAGAAGCTTTCCGGAACTAACCCCGAAGACGCACTTGTCTGGGTTTAGCTTCGTGCGGGTGGCCCGCAGCTTGTCGAAGATAGCCTGCAAGGTGTCCAAGAGGGACTCCTTGTTTTTGACTTTGACCACGATGTCATCGACGTACACTTCCACTATGTCTCTGATGAGTTCTTCGAAAGTTTTGTACATAGCTCGTACAAAAGTTGAAGCTGCATTCTTGAGACCAAACGGCATGGCTGTGTAACAATACAATCCATCCACTGTGATGAATGAAGTATGCTCTTCTCCTCCCTAGACATCCTGATTTGATGATATCCAGAATATGCGTCTAGAAAACACAGTAACTCGCACCCGGAGGTGGAATCCACTATCTGATCTATTCTAGGTAGTGGGAATGGATCTTTTGGACATGCCTTATTCAGTGTGGTGTAGTCGATGCACATCCGAAGTTTCCCGCCGGCCTTGGGCACAACGACTGGGTTCGCCAGCCATTTTGGATGGAAGACTTCTCGGATAAATCCGGCTTCGAGCAACTTCTTCACTTCTTGTCGGATGAAGTTCTGTCGCTCTACAGATTGCTTCCGAGGTTTCTGATGCACAGGCCGAGCATCGGGGTAAATCTTCAGATTGTGCTCAATCACTTCCCCGGGGATCCTAGGCATTTGTGACGGTTGCCAAGCAAATACATCAACGTTAGCCCGGAGGAAAGTGATGAGCGCGAGTTCCTATTTATCATTCAACCCACCCGATATGCGGGTGGTTTGAGTGACATCGGAACCAATTTGGACGACTTTGACGGGGATGTCGGTGTCGCCGCTTGGCTGCACACGGGGAGCAGAGGTTGAGCCTCGTTGCCGAATGCTCGGAGGTTTTGGAGCTTGCCCCTGTCTGGAGTCCTCCTCTTGCGCAGTGGTGAGTGCATGGAGCTCCTCCAGAGCAGTTACTCCGGCGGTGCGATCTCCACGAATCCGGAGAGCGCCTGCTGGTGTTGGCATCTTCAACACCAAGTATCCATAATGAGCAGCTGCCATAAATTTGTATAGGGCAGGTCTACCCAAGATGGCGTTGAATGGTAAGTTGATCTGAGCGACGTCGAAGACCAACTTCTCGGTGCGGTACTTCTCCCGTGTCCCGAAGGTAACGGGGAGAATTATAGCTCCGAGTGGGGTAATGGCCCCCGGACCTACTCCGGAGAATGGTCGAGAGGGCTGAAGATCCGAAGGTCGAAGCTGAAGTCTGGTAAAAGCTTCAAAGCTTATAAGGTTCAGCCCCGAACCTCCATCCACCATAACATGATGGAGCTGGATGTTGTTGATGATGGGAGATACCATCAAGGGTAATTGGCCAGCTCCGACCATGCTTCGAGGACAGTCCGAAGCATCAAAAATGATGGGTGTGTCCATCCACTTTCGATGTGGCTCCGGTCTAGCTGTAGGAGCTACAGCAGCCATATCCCGCCGCATAGTCTTGATGACACGACGAGAAGTGATGTCCCATGATCCACCAAAGATGGTGTTCATGGTTTTTCGACGCTCGTTGTCGGAGACGTCGGAGTCATCGTCGACGGAGGTGTAAACGGCTTTCAGGACCTTTTTGGGGTCCTGAAACCCTAACTCCTCTTCAGCCGGAGCTTCGTCAACCTTCTGTTTTCCCTCCCTCTGTCGGAAAGGAGACCCTTCCCGGCGCTTGTTGTAGCGCTCGACAAGGTTTTGGACCTCCCGGCAGTCTTCCAGCCTGTGGCTGCCCGTTTTGTGAATGGGGCACCACATTTTGGATTTGCCGCCGTCTTCGGAAGACGGTCGAGGTCGCTTCTCGGGGCGTGGCCCCCGGCCACCAGGAGTTGCAGTGGCTGCAACGTTGGATGTGCCGGCCGACGGCTTCTTCTTGCCGTTGGTCTTCTTTTTCTTCTTGCCACTCTCGGAGGTAGCGGCTTCTTCTTTGGAGGATTTTTTGTGATCCTCCAAGGCTGGTTTGGAGTGCATTTCACGGCCCTCCGCAGCTCTGGCACATTTGTCTGCCAAGCTGAAGAGCTCCGTGACGCTGGTGATCTCTTTGATCGCCAGCTTCTCCAACATCTTCTTGTCTCGTACACCCTGTCTGAATGCCACAATGACAGAAGCGCTTGAGATAGAAGGGATTGTGTTGCGTACCTGAGAGAACCTCTGGATGAATGACCGCAAAAATTCTCCCCCTTTTTGCACGACCGCAAAAAGGTCTAGTTCAGTGCCCGGTCGGGTGTATGAACTCCCGAAGTTGGTAGTGAACTGACGGCACAGCTCCTCCCAACTGTCGATAGAGTTGGGTGGAAGGCTTATAAACCAGGACCTGGCGGTCCCAGTTAAGGCCACTGGAAAGTAGTTGGCCATTACGGCCTCGTTTCCTCCAGCTGCTAAGATTGCAGTGGAGTATATCTGCAGAACTTCTACGGGGTTGATAGTCCCGTCGAATTTTTCCGGCAAGTGTGGCCGGAACTTCTGTGGCCATCTAACCATGCGCAGGTGCATGGCTAGGGCGGAACAACCTCCTCCTACTCCTTCCAGAGTAGAAAGGTCTTGAGCATCACGTCTTTCTCGAGCTCGCTCGATATGGACACGGCCATCCTGTTGGCGGTATCGGCGATCAAGCTCCGCCCGGAGGTCATGTGTCGAAAGCCGAGATACCGTATGGGTGCGTCGTGCCCCAGAGGGCAACGACGTCACTTGCTGTGACGCAGCTCATCTTCGGTTGTTGGAGACATGCGGACCAAGTCTTCCAGACAACATCCGTCGCTGCGACGGGGCTCGCCCTGAAGGAGGAGGACCCTGGTTGTTGAGGCGTTCGGCCGCTGCTGCGACCAAATGCTCAACATCAGCCCTCCATTGCTCCATGGCATCTCGAGATGCATCCGGAGGTGGTGGTCGCTGGGGAAGAGCACGCGCTGCATGGAGCGCGTGTTCTGGGTTGTCATGACTTGCCGGCGCAGTATGTGACGCCGGCGCACCATCATGTTGCCCGGCACGTTTTGCCGGAGAAGATGGTGGTGGTGGGAGTGTGACTCCTGCTGAGGCTCCTGCTGGTGGCTGCATGTTGGAGGGATTGCCCCCTACAGCCTGAGCAGCAGGTTGCCCGTTGGATGATCCAGCCGCAGAATTCACCATTCTTGAAAATATCAGACGCCCCTTCCTGGCGCGCCAACTGTCGACTGTTGGAGTCGGCAGATCTCCTGACACTACTAAAGTGTTGAAGGAGTTTGTAGTTCGGTGTGGGCGCGCGGAGACTCAAGAAGGTGAATCACGATTGGACACGAGAGACTCAGTGGTTTACGTGGTTCGGGCCGCCTGAGCGTAATACCCTACTCCACGGGTGTGTGGTGTTGTATTAGTTTATGTATGAAAGCTCACGTCAATGCGTGTGTCTGAGAGCGTTCGAGAGCCTCTTCCGTGTATCGTCGGTCTGTCCTTTTATAGTACAAGGACAAACCGTTACAAGTTAGCCTGGCCCGACATGTGGCCCCGGCGGTTACTAGTATTGATACACGATTAATTGTTGTTAATAACCCTATAACGGGCTCCGACAGTGCCGTTACAGGTGTTAAGATTGTCCGATTAAGTGTCATTAACATGGAATTAATGACAATTAATCGGGTCTTGAAGTCCGCGGCTATCCTTTGAAGATCCGGAGTCGTTACACTGTCTTCCGGAGGTTTGAGGCGGCCAGCTCCGACGTTTGGACACGTGGCAGCTCCGGAGCTTGCTTGTGGGAAGCGGGAAGCTCCGGGGTGGCCTGGCACGTGTCAGGTCCGGAGCTTCTCTCGGTCAGGGGTTAAGTCCGGAGGTGCCGTTTCGGTACCTAGCCCGGAGCTTCACCCTTGTGGGTAGTAGCTCCGGTCTGGCAGTACACGTGGCAACCTAGGAGTTAACCATGTTGGAGAAGCAGGTCCGGTTATGTCTGACAAGTGGGCCTCCGAGGGTCTTCAATTTGAGTAGACGTCCTTCCCTTGAGATCTTTGTAACCTCAGGGGGTGTATGGTTTTTAGAGTACCGACAACAACATAGTATCCACAGTTCATAACTAAAATCATATTTTTCAGAAATTCACAACCGAAACAAACACACCATAAGTTAGATTGGCCCGTTGGGTCAAATCTACAAGTCAAATTCACTCTCCCGTTAGTTGTTATTTTGATTCATTAATCATTTATTGAAAATGAATCTGATCACATTCACTTGTACAGTTTGTGGTTTGAATAAAATATTTAGACTAACTCAAATTTCAGGGCCCTTATTTTTTGGGAGCCCGGGGCAGTCGCCCCTTGAGCACTGCCCCAGGACTGGCCCTGAGTCACACACATACGAGTTATAAAAGAGCCCACGACGAAACAATTCAAAAACACAAGTTACATGCAGAAACGAACAAAAAATACCACCAAACGGGTACACCGGAATAGAAAAATTTATAACTACCAGGGAGGGGTAGAAGGGTCAATTTAACCCTCTTACTCTTTTTACTGAAACTGAAACAAAAAACCTCTGCCAAACAAATTCTAAGTGATTTTGTTTCATGTTCTAGATCATTTCCTAGGTTGGAACTCCAACGTTTCTGATTCTGAGTAAATCTTGAACCGTACCAAATAGGCTCTTAGTATGCCGTACGAAGTATGCCGTAGGAAATACAGGGTTTCGTTGATGTACAAACCTAGCTTTCGCTACGTCTGCTCTAAGTGGAAATTCAGCCTTCCTGTTTAAAAATGTCCTAGCAAATTTTACATGAGCTAATTTGTAAATGAAAAAAGGCACATGAAGAAATATACAGAGGAAACAGATAGCAACTCAAGGTAAGCTTGTGCACCTTATCAAGATCGACAATGCTTTTATCTCTTCTTTTTTTCCTAGAAAAAAAAAGGATAAACCATGAAAAGTAAAGAAGGCGATCTATTCTTTCAGAGCAGCGCCACACCTATGTGCCTCCAACACAAGACCGACTCATCTGGTATTCCTTCTGGGAAAATGAGAAAGAAAAACACAAACTCATTTGAGAAAAGGGGGTGGGGGTGGGGGTATCTCTATCGATGAAATTTCCTCCACAGGTGGCTGAATAAGCATAAAGAAACCAAAAACCTCTCGATTTGCTATGCTAGACAATAGTTCCCTGTCGGTTTGACTGACGGAGTTACCAAAACAACTTCACGCCCACATGTTCTCAGCATGGTGACGACACAGTAACGTTTCCCCCTAACTTCAGTGATTTGCCCCTGCACTCTTGAAGCTTC
Organism: Tuctoria greenei; assembly: GCA_036927565.1. Taxonomy (NCBI): domain Eukaryota; kingdom Viridiplantae; phylum Streptophyta; class Magnoliopsida; order Poales; family Poaceae; genus Tuctoria; species Tuctoria greenei. Next base: position 286,947,737 of record JAYESD010000002.1, read on the forward strand.
TGCTGCAGTCTCACGTTCTGCCTTACCTGCAAAATTGGTGGGAACCATGAAAAAAATACTACCACATTCATGAACTAGCTGGATAGAACAAATCATCAATATGCTGTATGATGATATCAGCATGGTGCAGTCGTGTGTTTAGTATAACGATGATCAACTAGGCTAGAAAATTATAACTTACACAATCAACAATCTCTTCCTGTTGAAGAGGTGGAACTACTTCATTCTCATCCCAGCCAAGAGATTGCAGGAAAGCAAGCTCTTCTGGACTTGGTTTGTCTTGAGCAAAATAAAGTTCCTCCTCCCCTTCTCGAATGTGCTCGAACTCTTCACCGGCATAGATTCCCTCCTCCCCTGCTCCAATGTGCTCAAACTCTTCATCAGCATAGATTTCGTCCTCCCCTGCTCCAATGCGCTTGAACTCTTCACCAGCATAGATTTCGTCCTCCCCTGCTCCAATGTGCTCAAACTCTTCACCAGCATAGGTTCCCTCCTTCCCTGCTCCAATGCGCTCGAACTCTTCAGCAGCATAGGTTCCCTCCTCCCCTGCTCCTATGTGCTCACACTCTTGAGCAGGATATAATTCTTCCCCCTCAGCTGTACCGAACAGCAACTTGGCTTTATTGTTAAAAGAGTTGGACATCATGGAAACATCATCTATATATGCAGGCGTGCCTGGTAGGAGCTTCTTAGAAGCAGCATCTTCCATCTCTACAATTGTTGATGAAGAGCTAGCACCCCTGTTGTCAACAAGAATCCCCAGAGATCCCTTGTCTAAAATATCACGGGATTCTGAAGGTGAAACAACTTCCTCATTGTCAGACAAGTGTCGCTGAGATCCCTCACATGAATTTGCTTCATCACAAGAGCTACTCCCATTTTCATGAAATTTGACTCCAGAATCATACAATGACATATCAAGACGAGAGTCCTGATGGTCATCAATCAAGTTAGATGGAGACTCAATAGCAGTGCCTGAACCATTTACAGACTTGCTCCGCAACAATTCAAAGAATTTGCGCTTTTCCTTTGCACTTGCTTTTCTCTCACCAAGTGAACTTTGTAGTGCATGCAAAGGAAGACCATTAGTGCCAACCTTAAGATTTTGGTTAACAGATTTCGTCATAGGTCCCATTGAAGAAGATCGGCCAAGAACAGGGCCCACAGGATTGTTGCTGCTGTCTTTGGCGGTATTTACAGTGCCATTCTGTTCACGGCTAAGAACTTGAAGGCTGCCTGATTGAGATGGCTTTACAAGCTCAGTTTTGATTGGAGTACGAACAGAGCTGCTAAAAGGCTGTACTGACAGTTGTGGTGCAACCTTGATAGGAACATTAGCCTCTCCTGCTCTTACAGCTTTGGGTTTCAACTTATCCAAAGAACTTGACACCTGTGTAGCATTCTAAATTAGTTCCAACCAATATGCTACTAGTTCAGCACAAGAGAATGTAGCTCAACAAATATTCAAGACAAGTGCAGGCAGAGAAAGCACATTCATTTAAAAGTTCTATTAATATGTGGGTGGATAGAAATTACATGAATGTTGACTGACTGATGATTTAATAGTTCATTTTATTCACATTGTGCAAGCCTCAGCCCTCAGGTACAATCATTTAGCCTGACTAATCCAGTTGAACACAAAATTCAAAATCACAAACTTACAGAAAAAAGTCATACACTGGGTAAACATTAGCCATACTAACTAGCTTAGCTATAAGGGATGAGATGGGTCTGACCACTGAGTGAACAAAATGTGCTTATAAGGAACACATGTTAAAAAACCATTTTCTGGTGCCATGGATATGCACAAGTTCTCAAGTGCACAGGAAATATCACACGTTTTGTGTTCATAAATGACTAAAATAAAGGTATAACGCTGCTAAGGTAATTCAAATACTAGCTCAAGGGTAAGTTGAAGGTTGCATAAAAGATCAGGAAATCATAATTCAAAAGATAAATTTCAGGTAACCAAACCAACCTGAGTAATAAACCATTTTGAATATGATGTCTAATAGTACAAATGCACAAATGTATAGGCATAATGATCTAATTGATAGTTAAAAAGAACTCTAAATTTATAGCCGTAGTGTGAAAGGTTATTTAATGTAACTGCAGCCTTTCATTATACAACATAACAAATCATATTTGTAATGCTTCTGCTGTCCTTAAAAAAACAAAACAATTACCAAACAGAATGTATGAGACTAGAGAGCTTATATGCACATACATAATAATCACAGAAACAACAAAGTGTAAGAATTAATTGGCCATAATACAATAAATTAGGTACTCACGGAAATTTTGCTTGATGGTGTCAGAGGTCTTAGAATGCACTGCCTCATAGTGCGCTCTTCAATCTTCAGAGCATCAATTGATAACTGGATAAGAAAAGAGATGGCACAAAAAGGTCACAAAACTTATCGTCATGAATAGGAATGTGGGTGGGAAAAATATGAGCATCATGTTGATTAACCACCTGAGGTGTTGTACTAATCTTTAATGGTGATTGCATCACTGTTTCGGCCATGCTTAATGCACTTCCAGAGTTGGACGATTCAGTATGTTTACTTGAGAAAGCAGGTGATAAAGATGAGGAAACAGAGTTATTGCTCGGATCGCCAAGTTTAGGAACTTCAGCTAGCACTGAATTCCATCCATCCGGCGCAGTCACCAACGGTATGCTCTGAATGGGAGTGCTAATTCCAGGAGATGGCACTCTGCCTATATCTTGCTTTCCATTTTTGTCCTCTGAGCCAAGGTGTGGGAATTCTCGCTCAAAAGAGATGGCTACAGTATCCTTCTTAGGTACATTACCATTTTCTGGACTTACTCCTACTGCCCGATTTGATATGCCCACCTTTGAACGAGCACGGTTCAGCCTGTCTTTCTCCAGTTTGCATGAGCTAAATGACTCAAAGCCATCACGCAGAGGATCCTCTGGTTGAACCAACCTACTCTCCCGTTCATGGTAATCTGGGTCCTTTTCTTCTCCCCTTTCCCTGTCATGCCTTCCAAAACTGGCATAACCTCTTGACTTCCCTGTACCATCGCGATCATTCCGCCTTGACACACTTGAGCCTGTACCCCTATGCAGTGAGGACTGTTGGGAACTCCGATCGTGATCACGTCCTGATGATCGGTTTCTTGATGAGGCACCCCTGACTTGATCATCTAATTCATTCAAGCAGTAGCTTATTAGAACATATATAACAAAAAAACAAGATGCAAATTTATAGCAACCTAACCATTCCCTCTGTTTTCTTATTTATGACATTAGGACAATACATTTGTTTATTTTGAGCTAAATTTGTTCATCTACTGTCATAATAAAGACAATGGCAGACAAACAAATAACACAAAATTCATGCACAAAGCGTTTAAATTGGAGTACTAAATCACTCAAAATGTATACACTATTCAGACCCAATGAACAAGGCATTAAACAAAAAACTAGGTAAGAAAAGCAAGGAAGTCTGTAAAGTACACAAGAGCATTCCTCAAGAGCAAGGAGAACAAGTTTAGAATCATCAAAGCGATACTACTTTGTACTTTCTAATCAGCACCATACTATAAATAGCATCCTTTGAGTGCTGGGCTAGCCTTCTGCAGTGCTACTTCTACCCCTAAATACAACATTTATGGTCAGACTGAAAGCTGGGAGGAATCAGTGAGCAACTCTATCCCAATCTGGCATGCCCTATTTGATGTAAAAAAGCAAGCCACGTGGACATGCATGTTTCTTTGCATCATGTAAATGAAGTTACACATTGATCATATGGTTTGCATTTGAGTGTGGTTTATAAAGTTGGCTGTCAGCAGTTTCTAATTCTTGCCTACTCAGCAGTTGGGACTACATGGATAGTAAAAATATAACGGATAGAAAAAAAAAGGAAGTTTATCATCCGACACTCACTAAGAATTAGAACCACCTCCAAGGTTCCAACAAAGATAACCCTAATAATACCATGAGAAAAAATTCCTAAAAAAGAGTCTCCAACTTCACTGTAGTTACATTGTTCCGGAACAAACTGGGGAACATTGGTTCCACAGTATCTAAGTAGGCTGGTTTCCAAACACTAATCGTCCTCTGCAGTTACCATGGTCAGTATAAATTTGTAGACTTGTAGTGCATCATACATAGCTATAGTGTTTGAAAAAGAGGTGCCCCAGCGCGTGGCTTTCGTAAAAGCGGCCGTTGTTGAGTGGCTGAACGCTTAAGCATTCAAAGGGGTGGTTTTTGCCACTTTTGGCCGCTTTCTTGCGCCTTTTGCAAAACGGGTAGGCAGGGCAGAGCTCATTTGCTCACTTTTCTCCACCGCTGTTTTAAATATTGCATAACTGCAACAGTTTGCATGCAACTTACTGCCTTAAACGAATGACTCGCGCCATGCAAACGTTGGCCTCATATACGACAATCGCATTAACAACTATAAATACAAGGAAGGCATTCTTAATTTAGCATGAACATTGAGATGAATTTTCACCAGAGAACTGAACCAACTTCTAACATGCATAAATAAAAATACTATTTGATGAACATAAAGTTAAGCCTTGAAGACGACAGCCGCTGTACCGCTATCCGCCGTCACTACAAACCTACCTGGAGTAACTTATCATAAGAGCTATAAATCCCAAAAGAATTGTATCGGTAACGCTATCCATTAAAGCAACATGAACCGATAGGTAACACAGATGGCAAGCTTACCTGCTCGAGAAGAAGACACGTGCCGAACAGGTGTGGCAGCTGCTGTACTCGCCCCCCCCCCCCCCCCCCCCCCCCCCGCAGCAGCCATTCCGGCTTCAACGAGGGCTCGCCCCGCTCCATGCCGGGTGGCACCGTGACGAAATCACCAACGTCTGCCAATCCAGTCCACCAGCACCACCACCAGGGGCGGACTTAACGTGGAGCATGGGGGTTCAGTTGACCCCCGATTTCTCTGGGAAATAAACTGTGGCAACACCTTGGGTAGATTGATCCTCCAGGCGCTGAATGAGAAGAGACCTAGCATATAACGGATGTATTGGATTGGATTGGATTAGCAGGGTGTCACATAGCCAACAAATCATTCGCACGCCCTCCGTGACATAACTAACTCCCGGAAATCCGTCCGAGGAAGCTAGGGTTTACTCACCAACGCTGGGGGAGAAATCGATCCACGCCCCGGTGGATCTCCGTCCCACACCACTCCAGTACCAGTTAAGCGGCGGGAAGGCGCGCAGGGCGACGCGATGCCTCTTAATGCGAGGGGGCGTTGCCGCGGATAAGAGCTCCTGGCCCTGGTGGCGCGAGGAGGGGGGGCCCCGATGACGCGAGCTGCGACAATCCGTGGCCGACCACACCAGAGCAACAGGGAGGGCAACACGCGGCAGCGGTGGCGGCGACGCGCTGCGGGGGATTGCGGCGGCGGCGAACGCGGGGTGGGTTGGGGAATTTCAGCGGGGATTCGCGGGGTTCGTGACGGGGCACGGAGGAGCGCGTCGTGAGAGGAAGGGATTGGAGCGCCGGATTGCAGACGGAATTTTTCGTCCCTCCGAAAATCTGCGTGGGTTTGTGAATTTCGTGGGGGGCCTGGGTGTGTGGTGGAGTACTCGTCTGTCTCACCTTGGCCGGGGGAGAGAAACCCTAAGAAAACCGTGGCTTTCACCACTGCCTCTTAATGTGGTTTGTCCATCCTGCATCCGGCTTTATTTTTGCAATGAAGGTCAATCTGATTTGTTGTTTAAATTCTAAGATGAGTGATAAATCATATATGTGTACGATATATGCAATGAATCAAAACACATTGTTTGGCGCTCGCCTAGGCGCAACTAGGCGGAGGGCAACGGCGAAAGAGAGACAGTCGCGAGGAAGAAGGATTGATCCTGCTCTGCCAACATCTGATCTCATACATCAGTCATCCGATCTCGTGCTCTTCTTTGCTACTTGATCTGAGAGGAAGAGAGACGGTAGGAAGATCTAAACATATACTTAAGGTAGTTCGTCGATGGATCAGTTGCATCTACGTACGTTGGGCAGGGGGCAATTGTCTAGTCTGGTAGTAGAGGCAACCGCTAGGTAGGTGGGTCGATCCTACACCGGCACCATACGGTCTCATACCTCTATCACCCAATCTGTTGTGCTCGCTCGTGCTACTCAGATCATCCGGAGAAAGATGACTAGGAAGATCTAAACACATACATGAGGTAGTCTGCTGGTGGGTGGTTTGCATCTCCTCTTCAACTTCCTCCAGCTTTCTTTCCTTGTCACGATGGGCTACTGGGTTGCTCTATATATGTGACCGTTGGACTACTAGTGCTATATGTCTTGGTGTTTTTGTATTTTCCCCATGGTGTCTTTGGAATTGAAAAGTCTCATATTGTCAAATTTTTATAATTTTAGAATGCATTATTGCTACGTATACAACATCTAGGTATTGTCTAGGTACCCTTAAGCACGTCTAAGTTCTACACGGAGGGTCATTGCTCACCTAACATCTATTGCCTAATTTTCCTTGGCTATATGTATATCCCATTATTCTTCTTCAAAAGTAAGATGATAGACAGAAGAACGTTCCATTTTAACCTAGCTCAGTTGGTTAAGGATTGTGGGTGTACACCCTGACCATCCAAGTTCAAAACTTCTTGTATGCAAAAGAAGGGGTCTTTGTAGAGTGTCGATCATCGACCACAAAGATTTTCTTATTGACTATGTTGATCTTTGGTCCATGATTGATGAATCTAACCAACTGCTGCAACAAGGTGTGTCAGACATAATTATCTGGACTCTAACCGCGAGAGGGGTGTACACAGCGAGATCGGCCTACAAAATGTAGTTCTACGGTTCCGTTTAGAGTTTGTTCCACAAGTTGGTTTAGAAAATGTGGGCACCAAGTCATTGTAAAATTTTCCTGTGGCTCCTCCTGCAAGATCGTCTATGGACCGCCAATCGCCTTCTTCTTCGTAAGTGATTGAACGGTGTCGACTGTTGGAGTCGGCAGATCTCCTGACACTACTAAAGTGTTGAAGGAGTTCGTAGTTCGGTGTGAGCGCGCGGAGACTCAAGAAGGTGAATCACGATTTGACACGAGAGACACAGTGGTTTACGTGGTTCGGGCCGCCTGAGCGTAATACCCTACTCCACGGGTGTGTGTGTGTTGTATTAGCTTGTGTGCCTGAGAGCGTTCGAGAGCCTCCTTCGTGTATCGTCGGTCTGTCCTTTTATAGTACAAGGACAAACCGTTACAAGTTAGCCTGGCCCGACATGTGGCCCCGGCGGTTACTAGTATTGATACACGATTAATTGTTGTTAATAACCCTGTAACGGGCCCCGACAGTGCCGTTACAGGTGTTAAGATTATCCGATTAAGTGTCATTAACATGGAATTAATGACAATTAATTGAGTCTTGAAGTCCGCGGCTATCCTTTGAAGATCCGGAGTCGTTACAACGTCTTCCGGAGGTTTGAGGCGGCCATCTCCGACGTTTGGACACGTGGCAGCTCCGGAGCTTGCTTGTGGGAAGCGGGAAGCTCCGGGGTGGCCTGACACGTGTCAGGTCCTCGGTCAGGGGTTAAGTCCGGAGGTGCCGTTTCGGTACCTAGCCCGGAGCTTCACCCTTGTGGGTAGTAGCTCCGGTCTGGCAGTACACGTGGCAACCTAGGGGTTAACCATGTTGGAGAAGCAGGTCCGGTTATGTCTGACAAGTGGGCCTCCGAGGATCTTCAATTTGAGTAGACGTCCTTCCCTTGAGATCTTTGTAACCTCATGGGGTGTATGGTTTTTAGGGTACCGACAAACGGGTATCTCTGTCCCTTTGTTATCGGAATCTCGAAACCATCTATCACCTATTTGTTGAATGCCCCATGACATGCGATGTTTGGTCAGTTGTGAGCTCCTGGGTGCGCGATTCGGGTCTGCAACCAACTATGTGATCGCGGTTGTCAACCGTCGATGACTGGTTCCGTACTCTTAAATACCCGACGGGGGTAGCACTGCTCAGGGTGTCTGTTCACTCATCATCCTGACATTATGGACAATCTGGCGCGAGAGGAACACACAAGTCTTCATGAGCAATGAGAAACAACCACCCCAACTGCTCTCTGAAATCCAAAGTGAGGCTATGAACTAGTGTCGCGCGGGATGCGAAAAGCTCAAGTTCGTGGTGGGTTGGGATCAGGATGATCATGAGGCCACTTCAATGCCCTCCGCCTGATTAGTTAGTGCCTCTGCCATTCCTCTTTGTATTTTTTTTGTTTTCTCTCTTTGCTTGCATTGTTTCAATCCATGTACCACAAACTTTGAGGCTGTACCCTGGTACTTCTTTCTATCTCTCTTATAATTAAATGTATACTAGGCTTTTCAAAAAAAAAAAGGTCTCATGCCTCTGTCAGCATGGTTCCCCGCCTGTTCAATCCCTCCACCTTTAGCTTCCAGTGAAAATCTTCTTTTGTTTTTATCGCAACCGCTATGGGTTCCATCTCTTTTCCTTAGATTTTCTTTTTTGTTTCTCTCATTCCATATATTCCACTACACATATAGCACCAATCTCGCCTTTTGTCTTCGTTCTTTTGTGGCGGCACTTAGTGTAGTATTGTGTATATTTTTTTTAACACACAGGACAGCTCACTCCGGATACTATTAAGAAGAAAAGTGAGACATCTGCGTCCGAGAGGAATCGAACTTAGGTGAGCAACCTTCAAACCTGGAGGAGCTAACCATCCGGCCAGAGGCCGGTTCTCTATTCTGTAAATTGTTTGCCATGTCTTGGTTCGGGATCGTTGGCAGGAGTCTCTGTTCTTCCAAGTTAAACCAGCTTTCTAAGATTTCAGCCACCTGATTTATGTACATGCACGTGGAGAGCAAATGCGGTACTGTCTCCACTTCATAGAAACACAATGGGCAAATTATGCCATTTCTCCAGCCTCTTTTCTCTAGATTATTTGCTGTGAGGATTTTTTCGTGCATTGCTGTCCAGCAAAAAAAAAACAACTTTCGGTTCTGCTAATGCTCTCCAGAGGTGGTTCTGCTAATCCAAACTTTCGGTTCTTCGAACTGTTTCAATGTTCTCTACGAACTCACCGGACCTGTCGTGATTCTCGAGACTGCTACCATGCGGATCGCCAGAAACCAATTAAGAACGCTGCTCCTGGCTGAGCAATAGTTTATCACATATTTTGACGGTGCAGCGTCAATCCTATCTTCAGTAAAAAGTTTTAGTACCATGTGAGTTAGCTTTGCACGTCCAGATCGAATGGCATAATCTACATCAAATTTTACAGTGCATATGACAGAGAACACATGTACACAGCCAGCCCAGGCTCAAGATATGCCGACCGTCTTCCCGAGAAGCCACATCACAAGCGAGAACTCGATCATGAACAGCGCATGCAGCCATGTCCTGTCCACGACGAAGCCAAACACCGTGATCCCTGCCCGGTTGTTCTCCAAGTACGTCACTGGAAACGCCATGCATGACCAGCTACAGTGAGCATTGGGCACCAGGATTGCGACGAAAATTGACAAGATATATTACACGCTGATGCTCACCTAGCGCCTGCCTCTTCTGGAAGGAGATGTTGGTGACGTGGAAGGACGTGAACCTCGAGGTGTCAACGCTGTCCTCGCTCCGAGACTCGTCGTCGTCGTCTGACTCTTCGCCGGAGGACATGCTCCCCGCCGGCGGGAAGGGGCTAGTGGGCGCCTGCGGATGCAGGTACGACGCCTTGCTGGGTGTCCTGGGGTTCTCCTGGTCATGGTCCATGCTGTTGATGGTGGCATCGGCGTGCCATGCCGCGGCGACGCTGGTGATCGCCTGCGTCTTGTGCGTGATCTTGGCCGCGCTGTGGAGGCAGATGAGCAGGCCGGTGACGAGGCTCATGGAGCAGAGCTGCAGTCCCGGCCAAGTTGACACACATGAATGTGTTAAGATAAATATCAGCTAAACAGTAGTAATTTCACCAACAGGAACAGCACCGGTCGGGGCAGATGATACATCATACTCACCGCGAGCTCTCCGGCGGTGGCAATGTTGACTTGCGCGTGGGGCCTGGTGGCAGCGAGCAGCGCGGAGAACTGGCTCGCCGTGACGAGGATGAGGCACGACAGTATAAACCTCCGGTAGCGGTGGCTGATCCGGCGGAGCTGGCCTCGGATGCGGCGGTGCTGCCTCAGCACCGCGGCGACGTCGGTGCACTGGCCGAACTCCCGCGCGAACCCCGTCATGCGCAGGATCTGCAGGTAGCATATGATGCGGAACAGCACGCACACCATGAAGAACATGGCCGCGCGGTATATCCAGGACGCTATCTCGAGCGCGCACGCCGCGGCCGACCACCACCACAGCGGGAAGGGCCGGTTCGCGCAGTACCAGGCGGCCTTGTACGCGGCGTCGGCGAGGAAGCAGGGGAGCACGAAGCAGGCCAGGAGGCGGAAGGACCCGGCGAGCTGGACTATGTACCCGGCGCGCACCTCCTGGGAGTCGTGGCGGAGGTGGTCGAGGTAGAGGAGGCGGCGCAGGCCGAGACGGCGGACGAAGGAGGAGAGGCAGACGTAGGCGACCCCGCCGCAGAGCGTGAGCGACACCTGCACCTGCGCGTCGTAGGCGCGGCGGCGCGGCAGGGCGGCCCACGCGGCCGCGGGCACCACCACGGCGAGGAGCGCGAAGACGAGCCAGGAGGCCGCGCGGCCCGCGGCGGCGGCGTCGGAGTGGTCGGCGACGCACATCCAGCGGAGGCAGGAGCGGAAGCTGTGGAGCTCGTCGCGCGCGTGCGACATGCTCCGCGCGTACGAGCCCCTCCGCCGCAGCAGAGGCGTAGACACGACGACGGCCTCCGTCTCCGCGGCTGCCGCCGCCGCCGGCGACGGCGACGGCGCGTCGACGACCATCGCGCTGCGCCCGCGGTTTCCCCGGGGCTCGACGCCCTCGTGAACGTTCGAGCTCCTCCCCCGGCCCTCCTCCGTCCTGCTGTCTAATTAAGCTTTTGTTTTCCTGGTCGTCCTGCTGTTTAGGGAGGCTAATGACGATGCCTGCGCCGGCCGGTGTGGTGATGAGCTGCTGATACCGGCCACCATAACGCGGAAGATAATATATGGAGGGCGGGAGATTTCGTACGCGCTGTGTCTTGATGGCTGTTGCTAGATGCGACGAGTTCTTTCTAGCTGTGCTAGCTGTTGATGCATGGACAGTGCTGCACAGGATTGGTGCATGAATATAGGTGTCCCTCGTCATATGCCCAATCAGCATTCAGCTTTAGGAGTTTTTAATAAATTTGTGCAGTAGCATGCAGGGCAGGTATCACACGAAAATCACATGAGAGAGACCCTGTGCCGGTCCACGACTGCTGGTCACTTACAATTGCGGTACTGCTTCCAAAGTCGTTCACCTGGCGACTGGAGTTGTAAAAATCACGCAGGTCTACACATCGAGCACTGGGATACTTAGTGCCATGTTCACTAGCTTGTCACCGCACGTCATTTGGCACGACATCACAAGGTCAAGATCAGAAACGGAATTCAGTTGGCTAATTGGAGGAGTGAAAGTGATACTGATATGTACTCACCGCGTTTCCAAATATTTGTTATTGGTTAGTTCATTTTGTAACTAATCGATGAGAAATATATGAGGATGGAAGGAGTACAAGTCACACAATAGATGAAGATGAGCATGCAACATGCTGATGTTTTTTTCCTCTGTCGACACCTAACCGCCGCATGTGTTTCAGAGTAGGGCGGCTGCATAAATGTGAAAAAATGTATCCGAAACCTGAAATCTAGAGGATTTTGGGGGACGGGTAATTAACAGTTAATCATTATCATTATAAGATAATCTTTATAATTAACAATTAATCCTAACAATTGACAAAACTAACATTTTTTACTATGGTCTATACAACCATAAAGTTAGTTTGATTGAATATTTACAACCAACATAATCCTTTAGAAATTAATAATTAACAATGGAAAAAATTCGGAAAACGCTGCCCACTGAACTGATGGGCACAAATATTGAAAGCCGACCAATTTCTCAGGACCTTATGCCAGCCCAGCCCAACATCTTCGCCTCCGGCAGGAATCGGAACTTTTCGCGACCGACCCAGCCCAGCCCAGCACTGTCCGCGCGAACCGGCCTCATTTTTTGCTCCTCGAACGAGCGGATGGCGTCTTCCGGAGAACTTGGCGGGACACGTCGCTCGCGTGCCTCCCCTCCGTCCTTCCTTCCTTCCTTCCTTCCTCCCTCTTATAAACCGGCTTACCACTGCTGCTCCTCCGCTCCACGTCTTCGCCTCGCCTCGGACGAATTGAACGGCACAACAGAGAGATCCTGATTCATCGCCGGTGAACCGGAGAGAGAGAGAGTGTGGGGGAATTAAGGGAAAAGCATTCATGGCGCTGTCGAGGGCGCAGACGAGCTCCTCCGGCGAGTCCATGCACAGCTCCACCTTCGCGTCGCGGTACGTGCGCACCGCGCTCCCGAGGTTCCGGATGCCGGAGCAGTCGATCCCCAAGGAGGCGGCGTACCAGATCATCAACGACGAGCTGATGCTGGACGGGAACCCGCGGCTGAACCTGGCGTCCTTCGTCACCACGTGGATGGAGCCCGAGTGCGACAAGCTCATCCAGGCCTCCATCAACAAGAACTACGTCGACATGGACGAGTACCCCGTCACCACGGAGCTCCAGGTACCAATTACCAAGACCGATCCAGCTGGCCTCGTCATTTTAAATGATCTATCTGTAATTTTATTTTGAACATGAAAAAAAACAATAAAAACAGAACCGGTGCGTCAACATGATCGCGCATCTCTTCAACGCCCCGATCGGCGACGACGAGACGGCGGTCGGGGTGGGGACCGTCGGCTCCTCCGAGGCCATCATGCTGGCCGGGCTGGCGTTCAAGAGGAAGTGGCAGAACAAGATGAAAGCGGCCGGCAAGCCATTCGACAAGCCCAACATTGTCACCGGTGCAAACGTCCAGGTACAGTACGTGGGATCGCATCAGCTCCGAAGTTTGAACACGATCGCTGACTCCATCATCATTCACCGATTCACGAGACTACGTGGCCACCTTGGACGAAATTTGGCAGGTGTGCTGGGAGAAATTCGCCAGGTACTTCGAGGTGGAGCTGAAGGAGGTGAAGCTCACGGAAGGGTACTACGTCATGGACCCCGAGAAGGCGGTGGAGATGGTCGACGAGAACACCATCTGCGTCGCCGCCATCCTCGGCTCCACGCTGAACGGCGAGTTCGAGGACGTCAAGATGCTCAACGATCTGCTCACGGCCAAGAACGCCGAGACAGGGTGTGTGTGTGTGTGTGTGTTTATTTCACCCGTCTACTACGTACGATCGATGGTCGACCAAGACGACAGTGTCCGCCAGCAAACGCGCGCGTGGCGATATATGCCTGACGCCGATCGATCGATCTGGTTCTTCTCTGGCCAGGTGGGACACGCCGATCCACGTGGACGCGGCGAGCGGCGGGTTCATCGCGCCGTTCCTGTACCCGGAGCTGGAGTGGGACTTCCGGCTGCCGCTGGTGAAGAGCATCAACGTCAGCGGGCACAAGTACGGCCTCGTCTACGCCGGCGTCGGCTGGGTGATCTGGCGGAGCAAGGACGACCTCCCTGACGAGCTCATCTTCCACATCAACTACCTCGGCGCCGACCAGCCCACCTTCACGCTCAACTTCTCCAAAGGTACTACGCGCGCCCTGCTGGCCCCTGGTACCTTTGTTTGATCTGTTTTCAAAAATTCAGCTCGCAGCAGTCAGTTAATTAATCAAATGGTGTACGTACTCTGTTGGGCAGGTTCGAGCCAGATAATTGCTCAGTATTACCAGCTCATCCGTCTGGGATTCGAGGTAATTAATGGCAATTTACATTTTTTTCATCGTACCAATTCTAGTTCATCCTTTTTTGTTAGTTTTGTTTGCAAGGAAGGAACACATAAAATAAAACGCTTGCTTTTTAGTGTCTGCAAGCAAACGAACGAAGACACGGTTTATGCATTTTCAGGTTGTTGTGCTGTCTGTCGTTGGGATTATATGTACTCCCTCCGTCCCCATGAACTCGTCGCTTTATAGTTCAAAAATGAACTACAAAGCGACAAGTTTATGGGGACGGAGGGAATACGTTAATTAGTTCGGCACGCCATCCGTGTGTTCTTCACGTGACGTGACATGCAACATACTAGTTCAGAAAAAGTTTGACCAAATGAGGAAGAGACCAAACAAACATTAATTGAAACATCCAATAATATATCGATGTTTTGGGCAATATAACTTATAACGCTCGCAGGGCTACAAGGACGTGATGCAGAACTGCCGCGACAACGCGGCGGTTCTGCGCGAGGGCATCGAGAAGATGGGCCGCTTCGACGTGGTGTCCAAGGACGCGGGCGTGCCGCTGGTGGCGTTCGCGCTCAGGGACGCGTCCCGGTACACGGTGTTCGAGGTGGCCGAGAGCCTGCGCCGCTACGGCTGGATCGTGCCGGCCTACACCATGCCCGCCGACGCGGAGCGCGTGGCCGTGATGCGCGTGGTGGTCCGCGAGGACTTCAGCCGCGGCCTGGCGGAGCGGCTCGTCGCCGACCTCGGCAAGACCGTGGCGGAGATGGACGCGCACGCCGACAAGCACCACCACCACCACCACCACCACAGGAAGACGGAGCGCGAGATCGAGGAGGAGGTCACCGGCTACTGGCGGAGGATGGTCGCGACGAAGAAGAGGAGCCTCGTCTGCTGATGCGCCAATCGCCATGCCCCAACCCAACACGGTACTGGAAGGAAATAGTTCTTGGTCCGAGCTCTCCAGTCTTCTTGTGAGCTCTATTTTTTCTTTTTTCTTTTTATTTTTTACCTTTTGGTCTGTGTAGTATGTGTGACATTAACCTGAACACTCGTTCTGTATGGTTGAAATCGTGTGCGGTTAATCGTGCCGATCGGCGATCTGTCGTTGCTGTCAAGTTGAAGAGCAAAACTGAAGACGACAGCGCTCGTAAATCAAATCGGAACTTTTGGTTGCTCACGATTCACCAGAGTCGTTGGAGCAACTCCTCTGTGCTGCTCTTTGCCCTCGCGGGATTCGTCAGGGCCGTGTTCATCAGAGCCCATTCCAGCCCGACTACGACAAGCGGCCTGATCCGCAGCCCACGCACTCCCGCCGAGGCGTCGACAAGATTCGGGCATCGTATGGGCCAGGCTGGGCTGAAATGCTCGCAACTGATCCAACGTCCCAAAAAGCCCAAAATCTGGAGAGGGGTAATCTCGTAAATGCAATTATGCAAGTCGACTAGGGTTCGCGGCCCGCGCCGCCAACTGCTCTATATATAAGCCACGCACCTGAAACTTAGAATCAACCTACCGCGCGCCGCCGCTAGCTCCTCTTCTGCGCCTCCTTCTGAATCGTGACTCCGATTTGCAACCTCTTTTGCATCTTGTTCCCCTCTTTGTTTTTTATTGTGGATTTTAACTAATTTCTTCGACGCTTTTGTTCCGGCTTTAGGCGATGATGATTTTCTTTGCTCATACATACCATCAAACACTGAATCAATCGTGTACCCTGTGTTGATTGCACAAAGCTTACGCGAGTCTAAGGCGACCGCCCATTCAGTTTTCCTTTTAACAGATTGCTTGTCTTCGTCTGCCGTTCTCTCAGTTTTCAGGCAACAAATTAGAGTCTCTGATGCGCTTCTTCAGTAGCGTTTTCAGCGCTGTACGTTGCCGAGAGTAATCGGGCTGAGATTCTGGCGCTTGCCATCCTCTTGTATGGCTTGTGCATTCAATTTGTCCATACAGTTATCTTCTCTGCCTTTTACTTTGTTTTTTATCCTCTGAAAATACTCCTGATCTGGTCATCCTCAGCTAATTTGTCCTCTGAATCGACTAGTTGATTTTGTTTACTTGATTTCGTTGGTTCTTCGATAATACTCCGTATTAACGCGTACTACAAGGATAAAGAGTCACAGAAGTTATGCTTCATTTCCTACAGTAACGCTGCAGTAAACTGAAATCGTGCAGCACAAGAAAAACGCGCTGCCTATTTGTACACAAAAAACACTAAACGACTGCTACAGAACAATAGAAAAAGAACCAAGGACATTATCGCTGCTGGAACAAAAACACTTGTTGGAGTAACGCTGCAGCACAACAAATTTTTTATTACCAAGATAAAATTTTATTACTATAATATAGTCATTGAAGTAACAAAAAATGTATCAAATTATAAGTTCTATGTCAAATAATTATTCATGAAACATATCAGCAGCAATATAATCGTCAGCATTAGTAGTTAGATTAACTATCACCAGCACTAGTGTTCTGAATGTGTTCCAAAACCTAAATACTGCATGACATTTTCTCTAACAAAATTATGAAGAGCCACACAAGTTTTGATAATTTTTGATTGTTTATCAACAGGATAACTAGACAAGTATAATAAAATATACCGTGTCACTTTATCTTTAACACACCAAAACGCTATCTCATTCAATGACAACGTGTCTGGTTAAAAAGTTCCTTTCATCCTGTAGGTTGATGATGCTGATATTTAGAAACATGGTACATTTGTCCTTTGTATAATGCAAGATATCCTTTCTTGTTAGAATATACAAAATCTACAAGGTAACATTTTACTGTATTTAAATTGTGAAATTTAATTTTATTGTTAAAAACTAAAAGTGTAACATAAAAGATAAAAACAAAAATATTCATACCATTGGATGGGTGGGTGTAGTTATCCTTATATGTGATTAAAGTGTCCAAAAAAACTCTAGTGTCATGCATCGATTCGGGCCAACCATCGACAACAACTATAGACCTCATGTCAAAATCACAAAAAAATCATGACGTTTTGTGAAGAATATCCATGTCTTCTAATACTTTTTGGGTGTACTAGTTCAGGAACAGTAACCAATATATGTACCATCAATTGCAATAATGCAACTTTTGAAATGAGACAAATCGTGGTTCTTGTAACTTACGGTGCACTGTTGTAAATTCGGGATCTCTTTGCTTTATAATATCACTATTCTCACGGTAGATTCTAGAACGTCCCAAAACTTCCGAGTAACCGCTTTTAACGAGCGGTCAAATTTATTTTTCACTTACCTAAATGAATGGTGCAACACAAGTGCATAAAAATACTCCTAATGCTTTCTTTGTACACACCCGTATATTTTTTCGTAACCTATAATTTTGTACTTAAATATCGTGAAGTTGTATGAAGACTGATCTTGACATTATGAATATATTGTAGCACTCACATGATTTTATAGTTGTAACTCAACCTGTTAGATTTCTTTTATTATATATGCTCACCATTGGACCTGCACCCATATACTCCAGAGTAACAAGTGTCATTGTGAAATCATCATCATCATCACTTGCATGAGCATCATCAGTAAAATCATTACATGTACTCATCTTTATCTATCAGAGAAGTACATTTCAAAGAGTAAATAAATCATGAACATATTTGACATGATAAATAGTCTGATACATAAATCAAAAGGTTTGTCATATAACACTTAACATATAAAGCAATAGGTCAACAGATATAAGAAAAGGTCTCACACATAATAGATATAAAAAAGGTATCACACATAAAAAATAAAAAAGGTCTAACATATAACACTTCAACACTAAAATAACTAGTGCTTCTTATTCTTTCCAAAATCTCTTTATCCAATTTAACCTTGGTATCTTTAAAGTAGTGAATGCATCATAATTCTCTTCGTTTTTTAAGAAGTTATGTTGCATAATAGTGTTCATCACTGCCTTCTTCAACCCATACGTAATGACTTGCTTCAACATTATCAACACCTTTATATGATGCTGAATTAATATTGTTTGTAACTTTCTTCTCATATGCTTCAACTAAATGCTTTATATATTGATCTTTAAGGGACTTCTTCTTCTTCTTCCACTCGGGAGAATATGGAGCATGTCTTTTCTGAGAAATGGGTGTCCTATTTTGTTCAACTTCAATCTCGTCTTCAATCCTCTCCTCACCATTATGACCAACTTGGCTAGCTTCAGCACATGCAACAACAACACCAACACCACTTGAAGAAACAAATAAAGTTTCATTTGTTGCACTCATAGCATCAAACCTGATTCTCATATGCTCCTCATCTTGCAGTGGTAGATGTTTGAAGGTTATACGACCTGTCATACCCTGAAATTAAACAACATATTGATGACTAGAATTTATTTCAAACAAGTTATTTGCATATATAATGAAAATTGACAAAATAAATATACAATCAAAATATTTTGTCTTTACCACCAAGCATCATCCGCCATGATACATCCATGATACATCCAGTAGCAGGATTTACCAATAACCTAACAGCTCTCATGTTCAAAGTCTTTCATTGATTATATTTCTTTTTTAATACATACCACCTGGTTTTTTTATTTAACTTTCACTATATGTTCTTTTAGTACGTTCATAAAATTTTCAAATAAGGTTTGCACATCCCACATTATTCAAGCAATGTTACGAACGATTGTGGGCAAAGACTTCTTCCACTCAAATGTTATTGAAAGCTTTGGCGGTAAATACGTCTCATTTTGCCACAACCTTTGCTTTGTTGGCTTTCCATTTATAATAATGTCCAATATATATTATACCAATGCACTAGAGGTCAAACATACACTAAACGAAAGACGGACAACTGAATTAAAAAAACAGCCATAGGGTTAAACATATTCATCAAGATATTTACATCACTTAGTGTTCACAGTTTTACTCTTAACAAACAAGTAAAGGGCACATGATCAGCCATTAAGACAAGATAATTCCAAACAAAACTAGAATTGATTTGCAGAGTACTCCCTCCGTCCCCATGAACTTGTCGCTTCGTAGTTCATTTTTGAACTACAAAGCGACAAGTTTATGGAAACGGAGGGAGTACCCCCATATATTTCTCATTTAAGATATCTTAGATTTTGTAGAATAATTACTTACATCTTTATACAGTTTCTTAGTATAACTAGGATGCTAATTTCTATACAAGACAACATGCAAAGCACATAATGCACTAGTTTCTCACAAATAAAAGTTGCCTTATATTCCATTTATGCATTCACTACCAACTTTGAACAAGGAACATCACAACAAAAGGACATATACATACGTATGAACAAGTGTGAAATTTTGCATACATAATAGGACAGTTAACCATCAATGTAAATTTTATGGAGGTCATACCTGAAGTGGACAGTGTGGGTGACGTTGGTGGCCGAAGACACAGACGAAGCCAAGAGGTGATCGACAGGGGTGACGGCTGACGGGTGATCGACAGGGACGAAGAGGGTCCGCGGGGGCAAAGACGACCGATGGCGTGTGCTTCCGGGAACTTTTGATCAACGGTGGTGGTTCACTGGGCGAAGTCAATCGATGAGGAGGAAGGCAACTGACGACGGTGTGCCAAGTCTCGATCCACGATGCTGGGTGATAAAAGGAGTCCATACCTCTGACTTTATATTATAAGTGGATGACTAGAGTCACATACACAAGATATTGTTGGCTCACAAGTGAGCCAGATGGGTGATAATACAACCCTTGACCTTAACTATAAGACAGTCAGGGTATGACTTCACTAAGGTGCTTGCATCCAGCAAAGGATCAAAGATTGACTTCCTCTTTGATTGCAAACAAGATATCCTCCACTGTTTGCTCTGTGGATTTTAAATCATGTTGTTGCGTTCACACCTTATGTCCCATGTGCTCGCGATGATCAGAGTTCTGACTCCTTTTGCGTGTTGGGTTGTTAGGCCGGTTGTTAAAGCCTCAAACCAGAGCTGAAGCGGGACGGCAGTGTGAAATTAATTGAGATTTAAACGTGTTTGGATGAATTTATTTTCATTAAAGAGCTGCTTCTAAGCAGAAACAAACAAGACCTATTTATGTTTTAGGATCTCCTGATTAAAAAAAATAGCGGAGTCACCAAATCAAACCATATCTTGCTTACACCAGATAAAATCTTCACATTGTTTTTTTTTTTTAAAAAAATTCTGCCGGTGCCAGCAGCTTCTGGCAGCAGCGTAAATCTTCACATTGTGTACTCGCTTGTCCCAAAAATTTATCACATTTAGTTTATTTGAATTAAAAGGTGACAACTTTTATGGACAGAGGAAGTATTATGGCCCTGTTTGGTTTCGCTTTTTTTAGTCTCGATTATCTGGTGAGCCTACTTTTCTGATAAGCCGCGATCTAATTAATCTGCTTACTTGCGGGAGGGGAGTGTTTGGTAAAACTGATTATTTCAACGAACTATCTCTGTGTTGTCTGTAAAATGACCAATATACCCTTAATCTTGTTGACAACTAATTTTTAATGTTTTTATATCTTTTTGATTGTACTAGTACCAGTCATGATTTTGAACGATGGAAGGTTTTCCTATTAAAAAAATATTTCGTACTTAGATCCATAAAGACATTCACGTACAACATTGCAGCACAAAAAAAAAGCTGCAGGGTGTGGTGTTCCTGCAAGTCGGAGAGCCTTGGCGTGTAGTCGTCGTCGAGGAGGATGTTGGTTGGCTTGAGGTCGTAGTAGATGACGGCCCTGTCGTGCAGGTACTCCAGCCCCCGCGCCGCTTCGTGCGCTATCTGCAGCCCCCGCGCTTGGTAATGGAGGTGGTCCTCCAGGGAGCCCCGTGCCATGAGCGCGTATACGAGCAGCCGCTGCTCACCGTCGGTACATAGCCGACGAGGCTCAACAGGTTGGGGTGGTGCAGCAGGCTCGGCATCAGCACCTCCACCACGAACTTGCCGTTGCTCTGGGGCCCATTCTGGTGAAGCCGGATGGGCGGCGACGCCGGGGAGCAGATGGGCGGCGGCGCTGGGGAGGTGCGGACGGGCAGCAACATCTGGACGGGAGGGCAGCAGCGCCAGGGAGCGGACGAGCGCAACACCTGGGGCCGGATGGGCGGCAGCGCGTGGAGGTGCGGACGGGCGGTGGCGTCTGGACGGGAGGGCCGGTGGCGCCTCGAGGTGCGGACGAGGAAGGGTAGTGAAGGAAAAGCGATCCGCTTAAAATGAAGTCCTCCTTTTAGCCGGCGATGCAGGAAAGCTAACTTTGTACTATTTTTGGGCTCCCTTAGTAATCCGCTTAGGAGGTAAGCAAGAATTAAGCAAAACGTTTGGGTGGGTTTTTCGCTTATTTTGATCTATAAGCTGATTATAAGCGAAAACAAACAGGGCCTATATAGTATGATGTGAAGCAACATTAGCCTGGATTAACCGCTGCCGTCACTGAATTGTCGAGAACTAAATAATGTTTTGATGGCTGTTTCTTGTTCTCTAATTAAGGCACGCATGCTTTTCAATGTCGTCTCCAGCCCGAAAGCAATCGTACCTGCAAGCTCTTTGTATGGCTTGTGCGTTGAACTTGTCCATACTGTTTCTCTTGTTGCCTTTGGTTTTTCATCTGGAAACACTCCTGGTTTTGTTTTTCGCAGATGATCTGTTTCATAGCCTAGTAGGTTTCATTTGATTTAATTGGTGCTTGTACGATATTACTACAAAAAACAATATCAGAACAAACGGTTAAAGAATATTTGATAAACATTTGCTTCAAAAGCAATATCAGAACAAACGGTAAAGAAAACTTAGTTGTGCTTCTGTGCTCAACGCGCGCAGCGCTTGTAAGCAAAGGCACAATAGACCATATTCTTTTTTTTTTTTCGAACACCCAAGTGGGTTGTGATTGTATATAAGAGGATAAGAGTTTTAATTACATGTGCAGAGGTTACACAACAATTATCTATCAAAAAGCGACTGAGATCAATTACACTTTCTTAATTATCCAACTAGCCTAGCTCTGAGCGTACCTAGTTGCCTTGCACCCGCTGCAATCCAAAGATTTGCCTCTTGGATGATATCCTCGTAAAGTCTGGACACTGTCTTCTCTTTACCTTCAATAGACCATATTCTTGCCTAAGGATTCTCCGATATACTAAATCAAAAACAAGTGTCACTAACAAGATGACATTAGTTGTCCCGTTTCTTATTATTTGACGTTGATTGACTATTTGTAAATCAATCAATGTCAAATATTGAGAAATGGAGGAAGTTACACGCATTGCATATTATGAACTCCCCTCCCGTCAAAAAGCAAGTTGCTCTTAATTGGCCCAAATCAATGGCAATTTGGCAACGGGGGAGAACCATTCGGTTCTGCCAAAATTTATTTCCGGCCTAGAATAAAAAAGATTTACATTATCTAGCCCTGTCGAACTGGTCTAAATGGTGACGCTGTTTGGGACGCCACGGCAGGTGATGCCCGGCCCGGACGACGGCGCCATGAGCTCGTACGGCAACACCCCCGCGCCGCACCGGTTACGGCGGGCGACGTCGGCGTTGCGCCGCTCGATCTCCGCCTCGGCGCGTCGCACCTCGTCGGCGAACTCGCGCGCGGCTTCCAGCGCGGCCGGGTCCGCCGTCCACGCCTCGTCGCGGCGCTCCCCGAGGTACTCCTCGTCGGCGGAGTGCGTGGACAGCGTGTCGATGACCGTCATGAACGTGGTGGTCTGCGTCAGGCCGGGCAGCGCGGACAGGAAGAAGCGGTGCGGTTCCGCCACCAGGTGCGCGTACTCCGGGTCGCCCTCCGCCGGCACCAGCCGGCGCATCAGCGGCGGCCGGTTCGGGATGTACCCGCCCAGCGGGTACTGCCCGAAGTTGAGCGCCGCGTGCTGCGCCGAGGTGAGCCAGAGCAGCGTGGTGAGCAGGGACGCGAGGTCGGACGGCGTCGACAGGCGCGGCCACCACGGCGCGTCGCGCTTGTCCTCGTGCCCCGTCTGCACGGCCTCCGCGTACCACGACTGCAGCTCGGTGTCGCCCCGCACGGCCTCGTCGGACGTGTAGTAGACCGCCACGTAGGCGTCGCACCACCGCGAGATCGCCGACCACAGGAGTAGGCCGTCGGTGGCGTATGGGTAGTCCTCGATGAGTAGCCGGAGCCCGTGCGGCTGGCTCGGGTCCTCCACTGCCATGCCTCTGCGCGTCACAACGTACAATAAAAGCCAGCGAATTAGGCAACAAGCCAGGTGCATTGCCCACGAGGAAGAAAATATCGATCATAGGCTGCAGTAATAGAGATATTTTAGGCAGCAATGCCGTTCGTTCGTCCAGTGAAATGCGTTTTACCTTCGAATGAGATCGGCGGGGAGGCCTTCCTGGTCGAGTCGCCAGAGCTCCCGGTACGCGAACGAGCTCATCTCCATGCAGTAACGGCCCGGGGTGAAGCCGGACTCGATGACGCCATCGCCGCTGATGAGGATCTGCCGCGCCAACGCGTTGATCTTGAGCGTGTACCGCATGTGCGGCTTAAGCAGCTTGAAGATCGGGTGCATCGTGCTCATCTGCCGGTGCGCCGCGATGATGAACGGCTCCATGCACGCATGCGTCCTCAGCCTGCACATGCAGCCCATACCCCATAGATCGAACGGGTGAGTTTTTTCCTCTGCATACACAACTGACAGCGTTATCATGTTCAGATGCGTACGTACCAGTGGTTGACGAGCTGGTGGACGCCGGCGTCGTTGGAGCACACGTGCGCCTTGGCGAGCTGCCACAGCCAGTTGCTGGTGGCGTCGGCGGGCGGCGTGAACACCCGCTTGGCGCGCTTGCAGCCGTCGGTCATCGGCGGCAGGCGCAGCTCGATCGCGATGGGCTTCAGCGTGCCGGCGGCCGTGAGGAAGAAGAGCGTGCGCGTGGCGTAGGCCTTCCGCCCGTCCAGCGCGTTGATCCGGTCCAGGAACGGCAGGAAGATGTCGTGGAAGTCCAGCATGTAGAGCCTGTTGTCCTGCAGTGCCTGCTGCACCGACATGCCGTCGAGCTGCCCGACGATGTGCTCCTCCGCGATGGCCGATTCCGGCGGGCCGTACACGGCCGGGTCCAGCTTGCTCGTCGGCGGGAACGCCTGGCCACGAAACCCGAAAAGAGAAACAGAAAATTCAAACGGGTAAGCACCGCGCGCGGCGTCTTTCGATCGGATTTCCACTTCCCCGATCGACGGCAACAGCTGGGGCCGGCCGCCGAGCTCCGGTTCGGCCGTTACAGAGTTTCCGGATGACAGGGACGACGGGTTACCTGAAGACGCTCGATGCTGACGGGGTTGATGCCAGCCAGAGCCTGCCGCGCGAACTCGTCATCGCGCAGCCACGCAAACTTGTCCTCTGCCACGCACGAAAGACGAAGGAAAAAAAAAAGTATTGAGACGACAGCGTCAGTGCACAACACAACTCTATCGACTCAACATGAGTCGTGCCCGGGTCGAGCAATGGATCTCTAGCTCGCTTACTCTTGATGATGTCGGGGGTGTCGTAGCGGAGCAGTCCCTCGCTGTTCTCCTGGATCTTGCGCACGAACGGGATCTTGTGGAGCAGCTGGTCCTGCAGCGCCTGCTTGAGCCGGAGGCCCTCCTTGAAGAGGTTGTCCACCTCGTGGAAGGCGGCGAAGTCGCTGATGTCCGGCGAGACGGAGCTGACCAGCAGCGGCATGAAGTTGTGGAGCAGCGCCTTGCGCGCTCCCTCCGACAGCATCTCGTTCTTGCCCTCCTCGAACTCCTCGTCCCGCGACACGTAGATGGGGTCCGGGTACTCCACCCTGCTCTCGGCGCTCTCGTCTGTCGCCACGTAATAAAGCGTTAGCTAGCGACACCGGTCAACGTCGGCTTGATCTGGTGGTTTGGATACGACGACGACAGCTATTGCGCGACGGACGGCGACGCATGGCGGGCTCTAGCTCGCGCCATGTCATGTCAGGGAGGAGGGTACATACTGTTGCTGTCGGGGAATTTACTGGCCGGCCGGGCACAGAGATAACGGTAGTGGCGAAAAGTGATGATGAGAGGGAATGAATGAAAGCGATGGAGGGCGGGCTTGCCTGTGACGGTCCGGGGCCGGCCCGTCCGTATCCGCCGCGGGTACGGCAACCGCTCACTGCCGCCGAGGACCGGGCGCGCGAACTCGGGTCCCTTGTCCGGCTGGCCGAGGTCGTTGTACACGTCGTAGTCGTACACGCGGTCGGTGATCCTGCGCTCGCCGGTGCCGCCGCCGTCGCCCCGCAGGTCGCTGAGCTCCTGGCGCCGGAGCTCGCGCAGCCCCGGGGGCGTTTCGGACGGCAGGTACGGCTTGTTGGTGAAGAACACGCGCGGACAGTTGCGGGTGGGCTGGACCCACGAGTGGCAGGTGAAGTGCGCGGGACCCGACGGGAACCCCTCGACCACGACGCTGTCGACGAAGAACTCGCGCGCGTGCCGGTTGAGCACGGTCACCGCGCCCGGCTCGCCGAAGGAAGCGTCGACGGTGAACTCCGCCCTGTACACCACCTTATCCGCCTTGACGTCCTTCTTCTCGAACCAGCCCACCAGCGCGGATCGCTTGCTCCTCTTGGGTCCCCCTTTTCCTGCCAACAACGCAGCAGAGGAGGCAAATTAAGATTCAGTCAGATGAATGCCTCGCTTAATTTGCATAATTCGATTCGATTCCGATGCGTCGTCCGTGTGTGAAATGGTCAAAATCGCAGCAGCTCGATGAACAAATCCACGGAAGAAGCAAATTTAATCAGTTGACGGACGCAGGTGGTGGGGACGACGTAGCTAGCTCCACGTGATGCCCCATTTGGAAATGATGACTCCAAGCAGACAAGCCGCCGAGGTAAAGACGCGCGCACCGACTGGAATATTCTCGCCCCGGCTTCCATGAAAGCCGAAACGAACGGAAAAAAAAAAGCGGGGGAAGACCGAAAGGGAAAGAGAAAAAGGCAGAAGCAGTTTTGCTGTAGCGCAATTCAACGACGCAACCACAACGCAGCCGCCGTGGAATTCCAGGGCCGTCGTGAAGCTTCTTCTATCGTCGGTGGCGGGGACGTACGGGGTCAATGGAGGGGGGGGGGGCTTACTTGGGTCGATCTCGGTGCTGATGAGCTCGAGCAGGACGCTCCGGCCGAGCCTGTCCGCGTACGCGTCCAGCTGCTCGACGACGCGCTGCTTGGCGTCCTCCTTCCGCCTCCGCCGCACCGTGACCACGGCACGCGCCGCCACCACGCTCTGCGGGTGCGGGTGCGGCTCCGCCGCCGCCGCGGCACCGGGCATCATCTCCGACGACGGCGCAGGCGTCGCCACGACCCGCTCGGTGAGGGCGGCCACCGGCGCCGTCGACGACCTCATCGACCGCCTCCTGCTCCTCCAACTCCACTGCCGCCTCCCGGCCGCGGAGCAGAGCCCGCCTCCTCCCCTGTTCCCGCCCACCGCCGCCGCCGCCGCCGCGCCCGGCAAGAAAGACCTCCCCCCTACCAGCTCCATCGACGACGCCATGGGCAGAAAAATCTGGAACCCTCACCTCGCCCTCGGATCAATCAATCGACCGATCGGAGCGGTTAATCTTCGGCGCAGAGAAAGGAATTCCGGTCAAAAGAACAGAACAGAAAAGGATAAACAGCTCGCTCCCGTCCCGCGGGATGGTGGAAGGAAAATTCTGCTTCCGCTCGCTCGCTCGCTCTCCGGCTCTTGGACCGACCTCCTCGCTCGCAGTGGGGACTAGTGGCGTCATATATAAGATCGCTCGCACCCACTGACAGGTTGATCCCACCCACCCGAAGCTGGCGGCGAAGGCCGTGCTTGGCTGGACCTGGACGTACGCGCGTTCGTTCAATCGGTTAGGGTGCGTTTGGTTTGAAGTCAAAGTTGGATTGGATAGGGTCATCCACGTTTTTCTGTATTGGATGATCCAAGTTGATGTTTGGTTAGATGGATTGGACAATCCAATTTTTTGTTTGGTAGGTTGGATGGACTTGGATGGACCGGATCATCTAAGTTGATAATTTTACATGATACTACTTACTTATATACAATGTATCATAATACTAGTAAATATTAATATTAATATCATAATCATAATTATTAATCAACAATAAATAAGTTAATTATCATTAATTATGGTACTAAGAAGCATACTTAGATAAGGTGGACAGACTCATCCAACCAAAATTCCTGGACCACTTCATCCAGCATCTGGAAGGAATATTCCTCGAAACTGGATGACTCTGTCCATCTGACTGTGAAACAAACACCGGACTGGACCATCCAATACAGCTCAATCCAATCCAATACAGCGAACCAAACACACATTTCCCAGGCCGGCCGGCCGGCCGGCCGCACGTGCTGCATGCGTCCTAGCCCTAGGGGCACCTATGTATCATTTACATCTATCTAAAGCATGGGAACGAACATTTGATCCTATGGGAACTATTTTACTGTACTTCTTTATGAGATTCAACGTGCTTCCAATTTCGGTCCGTCTAGCAATTACACGGTACCATAAATTTTATTTGCATGAGCAAATAGTGGGACTAGCTACGTACAGGCTGGGTTCAAAGAAACAGCTGGAGCGACTGGGTAACAATGTACTACATAGTTACTCAGCCGCTCCAGCTGTTTCACGAAGAGAAACTGAACTTTGTTTCTACATCTTATTACAGTAAAATTATTCCTAAAGTTGTGGATAACGATAATTTGGAGAACGAGCGGGCTCGGCTGTCAGTGTCCACCTACTTTCTCAAAGTATACATCAGCATCCATGTCGATCGCACACGTACCAGCGCGCAGCTCCGGCGGGCGGCATTGATCAGAGTAGTCCACGTTGCATGAATCGCCTCGCCACGCCGAGACGACGATGGTGAAAAGGGCACGAGAACATGGATGAGACAAAGTTGAGAGATGCGCATATATATATATATATATGCGTGTGGGAGGCTATAGCTAGGCCACGTTATAGCGATGGCTAGAGATGCTATATGTACGGCCTCGCATGGAGGCCGTGCCGTACGTATGTCCGAGATGATCACATTTAGGCGGCCGCCCGGTGGAGGAGGTAGCTAGCTACTGAAACGTTGCTGTCCACGGCGATTCCGCGATCTCTGACGACGGTGGCAATAACAAGATATAGATGGCCGTCCAGTTCAAGAAAATCGATCTGTTGCTTATCATTGTACTCCTAGCATTCAATAGTTTCTCCTCTCGGTCTGAAAACAAAAATACAGTACTAGTATGACGACCATTATAAGATCTCGATTGTATACAGAGAAATCGAGACATTCTGATACGCTGGCTTGCGTATCGACCGCCATTATTTCAAACTGATTCGATTGCCAATGATCGAATCCGTTCCTGCTTGGCGCCGACGACGCCACCGATCGATCGCGCGCCTACTCTCACCACCTCCTCCGCGTGCCCGCGTGCCGGAGGAACTCAAGAGAGGAGGTGGATTTGTCGTCGTGCTGTGGATTTGCCCTCATCACAAACGCGTTAATTAGAAATGACGTGAAAAATTTACCATTTAATTAAAGGTCCTAAACAGACGCTGCAAGTCTATAAACGAAGAGTTGCTCTACCTGAGCAGCTTACTGCACTACTCCCTCCGGTGTACAAAATATTGTCGTTCTACACTAGAGCTAAGAGTGTACAAAAAATTGTCGTTTTACACTGCATGCCATGGAAAATAGTGTAAAAAATAGGATAGCGTGTACCTAGGAATCAAATTTGCATCAGATTGGCTGGAAAAACGTGAAGAAGACCACTCGGACCACTAAGGAGAGTTATATTATAAAAGAAAGAAATCTATTTAATGCTTCCTTGGTATGCGAGAACATGT
This sequence comes from Tuctoria greenei, assembly GCA_036927565.1. Taxonomy (NCBI): domain Eukaryota; kingdom Viridiplantae; phylum Streptophyta; class Magnoliopsida; order Poales; family Poaceae; genus Tuctoria; species Tuctoria greenei. The sequence continues at coordinate 286,976,373 of JAYESD010000002.1, forward strand.
CCAAAACGACAATATTTTGTACACCGGAGGGAGTAGAAATTAACGATTCGGACGCTAATCGATGGCGCGTGTTAGCGCGTGTTTGACTTCGCTTACGGCACTGACTTCCCAGCGCGGCGCGGCGTCGGGTCAAGCGACGGCGTGTCACGCAGCTGCATGCATGCATCCATCCATCAACGACCGCACGCGGCCACGGCCCGGTCCGCCGGTCGTGAAAACCGTGTACCTGGACCGTCGTGGCACGGCGGTAGATACGGCTCGACCGGACCATGCTTTTCATTTCTTTTTCCTTCCAATTAATGGAACGGTGGTGACCACGCTAACAAAACCTGACCGACATCGACTCCTCCTGAGTCTTTATTAGTGCCTACTCAGTGTTTTTGGATGATGTATGTACATGAGGCAGCGAAAACGTGAAAATTTTCACTAAAATATTTATTCTCCCTACTGAAGTAGTAGTGCCGGTGCACTCAGAAAAGCAGCTCACCTAGCTTCGTCCCATCAACATGGCAGAATCGATACAGCGACTACTAAAATGTGCAGATCTTTCTTCTGCAAAGTTCAGTCTTCTCTCTCGAAGTTTCAGCGTAATCAACTTTTTTGTTTAGAACTTTATTTGCTGGTCCCCGCTAGCTGGTCGTCCCTACAGCCTACACACTCTCCGCGCATAAAAGTGGGCGGCAGCCTGCATTCTCATCGTGCAGCTTAGATCATGCGCCATGTCCTTTTCATGTGAGTGCAAACGAAAAGTGTCCGTTTGTGTTGAAATATAAGTGAATTGCCTACCATCCCTTATCAGCTTAAGCTTTTGAGGGCAACTGGTCAGCGCATACTAGCTTAATATGGTATCAGAGCCAGAGGTCTCGAGTTCGAATCCTGGCGGGCGCAAATTATTAAAAGAATAAAATAAAATTGCAGCCGATTTCTATTCCACGTTTGCAGAGCCAAAAGAGCCTGCACGTGAGGGAGAGTGTTGAAATATAAGTGAATTGCCTACCATCTCTTATCAGCTTAAGCTTTTGAGGGCAACTGGTTAGCGCATAGTAACTTAATAGTCTGCTCCATGTTTCAGGTGCGCTCATGAAAAAAATACTACTGCCTTCTCTGTTATCATTCGGTGCCACTGCTTCATTAGACAATATTCCCTCTGATCCATGATGTGTATTAATATGTTAGTACCATAAAAGTCTTTTACACTAGACATATTTTCCGGTTATATAAATGCATGTTACTAACAGCCCCTTGATATTCTTTTTTGCTCTTGGTCTATTTTTCAAGATTGCACAGTTCCAGGCTGTCGGTACCCTAAAAACCACACACCCCCTGAGGTTACAAAGATCTCAAGGGAAGGACATCTACTCAAATTGAAGACCCTCGGGGGCCCACTTGTCAGACGTAACCGGACCCGCTTCTCCAACATGGTTAGCCCCTAGGTTGCCACGTGTACCGCCAGACCAGAGCTACCACCCGCCAAGGTGAAGCTCCGGGCTAGGTACTGAAACGGCACCTCCGGAGGTAACCCCTGTGAAAGCATCTAGGCCCCATGAGGTACGGTTTCGGTGATTAATGACAACCATTCGATATTACTAATGAATTTGTGAATGCAAGGTCTCAATGACACTCAATCAAATGAAATCAAAATTACATTGGAGACCCATATAAAATCAACGAATGAGATCAAATCAAATCATATGAAGACAAGAAGTGAAAGCTCCAACTTAATATCACTCAATGCTTGAAGACAATCAAAACAACACTTCAAACAAATGTCAAAGAGGTCACAAGTTCAAAATTCCAAAAGAACAACTCAAAACAACTCGAAGTCAACAAGTTGAACACACCGGATCATCCGATGGTCTTGGAGTTGACTGCATCGGTCGAGTTGGTTCAACTGAAGGAGAAGACCTCAGACAAATGCACTCACCGGATCATCCGATGTGAGTGGCTCAGTGACATCGGTCCATCATCACAGATTGCAATACCATTGGACCAAGTGAAGCACCGGATCATCCGATGTGCAGACTTACACACATCGGTCGATCACTCCAGTGAGCCTCAAGATCAAGCAAAATTCTGGAGGAAGAGCCACCGGATCATCCGATGAGAAGACAGATCAACATCGGTCTAACAACGGTCATATCTGACACAGTGACATCAGCTAATTTGGCTTTGACCGATGATAACTGAAGGGGAGACATCGGATCATCCGGTGTTCGCAGAGAAGTGATGTCAGCCTACTTTTCCAACGGCTATCTCGTGGAGGCTGGCTATTTATACCCCTTCAACCTGTCAAATCGACAAGACTTGAAGCCCAGACATACTCTACACATCCTAGAGCATTCAAGCAATAGAGCTACCACTTTCACATCAATTGTTCATCATTTGTACACCAAGAGATAGGCTAGAACTAGCTAGAGATAGTGCTTGGGTGCCTCCATTCTTGGTGATTGGAGTCTCTAGTGTAGTGAGAGCCATAAGGGAGTGTCCTTGGTGTGTGCAACTTCCGGAGCTTGCCAAGAGGATTGTGGAAGCCCGGAGGATCCCAAAAGTGTACAAGGCTTGAGCTCCACCTTGCCGAGGTTGGCGAACGGAGAAGAATAGTGAAGAAGCCCCTAGTCTCGGTGACTTGGGAGTGGCAAAACCCTTCGGTGGGTGCCACAACGTGGATGTAGGAAGATCCTTGTGATCTTACCGAACCACGGGATAAACTCCGTGTCCCTTGAGCGTTTGCATCTCTCTCCCTTTTTACTCTTATGCAATCTTCATTCCGCAACTTTAATTCACATTGATTGCATAGTTTAATTGCATAGGGAATTGGGCTTGAGGTTATTAGTTCTTAATCGTTTTAAAATTTGAAAGAAAGCCCAATTCACCCCCCTCTTGGGCATTTCGATCCTTACAATTGGTATCAGAGCCTTGTTGCTCATTGGATCATTCTAGCTTCACCGCTAGAGAGCTCAAATGGCCAAGAATGGGGGTTCGGTTCCTATCTTCGAGGGCAAGAACTTTGCCTATTGGAAAGCACGCATGCGTGCCTACCTAGAGGCCATTGCTCCCGAAGTGTGGGAAGCGACCCATGCGGGATTTGGAGATCTTAATTATGTTGGGGATCAACTAAAATGGGATGCTAAGGCTAGAAATGCCATCTATGAATGCATTAGTCAAGATGTATTTGCAAGAATAGCTAGTAAAGAAAAAGCTTGTGAAATTTGGGCATGCTTAATTGAAATTCATGAGGGTTCCTCTCGTGTTAAAGAACTTAAATATCACATGCTTAAAGCAAAATACGATGAATTTAAAATGCTTCCTCATGAAAATGTTAATGAAATGTTTTCACGCTTAAATGTTCTTATTGAGGAGATTAATGCTCTTGACATTGCATCTCTTGGCAAGGGACTTATCAACCGAAAGATCCTCATGCTCCTTCCCAAGCCAAAGTATAACATCATCAACTCAATGCTCCAAAAAGAATCACTTGATCACATTGAAGTTTCAGAGCTAATTGGAGAAATACACGCTCATGAGATGAGTGTACTTGGGATGATGGAGAGTTCATCCTCTACAAGGACAATTGCTCTCAAGGCTTTCAAGAAAACGAAGAAAATAATGAAGCCTAGTTCAAGCAAAGAAGAGCAAACATCAAGTGAAGATGATGATGATGAGCTTGCTTCAATGATGAGAAAATTCTCCCGTTTGAACTCCAAGATTGCCAAGAAGGGATACACTTTTGATCCCAACAAGAGAGCCTTCCTCCCCAAGAAAGAAAGTAGCAAAACTTGCTATAATTGTGGTGAACAAGGCCACATCTCCTACGATTGTCCAAAACCGGACAAGAGAAGGGAGAACCACAAGAGCAAGCATCACAAGCTTGAAGATAGCGAGGATGAAGAAGAAGAGGTCAAGCCCAAGGCAAGAACTTTTGGAAAGAAGAAATTTGACAAAGGCAAAAAGTCAAAATTCTTTCCAAAGAAGAGACAAGGACCTCAAAAGGTGTTCATGTGTGAGGGGAATGAATGGATCACCGACGAAGAGTCAAGTGAAGAAGAGAGTGAAGAAGAAGAAGAAAGCTTGGCCGGACTTGCCATTGCCAACAAAGATGATTCACCTCTTCCTCCACCTCCCATGTGCCTCATGGCGAAAGGTAACTTTGAGGTATGTGACGACTCTAGTGATGATGAACTTTCCCCCGATGAATTAACTTCATTGATAAATGAATATCACACCATCATTAAAAGGGAAAAGAACAAAGTCAAGGCGCTAGAACAAGCTCATGCTAAACTTGAAAATGCTAATCTTGATTTGCTTGGCAAGTATGAAAGCATACTTAAAGAGCATGACACGCTCAAAACCTATGTCAAGCAAATTGAAGAAGGTAAGGCTAAAATTGAGCTAGACAATCATAAGCTTGGCTTAGTTCATCAAACGCTCTCGGATAAGCACAATGAGTTAGTTCAAGAGCATCATGCACTTAATCTCTCTTATGAAGCCATTGAACTAAAATTAAAAAATAAGGAGAAAGAAACTATTGATGGCAAGGTACCCATTATTTCAAATGCTACTAATGCTTTCCATGAGTCTTTGCCTTTGAAAGAGAATGCAAGGGAGAAGGAGTTGATGGAGGAGATTGAAAGTCTCCGCACAAGCTTAGCAAAACTATCTAAGGGAGAAAATAAACATAAAGAAATCCTCTTCCATCAAGCAAAGGGCTTCAACAAGAGAGGACTTGGATCCTTCCCGGTGCCCAACAAAGGAAAGGTGCCCTCACCGGAGCTCAAAACAAGCTTCATCAAGGAAGTTGGCTCCTATTGCCAACATTGCAAGGTCACCGGTCACCATACAAGGGAGTGCCCTCTACCTAGCCGACCTTCTCCAAGATTGCCGACTAACTATACATCTACCTTTGAGAATCACTATTATTTGTTGAGCAAAGTAGGTGCTAAGGTGAAGGCAAAGTTCATTGGCATGAACGTAAAGGGGATGAAAGGGAAGCTCCCCAAGCAACTTTGGGTCCCAAAAGCACTTGTATCACATATACAAGGACCAAAGCTAGCTTGGGTGCCTAAAGTCAAGAACACGTGACCGTCCACGAGGTGACTTCAAGAGGGGACCTCCACCATCTAAGAAAATCTACCAAGGACCTCTTGAAGAAAGTTGAGAATGGGAGCCCAACGCGGATATGGACGGTAACCCTATTGTCAAATCAAATTACCATTCCATAAATAGTCTATTGCTATATCTTTCCGCATCTAGGCCCCATGTCATGTTAAATGAATGCTTGTATGATTATGTGCCTCTCCTTTGTGACAATGAAAGTGCGGTTAAGATAGCTAAAAACCCTATTCCCGCACTGAATGAGAAAACCTTTTCTAGACTTAGAAGTGAATTAAATGTGCTAGATGCATCCAACGTCATGTAAGTTGCCATGATTCATGTAAGGATGCATATCATATTGGTCTTGTCTAACTCCCAAAGGATAGGGGCAAGCTAGAAGTAGTTTTCCCTGAGGAAGCCTTTGGAAGGTTCAAACTTGGCAAGATAGATTTATTTTATGCCTTGCATGATCCCTGCCATATAAACTTGCACTCATTTAATATCTTGCATTATAATTTGTTTGGCATTGCATAACGGTAGATTGTCACAAAGGGGAACCCACCTCATGAGAAGGAGACTTGTTTGAAATGCAATATCTCAACTCATATAAGGTGGAAAGAACAAAATGTTAGGTACGTTAATGCCTAGAGGATCATGCTTCAAAGAGATAGAAGTCTTCATACTCTACCTCACAAAGCATGGGCCTTACATTTTATTTGGATATTTTCCTCCATTTTTCTTGGTGTTCCATTTGCGTTAAGGTCTGGCCAAGCTATTGGCATATTAGCTTCTTGAGGGGTAAGGGGTTGCCCAAAAAGTCCTAAGACATGTGTTTCTCTTTGTTTGTTTGTTTGGTCGAAGGACATATATGGGATGTTCTCGTTCTGTTGTCATCGGATTATCCGATGCCTATATCAATCCCTCATCGGTCAAATAGGTGTTCAATCCTCAAAGCCCAACTTTGTCAGAACCTCAAATGATCCGACGAGTTCATCCTGGAAAACATCGGTCCATCCGATGTTCACTCTTCTGGAGCTGTGATCTATTCAACCGATGTCTACCTCCCTCTAACGTCGGATCATCCGGTGTCAACATCACTCGGTTGAACACCCTTACTGTGATATTCGACCGATGTTCAAAAACCCTAGACGTCGGTCCATCCGGTGTCAACAACATTCCCTGAATAACCTTTCTGTGGCAATTGACCGATGCTCAATTCTCATATCATCGGTCCATCCGGTGTTTAAATAACGGCTAGGGTTTGGGTCCCACTATTTAAACACCCGCGCCGCCGCCTCCTTCTCTCTCCCCGACGCCTCGCTCCCCCGTGCCCATCGCAGCCGCCCTAACCGCCGCCTAGCACCGCCGCCACCTGCAGCACCTCCGCCGGCAGCGGACCCTCCAGCTCCCGCCGCCCCGGCAGCTCCTACGTCCGACGACTCCAGCTCCGACGACGGCGACGCTGCCCAGTTCGTCCTCGCGCCCAGCTCTCAGGGTCTGTAGGCGTTCTGATCCCTTTTTGGTGTCTTGATGCCAAAGGGGGAGAAGATGTAGAAGAGTCAGGGGGAGTGGTAGTAGCAGTCTCAGGGGGAGTGTGAGTGTAGAGTGAGTGTGTGTGTGCTTATCTTTTGTTTTCGTGCTTGAGTACTCTTTTGTAATTTTAATTAAGCACTCTTTCACTTGTCTCATTTGCTTATGTTCTTAATCAATTGAGTTTCTTATGTTCTTAATCAATTGAGTTTTTCGCCCACAAATCTCTTATGCGTTTTACAAGCTTAATGTGTCCTATGCTGTATTCATTGCATATATTCTTGAGTATTATCATCAAATTCATTATTACTGCACTTTAAATTATTGTGTTGTCATCAATCACCAAAAAGGGGGAGATTGAAAGCATCTAGGCCCCATGAGGTACGGTTTCGGTGATTAATGACAACCATTCGATATTACTAATGAATTTGTGAATGCAAGGTCTCAATGACACTCAATCAAATGAAATCAAAATTACATTGGAGACCCATATAAAATCAACGAATGAGATCAAATCAAATCATATGAAGACAAGAAGTGAAAGCTCCAACTTAATATCACTCAATGCTTGAAGACAATCAAAACAACACTTCAAACAAATGTCAAAGAGGTCACAAGTTCAAAATTCCAAAAGAACAACTCAAAACAACTCGAAGTCAACAAGTTGAACACACCGGATCATCCGATGGTCTTGGAGTTGACTGCATCGGTCGAGTTGGTTCAACTGAAGGAGAAGACCTCAGACAAATGCACTCACCGGATCATCCGATGTGAGTGGCTCAGTGACATCGGTCCATCATCACAGATTGCAATACCATTGGACCAAGTGAAGCACCGGATCATCCGATGTGCAGACTTACACACATCGGTCGATCACTCCAGTGAGCCTCAAGATCAAGCAAAATTCTGGAGGAAGAGCCACCGGATCATCCGATGAGAAGACAGATCAACATCGGTCTAACAACGGTCATATCTGACACAGTGACATCAGCTAATTTGGCTTTGACCGATGATAACTGAAGGGGATACATCGGATCATCCGGTGTTCGCAGAGAAGTGATGTCAGCCTACTTTTCCAACGGCTATCTCGTGGAGGCTGGCTATTTATACCCCTTCAACCTGTCAAATCGACAAGACTTGAAGCCCAGACATACTCTACACATCCTAGAGCATTCAAGCAATAGAGCTACCACTTTCACATCAATTGTTCATCATTTGTACACCAAGAGATAGGCTAGAACTAGCTAGAGATAGTGCTTGGGTGCCTCCATTCTTGGTGATTGGAGTCTCTAGTGTAGTGAGAGCCATAAGGGAGTGTCCTTGGTGTGTGCAACTTCCGGAGCTTGCCAAGAGGATTGTGGAAGCCTGGAGGATCCCAAAAGTGTACAAGGCTTGAGATCCACCTTGCCGAGGTTGGCGAACGGAGAAGAATAGTGAAGAAGCCCCTAGTCTCGGTGACTTGGGAGTGGCAAAACCCTTCGGTGGGTGCCACAACGTGGATGTAGGAAGATCCTTGTGATCTTACCGAACCACGGGATAAACTCCGTGTCCCTTGAGCGTTTGCATCTCTCTCCCTTTTTACTCTTATGCAATCTTCATTCCGCAACTTTAATTCACATTGATTGCATAGTTTAATTGCATAGGGAATTGGGCTTGAGGTTATTAGTTCTTAATCGTTTTAAAATTTGAAAGAAAGCCCAATTCACCCCCCCTCTTGGGCATTTCGATCCTTACACCCTGACCGAGAGAAGCTCCGGACCTGACACATGCTAGGCCACCCCGGAGCTTCCCGCTTATCCCAGCAAGCTCCGGAGCTGCCACGTGTACATACGTCGGAGCTGGCCGCTTCAAACCCCCGGGAGACGTTGTAACGGCTCCGGATCTCCAAAGGACAGCCGCGGACTTCAAGACCCGATTAATTATCATTAATTCCACGTTAATGATATTTAATCGGACGATCTTAACACCTGTAACGGCACTGTCGGAGCCGTTACAGGGTTATTAACAGCAATTAATCTCGTGTATCAATACTAATAACCGCCAGGGCCACATGTCGGGCCAGGCTGACTTGTAACGGTTTGTCCTTGTACTATAAAAGGACAAACCGACGATACACGGAAAGAACTCTCGAACACTCTGAAGCTGACAAGTTAATACAACACACACACACCCGTGGAGTAGGGTATTACGCTCAGGCGGCCCGAACCACGTAAACTACCGTGTCAATCGTGTCCAATCGCGTTTCACCTTCTTTGTCTCCGCGCGCCCAAACCGAACCACAAACTCCTTCAACACTTTCGTAGTGTCAGGGGATCTGCCGACTCCAACAGTCGACAGTTGGCGCGCCAGGAAGGGGGCGCCTGAGATCTTCAAGAATGGTGAATTCTGCGGCTGGATCATCCAACGGGCAACCTGCTGTTCAGGCTGACGGAGGCAATCCCTCCAACATGCAGCCACCGGCAGGAGCCTCAGTTCCAGCGGGAGTCACACTCCCACCACCACCATCTTCTCCGGCAAGACATGCCAGACGACATGATGGTGCACCGGCGTCACATTCTGCGCCGGCAAGTCGTGACAACCCAGAACACGCGCTCCATGCAGCGCGTGCTCTCCTCCAGCGACCACCACCTCCGGATGCATCTCAAGGTGCCATGGAGCAATGGAGAGCTGATGTTGAGCATTTGGTCGCAGCAGCGGCCGAACGCATTAACAACCAGGGTCCACCTCCTTCAGGGCGGGCCCCGTCGCAGCGACGAACGTTGTCTGGAAGACTTGGTCCACATGTCTCCAACAACCGGAGAAGAGCTGTGTCACAGCAAGTGACGTCGTTGCCCTCTGGGGCACGACGCGCTCATACCGCATCTCGACTTTCGACACATGACCTCCGGGCGGAGCTTGATCGCCGATACCGCCAGCAGGATGGACGTGTCCACATCGAGCGAGCTCGAGAAAGACGAGATGCTCAAGACCTTTCTACTCTGGAAGGAGTAGGAGGAGGCTGTTCCGCCCTAGCCATGCATCTGCGCATGGTTAGATGGCCACAGAAGTTTCGGCCACACTTGCCGGAAAAATTCGACGGGACTGTCAATCCCGTAGAATTTCTACAGATATACTCCACTGCGATTCTAGCAGCTGGAGGAAACGAGGCCGTAATGGCCAATTACTTTCCAGTGGCCTTAACTGGGACCGCCAGGTCCTGGTTTATGAGCCTTCCACCCAACTCTATCGACAGTTGGGAGGAACTGTGCCGCCAGTTCACCGCCAATTTCGGGAGTTCATACACCCGTCCGGGCACTGAACTGGACCTTTTTGCGGTCGTGCAAAAAGGAGGAGAATCTTTGCGGTCGTTCATCCAGAGATTCTCTCAGGTACGTAACACAATCCCTTCTATCTCAAGCGCTTCTGTCATTGTGGCATTCAGACAGGGTGTACGAGACAAGAAGATGTTGGAGAAGCTGGCGATCAAAGAGATCACCAGCGTCACGGAGCTCTTCAGCCTGGCTGACAAATGTGCCAGAGCTGCGGAGGGCCGTGAAATGCACTCCAAACCAACCCTGGAGGATCATAAAAAATCCTCCAAAGAAGAAGCCGCTACCTCCGGGAGTGGCAAGAAGAAAAAGAAGACCAACGGCAAGAAGAAGCCGTCGGCCGGCACATCCAACGTTGCAGCCACTGCAACTCCTGGTGGCCGGGGGCCACGCCTCGAGAAGCGACCTCGACCGTCTTCTGAAGACGGTGGCAAATCCAAGATGTGGTGCCCCATTCACAAAACGAGCAGCCACAGACTGGAGGACTGCCGGGAGGTCCAAAACCTTGCCGAGCGCTACCACAAGCGCCGGGAAGGGTCTCCCTTCCGACAGAGGGAGGGAAAACAAATGGTCGATGAAGCTCCGGCTGAAGAGGAGTTAGGGTTTCAGGACCACAAAAAGGTCCTGAAAGCCGTCTACACCTCCGTCGACGACGACTCCGACATCTCCGACAACGAGCGTCGGAAAACCATGAACACCATCTTTGGTGGATCATGGGACATCACTTCTCGTCGTGTCATCAAGACTATGCGACGGGATATGGCTGCTGTAGCTCCTACAGCCAGACCGGAGCCACATCGGAAGTGGATGGACACACCCATCACTTTTGATGCTTCGGACTGTCCTCAAAGCATGGTCGGAGCTGGCCAATTACCCTTGATGGTATCTCCCACCATCAACAACATCCAACTCCATCATGTCCTGGTAGACGGAGGTTCGGGGCTTAACCTCATCAGCTTTGAAGCTTTCATTAAGCTTCAGCTCCGACCCTCGGACCTCCAGCCCTCTCGACCTTTCTCCGGAGTAGGTCCGGGGGCCATCACTCCACTCGGAGCTATTACTCTCCCCGTTACCTTCGGGACTCGGGAGAAGTATCGCACCGAGAAGTTGATCTTCGACGTCGCTCAGATCAACTTACCATTCAACGCCATCTTGGGTAGACCTGCCTTGTACAAATTCATGGCAGCTGCTCATTATGGATACTTGGTGTTGAAGATGCCAACACCAGTAGGCGTTCTCCGGATCCGCGGAGATCGCACTGCCGGAGTAACTGCTCTGGAGGAACTTCACGCGCTCACCACAGCGCAAGAAGAGGACTCCAGACAAAAGCAAGCTCCACAACCTCCGAGCATTCGTCAACGAGGATCGACCTCTGCACCTCGTGTGCAGCCAAGTGGCGACACCGACATTCCCGTCAAAGTCGTCCAAATTGGTTCCGATGTCACTCAAACTACCCGCATATCGGGTGGCTTGAACGACAAATAGGAACTCGCGCTCATCACTTTCCTCCGGGCTAACGTTGACGTGTTTGCTTGGCAACCGTCACAAATGCCTGGGATCCCCAGGGAAGTGATTGAGCACAATCTGAAGATTTACCCCGACGCTCGGCCTGTGCACCAGAAACCTCGGAAGCAATCTGTAGAGCGACAGAACTTCATCCGACAAGAAGTGAAGAAGTTGCTCGAAGCCGGATTCATCCGAGAAGTCTATCATCCAAAATGGCTGGCAAACCCAGTCGTTGTGCCTAAGGCCGGTGGGAAACTTCGGATGTGCATCGACTACACCACACTGAATAAGGCATGTCCAAAAGATCCATTCCCACTACCTAGAATAGATCAGATAGTGGATTCCACCTCCGGGTGTGAGTTACTGTGTTTTCTAGACGCATATTCTGGATATCATCAAATCAGGATGTCAAGGGAAGATGAAGAACATACTTCATTCATCACAGTGGATGGATTGTATTGTTACACAGCCATGCCTTTTGGTCTCAAGAATGCAGCTTCAACTTTTGTACGAGCTATGTACAAAACTTTCGAAGAACTCATCAGAGACATAGTGGAAGTGTACGTCGATGACATCGTGGTCAAAGTCAAGAACAAGGAGTCCCTCTTGGACACCTTGCAGGCTGTCTTCGACAAGCTGCGGGCCACCCGCACGAAGCTAAACCCAGACAAGTGCGTATTTGAGGTTAGTTCCGGAAAGCTTCTTGGTTTCCTGGTAAGTCACCGGGGCATCGAGGCTAATCCGGCGAAGATAAAAGCCATTGAAGACATGCGGCCACCAACCCGCATCAAAGACGTCCAAAAATTAACTGGATGTCTAGCAGCCCTCAGTCGGTTCATTTCAAGACTGGCGGAAAGGGCACTTCCCTTCTTCAAGTTACTGAGGAAGTCCGGACCATTCCAATGGTCCGAAGAAGCAGAGAAGGCATTCCAGGAGCTGAAACAGTTCCTCACCACCCTACCAGTCTTGGTAGCTCCGAACCCTCGTGAGCCTTTATTGCTTTACATTTCAGCAGCTGACGAAGTCGTCAGTATGGTTCTGGTTGCGGAGAGACCGGAACTACCCAATACTCAGGAATCCAGATCCCTTCGGGAGGATCCGGAGGTTCCTGAAAGCGGGTCTGGGTCCCAGCTCCCAGACTTGAACCCACAAGAAGCCACTTCAGAGGACCCAGATCCTTCCGATAGGATCCAGGTCATTCCTGAAGAAGCTCCGGGTTCCTCCACCCAGAACCCGGAGGTCCCCGAAGATGGTCTGGACCCCTCCGACAGGGTCCGGATCAATGAAGAGGAAGCTCCGGACCCCTCCGGGAGGGTCCGGACCATTCAACGCCCAGTATACTTCATCAGTGAAGTGTTACATGATGCCAAGACTCGATACCTAGAGGTGCATAAACTGCTCTATGCAGTTCTTATTGCCTCAAGGAAGCTTCGACACTATTTCCAAGCTCACAAAGTCTCGGTGGTAACCTCATATCCACTTCGAGCGATCTTGCATAATCCCAATTCAACTGGAAATATAGCAAAGTGGGCAGCGGAACTGGCTGAATTCGACCTTGAATTCATTCCAAGACAAGCAATCAAGAGTCAAGCGTTGGCAGATTTCGTGGCAGAATGGACTCCCTCTCCATTAAACCCTGGGGGCCCCAGTGAGCAGAAGACGGAACCACAAGTTCCAGCCTTCACTAAGCCTCACTGGACCCTTTACTTCGACGGCTCCATGCAGAAGCAGGGAGCCAGAGCTGGAGTCCTTCTCCTCGCACCAACCGGGGAGAAGGTAAAATACATGGTACACCTTGACTTCAAGGCAACCAACAACATGGCGGAGTACGAAGCACTCATCTATGGATTAAAGGTGGCACTATCATATGGTGTCAAGCAGTTGATGGTCAAAGGAGATTCACAACTTGTCATCAAACAGGTGAAGGGTGAATGCTCCTGCAATAATCTCCAGCTGGCTGCTTACCTCCTTGAAGTCCAGAGGCTTCAAAAGGACTTTGAAGTCCTAGACCTTCACCATGTTCAGCGTGCTCACAACGCTGAAGCTGACGAACTCTCGACCAAGGCGTCAACCGGAGCTCCGGCTCCTGACGGAACCTTTGTCCGGAGGTTGTCAAAACCCACAGTTCAGCCTGCCGAACTGAACGAAGGGGGCGAGATCAGCATCCCGAAGCTGACGGTCCCGATGGCCCTGTTACCATGGCAGCCATCAAGGGTCGTAGGTGCTGCCGGAAGCTCCGAGCAACCCAGCACGCAAGACTCAAATGCTCAAGTCAGTTCCGATGCATGGATCTCGGAGATCCGGAACTACTTGAAAGACAACATCCTTCCTGACGATGATGTATCCGCTGACCGGGTAGTCAGATTGGCTAAAAGATACACGTTGGTAGAAGGGGATCTCTACCGGCGCGGTGCCAACGGCATCCTAATGCGGTGCATCACAAGGGAAGAAGGCTGCGAGCTCCTCGCAGAAATCCATGGAGGTGAGTGTGGGAACCACGCATCTTCCCGCACGCTGGTCGGAAAAGCCTTTCGGCACGGCTTCTACTGGCCTACAGCGCTCCAGGATGCTACTGAGCTAGTGAAGAAATGCAAAGCATGCCAATTTCATGCAAAGCAGATTCATACGCCTGCTCAGTCCTTACAAATGATGCCTCCTACATGGCCTTTCGCTGTGTGGGGGATGGACATCTTGGGACCCTTCCCAAGAGCCGTCGGAGGTTACAAGTTCCTGTACGTCGCCATCGACAAGTTCACCAAGTGGCCGGAAGCTACTCCTGTTGTGACGATCAACAAACAATCTGCAATCAATTTTCTACAATCTATTGTAAGCAGATTCGGAGTCCCAAATAAGATCATCACTGATAATGGGACTCAGTTCACAAGCTCCGCATTTCAAGGATATTGCGAAGACCTCGGCATACAAGTTTGCTACGCTTCTGTAGCTCATCCTGCCAGCAATGGGCAAGCCGAGAGAGCAAACGCAGAGATCCTTAAAGGACTCAAAACGCGCACTTATGAGCGTTTGAAAAAGCACGGAGCCAATTGGATCGAAGAGCTTCCGCCCACTCTATGGGCCAACAGGACTTCTCCAAGTCGGGCAACCGGAGAAACACCCTTCTTCCTGGTGTACGGAGCTGAAGCGATCCTTCCTCCGGAAATCACCTTGGGTTCCCTCCGAGTCCGGACCTTCGACGAAGCCGCGCAGGACCAGCTCCGGCGTGAAGACCTAGACCTCCTCGAGGAGGGAAGGTGCCAAGCAGCTGTTCGGAACGCCCGATACCGTCAAGCTCTACGGCGCTATCACCAAAGGCATGTACACAACCGACAGCTCGAGGAAGGCGATCTGGTGCTACGGAGAATACTATCCAGAGAAGGGCAAAACAAACTCTCCCCCGGCTGGGAAGGGCCCTTCCGAGTGATCAAAGTATCCCGTCCCGGAAGCGTTCGCTTGGCTACCGAGGATGGGACACCTCTCCCAAATCCTTGGAACATCGAGCGCCTCCGTAAGTTCTACACTTAATTCCACGGAGGTGAGTCTTAAGTAACTTGAAATGTATGTTATAGAGTCATTGTACAGAGTCGGGTAGTTCCTCCGGGAGAGCAGTCGGATCTTTCCCGTAAGGTTTGAAAAGCTCATGCAACACTTGATACAGTCTCCGGACTAGAAGTGTGGCTAACTACCCTGGGTCAAATGAGAAACCAAACACACTTAGCCTGGTTCCGTACCCTAAGAGTGTACTTGTTTCCCCTGTACCCCGGACCTATAATGAAAGACATCTTCATGTGAAATAGACTCCACGTGCATTCATTTTTGCATAAGGCTCGACATTTTTATTTTTCTCTTTCTTGTCTATAACAGAAACGTGCAATTCTTAAGAAGTTCTAGTTTAACCGGTTTATGTACGATTTGGGTTGAATTGTCGGATTTTTTAGATTTAAATGTCGTCTGTGGCCAACTCGCCTGAAAGCCGCCAAGCCATTCTAGGGTCGGAGTGCGCTATCGACTTAGCCTGGTCAAGCACCCTAAGTACGCCACTCTACCTACATCCCGGCAGGCCAGAGTAAGGTGGGTCCATGGACAATTAGATCTAAAAGAAAAGACAATTCATCCAATTGTACTAAAAATCGTGTTCAACTTGAAATTCTCTTGAGAACCGTAAGCCGCGACGAAGTTATAGATAAGGAACGGATTTTACTATTTTTCTTGGCTTAAGTGTGCAGGAAAAATGAATCCAATGTTGATGGAGAAAAACCGGAGCTAACCAAGCTCCGACTTCCACCAGGGCGTCAACCGTCGACGTTGACTTAAAGATGGTGAGAAGACTCTATCACTAGAGTCTGTTGCCAACAAACCAGGCGTGGCAAGGGTCATTGCCGGAGCTACTAAGCTCCGACACCTTGGAGTATTAACTATCGACGCTCAACGTGTTGGTAGAGGCTATTGCCGGAGCTATTAAACTCCGGCGATGGACAGTGCCGGAGCTTCTAAGCTCCGACGACTTCAAGGGACCTTCACTATCGAAAACTTCGGAACTAAATTATACGAGTTCGAAGCAAATTTGTCTTCAACAAAACTCAACATCCTTTTGGTACATGTCCACAATCAAATTGTGCACATCTACCAGGGGGCCAAGTGAAGACAAAGACGCCGAAGACAAAAAAATGAAATTCGCAAAAAAGTGAGGATTTCATTTCATTTGAAGACCGGAGATTACATCTGGGGACAAGGGATTACAAAATTGAGGAAGAAGAGAAGATACAAGTAAAGGCTAAGAAAGACAGTCCTAGACCCTATGGAAGAATTCGGCGACCTTCTGGGCGACCTCCGACACGCTGGCTCGGGTAGCTTCGCCTTCTCCTTCGACGGGGCCTTCAAGCACCGGGTCCAGAGGGAATCGAGGGTTCCGGCTAGTATAGCACGTCAGCACATACTCTGTGATGTTCCTAGCCAGGGATTGCCCCTCAACCTCCAGCTGGTCCGCGATGACGTCGCCCACCTTGGAGAGCTTGCTGCCCGCAGCGCTCAACGCTTGCAACGCAAGGTCCGGCTCCGGCTCCGGATCATCCGGGAGCACGGGGCTGAAACCCATCGGCGCCAGCGCATCGTCGGCCTTGCTCAGGAACTCCCAAATTTGCAGGGAGTCCGTCTTCCTCAGGCCCTTCATCTCTTCCAGGGACCTCCGGGCCGCCGCCAGCTCCGAATTCTCGCGGGAAAGACGCTCGACTTCTTTGGCGTTTTGCTGAATCTTCGCAGCAACCCGCTTCTCAAGTCTTCCGAGCTCCTCCTCCCGGAGGTGGATCTTGTTCCGGCGGTCGACCAGGTCTTTCTCCCTAGCCTCTATTTTCTTCTCCCGGGCGACAAGGGCACACTCGTACTCGTAGAGTTCCTGCCCCCGCACCCAGGTCTTCTCCTCCTCCTCGAGGCAGCGCTCTTCCAATTTTTTAGTGCGCTCCTCGATACCCTTGTCTGCCAGAGCTGTCTTCTCGGCGAGCTCTTCTTCACGTCGCAAGACGTCATCCCGTAGCTCCAGGAGTTTTTGCTCCTCATCCTCGAGCCGTTTTTCCCTTCCCTCAAGTGCCTCTCGGCGCTTGATGAGTGCGGTGCTGATGGCCTCGAGTTGATCAAACCGAGCGTTGGCCGCGTCGTTAGCAGCCTTAGCTTGGTCATGGTACTCCCGGGATTGGGCGTCGAGGTTGTGAGTCATGCTCTCCCTCTAGTCCAGCATCTCACCCCAGAGCTCCAGGCGGACCTTCTCCCGCCTGATCCATTCCTTGTCATCCGCAATCCTCGACTGCACCAGCTTGGTCTCGAATTGGAGTTGTCGACTGTTGGAGTCGGCAGATCCCCTGACACTATGAAAGTGTGGAAGGAGTTTGTGGTTCGGTTTGGGCGCGCGGAGACTCAAGTAGGTGAAAAGCGATTGGACACGAGTGACACAGTAGTTTACGTGGTTCGGGCCGCCTGAGTGTAATACCCTACTCCACGGGTGTGTGTGTGTGTGTTGTATTAACTTGTGAGCTTCAGAGTGTTCGAGAGAGTTCTCCCCCTTTCGTGTATCGTCGGTTTGTCCTTTTATAGTACAAGGACAAACCGTTACAAGTCAGCCTGGCCCGACATGTGGCCCTGGCGGTTATTGGTATTGATACACGAGATTAATTGTTGTTAATAACCCTGTAACGGCTCCGACAGTGCCGTTACAGGTGTTAAGATCATCCGATTAAATATCATTAACGTGGAATTAATGATAATTAATCGGGTCTTGAAGTCTGCGGCTGTCCTTTGGGGATCCGGAGCCGTTACAACGTCTCCCGGGGGTTTGAAGCGGCCAGCTCCGACGTATGGACACGTGGCAGCTCCGGAGCTTGCTCGTGGGAAGCGGGAAGCTCCGGGGCGGCCTGCCACGTGTCAGGTCCGGAGCTTCTCTCGGTCAGGGGTTACCTCCGGAGGTGCCGTTTCAGTACTTGGCCCGGAGCTTCACCCTTGCGGGTAATAGCTCTGGTCTGACAGTACACGTGGCAACCTAAGGGCTAACCATGTCGGAGAAGCGGGTCCGGTTACGTCTGGCGAGTGGGCCCCCGAGGGTCTTCAATTTGAGTAGATGTCCTTCCCTTGAGATCTTTGTATCCTCACGGGGTGTATGGTTTTTAGGGTACCGACAGTGGCCCCCTGGACCTACCTCCGGGGAATGCCAACAGGATGAAGTCATTCCGCCGGAGGTGGGTCCATACTTGCGACTCTTGAACTGGGTCTTCAAGGGTCTTCGGAGGTGCCTTTTGCGGGGCTTTACGGTTAAGTCCCGACGCGTGGCGCACCTCAGGTGGCAGATAAGATCTTTGACGTGCGGATCTCTCGCAATTGAAGGTCGCCGGTTCCCGATACGAAAACCGTATCGGTTCCGCGCGCCTTGTCAGTCCGCCGCCTTTGGGTTTCCCGCCTCGTGATGACAACTGTTCGCCTGGGTAAGAACCTCGACGTGATCGTCAGGGTGGTCCCGAGCCCTCTTGTCATCGGCTAGGTTGAATTCTTGGGTAGTATCCTTGACTCCCCTGCAGTTTCCATCCAAGCGTCGCGAGGGCTTACTTAAGAAGGAAAGCGCACCGTCGGGAGTTCTTTACGCTTTCCATCTGTTCTTGCGCTCAAACTCCCAACTCGTGCTTTGCTTCTCTTCTCTCGCCTAGCTGTGCTGCGATGGAGTTGGGTCTGCGTGAGAGTCGTTTGAAGACGGAGAGCGATCTAAAGAAGGTCCGAGCCCTCATGGGGTGGTCGTCGGACTTCTTCAACCGTTCAGTCCGCGCCGGCGGGGAGCTTCCCTTTAAAAAGGAGCACTCCGGCGAAATGGTGTACTTTTCATCGTACGCCATGGTGGGGCTGATCCCACCATTTTCTTCCTTCTTCTTGATGCTGCTGGACTTCTATGGTCTGCAGCTATACCACCTTGGCCCTCACTCCCTCCTTCTTGTGTCCATCTTTGTCCACTTCTGCGAGATGTGGGTGGGCATCCCTCCTTGCATCGAGCTCTTCCGCACCTTCTTCACCGTCCAAACCACCGGCCGAAGTGACGAGTATCTTGGCTTCTACTACTTTGTGAAGCGCAAGAAGTGCCCGTTCAAGTACCTCCGGTCGTTCCCATCCGGGAAGTGGGATGACTGGAAGAAAGATTGGGTAGTCGTCCGGGTGGAGGAGCACGAGCGGTTGGAGCTGCCAGACGGTCTGCCCGGCATTGACACGTCGGTGTGGAGCGAAGTTCCGGTGCTGGCGGCAGCTTTCGACCCCATCCTGTCCAGGATCCGCCAATGTGTGGAGGGAGGACTGACTCCCCAGGCGGTGTTCTGCAACTTCCTGTCCAACAGGTGGGCACCGCTGAAGAGGAGGGAGAAGCTCGCATGGGCCCTCAACAGCGTGATGGACGAGGACCGGGTCGAGACCGGGTTGAAGTCCAGCATGGTGGGGAAGTCCTTGGAGTTTCACCTCAAGAAATTCCAGCACGGCATCGATGTTGACGGAGAGTACTTGACTCCGTCGCCGGCTTTCCTCCCCCTGAACGTGGAAGTTGAGTTCAGCAGGGAGCTCCGGCGGAAGATGCCCGCGCTTGACGACCTTGGCGTCGTTGAGAGAAGATCGACTGCCCGGTTGGAGATTCCCGGGTTGTCGGAAGGCGGCTCCACCCCTGTCTCTCAGCCAAGAGCTGAGGTCACCGGCAAGGGCAAGGAGCTGGCGGAAGAGCCGGAGAACCGGAAGAGGAAGCTGCGACATGCTGACGGAAGGTCCGTCGGGCTTGCTACTTCCCCGCCAGTTCCCCGTCCTCAGGAAGGAAGATCCTCCGCCGCTGCAGCGTCTGTCCCCGTGGTGGGGTCTTTTCGGAGCGCTACTGTTCCGGCGGTGGGATCCTCCCGGAGTGCGGCTGTCCCCGTGATGGGTCCCTCCGGAGGTGCCAGCTCCGGACAGGCGACTCCGGTTCGAGAAGCGGTGAGGGCCTCCAGGTCTAGGAGTTCCTCCCGGTCAAGGAGAGCTCCGACCCGGGAAACGCCCGCGGCTACGGCAAGTCCTGGGAGTCCTCCCGGAGCTCCTACGCCGACCGTGGCCAGCCCGGAACGTCCGGGAAAGAGGTTCCGCGCAAGCTGGTGCGTGAGCCTCCCAAGGTAATTTTTCTTGCTTACCTCAATTAACTTTTAATTATAGCATCTGTTTGCTCAATTTCTTCATTCTTCATCTGCAGCGCTCCCAAGAAGGGGAGTGAAGCCCCGCCCTCAGCCACAGTGTCTGAGGCTGCGGGGGCATCTGCTCCTGCTCCGGTGCCACCCCAAACGGAGGCTGCGACAGCTCCGGCGCCGGCTGTCGTGGTCATGGACCTCGACTCGTCTCCCGAAGTTCCCGTGGTAGCGCCGGACCACGGGATTGAAGATACGCCAGCGGCACCCGCTCCGGAAGTTGAAGCTCCGGGCCCTGGTGCTGCAGAAGTAAATGCTCCGGCTGTCGAGCCGGAGGAAGTAGCGGTCCCGGCTTCAGAGCCGGAAAGTGCTGAAGCCCCGGCGGTTGAGCCGGAGGTAGCTGAAGCCCCGGCATGCGGGCCGGAAGTTGAAGTGGTCCCGGCAATTGAGCCGGTTACTTCTGAAGCTCCGGTCGCAGAGCCGGTAATTGTTGGAGCGCCGGCTGCAGAGCCGATGATTGTGGAGGCACCGGCTGCAGAGCCGGTGGTCGAAGAGGCGAGGGAGCTTGAACCTCCCTCAGAAGAAGCGTCCCGGCCGGAGCCAGTGGAGGCGACGACGTCGATGGTACCCGTGGCGGAGCCAGAGTGCCTGAACGAAGTCGCCGGCCCCCAGCCTGAGGGGGCGAATGAAGACTTGGTGGCGGGACCTTCTTCGGTGGCGACTGAAGCCATCCCGGAGGAGTGCCCTAGTGCCTTGGAAGCCCGGGGTTCCGCTCTCGTAGAGTGGGACCCAATTTTTGTAAATGAAGACCCGCTGGAACCAGCGGAGGAGACCCCAGAAGGTCCGGAGCCCATCTCGCTGTCGATGTCCATCGACAACGCTTGCTCTAGTCTGCGCCAAGTCCAACTAGCCTTCTTCCACGACAGCAAGGTTCTTGAAGAGGAGCGCCAAACCCTTAGGAGATGGCGTAATCGACTCCAATTCGAGACCAAGCTGGCGCAGTCGAGGATTGCTGAGGACAAGGAATGGATCAGGCGGGAGAAGGTCCGCCTGGAGCTCTGGGGTGAGATGCTGGACGAGAGGGAGAGCATGACTCACAACCTCGACGCCCAATCCTGGGAGTACCATGACCAAGCTAAGGCTGCTAATGACGCGGCCAACGCTCGGTTTGATCAACTCGAGGCCATCAGCACCGCACTCATCAAGCGCCGAGAGGCACTTGAGGGAAGGGAAAAGCGGCTCGAGGATGAGGAGCAAAAACTCCTGGAGCTACGGGATGACGTCTTGCGTTGTGAAGAAGAGCTCACCGAGAAGACAGCTCTGGCGGACAAGGGTATCGAGGAGCGCACTAAAAAATTGGAAGAGCGCTGCCTCGAGGAGGAGGAGAAGACCTGGGTGCGGGCGCAGGAACTCTACGAGTACGAGTGTGCCCTTGTCGCCCGGGAGAAGAAAATAGAGGCTAGGGAGAAAGACCTGGTCGATCGCCGGAACAAGATCCACCTCCGGGAAGAGGAGCTCGGAAGACTTGAGAAGCGGGTTGCTGCGAAGATTCAGCAAAACGCCAAAGAAGTCGAGCGTCTTTCCCGCGAGAATTCGGAGCTGGCGGCGGCCCGGAGGTCCCTGGAAGAGATGAAGGGCCTGAGGAAGACGGACTCCCTGCAAATTTGGGAGTTCCTGAGCAAGGCCGACGATGCGCTGGCGCCTATGGGTTTCAGCCCCGTGCTTCCGGATGATCCGGAGCCGGAGCCGGACCTTGCGTTGCAGGCGTTGAGCGCTGCGGGCAGCAAGCTCTCCAAGGTGGGCGACGTCATCGCGGACCAGCTTGAGGTCGAGGGGCAATCCCTGGCTAGAAACGTCACAGAGTATGTGTTGACGTGTTACACTAGCCGGAACCCTCGATTCTCTCTGGATCCGGTGCTTGAAGGCCCCGTCGAAGGAGAAGGCGAAGCTACCCGAGCCAGCGTGTCGGAGGTCGCCCAGAAGGTCGCCAAGTTCTTCCATAGGGTCTAGGACTATCTTTCTTAGCCTTTATTTGTATCTTCTCTTCTTCCTCAATTTTGTAATCCCTTGTCTCCAGATGTAATCTCCGGTCTTCTGATGAAATGAAATCCCCAACTTTTCGTTTCGTGAATTTCATTTTTTGTCTTCAACATCTTTGTCTTCACTTGGCCCCCTGGTAGATGTGCACAATTCGATTGTGGACATGTACCAAAAGGATGTTGAGTTTTGTTGAAGACAAATTTGCTTCGAACTCGTATAGTTTAGGTCCGAAGTTTTCGATAGTGAAGGTCCCTTGAAGTTGTCGGAGCTTAGAAGCTCCGGCACTGTCCATCGTCGGAGCTTAGTAGCTCCGGCAATAGTCTCTACCAACACGTTGAGTGTCGATAGTTAATACTTCAAGGTGTCGGAGCTTAATAGCTCCGGCAATGACCCTTGCCACGCGTGGCTTGCTGGCAACAGACTCTAGTGATAGAGTCTTCTCACCATCTTTAAGTTAACGCCGGTGAGAGTCGGAGCTTGGTTAACTCCAGTTTTCTCCATTAACATAGAGTTCATTTTTCCTGCACACTTAAGCCAAGAAAAATAGTAAAATTCGTTCCTTATCTATAACTTCGTCGCGGCTTACGGTTCTTAAGAGAATTTCAAGTTGAACACGATTTTTAGTACAATTGGATGAATTGCCTTTTCTTTTAGATCTAATTGTCTATGGACCCACTTTACTTTGGCCTGCCGGAATGTAGGTTTAGTGGCGTACTTAGGGTGCTTGACCAGGCTAAGTCGATAGCGCACTCCGGCCCTAGAATGGCTTGGCGGCTTTCAGGCGAGTTGGCCACAGACGATTTTTAAATCTAAAAAATTCGACAATTCAACTCAAATCGTACATAAACCAGTTAAACTAGAACTCCTCAAGAATTGCGCGTTTCTGTTATAGACAAGAAAGGGAAAAATAAAAATGTCGAGCCTTATGCAAAAATGAATGCACGTGGAGTCTATTTCACATGAAGATGTCTTTCATTATAGGTCCGGGGTACAGGGGAAACAAGTACACTCTTAGGGTACGGAACCAGGCTAAGTGTGTTCGGTTTCTTGTTTAACCCAGGATAGTTAGCCACACTTCTAGTCCGGAGACTGTATCAAGTGTTGCATGAGCTCTTCAAACCTTTCAGGAAAGGTCCGGCTGCTCTCCCGGAGGAACTACCCGACTCTGTACAATGACTCTATAACATACACTTCAAATTACTTTAGACTCACCTTCGTGGAATTAAGTTTAGAACTTACGGAGGTGCTCGATGTTCCAAGGATTTGGGAGAGGTGTCCCATCCTCGGTAGCCAAGCGAACGCTTCCGGGACGGGATACTTTGATCACTCGGAAGGGCCCTTCCCAGCCGGGAGAAAGTTTGTTTTGCCCTTCTCTGGATAGTATTCTCCGTAGCACCAGATCGCCTTCCTCGAGCTGTCGGTTGTGTACATGCCGCTGATGATAGCGCCGTAGAGCTTGGCGGTATCGGGCGTTCCGAACAGCTGCTTGGCACCTTCCCTCCTCGAGGAGGTCTAGGTCTTCACGCCGGAGCTGGTCCTGCGCGGCTTCGTCGAAGGTCCGGACTCGGAGGGAACCCAAGGTGATTTCCGGAGGAAGGATCGCTTCTGCTCCGTACACCAGGAAGAAGGGTGTTTCTCCGGTTGCCCGACTTGGAGAAGTCCTGTTAGCCCATAAAGTGGGCGGAAGCTCTTCGGTCCAATTAGCTCCGTGCTTTTTCAAACGCTCATAAGTGCGCGTTTTGAGTCCTTTAAGGATCTCTGCGTTTGCTCTCTCGGCTTGCCCATTGCTGGCAGGATGAGCTACGAAAGCGTAGCAAACTTGTATGCCGAGGTCTTCGCAATATCCTTGAAATGCGGAGCTTGTGAACTGAGTCCCATTATCAGTGATGATCTTGTTTGGGACTCCGAATCTGCTCACGATAGATTGCAGAAAATTGATTGCAGATTGTTTGTTGATCGTCACAACAGGAGTAGCTTCCGGCCACTTGGTGAACTTGTCAATGGCGACGTACAGGAACTTGTAACCTCCGACGGCTCTTGGGAAGGGTCCCAAGATGTCCATCCCCCACACAGCGAAAGGCCACGTAGGAGGTATCATTTGTAAGGGCTGAGCAGGTGTATGAATTTGCTTTGCATGAAATTGGCATGCTTTGCATTTCTTCACTAGCTCAGTAGCATCCTGGAGCGTTGTAGGCCAGTAGAAGCCGTGCCGAAAGGCTTTTCCGACCAGCGTGCGGGAAGACGCATGGTTCCCACACTCACCTCCATGGATTTCTGCGAGGAGCTCGCATCCTTCTTCCCTTGTGATGCACCGCATTAGGATGCCGTTGGCACCGCGCCGGTAGAGATCCCCTTCTACCAACGTGTATCTTTTAGCCAATCTGACTACCCGGTCAGCGGATACATCATCGTCAGGAAGGACGTTGTCTTTCAAGTAGTTCCGGATCTCCGAGATCCATGCATCGGAAATAACTTGAGCATTTGAGTCTTGCGTGCTGGGTTGCTCGGAGCTTCCGGCAGCACCTACGACCCTTGATGGCTGCCATGGTAACAGGGCCATCGGGACCGTCAGCTTCGGGATGCTGATCTCGCCCCCTTTGTTCAGTTCGGCAGGCTGAACTGTGGGTTTTGACAACCTCCGGACAAAAGTTCCGTCTGGAGCCGGAGCTCCGGTTGACGCCTTGGTCGAGAGTTCGTCAGCTTCAGCGTTGTGAGCACGCTGAACATGGTGAAGGTCTAGGACTTCGAAGTCCTTCTGAAGCCTCTGGACTTCAAGGAGATAAGCAGCCAGCTGGAGATTATTGCAGGAGCATTCACCCTTCACCTGTTTGATGACAAGTTGTGAATCTCCTTTGACCAGCAACTGCTTGACACCATATGATAGTGCCACCTTTAATCCATATATGAGTGCTTCGTACTCCGCCATGTTGTTGGTTGCCTTGAAGTCAAGGTGCACCATGTATTTCACCTTCTCCCCGGTTGGTGCGAGGAGAAGGATTCCAGCTCCGGCTCCCTGCTTCTGCATGGAGCCGTCGAAGTAAAGGGTCCAGTGAGGCTTAGTGAAGGCCGGAACTTGTGGTTCCGTCTTCTGCTCGCTGGGGCCCCCAGGGTTTAATGGAGAGGGAGTCCATTCTGCCACGAAATCTGCCAACGCTTGACTCTTGATTGCTTGTCTTGGAATGAATTCGAGGTCGAATTCAGCCAATTCTGCTGCCCACTTTGCTATATTCCCAGTTGAATTGGGATTATGCAGTATCGCTCGAAGTGGATATGAGGTTACCACCGAGACTTTGTGAGCTTGGAAATAGTGTC
This sequence comes from Tuctoria greenei, assembly GCA_036927565.1. Lineage (NCBI taxonomy): Eukaryota > Viridiplantae > Streptophyta > Magnoliopsida > Poales > Poaceae > Tuctoria > Tuctoria greenei. Next base: position 287,001,811 of record JAYESD010000002.1, read on the forward strand.
GAAGCTTCCTTGAGGCAATAAGAACTGCGTAGAGCAGCTTATGCACCTCTAGGTATCGAGTCTTGGCATCATGTAATACTTCACTGATGAAGTATACTGGGCGTTGAATGGTCCGGACCTTCCCAGAGGGGTCCGGAACTTCCTCTTCATTGATCCGGACCCTGTCGGAGGGGTCTAGACTATCTTCAGGGACCTCCGGGTTCTGGGTGGAGGAACCCGGAGCTTCTTCAGGAATGACCTGGATCCTATCGGAAGGATCCGGGTCCTCTGAAGTGGCTTCTTGTGGGTTCAAGTCTGGGAGCTGGGACCCAGACTCGCTTTCAGGAACCTCCGGATCCTCCCGAAGGGATCTGGATTCCTGAGTATTGGGTAGTTCCGGTCTCTCCGCAACCAGAACCATACTGACGACTTCGTCAGCAGCTGAAATGTAAAGCAATAAAGGCTCACCAGGGTTCGGAGCTACCAAGACTGGTAGGGTGGTGAGGAACTGTTTCAGCTCCTGGAATGCCTTCTCTGCTTCTTCAGACCATTGGAATGGTCCGGACTTCCTTAGTAACTTGAAGAAAGGAAGTGCCCTTTCCGCCAGTCTTGAAATGAACCGGCTGAGGGCCGCTAGACATCCGGTTAATTTTTGGACGTCTTTGATGCGGGTTGGTGGCCGCATGTCTTCAATGGCTTTTATCTTCGCCGGATTAGCCTCTATGCCCCGGTGACTTACCAGGAAACCAAGAAGCTTTCCGAAACTAACCCCAAATACGCATTTGTCTGGGTTTAGCTTCGTGCGGGTGGCCCGCAGCTTGTCGAAGACAGCCTGCAAGGTGTCCAAGAGGGACTCCTTGTTCTTGACTTTGACCACGATGTCATCAACGTACACTTCCACTATGTCTCTGATGAGTTCTTCGAAAGTTTTGTACATTGCTCGTACAAAAGTTGAAGCTGCATTCTTGAGACCAAAAGGCATGGCTGTGTAACAATACAATCCATCCACTGTGATGAATGAAGTATGCTCTTCATCTTCCCTAGACATCCGGATTTGATGATATCCTGAATATGCGTCTATAAAACACAGTAATTCACACCCGGAGGTGGAATCCACTATCTGGTCTATTCTAGGTAGTGGGAATGGATCTTTTGGGCATGCCTTATTCAGTGTGGTGTAGTCGATGCACATCCGAAGTTTCCCGCCGGCTTTAGGCACAACGACTGGGTTTGCCAGCCATTTTGGATGGTAGACTTCTCGGATGAATCCGGCTTCGAGCAACTTCTTCACTTCTTGTCGGATGAAGTTCTGTCGCTCTACAGATTGCTTCCGAGGTTTCTGGTGCACAGGCCGAGCGTCGGGGTAAATCTTCAGATTGTGCTCAATCACTTCCCTGGGGATCCCAGGCATTTGTGACGGTTGCCAAACAAACACGTCAACGTTAGCCCGGAGGAAAGTGATGAGCGTGAGTTCCTATTTGTCGTTCAAGCCACCCGATATGCGGGTAGTTTGGGTGACATCGGAACCAATTTGGACGACTTTGACGGGAATGTCGGTGTCGCCGCTTGGCTGCACACGGGGTGCAGAGGTCGAGCCTCGTTGACGAATGCTCGGAGGTTGTGGAGCTTGCTTCTGTCTGGAGTCATCTTCTTGCGCTGTGGTGAGTGCGTGGAGTTCCTCCAAAGCAGTTACTCCGGCAGTGCGATCTCCACGGATCCGGAGAACGCCTACTGGTGTTGGCATCTTCAACACCAGGTATCCATAATGAGCAGCTGCCATGAATTTATACAAGGCAGGTCTACCCAAAATGGTGTTGAATGGTAAGTTGATCTGAGCGACGTCGAAGATCAACTTTTCGGTGCGATACTTCTCCCGGGTCCCGAAGGTAACAGGGAGAGTAATAGCTCCAAGTGGGGTTATGGCCCCCGGACCTACTCCGGAGAAAGGTCGAGAGGGCTGGAGGTCCGAAGGTCGGAGCTGAAGCTTAGTGAAAGCTTCGAAGCTGATGAGATTAAGCCCCGAACCTCCATCTACCAGGACATGATGGAGCTGGATGTTGTTGATGGTGGGAGATACCATCAAGGGTAACTGGCCAGCTCCGACCATGCTTTGAGGACAGTCCGAAGCATCAAAAGTGATGGGTGTGTCCATCCACTTTCGATGTGGCTCCGGTCTAGCTGTAGGAGCTACAGCAGCCATATCCCGTCGCATAGTCTTGATGACACGACGAGAGGTGATGTCCCATGATCCACCAAAGATGGTGTTCATGGTTTTTCGACGCTCGTTGTCAGAGACGTCGGAATCATCGTCGACGGAGGTGTAGACGGCTTTCAAGACCTTTTTGGGGTCCTGAAACTCTAACTCCTCTTCAGCCGGAGCTTCATCGACCTTTTGCTTTCCCTCCCTCTGTCGGAAGGGAGACCCTTCCCGGCGCTTGTGGTAGCGCTCGGCAAGGTTTTGGACCTCCCGGCAGTCCTCCAGTCTGTGGCTGCTCGTTTTGTGAATGGGGCACCACATCTTGGATTTGCCACCGTCTTCAGAAGACGGTCGAGGTCGCTTCTCGGGGCGTGGCCCCCGGCCACCAGGAGTTGCAGCGGCTGCAACGTTGGATGTGCCGGCCGACGGCTTCTTCTTGCCGTTGGTCTTCTTTTTCTTCTTGCCACTCCCGGAGGTAGCGGCTTCTTCTTTGGAGGATTTTTTATGATCCTCCAGGGCTGGTTTGGAGTGCATTTCACGGCCCTCCGCAGCTCTGGCACATTTGTCAGCCAGGCTGAAGAGCTCCGTGATGCTGGTGATCTCTTTGATCGCCAGCTTCTCCAACATCTTCTTATCTCGTACACCCTGTCTAAATGCCACAATGACAGAAGCGCTTGAGATAGAAGGGATTGTATTACGTACCTGAGAGAATCTCTGGATGAATGACCGCAAAGATTCTCCTCCTTTTTGCACGACCGCAAAAAGGTCCAGTTCAGTGCCCGGACGGGTGTATGAACTCCCGAAATTGGCGGTGAACTGGCGGCACAGCTCCTCCCAACTGTCGATAGAGTTGGGTGGAAGGCTCATAAACCAGGACCTGGCGGTCCCAGTTAAGGCCACTGGAAAGTAATTGGCCATTACGGCCTCGTTTCCTCCAGCTGCTAGGATCGCAGTGGAGTATATCTGTAGAAATTCTACGGGATTGACGGTCCCGTCGAATTTTTCCGGCAAGTGTGGCCGGAACTTCTGTGGCCATCTAACCATGCGCAGGTGCATGGCTAGGGCGGAACAGCCCCCTCCTACTCCTTCCAGAGTAGAAAGGTCTTGAGCATCTCGTCTTTCTCGAGCTCGCTCGATGTGGACACGGCCATCCTGTTGGCGGTATCGGCGATCAAGCTCCGCCCGGAGGTCGTGTGTCGAAAGCCGAGATGCAGTATGGGCACGTCGTGCCCCAGAGGGCAACGACGTCACTTGCTGTGACGCAGCTCTTCTCCGGTTGTTGGAGACATGTGGACCAAGTCTTCCAGACAGCGTTCGTCGCTGCGACGGGGCCCGCCCTGAAGGAGGTGGACCTTGATTATTGAGACGTTCGGCCGCTGCTGCGACCAAATGCTCAATATCAGCTCTCCATTGCTCCATGGCACCTTGAGATGCATCCGGAGGTGGTGGTCGCTGAAGGAGAGCACGCGCTGCATGGAGCGCGTGTTCTGGGTTGTCACGACTTGCCGGCGCAGAATGTGACGCCGGTGCACCATCATGTCGTTCGGCATGTCTTGCTGGAGAAGATGGTGGTGGTGGGAGTGTGACTCCCGCTGGAACTGAGGCTCCTGCCGGTGGCTGCATGTTGGAGGGATTGCCTCCGATAGCCTGAGCAGCATGTTGCCCATTGGATGATCCAGCCGCAGAATTCACCATTCTTGAAGATCTCAGGCGCCCCTACCTGGCGCGCCAACTGTCGACTGTTGGAGTCGGCAGATCCCCTGACACTATGAAAGTGTGGAAGGAGTTTGTGGTTCGGTTTGGGCGCGCGGAGACTCAAGTAGGTGAAAAGCGATTGGACACGAGTGACACAATAGTTTACGTGGTTCGGGCCGCCTGAGTGTAATACCCTACTCCACGGGTGTGTGTGTGTGTGTGTTGTATTAACTTGTGAGCTTCAGAGTGTTTGAGAGAGTTCTCCCCCTTTCGTGTATCGTCGGTTTGTCCTTTTATAGTACAAGGACAAACCGTTACAAGTCAGCCTGGCCCGACATGTGGCCCTGGCGGTTATTGGTATTGATACACGAGATTAATTGTTGTTAATAACCCTGTAACGGCTCCGACAGTGCCGTTACAGGTGTTAAGATCATCCGATTAAATATCATTAACGTGGAATTAATGATAATTAATCGGGTCTTGAAGTCTGCGGCTGTCCTTTGGGGATCCGGAGCCGTTACAACGTCTCCCGGGGGTTTGAAGCGGCCAGCTCCGACGTATGGACACGTGGCAGCTCCGGAGCTTGCTCGTGGGAAGCGGGAAGCTCCGGGGCGGCCTGCCACGTGTCAGGTCCAGAGCTTCTCTCGGTCAGGGGTTACCTCCGGAGGTGCCGTTTCAGTACTTGGCCCGGAGCTTCACCCTTGCGGGTAATAGCTCTGGTCTGACAGTACACGTGGCAACCTAAGGGCTAACCATGTCGGAGAAGCGGGTCCGGTTACGTCTGGCGAGTGGGCCCCCGAGGGTCTTCAATTTGAGTAGATGTCCTTCCCTTGAGATCTTTGTATCCTCAGGGGGTGTATGGTTTTTAGGGTACCGACAGGAGTCGATTACGCCACCTCCTAAGGGTTTGGCGCTCCTCTTCAAGAGCCTTGCTGTCGTGGAAGAAGGCTAGTTGGACTTGACGTAGACTGGAGCAAGCGTTGTCGATGGACATCGACAGCGAGATGGGCTCCGGACCTTCTGGGGTCTCCTCCGCTGGTTCCAGCGGGTCTTCATTTACAAAAATTGGGTCCCACTCTACCAGAGTGGAACCCCGAGCTTCCAAGGCACTAGGGCGCTCCTCCGGGATGGCCTCAGTCGCCACCGAAGAAGGTCCCACCACCAAGCCTTCATTTGCCCCCTCAGGCTGGGGGCCGGCAACTTTGTTCAGGCACTCTGGCTCCGCCACGGGTACCATCGACGTCGTCGCCTCCACTGGCTCCGGCCGGGACACTTCTTCTGAGGGAGGCTCAAGCTCCCTCGCCTCTTCGACCACCGGCTCTGCGGCCGGCGCTCCAGCAATCACCGGCTCTGCGGCCGGCGCCTCCACAATCACCAGCTCTGCGGCCGGCGCTCCAATAGTTACCGGCTCTGCGACCGGAGCTTCGGAGGTAACCGGCTCAATTGCCGGAACCACTTCAACTTCCGGCTCGCATGCCGGGGCTTCAGCTACCTCCGGCTCAACCGCCGAGGCTTCAGCACTTTCCGACTCTGAAGCCAGAACCGCTACTTCCTCCGACTCAACAGCCGGAGCTTCTACTTCTGCAGCACCAGAACCCGGAGCTTCAACCTCCGGGACAGGTGCCGCTGGCGCATCTTCAATCCCGTGGTCCGGCACTACCACGGGAACTTCTGGAGACGAGTCGAGGTCCATGACCACGACAGCCGGCGCCGGAGCTGTCGCAGCCTCCGCTTGGGGCGGCACCGGAGCTGGAGCAGAAGCCCCCGCAGCCTCAGACACTGTGGCCGAGGGCGGAGCTTCACTCCCCTTTTTGGGAACGCTGCAGATAAAGAACGAAGAAATTGAGCAAACAGATGCTATAATTAAAAGTTAATTGAGATAAGCAAGAAAAATTACCTTGGGAGGCTCACGCACCAGCTTGCGCGGAACCTCTTTCCCGGACGTTCCGGGCTGGCCACGGTCGGCGTAGGAGCTCCGGGAGGACTCCCAGGACTTGCCGTGGCCGCGGGCGTTTCCCGGGTCGGAGCTCTCCTTGATCGGGAAGAACTCCTGGACCTGGAGGCCCTCACCGCTTCTCGAACCGGAGTCGCCTGTCCGGAGCTGGCACATCCGGAGGGACCCACCACGGGGACAGCCGCACTCCGGGAGGATCCCACCGCCGGAACAGTAGTGCTCCGAAAAGACCCCACCACGGGGACAGACGCTACAACGGCGGAGGATCTTCCTTCCTGAGGACGGGGAACTGGTGGGGAAGTAGCAAGCCCGACAGACCTTCCGTCAGCATGTCGCAGCTTCCTCTTCCGGCTCTCCGGCTCCTCCGCCAGCTCCTTGCCCTTGCCGGTGACCTCAGCTCTCGGCTGAGAGACAGGGGCGGAGCCGCCTTCCGACAACCCGGGGATCGCCAACCGGGCGGTTGATCTTCTCTCGACGACGCCAAGGTCGTCAAGCGCGGGCATCTTCCGCTGGAGCTCCCTACTGAACTCCACTTCCACGTTCAGGGGGAGGAAAGCCGGTGGCGGAGTCAAGTACTCTCCGTCAACATCGATGCCGTGCTAGAATTTCTTGAGGTGAAACTCCAAGGACTTCCCCACCATGCTGGACTTCAACCCGGTCTCAACCCGGTCTTCGTCCATCACGTTGTTGAGGGCCCAGGCGAGCTTCTCCCTCCTCTTCAGCGGCGCCCACCTGTTGGACAGGAAGTTGCAGAACACCGCCTGGGGAGTCAATCCTCCCTCCACACATTGGCGGATCCTGGACAGGATGGGGTCGAAAGCTGCCGCCAGCACTGGAACTTCGCTCCACACCGACGTGTCAATGCCGGGCAGACCGTCTGGCAACTCCAACCGCTCGTGCTCCTCCACCCGGACAACTACCCAATCTTTCTTCCAGTCATCCCACTTCCCGGAAGGGAATGACCGGAGGTACTTGAACGGGCACTTCTTGCGCTTCACAAAGTAGTAGAAGCCAAGGTACTCGTCGCTTCGGCCGGTGGTTTGGACGGTGAAGAAGGTTCGGAAAAGCTCGATGCAGGGAGGAATGCCCACCCACATCTCGCAGAAGTGGACAAAGATGGACACAAGGAGGATGGAGTGAGGGCCAAGGTGGTATAGCTGCAGACCATAGAAGTCCAGCAGCATCAAAAAGAAGGAAGAAAACGGTGGGATCAGCCCCACCATGGCGTACGATGAAAAGTACACCATCTCGCCGGAGTGCTCCTTTTTAAAGGGAAGCTCCCCGCCGGCGCGGACTGAACGGTTGAAGAAGTCCGACGACCACCCCATGAGGGCTCGGACCTTCTTTAGATCGCTCTCCGTCTTCAAACGACTCTCACGCAGACCCAACTCCATCGCAGCACAGCTAGGCAAGAGAAGAGGAGCAAAGCACGAGTTGGGAGTTTGAGCGCAAGAACAGATGGAAAGCGTAAAGAACTCCCGACGGTGCGCTTTCCTTCTTAAGTAAGCCCTCGCGACGCTTGGATGGAAACTGCAGGAGAGTCAAGGATACTACTCAAGAATTCAACCCAGCCGATGACAAGAGGGCCCGGGACCACCCTGACGATCAAGTCGAGGTTCTTACCCAGGCGAACAGTTGTCATCACGAGGCGGGAAACCCAAAGGCGGCGGACTGACAAGGCGCGCGGAACCGATACGGTTTTCGTATCGGGAACCGGCGACCTTCAATTGCGAGAGATCCGCACGTCAAAGATCTTATCTGCCGCCTGAGGTGCGCCACGCGTCGGGACTTAACCGTAAAACCCCGCCAAAGGCACCTCCGAAGACCCTTGAAAAACCCAGTTCAAGAGTCGCAAATGTGGACCCACCTCCGGCGGAATGACTTCATCCCGTTGGCCTTCCCCGGAGGTAGGTCCAGGGGGCCACTGTCGGTACCCTAAAAACCATACACCCCCTGAGGTTACAAAGATCTCAAGGGAAGGACATCTACTCAAATTGAAGACCCTCGGGGGCCCACTTGTCAGACGTAACCGGACCCGCTTCTCCAACATGGTTAGCCCCTAGGTTGCCACGTGTACCGCCAGACCAGAGCTACCACCCGCCAAGGTGAAGCTCCGGGCTAGGTACTGAAACGGCACCTCCGGAGGTAACCCCTGACCGAGAGAAGCTCCGGACCTGACACGTGCCAGGCCACCCCGGAGCTTCCCGCTTATCCCAGCAAGCTCTGGAGCTGCCACGTGTACATACGTCGGAGCTGGCCGCTTCAAACCCCCGGGAGACGTTGTAACGGCTCCGGATCTCCAAAGGACAGCCGCGGACTTCAAGACCCGATTAATTATCATTAATTCCACGTTAATGATATTTAATCGGACGATCTTAACACCTGTAACGGCACTGTCGGAGCCGTTACAGGGTTATTAACAGCAATTAATCTCGTGTATCAATACTAATCACCGCCAGGGCCACATGTCGGGCCAGGCTGACTTGTAACGGTTTGTCCTTGTACTATAAAAGGACAAACCGACGATACACGGAAAGAACTCTCGAACACTCTGAAGCTGACAAGTTAATACAACACACACACACCCGTGGAGTAGGGTATTACGCTCAGGCGGCCCGAACCACGTAAACTACTGTGTCAATCGTGTCCAATCGCGTTTCACCTTCTTGAGTCTCCGCGCGCCCAAACCGAACCACAAACTCCTTCAACACTTTCGTAGTGTCAGGGGATCTGCCGACTCCAACAGTCGACACAGGCGACAGTAAACAAGTGGACAATAGTATGGAAAGTATTGGATCTGCATATCATATTTCTACCACATTGAATTTCTTCAGCCTTTATTTTTTCGAAAGCTCGGAAGGAGGGGCTCCGGCGTAATATCATATAAGAAGAAAAGTGACACAATTTATATGAAAAATTGAGCTCGAAAACTGTACAACTGAGATGATAATGCTACATCCTCCAACTGGCGACACATACACCATTAGCCTTGTGGATACTTAAAAGTGGATGACTCAACTATATGCTAGCTAAAGGTACAAAGAACTTTCATATAGTGTTCATCCTTAAGGACCGACGCCTCCAAGGAGGAAAACGACGTATAAACACCGCCACCGCTAACAAGATCTTCACCCAAAAGGATCGACAAAGGAGGTACCGCGACAACACCTCAAGAGGACTTATGATGCACACACGCGCCGCTGTTGACTGCTCCTCGATCCTGCCTCAACGAACAATTGTACAAAGGTCTCTGTCACCACCACCACCATCTAGAGTCGACGACCGCCCAACTCGCAACACCACAGAACGAAGTTGTTTGCGTCGAACTCACAACCTCCATCACACCAAACTCGTGATCACCATCGCGACTCGCGTCTGCACCACAATTCCACAACACCCACGACCACCACCTCATCATCGCAATCCACATGCTTGAGCTCACAAGTGGATCGCTGTCAACCTGCAATAACCGGAGTCAAGCATCGCACAGACACACGTCAACCTCCAGAACCCCCGACCTACCCAAGATCCCCACCATCTGCTGATGTCGGCGTCTGTGAGCTCTACCTTCCGAATGTGTCATCGTAAGCGCCCCACGGACTCTACCACAGATTCGCCATCGCAGACGCCCCACCAGTCCTACCGCCCAGATCCGCTGGCGCAATCATCCGCGAATCCCACCGTCTAGAGTCTGCGCGGTTGTGTTGAAATACAATATGTGGTTGTGTTGAGATTACCTTATGGTGAGCAGTGAGACGGAACTATATATAATGTCTACAATAGGACTGAACTAGTGAGCGAGATAGAGTGATGCATTAGTTATGAATATTGGAAGTCAATAATGAATATTTTTCTCGCCAAATACTTCTTATTCGACCCCACTAGAAATCAGACTTATTAGGTGGGACTTCCCAGTCGCGTATATATGGATTAATAATAATGAATGTGTCTGTATACATGTGCACCCGCCGAGAGATTTTCTGAACATCTTGAGCTTGACTGCGAACTACTTACCACCGTTTGGTATGTTCCGTCTGTATTCCAGTTTCTTGGTAGACCACGCGCGCGCGTACCGTTGCCCGGCCGCACAGACAAGACAAGATTCCTCGACACAATTGAATTTTATACGTACGTAGAACTTTCAAAAATTGACGTGAGCGCGTTCGTCGTCCGTGGCCGAATACGTACGGCCTCCTCCGTCTGCGCCTTTTCATTTATTTGTTAGAAAAACGTACGAGAGGAGGAAAAAAACTGGAAGGGTTAGGTTGAACTAGTTAACCTCGTACGGTCGTGCCGGCCATGGAGCGAAAAGTCAGACCAGGAGAAGGAACGAAAAGTCACGGCTCATTGCTTTGACGGGACCGGATGGACGGAGCAGCAAATAACCGCTGCCGCACGGGGTTGCAGCCGATATTTGTTTGTTGGGAGAGCAGCGGCACCGAACCGTTCGAAGGACGCGATCAGCTGACGGGAAGTCCTGCTGCTTCCGTTCCGTCGCGGCCGCCGGACCAGACCAGACATCGGTGACGGCAAGCAGCAGCCAGGCAGGACAGCCTGACTCGCGCCAACCTGCAACCAATACGCTGGCAGCCGGCAAGCAAGCAGCCAGTCAACCTGGCCGCATCTAATCTGGCTGTCCTCCAGCGCTCCAAACTGTCGTCATTCCAGTAGCAGCAGACTGCGTTGGCTCACCACTCATCCTTTTCTCCGATCCGGTCAGAGTGAAGAATCCCGGTTTGGCACATTACACCGTGCAGGCAGCAGTTACATACGACTCGGGAGCTCTAGAAGGTTAGACCGATGTTAGCGATGGGAAACCTGCAGGGAGTACTACACCAGTACTAATCTGTGGCCACGGTGAATCTTCTGCGCGTTTGAATCCTACGCTCTTCAAAAAAAAAAAAAATCATCCTGTCGGGTCAATGCCACATGCACATGCACAAGGACGGCATACATACATACATACCTGAATACATGACGTGAAGCCCGATGGACGATCTAGTCCCCGCTCCGACATCACCAAGCAACGGTCCAGGAGCAGCCGCGTTACGAATCTGGTGACCGTACCGTAGCAGGCGTAGAATCCGCTCGACGAACAGTCCATTTTCTGGGGCGCACACAGTCACGGTCATGGTCTCCATATGTGAAACGGGCAAGCACATCGTGGTCTGGTCCTCCGTGTCCAACATCTCAACTGCTTCGCTGAATGAAAGTAAAATGGTCCATACCATACGTCGGTCGACAGACGACGAGCAAAGCGAACTGGAGAAAAAGACCAGTACGTAATTGTGCTGCCGTCCGTCCAAACACTTTAGATGATAACCTATGACGGCCGGGATGATTTTCATACGCTGTTTGAATAAAACCAAAGACGGGCTGCTTACCCTTTAACTAAAAGCCCATCGATTAGTTCTTCAGTCCTCGAGACTTGGTACAGTACGCGAACCATATACAGGCGAACTGCGAATAAAACATGGAAAACTGTTACACGTAAAGGATAGAGAATAAAGCTCAAGATTTACAAGTTGAACATGGAAAAATCATCAGGCTTTAAGGAGCATGCAAGATTCAAGGTCAACAGAATTAGTCTTGCCAGAGCCTCTGCAGATATAGTACAAAGTAATACTCCATCCGCTTCAAAATAATTGTCACCGGTTAGTTCAAATATAAACTAACTAGTGACAATTATTTTGAAACGGAAGGAGTAACTCTGAAAAATCGCTACAAAGGTCAATAATTATGGGCCTTGCCCCTATATGATTTAAGATTCCTCGAAGTGAAACAGGCTTTGCAAGTAGGAAAGTACACTACGACGCTCTAGCATTTGGGCAGTAGACAGAGGTCACGGACAGTTACAAATCAACTCTTAGCACCGCTCCCACATATAAAAGGTGTTTAGTGCACTACTGTATATCAGAAGTATTATTCAGCTGTTGAGGAACTCGCACGCTTCATATATTGATATATATATCTCCTTCTCTGCACATAGCGTCTATGATGACATTACATGTCACATTGTTGGGCTCACGTCCCTTGGAGCGCATGTCGATCAGCTCCATGGCCTTGACAGTGTTCGGCTTGCACCCTCTGCAAGGTAAGCTGTTGAGGAACTCGCACGCTTCATATATATCTCTGCGCATAGCGTCTATGATGACATTATATGTCACATTGTTGGGCTCACGTCCCTTGGAGCGCATGAGAGAGAGGTCGATCAGCTCCATGGCCTGCAGGCAGCCTCTCACCCTGCACGCCGCCTCGAGAAGGATGTTGTAGGTGGCCACGTCGATCGGGGGCGTACCCGCGGCAGAGCATGTCATCGAGCACCGCGAGCGCGTCCCTGACCCGCCCGTGGTCGCAGAGCGCGTGGATGAGCGGGTTGAAGGCGTACGCGGTGGGCTCCACCAGCGCCAGCATGCCGTCCACGACGCGGCGCGCGTCCTTGAGCAGGACCGCACGGCAGCAACCGTCGGCGAGCGCGCCGTAGGTCGCCGCGGTTGCGGCCGGCCCGCACGCCTCGACGATACGCGTGGCGTCGGCGGGGCGGCCCCGTCGGCAGGGGTCGCGGGCGAGCCTGTTGGCAAGAGGCATTTCGAACCCGAGCGGGCACGGGGACGAGCCCACCAGGCGGAGCGCCGCGTCGAGGTCACCCCGGTGGACGAGCGCGCTGAGACGGCGGTCCGCCCCGTGCAGGCGGCGCGGCGGTGGATGGGGCCTGGCGCTGGTGCTGGGCTTCGGGAGGCTCGGCGGGTTGGCCTTCGAGCTGCGGAAGCAGTGGAGGTGGTGGGCTGGATGCTGGCGCGGGCGCCCGGAGGGGTACAAGGGGAGCAGGAGAGCGCACACAGTGGGCGGCTGTGGTAGCAAAGCACTGTGTTTGGATTTCGGCACTCGGCAAGCAATGGGCCATTGCTGGGAACCACGAACCAGGACATTTTCCCCTGTTTTAAGGTATTTTCGGGCTAACACAAACCGAATCAGCAACGTGAAGAACGAAGAACAGACGTAATTCGAATAGAAAGAAAGTGAAACATATATTACATTAATTTCATTATATTTGACGCTTTTAAAACTGAGCTAACATGGAATAAAATAAAACAAAAGAAGTGCTTCACTATTCATACTTCATCCCAAAATACTTGTCAATTCAAAAATAAACTAGAGATTGACAAGTATTCTGAAATAGAGGGAGTATCAACTTAGAAAAAGTGACAATAACCATTCCGGTCATACCAATGTCAAAATGATGCATAGGGAATCAACTTGAATAAGATTAAGTGCTAATGTTGCGATAGAGAAAATAGCCTGGATGGCACCAGTTTACAAATATGATAATGACAAAATGAAGGCGTAGAATTCACTGAACATGTTAATGCCATGGAATAGCATGACAGAAGGAAATGGTGTGCTCCAAAATTGCGAAACTTCCTCAGTTTCTCATGGATCTAGAAGTGGTCTGGTCCTCACTTCATTTCACATTCACTAGCTCAACATCAAAGAAGAGAGTTGAGTTCTGAGGTATCGGTCCCACTTTTTGGTTTCCGTACCTATAATGGAAGGAAGGGGTACAAATAAATAAGGACCAGGTTGTAATGAACCAGAATATAAAGCATCATGACGGCTTATTACCCCATTGATGGTGGGACAGTAAGTCTTCTTTTCTCCCCGATGCGCATACCTGGTACACAGTACAGAGAAATGAGAATCAACAGAGATTAAGCACCGAATATCTACCAATAAATGGTGGTTGAGAGCAAGATGATGGTTTATATACCATCGACACCAACATCCCAGCCTTTGATAACCTCCCCAACACCTGCAGGTAAGCCATCATTAAAAGTCACAGATACTACTCTTGAGGATACTAGAGTGTATGACACCATCGAGAAGAAAACCTACCTAGTCTAAACTCGAACGGTCTTCCACTGACGTTGGAGTCAAAGATTTTGCCATTCTTTAGCTTGCCAATATATCTAACAGAAACCTAAAAAAAAGATAATATTATTAGTGAAAGCCAACATCAATAAAAAATTAGGTAAGTAAAATCACTTAAGCAGACAAACCAATGGCGACAACGCAAAATCATCATTTAGTTCATAAGAGATTGAAACTTGAGCATGCAGACATCAATATTAAGGCGGCAGTAAAAAACTGCAGAATTAGTAGCTTCATGGGGATTATCCCTTCAAAGTGCTCTTAAATTAATACCTTCTTCCCCCTAGTGGCCTTTTTACCATCGGGTTTGCCCATCTGTAGCTCATCAATTATCATGCCATTGCCGAATGTTCGGGTTTGGAGTGACCCTTTCTTGCTCCCTGACTCAATAATTCCAGCTTGTGTCTGATTTTCACTTTTGTTTGCTTCCTGTGTCTTCTGTTTGTTGTTCTTCTTACTCGTCTCCTGAGCAGTTACCTCCTTACCATCTTTCTGACTGGAAAATGGGAAAGATGGTGTTGTCAAAACAATGGTCATGTGAATAGCATTGCTGTGTGAAATAAGAAAAAAAAAAGCAATACACCACCTTAAGATACTTACATCTGGTTTTTCCTAGCAGATTGCTGACTTGTAACAACCTCAGAAGAACTAGTGTTCTTATTTTTCTTTTTCTTCTGTTTTACATCAACAGGTTCAGCTGGGGAATCTTGTTGCTTAACCTCCTTTTCTTCATCGTTTGCCTTTCCATAGCCCGCATCAGTACTTTTGTCCTTAGCCTTTTTCTTTTTCTTTGTAGCCCCATCAATTTCAGTCTTTACCTCCCTAAAACCACAGAGAAGGATAAAAGAACATTACAGCATGTTACAGCACATCGAATTAACAGGTATTTTAGGGCAGAACAATGAGCTAGCATGTACCCTGAGGAGTCACAACGATTGCTAATGGCTTCACTTTTCCTTTTCCGGTCCTCAGTGCCTGTCTCTTTAGTATTCTTGGAAAGAGACTCAACACTTTTCTTTGATTCAGCAAATGATACAGGAAAGCCGTCTTCATCTTCACTTTCCATAGATTCAGCAGGTGGAGTTCTTGCAACAAGCTTAAGTTGAGACTTATCCCCATTTTCAATGATGTGCTTCTTGTTTGATCCCTTCTGTACTTCACCCACAGCATGTTTGTCATCATCTTGAATTTCCTCGATAACAACTGCAAAATTCAGTTAAGGGGGCGACCCATGAAATGATGTTGGTTGAGGCATAGGTAATTTATGTAACATGTAAAAGCTCAATCCACAATATATACAATTCCAGTAAGACAAATGGTAACCACATTCTTCCTCTCACTTTATATAGAGAAATATAGGTCAATATGTTGCTATGTTAATCCCACATAAGCTTGTACATAGAACTGGCATGCAATGCATAGAATTTTAGAATACATGCATATATCTTCCAGCAGGATGTATGCTAACCCACATTTTTGTGGTGCCGCCTAGTCGTCGTGGCACTCTAGGAAGTCATGGTATCAGGGTTACCACACCATGGTCATTGTAGCATCCACCTCAAAGTATATGGCATCCTCTATGCAAGATTAGGTGTCCAAAGGATGCCACACGGCGTGAGGTGGCCTGGGGCGGACACCACAGCAAGGGAAGGGCCAGGACAGGGAATCTTGGTGGGGGACATACGGAGGGGCTGCAACAGTATCCGCCCAATCGAGCTCACAGAGACCTAGAGGCAGAGAGAGGGGCGGGGGCGGGGGCGGGGGGGGGGGGGGCAAGAATGAGAGGAGAAAAGAGGGTGGTGCACCAGGGGCTTCGTGGTGGTGGTGCTGCCCCTCCCGCGGTCCTGCGTCCTGCCCCTGCAGCATCCAACTTCCTCCTGGACTCCAGCCCCTGCTACGTCATCTTCTTGTGTCTTTGCCTCCTCTTGTCAATCAGAGCAGCGGCAGCCAGAGTCATCGTCTCTGTCCAAGCAGCAGTGCCCCAGCTTACAGATCTTCCCCCAGCATCTCGTAAGTGCCTCCAGGTCCTTCTCCCCAGCTCAAGCGCAATTATGCTGGCTTGTCTCCCTCTGCTCCACGCCCAGCTCGTCATCACCCCCCCCCCCCCCCCCAAATCCCCAGCAATCCAATACAAAAGTTTCACCATACCCAGCTCAACTTCTGCCTCTGTAGCTCACTAGATCTAGCTCTGCTCACACCATTGTTCATTAGTCGTCCGATTAGTCGCGATTAGTCGGGCTTATCGGTAACCGCAGCACGATTAGGGTGAACGACTCGATTAGAGCGATCAGAATATTAGTCGTCCGATTAGTCGTTCGATTAGGGCGACTAATCGGCCGATTAGCGATCAGGCTAGTCTGGACGATCAGGTTTGGGAGGGAAAATAAAGTTGGGCCTTTACTGTGGCCCATTAGGGTTATTATACCCTGTATCCCCGTGTCCCCTCCCCGTCTCCCCGACTCCTATCAACGCCCGCGTCCTTCCCCTACTCTGGAGCCGCCGCCCGCGTCCGCTGTTGGAAACCCGGTGTCCTAGACACCAAAACACAGCGCGTCTTCCTTGTTGTAGCCTCTGTCCTTCTTACTGCAGCCACAACTCTCCTGACTGTAGCTGTACAGCACTTTCAATAGCACCCCTCCTGGGTACCTACGTGGGAACAGGACAGAACAGGTGTACAGGGTTCTGTACCAGCACAGGAATACAATAGTGGCACACAGGAGGAACAGGACAGAACAGGTGTACAGGGTTCTGTACCAGCACAGGAATAGGGAAATCTGCTATTTTATTCTGGACAGATTTGATGCAGAACAGGGAAAGAAAAAAGTAGCTGCCGTGAGGGCTTCGAGGGAGGTGAAAACCTGTATTAAACAATGATGGTGCGGTACAGCAGGGGTGGGCGCACCCCTGTTTATATAGGGGCCGGCTAGGAGAGTCCCAAAGCCTTACAACTCGATCTCTAATTTAAAAACAGGACTCTTAATAGATTACTTCCTAATCTATATCTCTAGGAATATATTCAAAAACGAGAGGAAATCTTCTAGAAAGATTCTGGTTGCACCCTCCTGGTGCGCACGGGCCCCCTGGTGGGCCACAAGACTGCCGCACCAGGGGCCAGGCCCAGGGTCACACGACATCCGCTCCGACTCCGGGGCTGCTGGAGCAAGCAGCCGCCGTCCGGAGAAGCGGAGATTCCCTCACCGGCGCTCGTACCCCTCCTCGCCGGCGCCTTTCCTCCTCTCCCCGTGCGTCTCTCCTCGTCTTCCCGTGCGCCTCTCCTATCTCCTCCTCCATGAGTTCGTCGGAGGATGGTAAGTTTCAACCCTCCCTCCCCTGTTTCTTATTTGTTGTACACTTGAGTTCTTCCGATGGTTTGCTCTGATGGTTCCTCTTATGGTTTGCTGTACATTTGAAAAGTTGAAATCTGCATATATGAACCTGCATATGCTTGTTCAGACTTGTACACTTGATGCACTGATGCTCTGATCATGATTTGTACACTTGATGCTCCTGCATATACTTGTTCAGATCTGTACACTTGATGCGCCTGCATATATGATCCATGTTTTGCTGTAAATGCCAAGGTTCATGCTGCCCTGCACCCTGCTGTCATTGTTCATTACTGAATACTGATAATATGCTATGCTTGATAGTTGATCCTGGTCTGCTGGGTTATGTTACTTTTCTAAGTTGTTCAAGGTTGTCATGCTTGTATTGCAAATGTACATTGTGCTGCAATTTGTTAGTTGAAGTATGTTATGCAAAATTGATATTTGTGTATGTAATATGTATATGTATATT
The DNA here is from genome assembly GCA_036927565.1 of Tuctoria greenei. NCBI lineage: Eukaryota > Viridiplantae > Streptophyta > Magnoliopsida > Poales > Poaceae > Tuctoria > Tuctoria greenei. The sequence goes on from JAYESD010000002.1 coordinate 287,019,363, forward strand.
GACATATATATAGTGTCGACTAGATATGTCGTCCAAAATATCCAGGACGACTAGGGACGACTAGGGGGTCTACTAGGATCGACTAATCGCCCTTATCGACGACTACTCGCCCTAGTCAGCCCTTAGGCGACTAGGGTCGACTAGACGACTAATGAACATTGGCTCACACTCAGACCCTCATGGCGCCTAGGATGTGTTTATGGCATCGCCTAGGCGTCCACCACAAACGCCTAGGCGCTGTGAGAGGAGGAGTAGAACACCACAAAAAAATGTGGATGCTAACGGTATCGCTTCAGGTACAGAAGGCATCAAGGCTTTAGGTAAGGTAAGTAACCTGTCAAGCGCCACATTATCCTACCAAATAATGCTTCTTTTAAGTTTGATGTGAAAGGGTTTAGAAATGTAAGTTCCAACACTTTATGTGATTGCAGCATGCTTATATGCATATAAATGTTTATTCAATAAAATGAAGTCATTTGACACATGCAAGAATCAGGAAGTTCCATAACCATATTTCACTTTTAATATTATAAGATGAATGTATATGCAGACATGTCCCAGTTAATGCTATAGACCAATATTACAATTCAGTAGTCATTCAATAGATGCGGGGACTTACAGTTTCTACCATACCAATTCATAACTTCAGTCCAATTATTCATTTTTTTGTTCAGTTCTATAATGTAATTTACTCTAGTGGTGCTGTGAAAGAACGGAGAATAACACACCCAGAGTCATATCATACAGTCGTAGATTGTAACTACTACAAAACTGAAGTGACATCCACGCATACTTCCACTGATAATATGACAGGGAAATGGAACAGCATGTAAAGCATTACCTGAACTTTTTCCTCTACGCTGATTGTAGACCATATCTTCATCATCAGATTCTGAATCACGCTCTGAATCTGAACCATCATCTTCGCTGTCTGAACATCCATAACCTTTCAGTAGCACGCATTGTTCAAACCATGAGATAATAAAAACTGCATATTACCTGTTGCCATATTGTCGAGCATAACCATGTCACCGTCATCATCTGATCCTTCAAGAGAGTCACTCCCAGCGTCGCTGTCAGTCAAACCATCCTCATACTCCTCACTGTCAAGAAATAATTAAGGAAAGAAAAAAAAAGGAATTCTGTGGAAGTAATTATCAAGAATAGAAAGTATACAACAAAGATAAACAAGTAATGTTAATGCCACAAAGGATACGGGATATAGTATCCAGCAAGGTGGATGCTCCGCGACCCAATGACTGAGAAAGTGATGTGCTCCTCATCAAACTCGAGCTCCAGGTGGCACGTCTCGGACTTCTCCGGAACTAGGGCACAGAGGTACACGGGGTCCTTCTTCTTCACGGAGCACTGTAACACGCACTTCTTCCCGCCATCGTCCTTCTCCCCTTTACCGACCACCTCCCCTAGAGTCGCCTGTGTAGCACATCCGCCAAAACTTCACTTCAACACACAACATCAAACGCCTAGGCACCAACTAGAAACCTTCTCAGCTATTTTCATGCCGTTGACACAAAAACGTAGCATCAGAAGTCGTAAGAGCAAGACGAATCGAGAATAGAATGGACCTGCGTGAGGCGCAGGCGGCCAAGGCTGTCGCTGTGGGTGAGGGTGTACGGCTTCCCCGGCTTCACCTCCACACCTACGAAGAACGCGGACACTCACTCAGAGAGCGCACAAGAAAGCATGGAATCAACCGCAGCATCAGTGGCGGCGGAAACAAATTCTTACCCCAGAATGAAGACATGGTGGCCGCGGCTCCACGGGTGCGACGCCGCAATCGGCTCGACGTGCTCCACAGAAACTCCGGCGTGTTGGACTCCTCCGCGCCGCGCCGCTGGCGTCGCTCAACCTCGCGGACTTCAATTCAACGCTGCTGCTGGTCCAGTGGAAGGCGAAAATGCAACCGGGGAGCGAGACGGCCACGGGCGGCGAAGCGAGGCGGCAGGGGTGGTCACGAGCGGCGAAGCGAGGCGGCAGGGGTGGTCACGGGCGGCGAGACGACCGTGGAGCGACGGAGCGGTGGTGCGGTGGAGGCGGGGAGTCGCGCGCGTGGGGTTGCGGTGCGGCCTGGCGGTTGCGGACTGACGGGGCGTGGCGACTCGTGAGGGCGGTTAAGGTTAGGGTTTGAGACGATTTGGGCCGGTCGGAGATTATCGGTCTGTGTTGTTTATTGGACCGGACTGTGTTGCTAATTTACTGGGCCGGACTGTTTTTTTATCGGACTAGATGGGTTTCTCGGCTAACAGGGTAAAAAACCTTAATTCGAAAAAAATATATCTGTTTTATAATACTAACCGAAATATGCATTGGTTTAACCGATTTCGGTTAATTCGATTTCGATTTTAGTATTTGGTCTTCCGTATTTTTTGCTCATCCATAGCCGTGTGTAGGAGACGGGAGCACACATATACTCCCTCCGTCCCGGAAAGTTTGTCGCTTTGTAGTTCATTTTTGAACTACAAAGCGACAAACTTTTCGAAACGGAGGGAGTAGTTGATATGGCTTGGACGGTGAAGGTGACCACGCGAGTGAACCGCTGGGTCTATCCAAATCAAATAACCATGCAAATAATTTAACTAAGTGATCAAATAATTAAAATAGCTAACTAATCAAATAATTAAACTAGCTAACTAATCAAATAATTAAACTAGCTAACTAATCAAAATAACTATTTTAATTACTAAATTAACTAATCGAATAATTAAAGTATCTAATGAAGCAAATAATAATCAGATAATTAATCTACTAATTAAATAATTAAGCTAACCATCTAATAGAAACTAATCAAGTATTTAACAACTAACCTTAGCGGTGACGGGCGACGGCATGGGCGACGGCTAATGGCGGTCAACGGCGCACGCTGGTGGAGCGGAGACGATGTCGGGTGGGTGCCGGTGCGGAGGCGGAGGGCACGACCGAAGGGCCGACACTGTCGGCGACAACCCTGGCTGCGCGGAGGGCGTGAGCGTCAGCCGATGGTAGAGGCGGAGGCGCCGTGAACGGAGACAACTGGTCAGAGCGTGAGCGAGGAAAAAGGTTAGAATATTTTCTCATTTGTTATTTTCTCATGTTTAACACTGTTAACAGTACTTATTGGAGTAGGAATCTATTTTGGTCTAGTTTCTAAAAAACAGAGATAAAATTATAAACTCTAATTTTCATAGATAAAATATTAAAATCACAATTAGACTTGTGACTAGGGTATAAGCAAAATAACCCTTATTAAAAAACCATTTCAAACAAAGAAATTTTTCGTGTGAAATTTTAGAGATTTTTGTATGCATGATATAAAGACACGTATATTTTCACGGGCATTCGTGCTTGCGACGCCCGGCGTATAGTCGCGTTCATCCTGCACATACGGTAACTGGCAACACTACGGCGCGGTGGACCTCTCGCCGTCCGACCCCCCTGTCACGGCGGGCCGCATGGAAGCTTGCCAGCCATGTGCCAACCTCCCACCGAACGCCTAAAGAAACGGAACCATGCGTCCAGCTCCTCGCACCAGCTCTCAGCTCAAGCTCATCCCACCCCCCGGCATCGCCTCGCCTCCCATGACGGCACGCCCGCGCCACGTCCCGCCACCCCGAGCCGCGACGCTGACCTTCCTCCTCCCGCTGCTCCTCCTCTCCTCCCCGTCCCTCTCCTTCTCCGCGGCCGCCCCCTCGCCCCCGCCGTCGGTCCCCACGCCGCCGCGGATGGCCGCGTCCGCGTCCGCATCCGTCCCCGCCGCTCCACCGACGCCCCCGCCGCGACGTCCGCGGCGGCACCGGCACAAGCGCCACCGGCCCCCGCCGCCGAGGCGGCGGCGTCTCAACTTCGGGGAGAAGCTCGGGATTGCCTTCGCCGGCGTGGCCGTGGCAATGCAGGTGGTCCTCGGCGCCTTTCTGGCGCTGCGCGCGCGGCAGCTGCGGCGGCTGGACCGGGCCGAGGTCTCCTCCTCCACGCCCCTCACGTGACCACCGGTTCCCCGTCGCTGTCGCGCCGAACTCGCTTCCGTGAGGGTCAGGTCCGTGATTTTTATTTGTGATCTGGTCAGACGTCGCTTTTGTAAAGGGATCCATGTGGCATTGCAAGCTGTGTTAACTTACATGAGACGTGTGGTTCTTCTTTGATGATTATAATGTGCCTTAGTGATCTAGACTCTAAGCTGATCCGAGCTGTTCCAGGGTTTGGTTGTATGGGGTTTATAATTGTTTACTTCAGGTTTGGTGGTTAAACGGACATGAATGTACTATTTCAATTATTGAGCTGAACTGACACGATCTGATCTTACTAGTGGACTTAGATTATAGACTATAGAGTACATGTTCAGTCATTTAAATAGCTCTTCTTACTTGATCCCACGCAATATCTCACTGCTCATTTCGTCGAGTGTGCACTGTCCCTATAATCTCTGCTAAATAACTCGAGTATTGCAAGCTTCCCTAAGGTATATACTGCTATCTAGAGTCTGTTGAACATAAATTTTGTGGGTCTGAATGTCTGATCGATGCAGAAAGAAAACTGTTATCAACTCCCAAAAATCGAAGGAAGAACATAGATAGAAGACTCAATGGTCCCTATATCTCTTCGCAGCTGATTCTGTTCTTCAACAAATGGCATCCTACCTCCTAGGGGCTATGAAATTGTTGAAGATTACGTAAAACTCCTCTAACAAAATGAAAGCCTTTATACAGTTAAAAAAAATGCAAGGAACCCAAACAAATTTTAAAGACTGAACAGTCTCAAATGCTCGTTCGATTTGGCTGTCCATGATAACTGTATCCCATGTTCTGTGGATGTTTTTATGTTGAGAATGTATCAAACGCTTTTGCTCATACTAGGTGTTAATTCATTTATAGTGATTAACTGCTTTTAATTTTATCCAGAGCTGTATGCATCAATTTAATGTGGGTCTGACTAAAAAAGAGCTCGCATCTTACTTTCGGGGACAAAAAAAACAGGCATCAAGATCCAATCCTTTTTGAAGAGGAAATGATATGAGAATCAATGGACTTGCATGTGACAGCCAGTCAGACAGTCAGTAGTAGCCTCGTATATTCTGGCTTGCATCTGGGACAGATCGACAAATGTGATTTATTTTAGTGCTCAGATCCCAACTCCGAAGGCTTGCCATTAGAGATGGAGGCCGACGTCGAAAGAGCTGCTGCTGTGCTGATTGCTGAATGCCAAAGTGTGGAATGTTCTTGACTTGAAGTCTAGTTTTAGCTACTCTTTTCGTCTTGTATATGTAACTTGACTTTTAAAGAGTATGGTCTTCTTGAAAATGAGAGTTTATCGAGGGACCAGCGTTGTCCTGACGACCGAGTGTTGTCTAGCCTTCAAGGATAATTCTTCCCTGATTGCTTCGGCGTCGGTGTGGAATGCACTGACGATAATAATTAAAAACCGGAGCGAGTATTTAGCTGAGGCTTTAGAGTATCTAGTTCGTTATTTTCAGTAGAAACTATCGGCTTCGTTACAGAATATAAACATTTACAGATATGTTTCTGAATGCCTAAATTCGTAATACCTTTTTATTTATCTATCTAGATTTATAACATCACCAGTTTATCCGTCTCTGGCAGCACAAACGCCCATTGCTCTTATGCTCGCATGCACCTATACACAAAGCAAACAATGGTGTCAGGATGTCAACCATTTTACATTTTCCCCTATTCCTTGCTTGTTTGTCCTCTCTCTATTGCGGTGAGGTATCAATCGCCCTCTTTTCAAAGGATTGCGGTGTCAGACAACAAAATATGCTATCACCTGTTTGTTACTCGACGGCGGACGGTCCTCATGGCCGCGATGCTCCCCGGCGTGGAGGACGCCAGTCGTCGGCGGCGGCGCACAAGTCCACCTCTCGCCTCCGCGCTGATCAATCCGACCGACGTTTCAACAGCAGAGGCGCCGCCTCGCCACTCGCTTGGGCCCATCTCTCTTCCCACCCCCCACGCTGCTGACGTTTCAACAGAAAGAAAACCACGAGACCTGGCCCATGCAGTCTCTCCCGTCGGGCCCAGCTAAGCGCTGCTGCGATCCAGCCGCCGAGAAGGCCCTGAACCGTCCGTACTAGATCCGACGGCGATATTGTCCGTTCCTTTTGCCAGGAGGAGCGCGGGGTTTTAGTCCCACCTCGCCGCCCCAGCCGGACGCGCGCGGACGAGTTCCTACATAAGAACGTCCGGGTGCGACCTTAAGACATACTTACCTGGACGGGGTCGATGGGCGATCAAGAAGGCCCATGGCCTAGATCAGTGGCCCGCATTGCACTTGGCGGGTGCGCTGGTCTACCATCTCCCCAAGTGGGAGAGTGGACGTCGTAATTTGTGGTAGAGGGGGTACGCGTTCGCGCGGCCCCTGCCAATTCTATTAAATTAAACTTTGGTCCTTGGGCCGAGGGCAAGATGGGTGGCCTTGCTGGGTATCACATACAGCGACCATGTGGAGCCAGATGAAGGGCAACAGAATTTGCAGCATGCTGATGCTATTTTGAGGACGACGTTGTGCTGATGCAGGTTGACGTCGGGGCTTATCTGTGTTGTGCGTAACTCTTACTCGGTTCATTACCCTACAAATCTCAACATTTAACGTTTCCTGTTCAGGTAAAAGATGAGATACAGGTAAAAGATGAGATTTCCAACGGAGCTCACGCGATGGCTTTGATTATGACCTGAGTTATGTATATGTAATGACCAGGACGACATGCATGTGCACCCACCGCTGAAACTTCAGCGTCAAAAAAAAAACATGGGAATAAATTGAATCTGGAATCTGCACATATATCCCATGTTGTCATACAGGATCAAAAACACGGGAATAAATTGAATCTGGAATTTGCACATCATGTTGTCATACATCTATAGGATCGGGGATGAATGTGTGTGCCTGCCTGGGTAGGATCTAAACTATAGATATCACCAGTCCATGTGTCATAATATATATTCCTGAACCCACTAAATTGGGGTTCAAGTCTCCATAAAAGGTTTAAAAAGGCTACTACCCTTAATAACAACTAATAGTCACTACTCATATGTAATTGTGAGAGTTAACATTTTTAACTTTTTCATAACTACCACGAAAATCATTTTTTTTTGGGGAGGGGGGGGGGGGCATTGCCATGGTGACATGGCGCTTAGGTGACGCGCTCCTGCTCTCCCATTGGTCCGACCTCTATTCGCGTGCCCGGACCCTGCCCACCTGTCTGATGACGTATTACGAAGCAGCTACATGTGTCTCTGACTAGTGGGGCTGTAATTGAAGCTCCCCACCCGTCAGTTACTCGCCATATACCGGATAGGCCCGGCCCGCTCCTGTCGTCTCCCATCACCTTCACCCGCATTTCCTCCCCGCCTCGACGACCTCGCCGACGGCGCCGATGGCGACTGATGGCGCGCCGGCAACGCCGGCGAAGGTAACCACGAAGAAGGCCAACTTCCTGGACCCGCACTCCATCAAGCACCTCCTCGACGAGACCATCTCCGACGTACTACGCTTCACCCTAAAACCTTCTCGCACCTCCCATACTCCCCACTCTCGCTCGTCCTACCAGGTCCCTCTAGATTTGCCTCTGACGATGTGGTTTTGCGGTTCCATCAGATTGTTAAGAGCAAGGGCTACACGGAGGACACGAGACTGAGCAACCTGAAGCTGGGAATCGGGGTGGCCGTGATCGCCGTCGCCCTCCTCGCGCAGTTTTACCCGAAGAAGTTCCCGCAGAATCGGGAGTTCCTCCTCGGCTGCATCGCGCTATATCCTTTCTGTTTCTGCCCTGGGTTTAACTATTTTTTTTCTCTCCTCTGTTGGTTCAGCTGAATAAGCGGTAGGCGCTAGATCTGATTCTGGTCAGGTGGTTTGGGATTGTCGTTTGTTCCTGTTAGTCCTTGACTTAGATGGGTCGATACGTATGTGGTGTTGAATGTGGTGATGTTGATCGTTAGCTACACCAAGGAGAAGGATGCCATCCTCTTCACCCACCCTCCTGCGGTAAGTGTTCATCTCATCATCTGAACTTGTTGGTAACAAATTCGAATTTCTGATTGTAATATGAATATGTGACTGACCCTACGCGGTTTGTGTTTATCAATTAGTGATTGTCAGTAACCATTTGTTAGTACTACTTCTGACAGTTACATTAAAAGTGTACGAAGTTCTTCTCTTAAATAACTTTATATATTACTTTAAAAGTGTATGTATTTTCCTCTTAAATAAATTTTAACTTAAATTGTGATTTAATCTCATCCACCGAATATGCTCTCAAGTGTTAAGTAATGCTTAGAAATTCCAATCAATTGAAGAGGTCATGCATCATTCAGATACTCTCCATTAATAAAATATTCATGTGGTGAAGTTATTTTCAAGTTCTGAACAAAGCGAAGCAATTCACCTATTGCAATTTGCAGTGGTCCACATTATTGTTATCCTAATTCCTGTTGTCTTGAAAACTTTTTAGTTGTGGAACTTATGATATGTTTCCTATTTCTGAATTACAACATTTTATCACGAACTGCTTTGTCTCTTGTCAGCTAGCAGCTGTTGAACTATTTATTATGCATCATGACTATGTAAAGTATCCGATCTGTTTGACAGTGTCACTATATCAGTGAGCTATGGTCTGGACTCTGCAATACATTAGTTGATTGTTTGTGATGATACTGCCGTTGGATATAATATTTAGTTACTAGCCTCTTTAGTTACAATGTACAATATATTACAAATCTGGTAAATCTGGTCACTGGTAGAAGAATGGATGCCTTGTCAGATCGTTTGAGTTTGGGTGTCTTTTGGTTAATGATTTGACTATTTTGCTTCTAAACCTTGACCATGGTGGCACTATTGCTGGGTGATTCAGTTTTTTGTCGCCACAATGCATACGTTCAAAGAAGCAATACCTGTATTATTGATCCATCAATTCCTTTGCCAACCATAAGTTGCTAAGTCTGATGTGGTATTGCCTAGCTCACTGCCGCACTTTAGACACTGAGTGGAACAAGACTTTCTTTGTGATTTTTGTTATTGTTTAGACATAGCTAACTATAGGTTGCTAAGTTTGATCTGGTACTATGGAAAATGTAAAATTTGGTGGTTGGCATTTCTTTTTTATTTCTATTTTTGCTTCATTTATCTGTTGTCAGATTAGCTTTGACTTATGTTTTCTTTTTACCCAGGGTGCTTTTAACAGCACTGGCCTTGTTATTTCTTCAAAGTTGCCAAGATTCTCAGACATGTATACTCTCACGATAGACAGTGCTGATCCACAGTCTATCTCTGCCAACAAGCCAGTTCAGTTCACTAAGAGTGTTACAAAATGGTATGTACTGTCAGTCCTCCATTCAGTGAACTAATTCGTGGTATCAACAAATGTTTTTTCTTTGGTTTATTTGATTTGATCTGAATCGTAGTATGGTATCACATAGTTCACGGTACTGTTCACATATCCTTCAAATATAGTAAATCTGGCTGTAATAATGCCTGCCGCGGAGCTCGCAACCAACTGATGCTTCTATTAGAACTGTTACAATTATGTGAAATGGTATTTGCATGGGATCCACGACTTACCTTAGTATACATGTGTTTCATAAATCACTGTAACTTCCCTTAAGCGTATTATCTGCCTTAATTGTAAAGAAAACTAGTCATACATAGCAAATATACAAAATTCATATTCTCCTGGAGTCCTAGAAAACGTTTTTTTTCCTGTTTTCGCTGTATTTTTGTTTGTGAGAGAGCATCTCCATAGTGATTTTTATGTTCATTTGCTTCTCATATTCGCCTACTAACTTTGTAACTATATTCTTGGGCAGGTTTACCAAGGAAGGAGTTCTCGTGGAAGGCCTGTTCTGGAATGATGTCGAGAAGCTGATTGTTGATTACAACAGTGAACGCAGGGGCAAGAGCAAATGAACTAGTAGCTTTTGTCTCGATCTGGAGGCACTAGTTGTCTAAGGAAATCCCCCTTCATGCGGAACAGTGCATAATACACCATTTTGTTCCAATGCTGCTCGAGGCATACACCATTTTGTTCAGTTTAAGCACTAAATACCTACCGCAGAGGATATGAGCTCATTGTGGATGCCTGGATGGTGATAAGCGGGTCCCACAGTTAGAAATCATTAAATTTGAGGACAAAATTTGAAGTCTTTGGATACATGACTGGGACGGAGGGAGCAGCAGGGATCAAATTCATAGAATGTAGTACAAAATTATGGTAAACCGTAGAACATTTATCCCATTCAAAACGTGTCCTAATTTGTTTGGATTCAAACATCCATAGGATTTGCTGGTGACAACTAAAAAAATTCGGTCGTGTGAGGAAAACTGCCCCACGGTACTGTAATAAGAGGAGCTCAACCGAAATCCGTGCTTTGAGCCCTCTAACGGTCTAACCCCCTACACGAGGATCCGCCCCCGATGGGTCAGTCCATCTTGTGTGCACATGACCGGGGGCACCAATAGTGACATTTTTTACTCCAAACCTGAAAATTCACCCCGAGCGGAATCGGACCCTAGGTGCTACTAAAAGTCCTAAACACTGGACTAATACTCCTTCGCTCAGGTGACAACTCACAACGCTCCCCATTTGAAATCAAATGAGCATAAGTAGACAAGCACATTATTAAATGCCACGCAAGGGAGTTTGCGAATACTAAAAAATATCCCAGTTTTCCGATAACAGATTAACAGTTTTCTGACTGCTGTACATCAGCTACAAAGCCTGAAATTTACATTAGTGAATCTTTGATCTGAGTGAGAATGTGAGATATTTGCCACCAGGAAACTCCCACTTGCTTTTTGATCACCAATACAGGAGATCAATATCGATCTGACTGCGTAACTATAGCCTCAACCCGATCTATGGATGCTTGCAGTCGCCCGTAGTTCATACTAAAGGCAGGTTCTCCTGTGCCAACAGCCCTGCACGGAGCAAAGATGACTAGCAGTTCAAGAGTTGTTCTTGCAGTGTTTGTGAGTTCAAATTGTTCCCTGTAAGTGGGGTTTCCTTTATTTACATATTAAGACCTTGTTTGGCTTTATGTAATGGCGTCTACTCACAAAAATTGAAGTGTCAACTCAAATCAGACTTACCCGTGAATCTCAGGAAGCACATATTCAGCTTTCCATCCGATCCTCAAATCAAACCCTGGGAACAAACTGAATTTCGATTTGTTTCTTATCTGAGAGACACCATCTCCCCCCAGACAAGTCGAAAGCTTCCACTTCCATCCAGTTGCATTCAGCTGAAAATTGTGTCCAATACCTACCTGTACCATTGCGGTTAGACATTAGAAAGTCCATGCACTGCGCATGACACATTTTAATCAAACTGTTGCTAACATGGAAAACTGAGCAGATATAAACCTTTATCATCAATTGTGGCAGCATAGCAATGACCTCTAGCATAGTATGGGAATTGTATTTTTAAATCCTTACATTTGCTAATGAAATACTTTAAATCAAAGAAAGGTATCTACTTGTCAGTAGCTCCAAATGTTACATGAAAAAAGGATTTAAGGGAGCAATTTCTAAAGAATTTGGTAACCAAAAAATTATGTATATGCTGTTTTCAAAGAAAAGTTGGTGCATAGTCAACTAGCAGGTTCTACAGAAAATAGTTGTTCTTAATTAAGGTATAACAGATACTCTTCTTTAATGTTACACAAATTAAGGCAAGATGCACATACTATAGATAAGTTTTTTTAGGACTCAATCCTGGTGCCTGAATTGCCTCACCTCTTCATGTTTTATTCTTAATTTTATTCACATCAGTTCCAAGCATTCAAGTACGAACCAAATGCATAATTTGCAGCTACACCGACAAATTAAAACCAATTATTGGACTATCAAATGCATATTTGCATTGTAGATACAGAGTATAACTTGATTTAGCCAGCAGTACAGCACAACAGCTGTGTGGAAATAGCATGATTTGAGCCATCAGGAACGAAAATGAACCTGCAGATTGATAAACTTTGTGACTGGTATCTTCTTGGAAAGCAGCTGTATGTCGCCGCTGATAGGTTTGTACTGGAATTTCCATTTCCGATCGTAGTCCAGGGGCTTCAAGACTACCTTTGCCTCAAAATCATTTACCTCAAGATTATAGAACTGAAACAAAATACATCATCGCATTTAGACATTGAGACAATAAAAGGTTTCATTTCACATGGCATAGACAGCGAGTAAGAACTAACGCTGACAATTGGCAACGTAAACCTAGGATTCAAATCTGGTACGGTTGCGATCAGGACATCAGGTGGATGTTTCGTCCCATAAACAGAAAGGACAGCAACTTCAGGAAGAGTAAACTACTTTCAATGCACATACGTACAGAGTGCTAGAACTTCCGGATTTAAGGAAACCTTTGTGAAGCCCATTTTACCATTGGGGGAACGAACAACCGAATCTATGAGTGACCACAACTCGTATACAGCACTTGAGGTTTAGGGTTTATGATAAGTTTCGGGATTAAGCAGGCGTAAGGATGGGACCTCGAGGTTGAGGCCGACGCGGAGGCCCTGAAGCTCCTTGCGGAACTTGAAGTGCAGCTCGGCTGGCACCACGTTGATCTGGTACAGCTCGTCCAGCGTCGTCGGCCCCTCCCCCACGCCGCCCTCCGCCCCTCTGCTGCCGCCCGAGTTCGATGCCATCGATGGGAGATGGGAGAGTGACTTAGAGGAGAAGCGGTCTTCTTCTACTGACGGTGGATTTGGGCGGCTGAAGGAAGGAACGGAGCGGCCGGCCCGCGCCACGCCGCTACCTCTACGAATTTTTTTTATTAATATACGATTTTTAAACGTTTTTAATATAAACAACACACAAAATGAAAAAATTTCAAAACTAACCCACCTTCGTATGTGCCACATACGAAATTCAAATTTCGTATGTGCCACATACGAAATTCGTTTTAAGCTGATGCAGGTATGTTTTATTGAGTTTTGAACCTCAGTTTTAAAATATTTAGAGTAAGAATTTGAAAGTGTTTCCAAAATACAAAATGTAGAGTAGATTGTGAAGTTATTTATGCAATAAGTAAGATATAGTTATAGTATTGGGAATCAAAAGTTATTGAATATTGAATTGTGTAATACGATCACAATCATTCAGTTTTTGTGATTGTAATACCAACTTCGAAAATCAATATATCTCAATTCAATGGACGAAATATATTGGAAATTTATTCCTTAGACTCACCAGAACTAATACTATAATTTATGTTATAACAATTTAGAGCAATTGTACCTCTAAATATTTCAAAACTAAGGTTCAAAACTCAATAAAACTCACATGCGTCAGCTTAAAACGAATTTCGTATGTGGCACATACGAAATTTGAATTTCGTATGTGCCACATACGAAATTTAAATTTCGTATGTGCCACATACGAAGGTGGGTTAGTTTTGAAATTTTTTCATTTTGTGTGTTGTTTATATTAAAATCGTTTAAAAATCGTATATTAATAAAAAAAAATTCCTACCTCTACCTAGCCGTAATCTAGAAACATGGCGGTTTTGCGCTGCACCCCCTTACAGCCATGGATACTGTGCAAGTGCATCCCTCTGGAGCTGTGGATTGATTTTGGGAAAAGATGCAAACAATTGGCTACGCCAATCAAATTTCCCAATATGAACTTTTTTTTACAGAATCCGTAATATGAATTTGGATGTTATGGAAGAACAGCTTACATGTTTGCAAATATTCTTTTAAAACATATATGATATATCAAGAGAAAAGTGGATGCTAGGAGGTAAATTTGGTACAAAAGTAGGCAATTGACAGCATCTACTATGCATTTCCATGTGGTTTGATATCGTACATCCATAATTGTTAAATGAGCATAAGGGTTCTCAATTTTCGCCAATTGAAACATAAAATCATCTTTATACTTCTTTAATTCTAAATTACTTGTCACTCTTTAATTTATATTTGAACTAGATAGTGACAAGTAATTTGAAATGAAAAGAGTATATAACAATACACAATAATCACACGTTTTTTTATTAAGAACTGTATTTGTATTATTTTATTTATCGAAAGATTAGCAACTAAGTCTAACAAATTAACCTCCAAGAAATATTTGCGAAAACGAAATCAGAAAAAGGCGAAAGAAAACTGTGAATATTTTGAATCGCTCACATTTTCCATTGAAACCCCCCAAAACCCTGCTGCTCTCTCGTCCTCTCCCACGCGCAGGGCGGACCACTGGCGTGAATGTCCCGGACCCGGAGTCCATCACTGCCGCCGCCGCCAGCTCCTCCTCGCATAAGCTCCGCCGCCCCCGCCTGCACATTCTCCGATGCTCCTCCGCCACCACACCCGCCGTGGATTACGCCTTCCTCGTCGCCGCCGCATCCGCCGCCTCCTCCACTCTTACAGCACCAAAGCCCACCCGTCGCTGCAGCACGCGCCCCCGCTCCAGTTACACGCTGCCGAGCTCTGGATCGCCAAGGGGCTCGCGGCGGCTGCCGTCCTCCGCCCCCACTGTCTATTGCACATTCGCAGTCTCGCGCCCTCACCGCTCGCCGCCGCGGCCGCGCTCCGCTTCGCGCCGTGCGCCGACTCCGCGCTTCGCCTCTTCGATGCCCTGCACTCTCAGCCGATGTCCGTTCCCCCGTCCGAGCACTCGTACCGCCACATCATTGTGTTGCTGTGCCGGGCGGGTCGCCACCAAGAGGCCCTCAAGCTGTTCGACCGAATGGCGGACCAGTCGGGGTGCATTCCTGATGCGGGGTTCCTCTCGTACATGGCTGGTTCCTGCGCCAGTGCTGGCCTTCTTGATGGTGCTGCGGATTTGCTCTGGAAAGCATCACATTATGGTTGCCGCGTCCAGCCGTATACATATAACAGGCTCATGAACTCGTTCATCGAACATGGTCGGGCGCAGCATGCTGTTGCATTGTTTGAGTCCTGGATTCAGGACGGATCGTACACCCCTGATGTCTGGAGTTTTAATGTTGTCATTAAGGGTGTGTGTCGGGTGGGGGATGTCCAAAAGGCGCTCGAGTTGGTCGAAAGGATGGATGAGTTTGGCTGTTCACCGGATACTGTCACACACAATATTCTTGTTGATGGGCTATGCAGAGTGAAGGAGGTGAACAAGGGTCGTGAGTTATTGAGAGGCTCCAGAGGGATGGTGTTTGCATGCCTAATGTTGTGACATACACCTCAGTTATCTCAGGTTATTGTAAGGCTGGAAGGATGGAGGATGCAATAGCAGTGTACAATGACATGATTGATTATGGGACAGCACCCAATGCAGTCACATACAATGTCCTTATTAATGGATACGGAAAGGCTGGGGATATGGAGTCTGCAGAGCGAGTGTATAAGCAAATGATGCTATGCCGCTGCCCTCCTGATGTTGTGACATTTAGTTCATTGATTGATGGATATTGTCGGTGTGGACAACTTGATGGTGCAATGAGGGTTTGGAAGGAGATGGCTCAGTTTCATATCGAACCAAATATGTACACTTTTTCTATCATTATACACTCACTTTGCAGGCAGAACAGATCTGAGGAAGCTCTTAGTCTTCTGAGAGAATTAAACATGCGGATAGACATAGCACCAAAAGCATTTATATATAACCCTGTGATTGATATACTGTGCAAGGGTGGTAAGCTTGACGAAGCAAACTCGATCGTAAACGGATATGCAAGAGAAAGGGTGTCAGCCTGACAAGTATACTTATACTATTTTAATTATTGGGCACTGCATGAAGGGAAGGATTTCAGAAGCAGTCTCCCTTTTCCACAAAATGTTGGAGACTGGGTGTTACCCTGATAACCTTACGGTTAATTCTTTCATTAGTTGTCTTTTGAAGGCTGGGATGCCTAATGAGGTGGATCACATAACACATATGACTTTCAGGCCCGTATCATCTAAACAGAAAGTTTCTTCTCACATGAGCCAAAACCAAGATATTTCAGTAGCTGTATAGTTGAATTGTACTAAAATTGACCAATGTAGGGAAGAGGACCATAGCTGCTTCTAGTGCTTATTGCTGCACAATGGCACTTGTCGAGATAAGAAGAACAAACCCTGGTGAGTCTATTACGTTCTGTTCTTTGAACTATTTCTTCTTCCATCCCAGCTCATAATTATCTACTCTTTAACTGCATTAGTTTTACATCCTTCTTAATGGCCACTCTACAGTTTACAGATAGAACACAACAAATATGATAGCATATTTAATACGAGTGAAATGATGGGTTTAATAGCCTCTCTGACTGTGCACAAACTGTGGGGATATTTTGATGCATCAGTGCTATGTAGTTCTCCCTAAACTATAGACCTGATTGACATCTTTCAAATTTGTTGTTATGCAGGACATTCAGCTAAAAATTCAGATGTAAATATTGAAATCCTGGTTGCACCAAGGCTATGTAACTAACAAGAAATCGATCAAATCAATGCCATGCTGAGTGAGAACAAATAGTTAACTATTTGGTCATTTTGTGCTCCCTATATTCAGTGAAGTGATCCAGTAAACTTCATGTGGAGGAGTGGAGCAAGAGTCACACTGCTGATCTACTCCTGTGATGCTACAGAAATTTCACCCATAATTCCATAAACCTTGCATACGATCCCATCACCTTCCTGGGCTTCACGCATGTTCCTTCAGTTGCTTTGCCACGATTGAGGAATAGCTGCTCTTGAAAGATTGTTAACTGAATAAGCAGTTCAAGGATGCTTGAAGAATTGGATGGAGGTAGTTTAATCTCTAGCAGAGGTACTTCATCTGTACTCTTTCTTATGTGTACTGTTCATCCTTAACTAGAATATTCTTTTGCGAAAGAGTATGCAGGCTGGGTGTGCATTTTTTAAGTCCCAATAGCTATATATACGCAAGCTTGGGGGTACATCTTCTTGCTGTGCAGTTTTTAAACTTGCTATTAAGAGCAGACTATATTTTCTCGACCTCTCCAACCAAGGTAGGGCTAAAATTTTGTAATGGAAGTTTCATATTAGCCTATTTTCTGGATCTCTCTAATAACACACTTTTTGGGAGATCTTAAGCTTGTGGTACCATTAAATATAAAACTAGGTTCAGTTGGTAACAATACTCATCCTTTGAATACATTAGCTACTTCCTTCTGGCCATAAACAAAATTTGATGATCACTAGTACTTGTCAGGCAAATGCTGATTAGCCGTAAATAAATATTGATATTGATAACACAAATTTTAAATTTTGGATTTTATTAAAAAGAATCAAATATGAATTGACCTAAATGCAGGTGGTGGCAAAATTTCGTAATTTTTCTAGAACTTGGACACGACTTACAATTTATTGAAGTGTTCCAAGGTGTGAAACACCTTTTCAGGTGTTTCACCCCCTTAGTTCAAAAAAGCGAATCGTTTCAAGGTGTTTCTACCCCTGAAACGTTTCTCCTTTTTACCGTTTGGAGCAGTTTTAAGTGATTCTACCTAGAATCAGAAATGTTTCTACCATCCAAACGGTGCCTTAGTCATTTAGTCTTCATTTTTGCTTGTTATGTGGCAGCTCAAGCAAGGCCCATATCATCAGCTGGCTTCTAAATGATATACAATGCAGATGATACAACGGGACGGCGAGCATGTTTTGATTTCTGAATTCAAGAGGAAAGTAGGCAGTAGACTACAAGATCAATGCTATTGAACATAAATCCACCTCATCAAACAAGAGAAAATTACTACTCATGCTATCAGCATCTGGTGGATTCTCCATTGATGTTATCAAGAATTGCCATCACCCCGATGATGAAAGCCTGATCATAGCCTGACTGCACTTCCACATGATAGAAGTCCTTGCTTCCAATTAGGTCTTTCCTACCTATCTGCAGAACAGATATCATGTGTTACTAACTTATATTTCAACCCCCCCCCCCCCCCCCCCCCCGGGATGCGCAAATGTTGCAGGATCAATGCAAATGTGCATACACTTCTAGACCTACCACAAGGCAAGCAATATCTCTGGAAATGATTAAACATTTTAATTAACCAATAATGCACCAGAACTGTACAATAAACTTTGTTTTCCTTGTGTTCATGGTATGATTCTTGTTATTCATGACCTAGATCTGTAGTTCATAATTTATGTACATGTGTGCATTCCTGATCAGTTTAGTGGAGCGCAGAAAGAATTTTCTGCAAAAAGGTAGAACTGAAGTGAAAATATTTGTGCTTTTAGGGTATTGTGAATGTATTGCCTGGCATACCTGGGCTACTGTTTTTCCGGTGCACTCAATTATTCTACAGTCTCTATCTGCAAAAGAGCCACCAATTTCGAAATCCCAATTTGTGCAGTGCCTCTTGGGTTCAATATGAATTCTCATTGGGGTACTCGTTGCTATGCATGATCTTGGATCAGTAAGGCTGAAGACCAACTTGTCTTTTCCTTGGTAATCCGTTGAGTACCCATTCCATTTGTTCCGAGTGCTTAGAGCCTGGACAATTCCTCCCTGCAGTGGAGAGTTTTATCGGGTGAATGCCATAGAAATATAGGAAATTAGGACATTGGAGACTAAATAGTAAATATTTGTGCTTTTTTGCTTCTTCAAGAGCTAGCCTCCTTATATTTAGTGGGAACCAGAACAGAAAGAAGTTCCAACTTCTGCACAAAATTTATAGGCTAGCCTGTGTAACAAAAGTATGAAATGATGTAAAGAGGTTCATAGGAATCAGACATAGTTTGGAGACCTATCAATTAAACTTCGCTCAGTTGAAACACTAAAAAAGAATGGGAACTAGAGAAAAACTGCGTAATTCCAAGAGTCCCTATTTTTCAGTGATGATCCATTATTACCTTTTTATAAATGAATAGTATCGGTTCTCCTTCACCATCCTTGACCATAAGCTCTCTCTTAGATCCAAGTACTCCACAACCATCTACGATGAAAACAACTTTGTGATTGAGGTCAGTGACAACAAAACCACCACCATTCACGACAATGGGTCTCCTTCTGATCATCAGCATTGTTGGAGCGCCAGAGCAAAAAATCTTGCTAACCACAGGAATGCTGTTCTGCATCTTGATTACTACTATGAAGTAAGGAAAGATATCTCTACTAGTTAGTTCTGCAGCCGTGTTTCAGTGTGTCTACCTTGCGTTCTGTTTCACGCAGACGAGTCCTTATATCATGGCAGAGTACTATTGCTTTCAAGAAGGCAGTCTCCCAAGCTAAGAAGTAAAGGGGAATTCTATACAATGGAAAGTCATAGCAAGCCTGCCCCAACGTGCTTGAGACAAAAGCTTGGTTGTTGTGGTTGTTGTTGGAAAGTCATAGCAAGTTGGATAAAAGCCCTGCATAAAGCAAACCCAGAAAAGAACTGCTCTGGTTGAATATAATTAGTCTAACTTTCATAAAGCGGCATATTTCTGGTGATATTGTTCGGAAGTTTCTTCCTGCTCATTTATGCATGTCTGGGAGTGCTTCACATTTACATTCTATTACATTTCATTTGCAACATTCATTCTGATTATTTGCATGTCAAACTGCTTGGAAAGTCTAAAATCTTGAGAGGGGTAATAATATCATTAGATGGGTCACCCAAAAATTAACTACTCACTTATGTGCAAAACTACAGGAAAAGTAGTTTTGGCCTCCAAGCTCTTGGGCACATGCTCTCTGCTTCAACTGATGCTTGTAATTCCAGGTGAGCAGTGCCTACTTTTTTCTTGTTTAACTATTAAGTTTTCCTATTACTCATGAATTCATAATTGTTTTTGTTCCGTAAGCATACCACCTGTCTTGAAACTTAGCAATCTCATAGTATTATGTATATAGCAAACATGTGGATCAACATGTACATGTTAAGTGGTGAGCAGAACAAAGACTTTAGGGCAAAGGTGATGAGAAAGGCCACATGGCTATGCTGGGCTACTAAACTGGCAAAAGTTTGGGTGATCAAGCTAGGAAGCCCAACTATCAAATCAAGGATGTGACGGGTAGCATAACCAACAACAAAATGAACTCTTGCCTCGTGTTAGTGTATCATATGGTAGGTGTCCACTGGCTATTGTGGATCATTTAGTTTTGGGCATTTTAACACAGTCTCCTTTATGGTTATAAGTCTCATCTGTGCAACTTTTAGAATTTAAAAATACAGGCACTTGAATTCTCAATTTTCCATTCTGCTGGTGAATTTGATATGACTAGAGCTTTGTTTCTTTGTTGCTGAGACTTTGTTTTCTTTTGTTTGAAGGACATTTCTTGACGGTCCCTTACATGCAGTCAATCATGTTCACAGGCTCTGTTTGAATCTCAGGATCCTTGATTTCTGAGGTACACAGGAAAAGTGACAGGCCCTATTCTTGATGCAAATCTCACTTGGAATAAAAGAGATTGACCAGATTCCATCACCGGTGTTTTCAGTTAGCCTGTATATGTTTAATATATGAAGCTACTTTTCTATTTTTGACCTTTTGATTGAGAAAAGAAAGAATATTTAGGGAGTCTGGAGTGATGTATTCCCTTTTTGTGGCCTAGAATAAAAATCAAATAAAGCTTGATATTCTAACATTTCTCACTAGTGGTTAGGGAAAAGAAAGTTGTAACTCTATTTTTATTCTCTGTAAATCTGACCACTACTGGTGCACCAGTTTTGGTATTCGCTTGGTGCTAAGCAGCACGCCATCCGAATTTTAACCTTGTTTCACAGAATATGTTTAGAACAGTAGTACAAGTATTACCTACAATTGTGACCTTCTGTGTGCAGCTTTGGTATAAAGAGCCCCACCTAAAGGATTCTCTTGCCTAACCCTACTATTTTGCTTGTGTGCAGGAAACAGCGGATGGTGGAGGTATTTTGTCAAGCAAAGCTGTAGTCACTAGTCAGTTGACGCCGGTATGTTGACATCTCAAGGTGTTGCAAGAGGAATTGCCGGTGAACCCTTCCGACTGAACCTTTGGGACTAAGCAACCGCCTGCTTAAGGAAATCTTCAGAAACTCTAGGCCGATGATTCACCGGTCATACCTCTCCTGTGCTGGAAGCTTGTTAGCCTGGGAATTGAGCTCACATGCCAATTGACTAGAAGGCCACACGAGCAATGGAGCTCAGATGCCAATGATAGATGAAGCTTGATTCTCTCTTAGACCTGTGTTAGATGAAGCTACCGTTCGTCACTCTGAGAATATTAGTCCAATAATTGGCTGCCTCTGCAAAGTGGTAGAAGATTCAAAGGTTCATTGGAGATGGGAGTTAGGCTCCCTTTGGCACAGCTCCACAAAGCTGATTCTCTGGATTTACTTCTAATTCTCAGTTGAAGTGATTATGTGGCTGAAATTGATTCTCTATGATTCTCTAGAATAAACTCTTAGAATCAGGACAGAGAATCACTTCACAGAATCAGAATAAGCTATTTTTTTTCAGCTTCTAGTCTCTTAGTTCATTTCAGAGAATCACTTCACAGAATCAGTCAAGAATCACTTCTTCTGAAAAACAGTGTTAGGCCCCCTTTGATACAGCTCCACAAAGTTGATTCTCTGGATTCACTTCTGATTCTCTGTTGAAGTGATTCTGTAACTGGAAATGATTCTATAGAATAAACTCTTAGAATCATGACAGAGAATCACTTTACAGAATCAGGAGAAGCTACTTTTTTCAGCTTCCAGCTTCTTAGTTCATTTACTTTTTTCAGCTTCCAGTCTCTTAGTTTATTTCAGAGAATCACTTCACAGAATCAGCCAAGAATCACTTCTTCTAAAAAACAGTATTTGGCACAGCTTCCCTGATTCTGCCTGAGAATCAGCTCCGTGGAGCTCTAACAAAGGGGGCCTTAGACACAGCTTTCCTGATTCTGCTTGAGAATCAGTTCCGTGGAGCTATGCCAAAGGGGGCTTTAATACCTTTCATAAATCAAATAATGATGGTTGATCTCGGTCACTTGTCGCTTGTCCTTGGCCCGCAGCGCCCGTCACATCACTTGGTCATCCACCCCCATGAATGACTCGTCCAGCACCGAAAGCTGCCCAACGTTACCAGAAACGGCCGCGCCGGCGGTTCTCCCTGCCTTCCCTGTAGTGCGTTTGCTCGTCCCAAAACGTACTGGCAATCGAAATGTAGAATATCAGTATCTCGTTTCATTCGAACCAGTGTTGCTCGCTCTGCTCTGCTGCCGCTGCCGGTGCCGGGCTTGCAAGATCTACCGCGCGTGCGCGCAACCTGGCTAGCTAGCCATCTGAAACCGGCGGAATCTGGCGACTCGCAGCTGCCGATCAACGGAGAAGTGTCTGCTCGTTTCCGTGACCTGTTCGCGTCACGGATAGATGCTGGATTGGACTGTACTGTGGATTGGATTGGACGCCTACGTGCGGACGCCTGGAGCGGACGATACGAACGGCCTCATGCCATGTTAGTACTCCCTCCATCCCATTCCAACTCTATTTCTGGAAACGGTCAAAGTCAAACTCATTTAAGTTTGACCAAGTTTATATAAAAATATATAAGTCTCTAAGATATAAAATAAATATGTTGTGAAAATATAATTCATGGTGAATCCAATAGTACTAATATAGTGTTACGAAAGATAATATTTTTTCGTGTAGATTTGGTCAAAGTTAGATTAGTTTGATTTTGACCAATTCCAGAAATAGAGATGAAATGAGACGGAGGGAGTAACTGTTAGGTTAGGTAGCAGCATGCGTTATCGTCTCGTCTGTGTTCGGTAACACTAACATCACTGCCGAGTCGTCAATGGCTACGCTAATTTATGAATTGAGACGGTCATCGTGTTTGAGAGGGCAGTGGGCACCTTAACAGGTACAGCGAAACGAGGAATGGGATAAGAATAGGGGATAGAGACACTTGGGCAGCAGAAAATAGCAAACAGCTCACTGACACGGTCAGGCAGCACGCAGTAGCCCCTCCAGACTGGAGAAATTGTTATTGTATGACAAGGCAGGAAGGCAGCTTAATTCATTATTAGCTTAGGTGCATAACGATCCTGCAAGTCAAAGGCAAAGATGAGTGTTCACTGAAATGCAAGGCAACGAGACACCGGACAACACCGCCATAAAAATGAATATGTTCACTGAAATGAACTCTTTCAACCCAAAGCATTCTGGTTAAACAAGTGTGACAATCAGGCTTTCTTGTTTGCCCGCATATATAGCACAAGGCCGCCACTAAAAATCCGCGGCCACAATGGGACTACAGGAAGGATCAACGGATGCTAATCGAAGTCCAGGAACTCCATCCTTTTCCTCATCGTGCCCTTCAGATCTCTTGCGTCCCTTTCTGCCTTCTCAGCCTGGGTGGAAAAACAAGGGAGCGTACTGTTAGTAACAAACATGCACAACAATTGGAGGGGGTAAGGTTCATCTACATATGTGTACAGGTAAGGGAAACACATTACGAGCCTTGAAAAGTTTGGCTGGTGTCATAAACCAAATTGTTTGATGATCAGGTTGCAGGAAGGGGGAACAGCTGTGTTACGGAACCTAATGTGTAAATGGCATTTTTGACCCCAAGCAATAACTAAAATGTATGACAGAATGACCAAATCATTTGAGACCTCAGCATAAACTAGTCTTTTTGTGTTTTAAGTAAATGAACACACATAGCAGGGTGCCCCAGAACAGAGAGCAAAGAGGAAAAATCCTAATTGTAATCATATTTGCATCCACAGTTTTCCACGATATATCTAGTGGAACTGTTCACGTTAGGCAAATTTCATAATTATTACCAAATGTTTCTGTTAAGCTCAAACGATGGGCCTGAACTACAAATTGTCAGTGGAACACCCAGTAGAAATACAAAACGAATAAACAAAATTAGTGCGTTTTAGAAATAGCTGTTTAGGGCAAAGAGAAAAACTATTGATGGGCAAGATGTACCACAAGGATATCAACATCGAATGTTCTTGTATATGTCTACAAAACAGAGACAAATCATAGTTCTCGCTCGATATTACCAAGAATAAACGTATATAGGATAAAAACAGGTAAAGGGGAAGGAAAATAGGAGACAGCTAAGTTGCATGCAAGATGCAGAAAATTTCAGGCAGACATCATAAAGCACGTCAAAAAATAATTAGATCTAGCAGAATTGTGTACCTTTCTTATTTCTGCTTCTGAAACGCAAGCCATGTGAGCAGGGAGTTCGTCTTTCTCGAGGTCCTGCTCAATGCAAATACCGGATCCATAATATGAACACAAATATATCAGCCTGACCATGGCCAACCATGTAGTGCAACAGAAATCATTACCAATTCTCCAATTAAAACAACATTCTCTCCTCGGATAACATATAGACCGAGAGGAACATCACAGTATTGTTCCCCTACAATTACTCGTTCACAAGCACCCTGAAGAACAACATTTGCTGCAGAGTAAAAGAAATAAAAGAGGTGCTTATTGGCAGAAAAATAAGATCCAAGACAGTGTTAAGGAAAGTGAGTGTAAAAGTGGCATACCAAACTGATCAAATGAGCAGAGTGTGCCAAGCAACTTTCTTCCATCTCTTAGCAGGACAATAAGTTTCTCTGGGATCAGAGATATGCAAGTGGTTAGATTAGCAAACAAAAAAGTGAGCTTCTGTGGAGAAGTCACAAAAAGCAGGCAAAGTGCATGAGCAACATTGCATGAATTCCTCTACTTTGTATTGGAGAAAAGCAAATGTGTAGGAACAAGACTTACGTCACCACTGCAGTATTCTAAATTCCTAATTATATGGTCAATATCAACTAGTGTACCTCAAATTCCAAAGATTCCCCAAATGACCTAAAAAGGTGAATGAATGTATATAATCTATCCAGGTAATTTTCCAAGTAACCTACTCATATACACTAAACATGGATGAATGATGAAATGAAACCAAATAGGCGCTGTGGGGCATGCCCTGGGGAACAAAATGCATGAGAACCTAACACCCTTTGCATGTAGCATGAAATGGCTACACAATATTAACAAAGATAGCAAAAAACACACAGCAAATTGTATTAAGTGGATCCATTGATACAAAAAAGTCAGTGGTATATACAGGTAAAAATAACTAATAACCCTCTTGCGTACACTCCAACTTGTTACTGCCTCCACAGTTACAGTTAGATTTTTCATCATCTCATGTACACTAATGAAAGCATCAAACACTCATAATGCTAGCCTGAGCATCTATTGCCCAGGGAAAACTAAGCCTTTCTAGAGGCATGAAACCCATCAGCTAATTCAGAGGGGTTCATTTGGATCAGTTCCCTACCACAGGCACAACCAAAGGTGGAGTTTTTTTTCCTCTTCATTAAAACAACAATGAAAGTATCTCGTCTGCTTATGGAATCAACCAGAGCTTCTAGAATCGCAGGGCAGACAGTTCAAACCAAAGATCACTCAAGACATGAAACACGTAAACAAATTCAGAGGAGCTCACTTTGATTGGTCGACCTCTAACTACAGGCAATAACAAAGGTTGATCTGGAAATGAAGGGCTTGGGTAACAGTATTATTATAACTCTATTGCAACAAGACAACAAATGACAAAAATAATTAAATTTATATTCTTATGAGACTACAGTCTAGTAAAGTACAAACCTACAACCAGTCAACCAAACAGAGCGTCACCAATAGACTGAAGAACACAACAAACCCTCCACCTTTCATTTAAAGCTAGCTCAACAAATAATTACTACAAACTCAAATATGCAATTTTCTTGACATAGGCTATCCAACCAACAGAGCAGCCATTTTTTTGTTCAAAATAACTACTCCCTCCATGTGCTTTTTGTTGACACTTCTTAGTACAGATTTGTACTAAGCATCGTCATCAAAAAGCAAACAGAGAGGGTACTAATAAACTAGAGCCTCAGGTACAATTCCAGCACACAAGAATTGTTCCAGCAAGCCATCATTTTGCACTTGGTATTAAGGATCCTGCGCAATTGCCGATATCATTGTGGAACTGAACAAACCATGGGACCTAATGACCTAGTACAACAAAATATAATTGACAAATATCTAAGTATCTAACCAAACATGGTTAGTGTAACACCGTAAGGGATCCACCTTCACATGCCAAAAGATCCACAAAATATTCCAACAATTTAAGGCATTCTTACACAGTGCAGAGACATAGTAACATGCAGACATTGGCCAGAAAAATCTATTCTACCCATATTAGCATACCAAAAGCGATGTTTCAATGTACAACTAAAAGTTCAACACATTCAGGCAGTTCATTAGAAATTAGAATAACAGATAGGCATAACTTTTGCAATAGCTACTCACACAAACAGTATCAACGCCTGCAACAGCAAAACCAATTTAATCCTTCCATTATCAAAATGTTACACGTATAGACACGTTCTAAGCTACTTGCATAACTCAGTCGTCGGCACAAAATTCACCTACACGAGCCGGAAACTACGTCAATCAGATAGATCTAAGGGACCCCGAATAAAAAAAAAAAAACTCGGCGCATTGGTTTCTCAAGCAGAACAGTATCAGCAACGAAGCAACTAAAGGATCAGTATAAGATCTCAGTAACTCACTGTCCAAGAAGCCCGCCAAGGAGGTGGAGAGGAGGATCTCGTCAGGTCCGGACCAAGACATCGCGCCGATCCCAAATCCCGCACCAGAAACCGCAGGGAGGCGATCCCAATCCGCCGCGGGTGGGATCGAGGTAGCTCCCACGGCTTGGACTAAGCCGCTCTCTAGGGTTTGTTCGTGGGGTTGGAGTCCTGCTCTCCCGTCGACGACACGGAAGCAGGGGAGGACAAGGGGAGAACAGAGACGGGGTTTGGTAGTACCTGATAAGAGGCGCGACGAGCCACTGACCGGTGGGGACCCCGTGGTTCCCGAGTTCATCAAGGGTCCAACCAAGTTCTTGCTGTTTAGCACCTCTGCGCTTGCTCACATTGAATCGATGATGGAAAGAAGTGCTCCCACGTGATTTGCTTCCAAGATACTTATGTGTAGCCCGTTAGTTTACCTGATGCAACTTCAGTTCAAAAAATATATAGCTAATATATCTGTTTTAAAAAAAACAGTTTTTGTTTTTAAAGTGATGACATCTCGCTATCCTCGACAAAGTTCTGTCTTTAGACCCATAAAATTTCGGTTTTCATCATTTTCCTTCTCATGCTAATGCATCATATTTTTATTGACAAATTTTTTTAAAAAATATTTTATTAGTGAATAATTGAACTGAAAATAGAATTAAAGGGGGTACTATTTTATTCCGAATTGTATGAAGTTTAGAGATAACTTTTATTTAATCCGAAATAATTGGTTTACATGGACATGCGGCTTATATCAAACTTTTTGTTTTTAATAAGCCCATAGTCTGTACTAGCTCCATTCATCTTATGTTCTAGATCGAAGACTGAACTAAAAACATAACTAACGAGCAACAATTTCAATACAGAAGGAGTAAGCAATAAAACCGCGTCATAATAGTTGTGTGAAGAACAAACACAAGCACACACGAAGTCTCAAACAATCTCATACACGTAACATTCTTGTTGTGATATATTGTGCATTATTACTTTAAGGGACGGGAAGGATAACACACACAAAATGATGCCACCGAGGAACTGGGAGTTTCAATGAGTTCTTGTGTCATCTATAGAGTTTATGGCCAGCAAGGGAAATGTAATTGTATATTGGATTGCTGGGGTTTCTAGGCACATGACCTCGATCAAAAATAAAGTAAGAAGAAATAAATCTAATAGCCTTCATGACATTTCTAACTCCTTAAATTACAGTCATCTTTTAAAGTGTTCTATGTGCCCTACAATATGTGGAGTGTAATTGAAGTTCAAAGGAATGTTCGAAGTTCATAGCAAGCAAGAAAGCGACAACAGTGTGTGCCCAAGTGTCTGCAACACCTTCCCAATCCAATCCACACGTCTCTCCCTCCAAAACCCATCCCTTTCCCACCCGCCCTCCTCTTCGGCCTGCGCGCGCGGACACCGCCACCTTCGCCGTGCGGCGCCTCCCTCCTCCCCCTCCTCCGTCGCCGCGTCTATTTAATCGCCACAACCACCCACCTCCGCCTCCCGCCTCGCTCGCCACATTCCCGGACCGCAACTCCCGACTCCCGCACCATGCAAGCGCCCGCCCACACCATCGGGCTCCGCCTGCCCCCGCCGCCGCTCCTCCTCTCCCCACGCCGCCGCGCTCGCCGGCAACAGCGCCATTCCGTACGCGCCGCTGCTGCCACGCAGGCGGCGCCGCGGCGCGAGACGGACCCGAGAAAGCGGGTGGTGATCACGGGGATGGGGCTGGTATCCGTGTTCGGCAGCGACGTGGGCGCCTTCTACGACCGCCTCCTGGCGGGCGAGAGCGGGGTGGGGCCCATCGACCGCTTCGACGCCGGCAGTTTTCCCACCAGGTTCGCCGCCCAGATCAGGGGGTTCGCGTCGGAGGGGTACATCGACGGCAAGAACGACCGGAGGCTCGACGACTGCCTACGCTATTGCATCGTCAGCGGCAGGAAGGCGCTCGAGAACGCCGGCCTCGGCAAGGGCTCCGACGCGCACGCCAAGGTGAGCTTGCGCGCGCGTGTGTGTACGTACTCGCGCATGCGCTCGACGATGAACGAGGCCACTCCTTTTTCGCAACGCAGAGTTCGTGAAAATGACAAACGGAACGCGTAACTCTATATACACTGAAATCCACTTAAGGAAACAAACGTGGTTGATTTTTTTCACTCTTGTTTACTGAATTCAGCTCACGCTGAATGCTAGTTTCACTCTTGTTTACCGAATTCAGCTCACGCCGAATGCTAGTTTCACTCTTGTTTACCTAATTGAGCTCACGCCAAATGCTAGTTCCACTCATGTTTACCGAATTCAGTTCATGCCACGTGCTATTCACTTGCATTTGGTTGGGAATATAGTTTTCAATGTTTAGATATTGGATTATCCTTACTTGGATTACCCTGCTCTTAGGAGCTATGTTTGCTGGCAGAAAGCATAGCAATCGACCAATCGTAAGGGGAGTATTCTAGAATACTTTCTTTTCTTTTTGTTTTGCTTAGCAGATATGGTATACGAAGAAAGCATGTTGCGTGTGGCTTAAATTCCGTACTACCTGTGCTTGAATTTACTAAGTCTGATGTAGATATGGTTCTACTTACTTCAGTGTATGGATTGCTAAAGGCTATTAAAACTGTTTGGATGTTTGAAAAAAGGTGTGCAATACAGCTGAAGTATTCAGCAGGAAATTTTGTCTAGCTGGATTTGGATGAGTGGAAACTTTGCTTCAGTTTGGTCATACTATATTAAAAAGAAGTCATATTTTATTTCGAAAAAATAATCATATTTTATTTCCAAAAGATGTATGATGCAAAGGATATTTGTTCTTGGCTGTGTCACTTTATGGGACATTCTACTGGCCTGTATGCATGTTGCTGCTTAGATTTCATACTGTTCTACTCCCAGTTTTCCTCTTTTGTAAATTTATTTTCCTGGTCATTTTTTTTTCTTTTAACAGCTTGACAAAGTGCGTGCTGGAGTTCTCGTGGGGACTGGCATGGGTGGCCTTACAGTGTTTTCTGATGGCGTTCTGAACCTTATTGAGAAGGGATACCGAAAAATATCACCTTTCTTTATTCCATACGCTATAACCAACATGGGGTCAGCATTGCTTGCGATGGATGTTGGATTCATGGGTCCCAATTACTCAATTTCAACTGCGTGTGCGACTTCCAACTATTGCTTTTATGCTGCTGCCAACCATATACAACGTGGTGAGGCTGATATCATCATCGCTGGTGGTACTGAAGCTGCAATTATTCCCATTGGTCTCGGAGGTTTTGTAGCCTGTAGAGCACTATCACAGAGGAATGATGACCCAACAACTGCATCTAGGCCATGGGACAAAGAGAGAGATGGTTTTGTTATGGGTGAAGGTGCTGGTGTACTGGTATGCATTGTTGTTTTAAATGCATAAATACAATACATGTTATTTTTAATATTTACACGATTAATAATTTTATTCTTCTCTCAGTAATTTTGCTGCCTGTTAAGATCTTCTCTTTTCATGTTGTTCATCATCATGTACTTTGAGCATGCTACTAGGAGTTTCTATTTAGTTACACCAACTGCTGTATGTGTTTATCAGTGGTGGTCTGGTTGAACAATAGGTTATGGAGAGCCTGGAGCATGCAATGAAGCGAGATGCACCAATTATTGCAGAATACTTGGGAGGAGCGGTGAATTGTGATGCTTACCATCTGACTGATCCTAGATCAGATGGACTGGGTGTATCATCTTGTATCAGTAAGAGCCTCGAAGATGCAGGTGTTGCACCTGAGGAGGTATCTGTATCTATGTTGAATATGACTTTGCAACTTGCCAAAGTTACTACACGTATCCTAGAATCCGAATTGGTTGAATAGTAAGTTCAATATTTTTCATCTAGGCTACCCCTTGTAAGTTCAGAGGGTCGGTAAAATGCAGTAATAGAAATGGGTGTCTTTTCATTTGGAAGTTACATGAACCTCCACTACACCTAGCTAAAATTCCGGATTGCTATGTGTAGTTTCCAATTATTCTCGTTGCTGATGAATTCTGTGCCTTTTAATTTGATTCCATGCCTTATAGGTGAACTACATTAATGCTCATGCAACTTCCACACTTGCTGGTGATTTGGCAGAAGTAAGAGCCATCAAGCAAGTTTTCAGCAATACATCTGAGATAAAAATTAACTCGACAAAGGTACACACACACATATATATGGAACTTTGTACTTCAATGTAAATGATTTGTTTTGTAGCTGGTTTCTTTCCTAACAGTTAATTTCTTTCTTCCTTGTCAGTCTATGATTGGCCATTGCCTAGGTGCAGCTGGTGGATTAGAAGCTATTGCCACGGTACAAGCCATAACTACTGGATGGGTGCATCCTACCATTAATCAATTTGTAAGTAATCATTATGAAGTATGAATCTTTTTGTGTTAAATAATGGTTCATAAACACCGGTAAAGTATTTATGCCAGCAGCAGTTTACCTATTCTAAGTTTCTTGTGTAGATTAAATAATGAAAAAATTAAGTGATGCAGGTTTTAGTAGACGCTTTCAATGCCACAAAGAAATTGAAACCTTCATTTTCTTTTTCAATTTATCAATTCACTTTCAGTGTCAGAATGGATGATAATGAGCTTATTTTCAAACTTTGAGGTCCTTTATTCAAACAATTTTGCGGCCTATTGTTGCAAGGCATTATCATTTTTCTGTTATTATATTGCAGAACCCAGAGCCTGAAGTTGAATTTGATACAGTAGCCAATGAGAAGAAGCAGCATGAAGTGAATGTTGGTAAGTTTTTCAGTCCTGAACACTGAACAGGATCACCATCACCAGTGAACGCGGTGCTGTCCCCTTATTTCTTGAAGGAGTCTCATGCCATTAAAGGAATAACCATTTTTTGTTCCTACTGACAGGAGCCAAAAAAATCAAATTTACCGAAAATCCAAAATCATTGGATCATGATATCGCTATACAATTTGCCATCCTCACTTGATCATGATATCTCTATACAATTTGTTGTCCCTTCTAAAATACTGACAATTCTTGTCCCTGATGTGTATGCCTTATGCATAGTTGTTGTCTTCAAATGCAGCCATTTCTAATTCATTTGGATTTGGGGGACACAATTCCGTGGTGGTATTTGCTCCATTCAAACCTTGATTCATCCTTGCTAGTTGCCACAGATGTTTACAACCTGCAGAATCTTCTCGCTACTGGTAATTTGGTGATGAATCTGTTAGATGTAGCTTATAGATTTTTTCCTTTTCCCGCTTCAAAGTGTTGGACTGTGTTTGGGCCTAGCCTGTATGGCCCATCTATGTATCTATAAATATGTACCGAGACCCTATGATTAATCAAGCAATCAATTCTATCATGGTATCATTAGCCAAACCCTAATCCCACCCTAACCCTAACCCTAGCCGCCCCCCCCCCCCCATGGCCGGCGCCCTCCCCTGCGCCGCCGCCGCCGCCGCCGGCGAGGCCGCCCCCTCCCTGGCCGCCGGCGGCCGCTCTCTGGCCGCCCCCCTCCCGGCCACCTCCCTCCCCTGCACAGCCGCCGCCGCCGCCGCCAGGGCCGCCGCAGGCGGGCTCCCCCCCTCCCTGGCCGCCGCCTCCCTCCCCTGTGCAGCCGCCGACGCCGCCAGGGCCGCTGCAGGCGGGCCCCCCCCCCTCCCTGGCCGCCGCCTCCCTCCCCTGCGCGACCGCCGCCGCCGCCAGGGCCGCCGCAGGCGGGCCCCCCCCCCTCCCTGGCCGCCGCCAACGCCGCCGCCGGCGGCCCCTTCCTGGCCGGCACCCCCCACGCCGGGACCGCACCTCCCCTGACCGCCGGCGCGGCCCTGACCCAGCCGCTGCCGGCCGCCTCCCCTCCCTGGGCCGGCGCGCCCATCGCCGGCGCCGTCCCCTCCCTGGCCGGCTCCCTCCCCTGCGCCGGTGTGCCTGCCACCGGTCCTGCAGCGGGCGCTCCCCTCATCGCCATGACCCGGCCTTCGTACGGCGATGCGACTGGTCCCTCCGCCGGCGGACCACTTGCCGGCCCCACTGCCGTCGCCTTCGTGACAGGCTCCGGACCTGCTACTGCTCCGGCCGCGGACACCTCCAGTGTCTTCGCGGCTCTGGCTGCCTCTCGCGATCGCGAGCGGGCACTCGCTCTTGCCTTAGAGCAGGAGCGCGCCTCGGCGGCTGCTCTCTCGCACCAGATCCAGGAGAGCGCTCACCGACCGTCGGGCGCGACGTACGAGCCCGCCTTGGACACCGGTGTGCACTCCGCATATTCGGCGTCGCTCACCGCCGCCCTACACGCCCAGGCGGCTGGAGTTCAGAACATTCGGACCCTAGTGCCGACTGTTCTGAGTTGTACCTCTACCACCTACGCCCGCTGGCGTAACGAGTTCCTCCTCACGTTACGGCGGTACCAGCTTGCGGACCACGTCCAGCAGGACGACGCCCCGTGGGATGACTCTTGGATCAGCATGGACAGTCTGGTCCTTGCTTGGATCTTGGGCACTCTCGCCGATGATCTGTACAAGCTTGTCGGACAGCGCGGTGGGGGGACCGCGCGCCAGGCTTGGCAGATCCTGGAGCACCACTTCTTGGGGAACCGTGCGACTCGGGCTCTTCACATTAACGCACGGTTCCAGACTACAGTGCAGGGTGACCGCTCCATCTCGGCCTACTGTGGAGAGATGAAGGGCATGGCTGACTCCCTACGCGACCTTGGCGAGCCGGTCGCTGACAGCACTCTAGTTCTTCGGGTCCTTCACGGCCTGAACGAGCGCTTCAGCCATCTTCGCTTCTGGCTTCTCCGGATGGAGCCTCCACCGACCTTCGAGAAGGTCTGGTCTGATCTTGAGCTTGAGGAGATCACGACGGGTGGGCCTGCTTCCTCTGGGTCTGCCACAGCCTTCTATGGCTCCGGGCAGCCCCCCCGCCCACCGTCTTCTGGGGGACCACTACCGCGACCGCCTACTCCACCTACCGCCCCGGGTGCCTCTGCTGGCTCTGGGGGTGGTACTCGTCGACGTCGCGGCGGAAGGCGCACAGGACGAGGTGCTGGCAGCACTCCTACGTCCACTGCTCCTACTGGTGGTGGTACTGGTGGCACTGGCCAGGGAGGTGCGCCCTGGCCCACACCGTATAACCCGTGGACTGGCCAGATCTCTATGTGGCCTGGACCGTCTCCGGGTCTTCTTGGGGCGCCACCGACTTCCTCCACTCCGCGCCAGCCTCGTCCTCCGGCTGCGTACGTAGCCCATCCGGGCTATGGTGGACCTGGTCGCCCTGTGGCTGGATCGCCCACTCCAGCCTACGGCGGTGCTTCCTACCCCGCTGGGCACTCGGAGCCACCAGCACCTCTCCAGGAGCCGCCCATGTGGTGGGACCGTCAGGACTTGGCGTCTTCCTTCAGCACCATGCACCTTACACCACCGACTACTGATTGGGTGGCTGATTCTGGCGCCTCCTACCACACCACCCCAGATGCTGGTATTCTCTCCTCTACACACACTCCTCATCCGTCTTTTCCTTCATCGATCGTTGTTGGAAATGGATCCGTTCTTCCAGTCACCTCAGTAGGTGACTCAGTTTCTCCGGGTTCATTCCATCTTAATAATGTTCTTGTTGCTCCAGACATTATTCAAAATTTACTTTCCATTCGTCGTTTCACCACTGATAATAATATTTCTGTTGAGTTTGATCCTTTTGGTTTGTCTGTGAAGGATCTTTCCACCCGGCGTCTTCTTCTTCGATGTGATAGTCCGGGGCCCCTGTACACTCTTCGACTTCCTTCTTCCGCTGCGTCTTCGTCTTTTGCTCTGGCTACGACAGCTTCGTCCGCTACTTGGCACCGTCGGCTTGGTCACCCTGGCGCTGATGCTATGTCGAAGTTGTCTAGTAGTTCAGTTATCTCGTGTACTAGGGGCACACATGAGTCATTGTGTCACGCTTGTCAGCTTGGTCGTCATGTTAGGCTTCCCTTTTCCACTTCTGTGTCTCATGTGCAACATATTTTTGATCTTATCCATTGCGATTTGTGGACATCTCCTGTTACCAGTGTCTCGGGGTTTAAATATTATTTGGTGGTACTCGATGATTTCTCACATTTCTCTTGGACTTTTCCATTACGTCTGAAATCTGAGACTTTTGATACTCTCTCTCACTTCTTCACTTGGGTTTCCACACAGTTTGGGCGTACTGTTCGTGCTCTCCAGTGTGACAACGGACGAGAGTTTGACAACTCGCGACTCCGTGACTTTCTCCTTACACATGGCACACAGCTACGCATGTCTTGCCCATACACATCTCCTCAGAATGGCAAGGCTGAGCGCATGCTTCGCACCACTAATGATGTCATGCGTTCCTTGATGTTTCAGGCATCCATCCCCGCTCGCTACTGGGTAGAGGCACTCCACACTGCCACCTTCCTCCTTAACCGCCTTCCCACCAAGGCGATTCGGGCACCGACTCCTTTCTTTGCCCTGTATGGCACTACTCCTCTCTACGACCACCTCCGTGTCTTCGGGTGCGCCTGCTACCCTAATCTTTCCGCCACTGCTCCACATAAGCTTGCGCCCCGCTCTACTAGGTGTGTCTTCCTTGGGTACTCCCTTGAGCATAAGGGATACCGGTGCCTCGACCTCTCTACCCACCGCATTTTGATCTCTCGGCACGTCGTCTTCGACGAGTCATCCTTCCCCTTTTCTTCCTCCACCTCTAGTTCAGCTGCAGAGCTGGACTCGCTTTTCTCTACTGACACCGAGGCTGCCCCACCACAGCTGCCTTGGCCTTTTTTTGCAGGTACATCACCCACCAGCCCCCAGGTGACTCCCACGACGTCGCCAGCTGCACCTTATGCAGCACCGACACCTGTGGTGACTCCGGCTGTGCCTCCTACGGCCACGACTCGGCGGTTCACTGACCCTGCTCTCGTCTACCAGCGACGAGTGCGGGTTGGTGCCCAGGCTCCGTCGACCCTGGGGACGAGTGCCGCACCACGTGTGGCACCGACGTCTCCTGCTGCGCCACGCGCGGCCCCGGCGTCACCGACCTCGTCTCCTGCACCACATGAGGTCCTGGCGCCTTCTACAGCTGCGCCACGCGCGGCAACGGTGTCTCCGACCTCGACTCCTGCGGCACACGAGGTCCCTACGTCCCCTACGGCTGCGCCACGCGCGGCCCCAGCGTCTCCGGCCTCGACTCCCGCGCCACGCGCGGCCCCGGCGACCCCTACAGCTGCGCCACGCGCGGCCTCGGCATCTCCGGCCTCGACTCCTGCGCTGTGCGGGGACCCGACGACTACTCCGGCTCCCGCGTCCCCTGCTGCGCCACGCGCGGCCCCTGTTCCACGGTTCGCCGATCCTGCTCTTGTCTACCAGCGACGAGAGCGGGTTGGTGCCTCTACGCCTGCGCGTCCGGAGCCCTCGGTGTACCACCCACCGTTGCTTCACCGGGACCCAGGACACGTTCACCCGATGGTGACTAGACGTGCCGCTGGGGTTCTCCGGCCTCTTGAGAGGTTCTCCGGAGTGGTACTCTCTTCGACGACACCGACACCATCCACTTCCTCTTCGGTTTCACCTATACCGACCTCCGTCCGTAGCGCACTCGCTGACCCTCACTGGCGCCGCGCTATGGAGGAGGAGTATGCGGCCCTACTTGCCAACCGGACATGGGACCTGGTTCCCCGTCCTTCCCGTGGCAACGTTGTCACAGGCAAGTGGGTTTTCACGCATAAGAGGAAGGCGGATGGCTCCCTGGAGAGATATAAGGCTCGTTGGGTACTTCGGGGCTTCACTCAGCGCCCTGGAGTGGACTACGACGAGACCTTCAGTCCGGTGGTTAAGCCAGCGACAGTACGGACTGTTCTGTCGTTGGCTCTCTCGCGTTCTTGGCCTGTCCACCAGCTGGACGTCAAGAACGCCTTCCTTCACGGGACGCTGACAGAGACGGTGTACTGCAGTCAGCCGACAGGGTTCGTCGATTCAGCCCGTCCAGACTTGGTCTGCCGGCTGAACAAGTCTCTGTACGGGCTGAAGCAGGCGCCTCGGGCTTGGTACAGCCGGTTCGCCTCCTTCCTGGCCTCGCTTGGCTTCGTCGAGGCCAAGTCGGACACCTCGCTCTTCGTTTACAGGCATGAGGGTGACACTGTCTACCTCCTCCTGTACGTGGACGATATTGTCCTCACGGCGTCCAGCTCGGCTCTTCTTCAGCGCACGATCTCCGCACTGCAGCGCGAGTTCGCGATGAAGGACCTCGGCCAGCTCCACCACTTCCTGGGCGTTACGGTCGAGCACCGTCCGGACGCTCTGTTCCTCCACCAGCGCCAGTACTGCCTGGATATCCTCGAGCGAGCGGGCATGGCTGATTGTAAGCCGTGCTCCACTCCCGTGGACACTCAGGCGAAGCTGGCTTCGGCTGACGGCGCCTCGGTCGCCGACCCCACCTCTTACAGGAGTCTTGCAGGTGCCCTGCAGTACCTCACCTTCACCAGGCCGGATATCTCATACGCGGTTCAGCAGGTGTGTCTCCACATGCATGATCCGCGGGAGACGCACCTCACGGCGATGAAGCGGATTCTTCGGTACCTGCGCGGCTCCCTCGACTACGGCCTTCTCCTTCGACGTGACTCGCCTTCAGAGTTGGTGGTCTACACCGACGCTGACTGGGCGGGGTGCCCTGATACCCGCCGTTCCACCTCTGGCTACGCCGTCTTCCTGGGGGGGAATCTTGTCTCCTGGTCCTCGAAGCGGCAGCCCGTGGTTTCTCGCTCCAGCGCTGAGGCGGAGTACCGCGCCGTGGCTAACGGCGTAGCAGAGGCGTCTTGGCTCCAGCAGTTACTTCAGGAGCTCCACTCCCCTGTCGCCCGGAGCACGTTGGTCTACTGTGATAATGTCAGCGCCGTTTACCTCTCCACCAATCCCGTTCAGCACCAGCGCACGAAACATGTGGAGATTGATCTTCACTTTGTTCGTGAGCGGGTTGCACGCGGGGAGGTTCGAGTTCTCCACGTGCCGACGACGTCACAGTTTGCCGATATCTTCACGAAGGGACTCCCGTCGACTTTATTTTCTGAGTTTCGGTCCAGTCTCAACATCTGTTGTGGCTAGATGTTGGGACTGCGGGGGGGTGTTGGACTGTGTTTGGGCCTAGCCTGTATGGCCCATCTATGTATCTATAAATATGTACCGAGACCCTATGATTAATCAAGCAATCAATTCTATCACAAAGGAACAAATTTTGATTGATGAGTCATGCTGCCATACGCACAAGTTTTTATTGTTTTGGTTGCTATTGATGTACACCACATATTGTAAGAAATACGGATGAATGTAAAACAAATATTACTCTAGTTTATTGTCCATCTGGTTGTTCCCCTTCTAGTTTATTGTCTTTAAATCCCTCTATCAAAATCTTTAAGATATACATATATAAGACTGCTAGCACTCGTGGCCTTTTATACTGCTAACACATATAAGCACCAGATGCCAAAATGCAAAATCTTCGCTTGGTTGATGGTCCAAGACCGACTTTGAACAACATCTTGGCTGCAGATTAGAAGATGAGCAAATGAGTATTTTTGTCTGCTATGTTATAGAAATGTGGAAACTGTGGTGCACATGTTCTCAGAATGCACATATGTAGTTACCATTTGGACCACAATTTCGACATGGTGTCACTCGAAGAGGCTTAGTCCCTGTTTGACACAACTTCTGCTGCAACTTCTTCATAAAAATAAGTTGAGGGTGTGTCAAATAGGAAAATTCTGTAGCAGATTATTAGTTCAGCTGCTTCTCAAAATGAACTAAAAGCAAGACATAAGTAGAAGTTGCTTTTTACAAACTTTTGAAAGAAGCTGCTTTTGTAATAAATTTCAGGTGTGTCAAACAGGGCCTTAGTCCGGAGCAATGTCAATTTGGCTTGGATATTGCTCCATGGTTCTTTGAGCTGACAGGATGAGGACGGGACATTGCTTCTCGAGTAGGCGCTCTATGATTCTTATGGTTTGTTGGAGTATTTGGTGTGAGCGCAACAGAAGGATTTTTGACAAGGTGGAGAAAATTGAGACACAACTCCTATGTGAGATCAGAGAGGCAACTTCGTTGTGGAGCACTGCAGGTGCTCCGTCACTCATCGGCACGGAGTGTAATAGGTCACACATATACTTAATGTCTAGTGCTGGTTCATTCGTTGTTAGTGTTTTCGGCTTCACGTGTTTTGATCGTACAACTTGTGTGTGCCACGTACACGACTCTGCAATTATTCTTATTGCTTATGAAAATGGCTGAGCTGTTGCTCAGAGCTTTGAAAAAAAAAAACACGTGGTGCTTCCTCTCCTAACATCTTTCCACCCAAATGGATTCCAGAATTGATTTTTCGCGGGCAAATACCAGACTCTCGGCAAGTTGCGTCGTACCATGGGTGGGGGTGGAACGTGGAAACCGGTGTTCCTGCCGGCCGTCCGACGCGTCGGGATACAACCGCAGCCGGCCGACCTGACCGGACCTGACCCACCCCGTCGCCGGCCCATCCTTCCGGCCTGGCCCAAGCCAACGCGCTCCGCGGTGCCCTGCCCTGCCGTGCCGTGCCGGATCCCACGACACCCCCACGCCGCCGGCACCGCCGCACCACCGAACCCAAAGACCGACCCTAAACCGGATCCGTTCCCCTTCCCCTCCCTCCTCCGACTCGCCCCGATCTGCGGCCATGGACGACGACGACGTGTCCGCCGACGCCTCCCCGTCGCCGGCCTCCTCCCCGGCGGCATCATCGGCGCTCCCCGTGGCCGACCCCGTCACGGTCGCCGCCGCGCCTCCCGGGGGCTCCTTCGCGCTCCCGATCCAGAGGACCGCAGCGTCCCTGTACGTCAACGAGGGGGGCGGCGGCGGCGGCGGCAGCGGCGGGAGGGAGGACGCGTGGAGCGACGGCGCCACGTCCGCTCTCATCGACGCCTGGGGGGAGCGGTTCGTCGCGCTCGGCCGCGGCAGCCTCCGCCACCCGCAGTGGCAGGAGGTGGCCGACGCCGTCTCCTCCCGCAACGGCCACTCCAAGCCTCCCAAGTCCAACATCCAGTGCAAGAACCGCATCGATACGCTCAAGAAGAAGTACAAGGTCGAGAGGGCCAAACCGGTCTCCTCCTGGCAGTTTTTCGACCGCCTCGACGCGCTCCTCGCCCCCACCTACAGCCAAAAGCCTGCCGGGGGCGGCGGCGGCAGCAGCAGCGGGCACGTCCCTAGCGGCGGCAACCCGGTTCCTGCCGTGCTGCGCCTGGGCTTCCCGCAGCGCAGCCGCACGCCACTGATGCCCGCGGCGGTCAAGCGAAGGGAACCGTCGCCGTCATCCGAGTCGTATGACGGGTTCCCTCCGCTGGCCCTCCCGGTGGCCAACGGGAAGAGGAGGACGGACGAAGACCGCGGCGACAGTGGCAATGACCGTGACCGCGTGCAGGAGCTTCGGGAGCTGGGGCTGGCGATACGGCGCCTCGGTGAGGCGTACGAGCGCGTGGAGACCACGAAGCTGGAGCAAGCCGCCGAGATGGAGCGGCGGCGGATGGACTTTGCGCGGGAGCTAGAGTCGCAGCGCGTACAGTTCTTCCTCAACACTCTGATGGAGCTCACGCGATCCAAGAATGCTTCCCCTGCCGGAGCCACTGTCCCATCCAGCGCCACCACTGTTGGTGGCGGCTCAAGGAGAATGTCTACGTTTGCTAATGCCGGGGGCAGCAGCAATCACCATAGCCGGTACCGAATCAGCCATGGTGACGGGCATAGGCTCGCTCCACGCCAACATCATCGGTACCAACACAATGATCATGCCAATGTAACTGCGAACGAGGGTGAGCAAACAGATGAGGAGGAGGACCAAGATG
Organism: Tuctoria greenei; assembly: GCA_036927565.1. NCBI lineage: Eukaryota > Viridiplantae > Streptophyta > Magnoliopsida > Poales > Poaceae > Tuctoria > Tuctoria greenei. Next base: position 287,059,672 of record JAYESD010000002.1, read on the forward strand.
AGAGTCAATGATGATACTCAGAGTAATCCACTCAGTGGAGTAATGGACTAGTGATTCACCATGACCATAGAATTGCATTGCTCCAATTTTACTTGCATGTAATTGCAAGAAGACAGGATAACTTGGGAGCTGTTGAAAATTCATCGTAGTAAGTCTTAGTAGTATTACTGTATTAGCATTAGATAGTTGTGGTAATATCCCTTTGGGTACCATTTGTGAATTCCTTTGTTTCTCCATTTTGCATTAACAATATCTGATGTCGTATCTGTTCCAAGATTATGTGAAGTACTTGCATCAATGCTTGTTATTAGAAAAGCAATCAGTCATTAACTGAACTGATCCATGTTCTCTGTACGAGGATTGGTCGGTGTAATTTTTTGCCTTTTATAGAATGTGTGGGACCTTAAAGGCTGGATCCAGATTATGCATGCCAGATTTGCTCTTTTAGTTTCAGGCTATGCTGCTGCTTCTGTGAATCTCCGAGGTGTGGATTATGACCTGATCTGATGCAACGTGGTCTTGACATGACTTAGGCTTGTTTGACCTGCTTCATTGGTCTCAAAATCATTGCGACCTAGCTTATCTCCTCATGCTTGTGCAACTCTTATGCATGTAGTGCTACCTCTGTTGCTCATTTGTTGTTTGGAGGAAGGCCACCCATTGGAAGGGGGAGAGGAACAAGGGGAGGAAGAGGCAACTCTGGGGGCGCATCCCATGAAAGTTGAATCTTGTCTAGTTTAAGTTAGCTGAATGTTATTTTGTGTTTTGTTAACGCTAAACGTGAGACTAATTGTTGAGTGATGTGTTCTTTAAGTGTTGTGCAAGACTAGTTTAGCCTGTCAGAGTAAATTCTCAGTGTTCTATATTTGATAGAAACATTGAACACTATATTTGGCCATATGTGAAGTGTGCTTTTGTTCATTTTCTGTGCTGCTATGTTGTTCCAGTGGCATCCATGCCAACTAGTTTAGGGACAGAAATGTCCAAAGACTGGTTTTTAACGTACAACTTTATAACAAATTTTTAGCTAGAAAGCAACTAAAATTTATGTTATGTCATCAACTAAAACTAGAGTAAGAGGATTTAATATACAACACGCTGTGGGATAGAGAGAAATCATACGTTTACACATTTACTCCTTTCCAAAAGATTGTGGCAATCTTTTAGAATGGAGTGAGTACTTCTTGTTTTGTATCAACAGTGTATGATGGACGTGGAGTCAAACTTGTACTACCGTTTGTATTTTTTACGAAGCATTTGTTCCGGTCAAGACATAATCCCTCCGTCTGCAAAAATGTGGAGGGAGTAATCGACTTAGTACTTTGTAAAATCTATGATTTATACCTGAGTTTCATAGAAAAGGGGACGTAGCTCATATGGTAGAGCGCTCGCTTCGCATGCGAGAGGCACGGGGTTCGATTCCCCGCGTCTCCATGTAATTTTTATGTCTTATATGTTTATTTTTCCTAGCTAGGGGCAGATCAACACTGCAGTATATTGACTGAAACGGAATTAGGTATCTGGATCCGGGGCGGGTGCCTGCAGCTTGGAATTTTTAATGGCAAGTTCGTCCGCGTCTCCTTTTGCATTGCAATCTGGATGTCGCTACATGAGTAGCCGAGTTGCAAGTTCGGTTCTTGATGATACAGCATCAAATAGCTCAAATCACCACGCTGCAGCCGCCTCAAAACCTTTCCATCTCAAATTTAGTTACAGCTAATGCTTAGCTATGATCGTGTAGCACCTATCAGAAACATTACAATGTCACAAAAACTATACAAACGCCACGGTGAGCTGCTGCATCTGTGTTGGTGGGAGGCCCCTACCATCCACACTCCACAGCGGCATGACAATGGCGTTCGCTAAATCTTCTTGATGTCGTACCATGACAATGGCGTAACTCTTGATGTCGTACCATGACAATGGCGTTCGCTAAATCTTCTTCCACATCTCGTTGCAGGTATCAACCGGCGATGTTGTCTTCTCAAACTCGAACTTCTCTATCTTATTCTTATTCTTGTCGATGATATCTGATCAATGTTAAGGAGTTCCATAATGCCATGCTTTCATGTAATGTGGGTTCTTTTAACAGCAAAAACAGTAACAAACTGAAAAGGATGCAGCCAGAAATCTTATCCTGGTCTTCAAAATTTGGCATGATTTTCGTGACTGACACACACAAGGAAAGTGCGTTTCTGCACGAAACATTTAGTCAGTCGCGTATTTTTAAACTCAGAAGCAGGGTAGGCAATAGAGAAAATACTGCTAAAGCTCAACATCATTATGAGGCAATATTAAATTTTGTTTGAACAAGAATTATACAATTAATTTTGAGCAGTGTTTACTACAGAGTTGCTGGAGTGCCCAAAAGTGGAGGCGCCGGCGCCGCTCCGGTAACGGGAGGGGTGCAAGCTCACGGGATTTGAACTTCTGTTGGCCCCGTCCGCGGAAGGGGCGTTCTATGCTGAGAGAGTTGGGCCCGGTTTCCGGCCCACTCGGCCTGTGAAAAGTGAAGCTGTCTTCGTTCCGATTCGGCCTTTAGGCTTTTCTTCCAAACAAAAAAGTTGTACTATATTTATGTTCCTATAGTTTCTGTCTATATTTTTTTTTACTTTTATAATTTTAAAGGTGAAAGGACACTTCAATCTTTAATTTTAAGAATTGAGCTGGGAGGTAGAAGTGCGGAGTCATCAAGAATGACGACGAGGTGCCTGACATTTATTGTTTTTTTAGTGTGGGCTAGGGAGACGATTTTTGTTTCCGGGGGAAAACGGCCCAGTATCGACGTAATTTTTTAAGGATTACAGCTCATCCAAGCAGATTTTTCCGATGACAGCTGTAAAACTTTTGGCCTGGCAATATAACTGATACTCTCTCTATTTCGAAAAGTTTGTTGTTTTATAGTTCATTTTCGAACTACAACACCATAAACTTTTGGAGACGGAGCTAAGTATTTTACACCGGTTTCGGCCGATTTCGTGTCTTCCAAACAGTCATTAATGGTAACGTGGACTGCTTGAGAAAGACGCACAACTAACGACCACAGCGGGAATGATAAGCAACGAGTGGGCCTGGATTTCCCCCCTTCCGCGACGGCGACGACGAGAAACCTGGGCCACTGATCACTCGGCTTCGTGAACCTTCTTTCCTCCTTTCGCCTCGCTTCACTACACGCGCGGAGGCCCAAGCTGAGGACCGCGCAAGTACTATCTCTACTTGAAGAAATGGCGAGCCCAGTGGTGTCCACTCCACTTCCAGTCCAGCTCCGCACCACCGGCTGCCCCCTCAGCTTCTGCAGACCCAAGTCCGGGCGGCGATTCGCGGCGGTGCGGGCGTCGGCGGAGGCGGCGATGGCGACGGAGAAGCTGGGCGTCAGGGTGGAGCGCAACCCGCCGGAGTCGCGCCTCTCCGAGCTCGGCGTCCGCCAGTGGCCCAAGTAAGCTAAAGCTACCCCACCCACCCACCTGCTCGTCCCTCCCGGGGCGTCTCGATCTGCACCCTCTCCTCGCCGGCCTCGCGCCTTACCGTTGCGAATGGAAACAATCCAGGTGGGGGTGCGAGAAGAGCAAGTTCCCGTGGACGTACTCGGCCAAGGAGACGTGCTACCTGCTGCAGGGAAAGGTGAAGGTGTACCCGGACGGCCACGGCGACGACTTCGTCGAGATCGCGGCGGGGGACCTCGTCGTCTTCCCCAAGGGCATGAGCTGCACCTGGGACGTCGCCGAGGCCGTCGACAAGCACTACAAGTTCGAGTAACCAGCCGCCTGGCTCTGGCCTACCCTCGCAGTCATGTATGGTACACAGTAGTTTCCGGCAATCGCCGTAATGCTTGGATCTTATCCTTGTAGCAAGACGTGATGTGTTGTGATGCTCCCGACCGGTGTTAACAGACCATCTCCTGCAGCGTAATAACAAAGCTCCAGATTAGTGGAATTTCACTACGGTACCCCTCTTTTTTTTGCGCGGGTCTTTCTTGGTTGTGTTTCAATGACGGTTCAATGTTTGAACGAAGTGCATCTGCATCTACTACACTCGCATAGTTGCATACAGGTAGGTGAGTTTGTCGCAAATTCGCTACTGGTATAGATACAATGACCTCGTGCTTTAGAAGATCAGACCTAGCAAGTACTATCAAGGAGCAAGTGAATTGCCATTTTGACACATATATAAGTGGTTGCTGCTGGTCATAAACACTGGTTGTGGCCCTTCCATTATGCAGATCTCGAATTTAGAAATCGATATATTAAACTACAGACATTAATATCATTGGCCACATAAATATAACTTGTGTGAAAATACTGCCATCCTCTGTGGAGGGTTTTATTTGTGAATGTGATATGCATGCACAACTGGATACATGGAAAATTGGGTTAAGATGGTAAAACTACCACTATCACCATCCAACTCCATCGGTTACAGTAGTTTAAATTTAAACATATAGTCTTCTGATTTTTTGTCTTCTATGGTCATACACAATTATTTATGATATCAACACATCAAGTTACAAACTTCTAACCTTTTCCTTTTCATTTCTTAAAGCCCCTTTCTTTAGTAGAGTGCCATATTTTGTAAGTAATTGGTTTGCCGCGGCCGCTAATCTTACATAGGTTGATGTGTCTGTATCATACAATCCAATGGCTGAGGCGAATTCAGTAGATTGGTTAAATCGGTGCTAATTACTAGTCACTTGGGAAACGTCCTGAATGATTTCAGTTTCCCATTGTGATTATTAAATTAGAAAAAATAAACACTTCTCTGTTTGGTACAGATATTGTGCTATTTTTCTTGCTCTTTGGTTCCTTTGAAGTTCCTGTTGAATGCAATAATGTTTGAATTCGAGGGCTATCAGGGGTAGCTTTTCATCACTTCTCCCTATTGTCATCTTATTAATCATTGGGCAGCCATCCATTGTTGTTGCAATTAATCTCATACAACGTATTATTAGTGGTAAATGTTCTGGGTTTTCTCTCAGTCCTTGTTTTGTGTGGTTTTGAAGTTTCTACTCTCTTGCTACTTGGAGCATAAACTTAATGGTGAAATTGCCAAGGTATTCAACCCCAAATTCAACGCTATAGATAAGCAAAAACAGGTCCAAAGGAGTGCACAAAAGTGTTCACGTGGGCTGACCTCTTCCGTCCTTGACTTGAGGATTCGGTCCTTGGCTTCGATCGCGGGCATCGACCAGCATGGCGCCGTGGTGTTCCTGCGGACGATGGGCGGCCTCGGAGCGCAGCGGACCTCGATCCAGATCAGGGCAGGGCGGGCGGCGGAGGCCGGAGGCGCCATCACGAGCAGGGTCCATGCGGCCATCACAGCTACAGTCACGGCGACGGCCGCCGCGATCGAGCTGCATGGCGTCAGCGCCGGCCTGGCCGCACTGCTCAGCGCGCACGAGGGCATCAAATCTGCCTGTCGCCCTCCATTGGCCTTTTTGGCCACTGGTTTCCTACCGTCGGGATCGACGAAATGTAGGGGCGAGCTGGGCGCAGGAGGCGTCCAACCAGCTAACGAACGCGAGTTCCAGTCAAGGATCTGGCTGGTGCTGACATCATGCTGACATCAGCATGACGTCAGCATCAACACCATCAGCATACAAGCTTTGGCGTGTGTGGCCCACGGCCTTTCCGTTGGCTTCTCTGCCGCCCCTTCGGTTTGATCAAACTAGGTTTGATAAAAAAAACTAGCGGCGTTGGCTCTTTTTCGCATCTGGGATGGAATTGACGTCTTCTGAGCGCCTTCGTTTTGGCAGCTCGTGACGTCTTGATCTATCGTTGATTCGGAATCTTCGCCTCCGCCTCGTTATAAAAAAAAGAATGCTGCTTGCACCGCTTTTGTTGCGCTCTCGTTGTCGCCTGCCGTTGTATATGTTTGCATCTTGCCGTTTTTGTCATCTTCATCATGATGACTTTTTCTCATTCGGTCGGAATTCTAGCTATGCGGTGTGCTTTTCAGTTGCACTAATAACCGTGATTGGGTTCCTCGGATGCGTCTATATATGTATGGTTTACGACTCTGGGGGTGCTCATAGACGATCTCTGGTTGGTACTGATCCTCGTCGGCGTGATTCGCAACATGTTTGGGAGCTTGACTGACTTCGTCTTTCGCTGCGCGTGCCAGTTTTGTCGGCTCCTGTTTTGCTGCTTCATCTACTTCGACGTTATGCTTAGTGACACCAAAGATCAATCTTTGTGGCTTCAGCATGTTTGTATCTTCAAACTCAATGTTCATGCACCTTGAGTTTGAGGGAGGGTGTTAGGGATATAATAGTGATATTATATTAGATAATGTATTAGGGACTTATTTGCATATTTGTCATCCTGTACATCTATATATAGAGGCCTCGGGCCTTCTCAATAATACAAGATCTGAAGATCCAATATTCATAACAAAACTTAATGGTGAAATTGCCAAGGTATTCAACCCCAAATTCAACGCTATAGATAAGCAATTCCATTGCATTGTCGCTAAAAATATTGCCATAGAGGAATTTATTCGAACGACAATATTGCTCGTGCCAGGATGTTTCCTGCTAAAAGCAAATGACACATTTTTACAGGATATTTATGCCAGGAACCATCAACTTCAAAATTTGTTACATTTATATGTTTTTCATCTACCGATTTCTATATCCAGTGCCATCAAATTGCTGTGCTGTCCGGTGCTAGAAGGGTGATAGCTCAGTGAATAATCAGACAAATATTCTATTCCGTCACGATCATGCTCGATCAGTTCTTCTCGCCAGGTTCTTCTTAGATGTCTTAACCTTTCAGACACTTCTATCATTAATGGTCGTTCTTCCCCTTCCATACTCAAGCAACACTTTGCGAGTTGAGCAACTTCTTGGAGTAGCTCTATTCTGACACTTAGTATATTCCTGTCCAAGATGGAGTGAAGCATGTTCTCTTTCATTGCCATAAGGAAGGATGACGCGAGGCTTTTCTTTTCTTCAGTACTTTCAGAATAAATTGCTGTCTTCCTCGTGATTAGCTCTAGAAGCACAACTCCAAAGCTATAAACATCACTTTTCTCTGTTAACCGGCGCTCTTGTAAGTATTCAGGGTCTAGATAACCCAGAGTTCCCTGTATCATTGTCATAAATTGTATTTCGTCCTTGGCAAGTATTCTTGATGCTCCAAAATCAGTAACTTTTGCAACATAGCTGTTGTCTAGGAGAATATTTAGAGATTTTACATCTCCATGAACTATGGGAGGAGACGCAGACGAATGCAGATATGCTAATGCTTCTGCAGATTCCTGGGCAATCCTGAGACGAGTATCCAATGAAATGGGTGATCTTCTGTCTGTGTAATGTATCAGATCAAATAGAGTGCCGTTTGGGATAAATTCATAGACCAACATTGGAACTTCCACCTCTAAGCAACAACCAAGAAGCTTCACAATATTTCTGTGGTTGATCTGTGAAAGTATAATCATCTCTTGCACAAAATCATCTTTCTGAACCATATTTATGATCTTGGAGCGCTTTATGGCTACTACTCTGTTGTCTTTGAGACTTCCCTTGTAAACAGTGCCATAGCCTCCTTTCCCTACTTCTCTGCTTGAGTCAAAATTGTTTGTTGCGTGCTTTAGTTCTTCTAATGCAAATATTCTCACAGTATCAATTTGCTTAGATCTGATTTGTTCATATAACAGGATACCACCATTTTGTTGGAAGAATACGTCCTTTTCCCTTTTCAGTTTTCTCTTCTGCCATTCAATCAGAAGTGCTAAAGTGCAGATAAGCAGAATTATGGCACATAACAAAATACCTGCCAAAAAGAAAAAAATCCTCCCCGTTATAAATAGCCAACATCAATATTGAGCAAAATTATACTTTCTATTTAATAGTACTTTGATACTTTCAACAGACAACGCATAAATCCATACCTTTTAACATTGTAGGCTGCCTCTTTGTATCTTTACACTTCGATTGATTTCCCCTTTATTTTATAAGTAGACTACCCGTTTGGGTTTGTTTGAGGAAAATTATACTGACTATTCACACCGTATATTTGTGTTACATAAAGTGCATGTCCTAGAAACATAGTACACACCCTCTGATTTGTTCTGCAGTATTCTAGCTACGACACCTTTGTGATCACTTTCTATGATGTAATTTAATTGAAATAACTAATTTGATTGGACTCCCATATCGTTGTGGGAATAAGGCAGACATATGTTTATGCAAACTATATGAAATAAACTGTACTTTTTGTGAGTTAATACAGAGGTCAAAGACTGTTGGAGTTCATTTTTATCTACAAGGAATCAAAGGGCCGTGTATTGCTAGTCCTGGCTTGAATACTGAGTTTAAGAAGGAATGCTTGAAGTGTTCTTCCGGCTACCTATTTGGCTTTTGCTGACACATTGGAAGAGGTGAAATTTCTATTATCCTTCTATTCAGGTCCGATTCCATGCTATTAATGCATCTATACATCCAATGCATCAGTGTGACCTACCCGTGCTATTCTGATAACAATACTAAAACCTTTGAAATAGAGGAAAAATTACCTATAAACATTTTTGTCAATCTAGCCCTTTCTGAATCTTCATCTGGTCTGCAGGTTTCTCTTTTTGGATCTGTGCTACGAGTCCCGGAAGGACAGGAACATTGGTAATCTCCAATTGTGTTAGTGCACGTTCCATTGCATGGATACTGTTCTAGATTTTGGCATTCATTGATATCTGGCAACATCATATAGCAGTAGAAATTAAGTGAAAATGAAAAACGGGTAGCTTGGGATGAATTTTGAAGAACAGGGTGAATTCTAGAGAGTATCTTACCTTGGCACCCATGTAACAGATAAGGGTTGCCAGCAAAGCCCTTGCTGCAGCCACACAGATACCCTGTAGCATTTGGTGACTGGATGCACTGGCTGTTCTCGCTAATGCAGGCATATGATGACATGTTCTTGACCGCATCATCACAGGATGCATTTCCAGCAACCCAGTCAAGAATAGCAGGAACTCCATCCTTAAACTTCTCCATTAACTTATTATCCTCAAGATAAGAAGCATCAAACTTGAACGAATCCTGCTCAGCAACGAAGGCATAGCTGCACTTATTGAACTTATATACCTCAGAATTGTCGTAACTCTCATCGAGGGTTATGTTGAAGGAAGTAAGGTTTGAGGCAATGGATGTCTGGCAACAGCCCATGCCGGAGCATTGGCCGCTGCGATCAACGCTTTCCTTGTCTAAGCACATGGAGAAGCATCCAGCTGCAGCTCGGTGTTTGTTGTAGCCTCCCAGGAAGGCAAGTGTGCTGCATCCAACTGCTGTTAGCTTGTTTGCCTTGCTGGATAGAGTAAACAAGCGAGCAGTACTCGTTGAAGCCCATCCGCTGGTGTTGCTGCCGTAGCACTTGGAGGCAATCAAGGTGCTGACTCGAGCCTGCCCTCCGAGCAGACTGATGTTGTAGATCTCCATGTTGCTGCTTGAATTATGCATGAAGGTGCGGTTACCCTCGCATGAAACATCAAACCCTCGACCGTAGTAGCAACCTGGACCGATGCCGAATGGGTAAGGAATGGTGAGGTCGCCACATCTCTCTCTGCACCCGGGCTTCGCCATGGTCGATGAGGTGCTCCTCTTGATGGATGCTATCAGCAGGGTGGACGCAAAGATTAGGCATGGTAATACTCTCGCCATCCCCGATTCCGAGTTTCTCTTATGTCTGTCTTTGTTGGATCTGGTTCCCCTTTTCTGAGTTGTGCTTCATATAATGATCCCGAGGCAGACAGTTTGGCTTTTTGGGTCTTGGCTTGTCGCTTTACTTACTACAGTGTTGCCTATTTGGTCCTGTTGCGTAGACTTGGTCACAAGAAGTTGTCTCAAGGTTTGTTAACTATGTTGCCTGTTTGGCAATAATCCAAACGTGACATTGATTTGAGGATTTAAACTTGAAGAACGGCACTTGAAAGATTAATTTTCTGTATCATTTTTGCATTAAGTTTCTGTAAGTTTAGTCAATGAATGACGTTTAGGACAGCTGATCTAGTTTAAAATAAACTAGATTAGCTGCCTTAAATGTAATTTATTTAGAACAAATATTTTCCTTCGCGATGTACTTGCTCATTAATTTATGAAATGATAACTTTTCTTTGGTGATGTACATGCAGCTATCAGAAGACTTGTTGCTGAGGCCCTCGTCAACGTCAACGCCCCTTGGCTTCTTCCATCCATGTCGCGTATGTACAGTACAGAGATGGACACTGAAAGGAGAAAATCACCTCATGAGAAACGCCAATTGTCATGCGTCCGGGGCCCTCCGTGTTGAAGACTTTGAAGTCGTGTGCAGAAGTTTCCAAGGTTGATATGCGGCCGTCCATGCAAGATCAAATGATGCAGCGGGGCAGGCAATTCAGACTCCGCGCAGCGACGTGTTATGGAGTGCTAAATAGTACTTCCTCTGTGTCCATAAACTTATCGTTTTATAGTTCAAAAATGAACTACAAAGCGACAATTTTATAGGGATGGAGGGAGTACTTTCTCTGTTTTCAAAAAGTTTTTGAATTACAAAGCGACAAACTTTTTGAGACGAATGAAGTACTATCCAGGCAGGGGAAGTGTTTGCGTGGTAGTGCTGTAAGTGATGATGATTGCTATTCAGCATTGTTTTTACTAAGTGTTAGAGTGATTTTTACTAGGATGTCGTGGCTTGTTCCTTTGCGTATATAGATTTTCTGTGCTTCGCCGTGCCAAAGCCGCAACTTGATCGCATCGATTGACCTAGACAACTCGTTTTTGAGTCGACCAGAAACTGGACGTATCATTGGGAAGTCTTCGCTTGTTTGCTCTCCTCCTACTCGTTGTGTGGCTGCAACTGCGTGTGGGATTGCGTCATGGGCATCAAATTGAAAATATAATGACTTTTTTATTGCGAAAATCTCAGCGTAGGTGACTCGGTCGACTTTGCCTGATTGCTTTCCGAGTCCAAGAGATTAGAAACTTAGGCAGTGTACAGTCAGGGACCTGAGGCAGCAACCAAGTACTTTTACGGCTTCCTAATGTTCAGTGTGAAAAAAAAAAACATGAATGTAATCAAATACGTACTTTGGCCAAATCCAGGAGGTGATACGGGCGGTATCAGAATTTGGATCATATTCTAACAAGATATGTACTATTTCTAATACCAACTTATTCCAGTTAAGTAAGTTAGCATCCTTCGTCAAACCACTCCTAAAGGATATATTCAACGGAACAGTATTGAAAACAAGGGTCACAGTACTTTGCTTATTGTGTGCAATGTTATACAGATCAGGGTATCTCTGTTTCAGGGTTGTGTTTCCAAGCCACTTGTCTTCTTAGAATCTAATACTTTCTCCATTATTAATCTGGAAATAAGCCATACTTAGGAATTTCTCTTTTATGGTTATCAAACCTGATAAAAAATGTGAATCCCCCGCTCTCCTCTATACTTGGCCCAATGTTTTGGTCGATAGATATTTCCTTTTCAAAAGATTTTACCATACCCTATTTTCGTTAATCATTTTATATAACTATTTACTTAACATACATTGATTTTGCACCTCTATATTAACTATCCTCATCCCACCACATTCTTTAGGTTGACATGGTATATTTCACTTTGTCAATATATACTTTTTTTGTGTGGTTACCCCCTTGCTAAAAGAACCTGGATCTAAAATAATCAAGTTTTTCTAGTACACCCTTGGATACCTAAAAAAAAGACAACATAAACATGGAAATGCTCGTAAGAACCGAATTTATTAAAACCAAATGACCCTCAAGAGACAAGTGCTTTCCTTTCCAGCTACTTAGTTTTTTCTCAAACTTGTCTTCTACCATTCTCCAATTACTATTACTTAATTTTCTATAGTGCATCGGGATGTCTAAATATTTGAACGGATAGGAACCACTTTTGCATCCGAAACAACTTGAATACTGCTGCTCGTATTGTTGTGCCTCCCCGAAGCAAAAAAAACACTTTTATTAAAATTAATCTTCAGCCCTGATAATTCTTCAAATGCACTTAACAACAATTTTAATTTTTTTTTTGCATTATCCAAACTATGGTCCATAAAAATAATAGTATCGTCCGTATATTGTAATATTGATAATACATCATCAACCAAATGCGGAACGATCCCTCTAGCAAGACTCATCCTCTTAGCTCTATTTATCACTATCGCTAACATGTCAGCCACAATATTAAAGAGAATTGGTGACATAGGGTCTCCCTATCTCAATCCTTTTTTTGTTACAAAATTTTGGCCGACTTGATCATTTATATTTATACCTACATGCCCCTTCTGTATAAACGCATCTATCCAACCACACTACTGTTTTGCAAAACTCTTCATTAACAGGGTCTGCTTCACAAATAATCATTTCACTTTATCATATGCCTTTTCAAAGTCAATCTAAAAAATGACGCAGTTTTGTTTCTTTCTGTGTAATTCGTGTATAGTCTCATGCAGATTATCACCCCTTTCATAATATTCCTATCTTGTATAAAAGCGATATGTGTCAGCTTAATCACCTTTGGAGCAATGTACATGATCCTATTTGTTGTCACTTTGGTAAATATCTTGAAACTCACATTTAATACACATATAGATCTATACTTTTGTATGGTATTTGCCATCACAAAATTTGGAACAAAAAAATCGTTCCCAGATTTATTCTGTACAATTGTAACTTTCTTGCATGAAACTCACTAAAAAAGGCTATAAGGTCTTCCAGAATCAGATCCCAAAACACTTGATAAAATTCAACGGGGGAACCGTCTGGTCTAGGAGTCTTATTGTGCTCCATATGAACAATCGCTTTTTTAACTTCCTCTACTGGAAACCTTTTCGTTAGTATTTCGTTTTCAGCTCTTGATACTTTATTATATTATCTCTATATTCAGGGTCTAGCTGGTATGGAGATTCACCACTCGGGCCTTTGTTATAGGTAATCCTGATCATCATCGCCTTCGTTATGCTTTGCCAGCTTGCTATTTGAATTGGGTTGCTTATAGATGGCTGGAATTGAAGGGAAAATGAATTATCAGAAACTATTATGTATGGGCAACGGGCAAGGCATGTTCTGTTGAGCTCATGTAACTTTAACATTCTTGTTTGGGTACGTGATTGGGAACTTGGTCAAGAAGCCTCGAAAGATCATTTCGCAGTTCCAAGACTAGTCTACTGCCAAAAGAAGGTCTAACAAAAATTACACGCACTTGACATGGATCTTTAAACGATGCATTTACCTTCATTGTTGTTTCTATGATGCGGGCATATGTTACACGCGTACAGATATATATACAGCCTCCCGTAGATGGATATCATCAGCAGGCTAGCTACACACACAGACTCGTTGTACAGAGTAACCACATGTTATGTGCATTGTGCCATGTGTGCTCCATATGGATATTACAGGTCGAAGCTGTGGCTGTTGAAGTGGAAGACGGCGCGGCTGGGGCTCTTGGCCACCACCCCGCCGCCGCGGCGGAGGTTCCGCGCCCTGCACACCCTGGCCACGCTGCTCTGCAGCCCCTGCGGCCCGCACACCAGCACGCCCACGTCCGCCGCGTGCCCGGCCCGCTCCGCGAACGCCGCGAACTCAGCTGGAAATCCACAGAAAAACACCGAAGAAATCAATTTAAAACGATCACCCACGACACACATCATCACTCGGCTCCAGGCTCTCCGCCGTGCGGTGCGGTGCGAGATGTTACCTTCGAAGTTTGGCCGGCACCCGTACCGGGTGGTCCGCAGTCCGGTGAGCGTGACGCTCTGGGCGTTGTCGTCGTCACCGGCCACGGCGCGCGGTGACTGGGAAGCAGCGGCGGCGTCCCACCTGTCGTCCTCGAGCCTCCTCTTCTCAGACAGGTGCCACAGGAGCACGACGAGCCCGCCGGGGAGGGCCACGCCGGCGACCATGCACAGCACGAACAGGAGGCCCAGGTACCACCACGCCACCACGTTGTAGGGCCTCACGTAGTACGCCCGCACCAGGGCGTACGCCAGGACGAAGCCGAGCGTGGACGCCAGGAAGTACGTGGCCGCCCAGAAATTGTCCCCCGTGCCGACCAGCCCGGACATGGTCGTCCCGTTCTTGACGAAAATGCCGGGAACTTTCTCATCGTCCCCGGAAATTCCGTCCTCCTGCCAAGTAGTACCAACCAGCGCCATTGAAACATTGAGCTGCTTCGTGGGTGATAAAGAGAAGGAAGATTCGTTCTTACCAATACAGGCACTGATTCTTGCGTCACAAAAGCCTGGATATCCAGACGCAGTTTGTCAGAGACAGATGAACTGATGGTCTGCGCATCGACGGCGGACAGGAGGGAAAGCTCCTTGGACTTCTTAACTGACCACAGGACCAACACGTTCTTGGGCATGCACGGCTTACCCTCCTCAATCCTATGGATGATGTCGCTCAAGATCGCCAAGAATGGCGATATGCCGATGCCTCCTGCCACCAGGATGAGATTCTCGTACCTGAAAGCACATCAAAGAAAGAATCTTTACTTGAACTCATTGGCATCATTCGGCTCTGTTATAACCAACTGAAAAGTGAAACTCACATCAAGTGGTAGGGTGATTCATGCCCATATGGCCCTTCTATGCAGGCTGTTATACGGCCTGATTGTGACTCAGAATCACCCCTATTCTGTTCTTGAACATCAGTGATGATGCTCCTCAGCTTGTCAGTCCATGTGCCAAGTACTTTTATGAGAACCGACATGTGGTATCTCCCATCCATGGGACTCGAAGATACACTGAACGGATGCCACTGCAAGAAAGACAACTCGCGCACTTGTATGAAGATGAAACTTAGAGCATTGTAGCGGAGACCTGTCAAACAAGAAGCTAGTGTTCAGGCAATAGTGACAGCAGACATGAAACAGTTATTAACAGAGTACAAGTAGGCTCCTTACTTTCAGGTTTTGAGAAGACTAACTCCACCGTCCCGCATGGGCGGCAAGACGCTGCAATGATGTCAACTTTGGCCCTTGACTGCCAGAATCTCAGGAAGCGGTCGAGCATGAAGAGGAAAACGGCCCCAGCTGAAATGCTGAATATAAAGTCTCCAACGTGGAGCGCCAAGAACACTATGAAGATCACATAGAGTTGGTGGGTGTAGAAGAAGAGCTCAAAGAACCTCTTTCGCACCGGGTGAAGTGATGTAACCCACATAAGCAGCCCAGCTGCCAAGCTGATCACACCAGGGAGGTTTGCCACTCCAATTCGCTTCCATTCTACCATCTAAAAAGAAGGTATATATGCTTGTAAATGTTTTACAAAACTTCTGATATCTTTTTCCTTTTCTTTTGCAAAGACAAAAGAAATTGATCTACTTATTCTCAATCGGTCTATCCTATGTTTCAAAATCAGTTTCACATTCAGTGTCAATCAATTGTTTGATTTCTTATAAACCAAAACGAGGTAATAGGAAACACAGAACAAGGTATTGTACATGGCAAAACATAAATCCTGGATGAAGTAAACATATCAGCACTTACATTTTCAATTAGAAGCCCCTCCATGGACCATGCAATTACATAGAACAAACCATGCAATGTAAACAGAGCCATTGTGAGATGCCCCAACCAGACGTGGTATCTAGTAGCATGCTCGAAAGGAATATCAATAAGCCGGAGAAGAACGGAGCCCCTTGCGACTGGAAGGAATAGGAAGAGCATGCAGAACAAGCCAACTGACCCTAAACGGAGGCCAATTACTTCCAGTATTAACTCACTGCAAGGCAAAACTTCTATAGTTTCAAAAGGTTGTTGATAAGACATGAACTAATCTGTGCTAAATAATACTTGCAAAATCAGCATTACTACTGGCATGCAGCTAAAATAGAGGATGATTGCCTGTTCTCGGACTCATTTTATCAAAATTTTTGTTCTTTTAGCACAGATTTTGCAGTGAAATGCATTTTACCAAATTATTCCTGATGTTCTTTCATCAATGACAAAAGTACTACTATGTATTGCCAATACGTTATAAGTTCAAACACAGCAGACAAAAAGAACTGCAGTTTATATAAACAAATACAAGTTGTGTAAATGAGATATCATAGTATCTGTGTATATGTGTATGCTCTGCAACATAAATCAGTAATTCTGAAACAAACGTGATAGTCATGCACCATCATCAACAATCTTTTATATGAAAAGCATGGCTTCAATTGAACCATACGACAAGGTCACATCAGCAACGATTAATTGTGTAACATTATTGACTTAAACCAGCATTCAATGGGTCGAGAAACAAAAGAAATGGAAAATAGCTTCAGGTTAAACTATCATTCACTATAGAACATACCTCTCGAAACTTGATGGCAGATGGAACTCTGAGACGAGACTCACGCTCTCCACAGCATAATAGGTCATCGAGTAGACAACATAAACTATAAATAGAACAATTCCAATAAATTCAACTGCCGAGACAACCCCGAAAGGACCATCCACAAGGACAGGGAAAGTCCAGAGACGGAAACTCAGTGACCTCAGCTTTTTCTTCCTGGTATGCAAAAGGAAAGGAAATGATAAGTATGAGCGTGAAGCAGCAGCAACAGAGGTGCAGGCTCCTATCTAATAAATAAACTGATGTTGATGTTGTGCAGTGTTTGAGTTCTGAACTTAAATGGTACAGAAATCTCTGAGCTTATATGGTTTATAACTCAGATGCATCAGGCGGCGCTGGTTCTACTTCAAAATGGGCACAATTATCTAAGTTCCTGTGATGCCCAGAGAATTGAAGTAGAATGCAAATTTTGGTGAAGTTGTTCAGAGAATTTAGGCAAGAAACCAATAAACACTCAGCGGCTCTGAATTTCCAGTTCAAGTTCTTCAGACTTCACTCACAGTCACAGAGTCACCTGGTTCGATACTGAATCACACTCCACCTCCCACAATTCAGGAAAGGGCTCTTGTGATTGTGAAAACCCAGACTTTACTCAAAGCCAAAACAGGACAAAACCACTAAACTCCCCCAACGAAATTCTCGGAGCTACATCATCAACAAAGAAAGGTACTTACTCCACATGATCACTGGGGAAGAGGGAGATGTACACATACGCCAGGAGCGTAATGATTAGAATCGGGGCGCTGAAGGCAAGGAAAATGCTCCCTACAACAATCAACAACAAACAGGTAAGGGGGAAGCGCCGTCAGTAACCCGAACACCCAAAGGTACAAACACTTCCGATATAGAAAAGCGACGAATTCTCGCGCTAACTTTCTTCCCCTATACTTCCCAGCGGAAATTAAAGCAGCAGAGCACAGATTCTCCATGGAACGCATTGCGTACCGGTGATGCCGAGCAGGGACTCCCTGGCGAGCCCAATCAGGGTCCTGAACACCGCCTGCGCGGGCTTGGTGGGGAAGAGGAAGATCCCGGCGGCCCAGGTGAGGAACACCGCCCACATCAGGAACTTGAGCACGGTCCTGGCCAGCGACGGCAGCGCGCCGGCGGGCGAGGAGCCCTTGGCCGCAGTAGCAGCATTGGCGCCGTCCTGCTGCCGCAGGAGCGGCTCCCGTTCTGGGGCCATGGGATGGCGACTGGCGAGCGGAGGGAGGAGGAGGATGAGCGGAGCTGTGGACTAGAGAACCGCGGGAGAATCTACGGCGGCGGCGGCGGCTTCCGCTCCCGCACTGTACTAAGAGTTCGCCGGTTTTATACGGTCCAGGTACGAGTTGTAGGAGGCGTGGCCGCGTGGGTGGATGCCTGGCGCTTCGCCCGCAACGGCGACGGGTGGGCGAGGAGGAAACGCCATTTTCAGGCGGTGCCGATGAGGCGAGCTACCGACGCAGCTAGCCACACAACCAACGTGTGCTCCGGACGGAAGGCCCGGCTCGTGTGTGCGTGTGTCAGCAGTTCGTTGTTTTTCTTTTTCCTCGCAGGTAATAAAGAGACAAGGTCGTCTTTAAAAATTTATTATTTTTTAATTAAAATTAATTAGAAAACGACAAAGTTTTTAAAACAATAAAGCACTTCACTAATTTCTTCAAGCCTTTTTTTCCCGATCAATTTTTCCTCCTACATATAGATACTATAAAAAGATGGTTGAGAACCCGTACACCTCTCGATGAACACCACTCTTTCTATCTAAAAAAAAATGAAACTACAAACCTCCATCACAAGCATTCTGACAGTGAGCCACACCAAATTTAAATGAGACATTCTTTTTATCGTTGATGTTAAAATAAGAATTCTATTTTTTTTAAAAAAAAATGAAATTGTCGTTTTAACTAGAACATTTTGAAAACGAACAAACTATTTTTTTTTAAAAAAATGACAAATAAGTCTTCCTCTTTTTAAAAAAGACTCTATTTCTCTACGGTCTATAGTCAAAATTCAGGTCCTAAACTATTTTGAGAAGAGGAAAAACATTCTTAATTCCCGGATGTTGCTGTGTTCATCACGCCAGTGTAACAACAGCACCCGATGATTGCCGCAGGTCCGTTTCGCCGGGCAACATCACGCACTACTCGTTTATCCGGCGATAAAACCCTGCTCGTTATTCCTCGGCCAGGGGATTATCCGTGGCTGCCGTTGCCGGGGGAGACATCGCTTATCCGTTCGGTGTCTCCCTGTGGCCGTCACCCGCTCAAGCCACGACGGGAATCTTGCAACTCCAAGTCTCCAAGCAACGACACGGTGATAGATAGCCACCTGGAAACCTCTGACGAGAAGAAACGAAACAGTCACCGCGAAGTAGACGGCAGTACCGAGGGGAGTAATGGATGATAGATTAGCCGTCAGCGACGGGCGGGCCTACGCGGGAAAGGGACGATGAGAGTGGGCCCGGGCCGCAGCTCTCACGAGGCGGGCCCTGCCAAAATGGCCATCAGTGCAGTGCAGGGACCTCAGCCACACGTCCTCCGGGCTCTCCTGCGTCACTAGTCCATAGTCCTGGAAATTTTGTTTTTTTGTATTGGAAAAAAAAACTATTTTAACGTTTACATCCTATATAAATCTACTCTCGCAAATGAACTTGTTGTACGACGCCGTGTATTTTGACGGCTTAATTTTATGGGAAGATTGAAATTAATTTTTTTTACAAGAATCAAAAAGCAAAAATTTCATTCCCGTGATATTTGGGTCAGTAGACTGATGGGCCGCAGGCAAGCAGAAGAACGCGACTACCTGCACTGCTCAGGTGCGTTGTGTAGGCTGGTATGCGGACTGGGCTGGCCCATGGGAGTTTGTTAGAGACCAGCCCACTCTTCTTTTTTTTTCCCGAATAAAAATAAAATCCCATGTCCGCTCTGTTTTCTTCTTTCGTACTTGCTGGAATAGTGGTGGAGTGCGCTCGGGTGAACCTGTGATACTGTAACACGAAGATAGAAAACGGAAATGGAGCTCATCTCAGGTGGTCCGTTTTTACTGCAAGCAATCGTGCTACCGGGTTTACTCGCTCAACTTTGCTTCTTCGATCTTCAGGAGCAAAAAGTGGCTCGGCTCCTGACTTGTGACGCAAAACTGCCTGCTTTTTCTCATCTCAAAGCAACCGGCCACGGTGACGGGGAGCGCCGAAGCGTGATCTGCAATCCACGCACACATGTCCAAAGTCAAACGTGCCGCGGCTGTACACTGCACTACATCACGTCTGAATTGATCGACCGGTAGCAGGAAACGCCATTTGACATGCCAACTTGATCGGCAAGATGATGTTGCACTGATCAGCCGGCGTCGCTGCTACAGTACGTTGTCGCAGGTTGCCCGGGAGGCGAGGCGGACCAACCATGTACGCGGCCAAGCACCGGGGGCCATTCATCTCGGCAGCCGCACGTGGACGTGGCAATGGGCGGCGTCGTCGCCGCGGACGGCCACGGGCACCGGCCGCCGCGGCCGGCGCCGCGGCGAGCCAAGCTCAAGATCCTCCTCCTCGTCATCGCCACCAACCTCGTCTCCGTCTACCTCTTCTCCGGCGCGTCGCTGTCCGTGCACCTGCCGGCCTCCGCGCCTTGCGTCCACCTCTGGGACTCGACCGCGCTGCTGCGGGACCTCAACGCCACGCGCGCCGCGCTCGCGGGGGCGCGCGCGGAGCTCGCGGCGCTACGGGCGCAGTGCAACACGTCGTCGCTCCTCCTCGAGTCCGTGCTCGCCGGGCTCGGCGCCGTGCACGGCGACGCGCCGGCGGCCCGGGACTTCGAGGGCTGGCCCGAGGAACCGAAGGGGGAGCTGAAGCTGGCCATCGAGCCCCACAGGCTGCCGCTGGGGTTCAACGTCAACTTCGGCACCGACGAGCTGTTCCCGGGCCTCGGCTTCGCCTGCCGCAACTTCCAGGAGGAGCTCGCGCAGTACATGTCGTACAACGTCAGCGCCGAGTACTGCCCCGACGACGACGCCTTCGCGCTGCAGCTGATGCTCAAGGGGTGCGAGCCGCTGCCGCGCCGCCGCTGCAGGCCGAGGTCGCCGGCGCGGTACGTGGAGCCGGCCCCGCTCCCGCGGAGCCTGTGGTCCGTCCCGCCCGACACCACCGTGCGCTGGGAGCCGTACACGTGCAAGAACTACACCTGCCTCGTGAACCGCGGCCGCACGACGACGAGGGGCGGCCGGGCCTACTTCTGCAAGGACTGCTTCGACCTGGAGGGCAAGGAGCGGCGGCGCTGGCTCACCGACAACGGCGGCCCCGGGTTCAGCATCGACAGCGTGCTGCGGTCGCGGCCGCCGGGCACGGTGCGGGTCGGGCTCGACATCGGCGGCGGCACGGGCACGTTCGCGGCGCGCATGCGGGAGCGCAACGTCACGGTGGTGACCACCACGCTGGACCTGGACGCGCCCTTCAACCGGTTTGTGGCGTCGCGGGGCCTCCTGCCGCTGCAGATCAGCCTCATGCAGCGGCTACCGTTCGCCGATGGCGTGCTGGACATCGTGCACTCCATGAACGCGTTCAGCAACTGGGTGCCCGACGCCGTGCTCGAGTCCGCGCTCTTCGACATCTACCGGGTGCTCAGGCCCGGCGGCGTCTTCTGGCTCGACCACTTCTTCTGCCTGGGACCGCAGCTCAACGGCACCTACGTGCCCATCTTCGACCGCGTCGGGTTCCACCGGCTCCGGTGGAACGCCGGCCGCAAGCTTGACCTCGGCGCCGAGAGGAACGAGTGGTACGTCTCGGCGCTGCTCGAGAAGCCCATGACTTGACAGAGTTCACGGTGCCAATTGGTAACAAAAATGTTCATCATTTCTTCCCCTGGTTTGCTGTTGTGCTTTTCGTTGAGCGGTAAATACAACTGCTCAGGGCCGAAGAGGTTTACCATTGTAGGGATGGGTGGAAGGTGAAGTCGTGACAGGATTTTGATGGATTCAGACAGGTTCTGCGATAAATAATTCAGTTTAACTGTTATACAGAACACTGCCTGTAGCTACTCTGTTGTGGCGCATGGATTGTACAATTAACGGAATCGTTTGTCCCAGGGAACCTCAGGCTAGTTGATTTCCTCACGTGCATATTTGTGCAGCAAAAACGTATACCACGCCAACATTTTAGAGTAAAAAAGCTAATATTGGGCTGATTCTGCACACTGACATGAAAAGGTGAAAGATGTAAAACATCAATTGCTCAAAATAAAATGCTAATGGGCAGTTCTCAGTGGTTGTCCGTTGTCACGAGAAATAAAGTTAAAGACCACCACAACAACGATAGGCGGTATCACAACATAGGCCAACATGCAGAATAAATATCAATTGCAAGACTAAATGTCCGAGGACACTAGAAGAACTGAAACATGATCAACTCATAGCCAGCTGCTTTCAAGCCATGATCTTGGCTGACCTCAAGTAAAGACTGTCCACAACCTTCCCAACATTCGATATGGTCTCCAGTGTAGCAGGGAATATTTCCTCAGTCTTGGAATCCTCAAAGATAATGAGGCAACCAGCACCTTGGTCCAGAGTCCCAGCAAACTTCTTGTCCAGGATCATCTGTGACAACTTCTTCTCGACATGATCTACCGGCAATTCAATCATCTCTGCTATATGTGCAATCTCCACCCTCGAATACGGTTCAATCAACCTGCAGAGATTCTGCTCGAGGAGTGTGTCATACAGAGATGAGAGGTGCCTGTGAACAATAGGGTCCTCCTCCAGCTGGGCTTTGTAATCACGAAGAGCAGTTTCAAAGTACTTGAGAGATCTTTTAGAGTAGGCCTCAGCAACAGCTTTCATAGCATCAACATCAGGACCTAGATAATTTAAGCCAGCCTTAGAAGAGATTATTCCAGCAACATCATCAGCTTGGTTAACCATTATCTTGCATAAAAGCATGTACTTCAAGCTGAAGATGGCCTTTGGATCTTCCAGCGCATTGAAGGCTTCAAATGCCTCAAAGAAGTAGCTGTAAGCAGTCTTGTAATCCTTTTCTTCAGCATGGAGGATTCCACTCTGGAGATCGATAGTACCTTGCTGAGCTGGTGGAACATAAATGGCATTTGCTGCTGTTCTGGCAGCAGTCAACGAGGCTTTGGCCTTTGGCAGATTCCTCAGGGAGAAGTGGAGTTTGCTTTCCAGAAGGTCAATGTCAACAAGAAGTAACTTGTCATCAAGCCTCCTGACCTCCTTGATAAGACTAGTAAGGAGAGTAAGGGCTTCAGTATATTCCTGATTCTCTAACAGCAGGGCTGCCAACCTTGCCTCCACACGCTGCCGGAGGAAAGTACGTTTCTCTGCACGTGTCCACTCCACCATCTCCTTGCACAGCGAAATCTGAAGATCAGACGTTCCTGGTATCTTGGAGACAGCATCAATTACTCCACGGACGATTTTTGCAGTCTTTGCCTTGGGAATCAATGCAAAAAATGACCTTAGCTGGGTCAATAGGTTCCGCAGATCCTCAGCTCGGTTCTCTTTAGTGAGACAGTTTGTAAGATTTGTAATTGCAAGTTCTTTTGTTCTCAGTGCATCAGCAGAACAAGATGGGTCCTGAAGGACACGGTAGAGGATTGAAATGGACTCTGAAGCATCTTTAGCCTCCTGAGCCTTTGATAATGACTCGGTGGTAGCAGGAAGATATGACGATTCCATGGACGAGGACATGGTTACTTCCTACACACCAACAGAATTAATTTAAGGTACCAGCTGTTAGAAAACGAATCAAGTCAGCCTGATCCATGGATATAGTAAAGTTACATGCTACTAGCATATTTTATGAATCACCGTGCGAGGCAACCACCTGTAACGAGCATAGAAGATAACAGGCTCTTAAGCAGTATATACAGAAATCCTTTAACCCACCAACCAGAATCAAACACCCTAAACCAGTCAAACTTAGCACCACATGGCCGCGTAGAACAAGTGAAATTGTCAAATCCACTACCAGCGAGATCCAATCGGCTACTCCGTCACGCAGCAAACTAATATAGCGACAGCCTAGTTTCAATTAGAACACGGGGAGGCACCCATCCCAGAACGTATGATTCGAAGTCCATCGCTCGCAGCGCAAGCAAAACGATCCCGCGGGACTGAACGAGCGATTCATCTAGGGTTTACTTACCGATAAACGGAGGAGGTGGAGATGTGGCGAAGGGAAGAACGCCTGGGTCTTCGGCGGGCGTGCTCGGCAACGAGGCTTCGGCGGCGGCGGGCTGGGAGAGAGGGCTGGGGATCGGAAGAGGCCGGCGTCGATGGAGCGTCGCTTAGGATCGCTCGCCGCAGCCAGCTTGCGCGAGGGGAAAGAAAAAGATCAGAAAGGAAGAGGGTGCCTTGCAGGGTTCGCTTTGATTGAGTGGGCTGGGATAGAAGCTAATTGTGGGCTGGGCTTTAAAAAGACGTTTTGGCCCAATGGATCACAAATCGTTGCACTTCGTTCCGTCGATTTTTTTTAGCATTATTATTTATTAATTAATAGTAATAGCAGTCGAATTTTTTTTAGCAAAACTAGCATCCCTGCCATTTTCAGTATGGATGACAGGACCACGTGGCAGCCATGCCAGCCGACACGTCAGGACAGGAGACCGAAATTCAAACTAGTTTCAGATCGAAACAAATTCAAATAAGTTTGATTTATGTGGCCGTCGGACTCCGATCCAACGGCTGCGCTTCCGCTCCCTCTCGCTACTGCTAGTCGTGTTCCAGGAGTCGATGCAGACATGGACGAGAGCCACCAGCCACATAGAGGAGCTGGCTGCCGTGCCGTGGCACGACCGCACGGCGCGGGAACGCCGCTTCGTCGGCGTTGTCTCCACCTTCAGTGCCGGCGGGAGGAGGTTGAGTTAAAAATCACATCGATCATCTGATTTTATTACAATGTGCATATAAATAATGAGAAGGGGACAATTACTCCCTCTATTTATGTTTCTCAATTATTACATGACGTTAGGACGTACAGATTGTTTACATCGAAGGAGGCTAACATTTTAACCTTTTTGAAGCACAAATTAAATCAATTGAAAAGATGCGAATAAATTAATTAACGTATAATTTCCTATAAAGGCCCAAATTAGCCGAGCAGCGAAACGACAAAGAGACTTAAATTTTCTGCAAAAATAATAAAAAGACAAATATCGAGATGTTCGGTCGCTAGAGGACCTTAAACTGATCCATGTACAAAGACGTACGTACCTCTCCATCACAGAATCCGAATAAAACGGGGGGTACAAGAGAACGATGTGATTATCTACGAGTTAATTGATGGGGTTCGTCCCACTGCGGCCGGTCGGCATGAACGCCAGCGCGAGCAGCACCAGCAGCATTGCCACGGGGACCAGCATGAGCATCGACGGCGGCGGCGGGAGCGGCGGGAGGACGAGCGGCAGGATCACAAGCGACGCGGTGACGCCCAGGAGCAGCAGGAACGGCACCGAGAAGCACTTGGCCCAGAAGCCAGCAGTGCTTCGGCCAGTAGGCGGCTCCGGCTCCTCCGCGTGGACTCTCATCAGCTGGGCCGACGACGATGAGGCGCGCGACGACGACGACACGCCTCCGCCGGCGGCGCGGCCGGCTCTGCCGCTCTCCATGTCGTCTCTGGGTGCGGTAGATGGTTCGCAGTCGGGACAACGGCTAGCGCTGTCGATCAGTTCTTGGATGTCGTCCTCCGAGGGCTCATTTCTTGAGCTCGAGAACATGAGGAGGTGTGCGTTCAACTGATGCTGCCTGCTTGCCCTTCGCGTGTGTCTCCTTGAATTCGAAGGCACGCATACGCTGTCAGCGTGCTACTGCTGCTAGAGTTCTTGCACTTGAAGCTCTCAATCTCAGCTCTGACTGCTCGCCGAATCAGGTCGGATACACTGCAGATCTAGTTAATTAACCTGCGATTTAGCCAAAAGAGAGAAACAAAGATCTGGTCAGACTACGGAGCGATTAAGACCAGTCGTTCCTCCTCATGCGTAGGCTATACGCGTGTAACTAAATTATTTTATCCCGCAAGAAAAGCATGTATTAGGACCATAATAAAGGGAACCTAGGAGGCAGAATTAAGGCATGCAATTCCTTGTTCTTTCAGAAGAGAGAACGACTCGTTCGCTCAAAGAAAATCCATGGAAGATAGAGACCCCGTACTCCGTAGCTAATATTGTGCTAAATCAAATAAAAACTATTGGATCGTAGCACACACATGTACATGACGACTGGTATCATGCATCCAAATTATATATCGAGCAAAAAGAAGAAGAACCCCTTCAATTAGCCACCACAAGTTCACGAACAGACTGCCAGTACCCTCGAATTAAGAAATATACGTACCTGGTGTGAGTGAGATCGATGACAGCATCATGTTTCCATGCCGTGCCGTCCTCCTAGCTAGCTTTGGTGCGCGAGAGGACGAACCTGCGACGACGCTGACAGGGACAGGCAGACGAGGAATATATATATATATATGGAGAGAGAGAGAAGCGGTGCGAGTGGCAGCAGGGGGGGGGGGGGGGGGGGGGGGGGGGGGGGGGGGGCGCCGATGCAGATGCAGTGCATCTGGCGAAACTAGGTAGTCGTCGCCCGGGCCGAGCATGCAAGTTGCGGCGATGGTGGTGGGCGCGCGAATATTATACAGGAGATGGGAGGGGCTTTCCGAGGGGAAGGGGTCCAGTCCAGGCAGGGGTTCGTCTCCCCTGGCCGCCCTCGTACACCCGCGCCCACCTGCTTCCTTAATTGTTTTTCTCTATGCGCGCGCCTGCCTGCCTGACTGCCGCCTCGGTCCCGTCGTCTCAAAGCGAGCAGCAGCTGAGCAGCCAGCTCCGGAACATGCATGCATGCCATTTAGGGAGAGCGCAGCGGACTCGGTTCGGCTAACCGGCGCCGGCCGGCCGGCGTATCTAGGGGCGCCGTACGTGTGCGTCGCGTTATTACTTTATCGTTTCATGCATGGGCGTTTGACAAGTCTGGGGCTCCATGCTGGCGCCTTGTCTTTGCACAAAGGGTGGGTTAGGAGAGAATCATTACCGATGATCATAAATTAATAAGGGTTAGTGCCGTGGCGATGCAGGTTTGTTCTGGCAGTCGTACTCTTTGTTTATCACACTGATCAAATGGATGGCTGCGTCTAACCCCTTTTGTTGTAGTACTTATATGCGCCAGCCTAAAAACAGATTAGCTTTGGGTGGTATTGCATCTGATCCCAGGGGCGGATTCAACTGGGCAGTCGGGTGGATTTGAATCCTTCTGCCTCCTACTTGCTGCCACTATATTGCAGTCCTTCAAGTCTTTTCCTATTTTTTTGCAGAAGAAGGAAGGAGATAAGAGGAAAAGCCCGGCCTTCTACAACTTAATTGAGACTGCATCCGTCATTGATCTGGTCCAATATCTCCGGGTACCTCAGTGCTCGCATCGATCTAAAATCATCCCTTTCTCTGCGTCCATTTAGAACATATTTTCGAAGCCTCAAAGAAGTATATTTCACAGCTGAGTGAAAATGTTGTCAGATGAGTTAACAACAAGACATACATCACACTAGCAGTGACCATCAAACGGCCATACAACTAACGTGGGTTCATTCGTAACCACGATTGTCCTTCCGTATCTCCTCCATCAAGTAGTCATCAACCTCTCCACGGTTCTCCTGCAGCCGGGACCAGTCAGCGAAAGGGTTGAGACCTGAAGGTTGCGTGGACTGACCAAGTCGGCAAGTCCAGGGAACTCAAAGCTTTGCTGCTGCTGGGTAGTAGGTCGCAATGCTAGCGTGCTGGAGCTTCTTAAAGCTTGTGTCAGGATGGAGGAACCATTGAGCTGCGTGTATCAGGGGTCAATAAACTTGTCATGTTGCATGTCAATACTTGGCGCGATCGCCTGAGACTTGGTTGGGTTGTATATCCTTTTGCAACCTGGTTCTCGATGAACGTAACTCTAGTTCCATCTGCAGAACAGAGCAAACCAGTTTTTTTTTTTTTTTTTTTTGTGGAAGGAGCAAACAAGCTTATTGATCCAGGCTGGCTGTAGTTAGAAGCGTTAATAACAAACAAAGCTTTTTAGTCCCAAACAAATTGAGGTTGGCTAGACGTGAAACGCATCCTACGTGATCCAACACAAACTGACAGACAAAAAAGAGAGACGAAAAAGGACAAGAGGAAAAGAGCAATAAACCATATGTTGCTTATATATGTTTATGTAACTTTTTCTAGTATGCTACGTAGTGGGTTATATTTGAGTGGAGAACTTGAACAAATTAAATTCGTGTAAAGTTTTGTGAAACTTTGTCCTATTAATATGTTCCTGCTGAGATTTTCCCTCGGGTTGTGAGACCTCCCTCGATTTGGATTGCGAAGAAAGATCTTTCGTTCTTTTTAAATCTATGTTTAGAATGAAGAAATAAAAAATAGAGGAATAGAAAAAAAAACAAGAAATAGAGAAAACATGAGAATTGAGAAAGCAAGAAAACAGTGAGAATTCAAAATACAAGAATGAAAATTTTAAAGTGCATGGATTGCAGAAAACTCACAACGCAGGAATTGAAAAATAAAGATGATTAACTACTCTTAAAATAATTTATTACTGATAAAAATACAAAGAAGTTATAGATGTGACTTTATTACCTAACTAGACAAACAGACAAGAAATAAGTTGCACTGACCTACTTACATGTGGGACCCAGTGTGCAGTACCTAGCTTCTTATCCATTGTATGGATCTTGTGATATCATCTTCCACCCATGTAAAATATCCTTGTAATCCTCTCTCATACTAGCAATTAACTCGAGCCATGTGTCAGATCTAGAACCGCAAAGGGAAAGCTTAAACCAAGGTACGAGGACAGAGAAGCAATAGTGAAAGAGTGGCTGGAGGGAGAGCCAAGAGAGATTCTTTCCATTGGTTTTGGATGAATTTTTAGTTTATGTGAAATGCATGCTGAAGATCTCCTTTCCTCTGGAAAGGAACTAAACATTCACATGTTCCAAACAAGTTGATTTCATTCTTTTCCAGAGAAATATTTTCCAATAAAAATTCATGTGCAAACCTTTGTTCCAAACAAGGTCTAACTGTTATATTTTGGTTTTTCGCTCAAATCCAGTTTGCCTTACATGTTGAATAATCTTGAAATGCGTTATCCACAGATACTACTAATTCTTTCGATTTCAAAGTTATTGTTTTGTATTGTATTGCATGAATAGCGTTAAAGAAGCTCAAATCCAATATATAATAATATCAAACCCATCTTGTTGACCCGACTAACAAAAGAGACTACCACTGAAAGATATACGTGGCTTGATATTATCCTGTTGTATGTAGATTGTCGTTCCAACATCTTCACAAGACCACTTTGCACGAGTGGATGATAGAATTTTGTTAATCATATATTCTCTCATAACATTTTTAGTAATCGACTCAATATGTTTCATCTCAAGCGTCCCCGCAGGTCGGTTCACACTTAACCTCTTAGTTGGACATAAGTTATAAAATGGGAAACAACCAATCTTACCATCAAAGGTGCAATTTTCATTTGAATTAAACCTTAGTCGAGCAACAACACCTAAAAACATGATTTTTTGAAATGTAGTTCTTGCTCTTACAAGTACGTAATGATTGTTCCTCATAAAAAGTAGTATAGTATCTTAAAGTCTTTCTTTTGATGTAGAATTACTTTTCATCGATGTACACGTAATCAAAAAGACTCTGGAACATCAGACCATGTGGTTTCTTGGGACAAGCATACACAAACACTAATGCAACTATTCCTTCTTATTGTCATGTGTCAAAAGGGGTTCAAGCGAGTTCAAAACATGTTTTACTTCACTTTGCCTTTTTCATCTGATGAAACTTGCTTTTACTTACACCGATGTGCTTTGTCACGTCTTCCATCGTTGTGCGTTATTAGATGCAAAGATTATCATTGCTGATACATCAAACATCTTTGTTCTTGAGGCAACACCTTTTCTTCTTTTGAGTTGAAACATCTATTGACACACCTTATCCAAAAAAGATTTTCTATCCTTCCATATTCTCGACATCATCCTCAGATGTACTAAGTACAGTGTAGAAAACTTAGTTGTGTCACAGCTCCTCGAAGTACCATTTTTGGCCCTTGCTAGCAATGAATTGAATATCGCTCTTCGTTAATCATCGTTAAGTATTGCATACTTGCGTGCATTTTGTTGCACATTTTCATTACCCCCTTGAACATCCTCACCACCCAATTCGGCATCCTCACCATACCCTTCAACATCCCCACCACCTCCTTCCTTATCCTTACTACCCCCTTCAGCATCCTCACCATCACCTTCGATATTCTCACCATCTTCTTCTAGTGCAATATTTAAATCAAAGTCACTCATCCTTGGTGACATCAGCCTATGAGTTGTTGAAGCTAATGGCGACCTTATCCCTCGACGACAAAAACATTCTGCTTAATGGAGACTGAAAGAGTGGCATCGTCGCTAAAGGGGACTTTTTTGCTCTCCTTGAGCATTTAGCCATCTTTTCATGACCCTACATGAGCATCAATTAAGGTATAAGAACAAATATTTATAATCGTTAGTGACCTATAAAACATCAAATATGGACATACATCATAACATATGCAAAACAAAAATAACAAACACATGTACCTTGGAGAAGATGAATTCGTACAATGACTCACATGAACTCAATGATGTACGAACAACCTCTACCTCCACCCTAGGTACCTTGCTCTTAATGACCCTGTAACGGGCTTTGACAGCACCATTACTGGTGTTAAGATCGTCCGTTTAAGTGTCATTAATATGGTATTAATGACACTTAATCGGGTCTTGAAGTCCTTGATTCCCCTTTGAAGATCCGGAGCCGTTGCAGGGTCTTCCGGAGGTTAGAGGCTGAAGATCCGCCGATTGGACGCGTGGCAGCTCCGGAGCTTGCTGTGGGAAACAGGTAGCTCCGGGGCTACCCGACACGTGTCAGGTCCGGAGCTTCTCTCGGTCTGGGGTTAAGTCCGGAGGTGCCATTTCGGTACATGACCCGGAGCTTCCCCCTTGTGGGCGGTAGCTCCGGTTTGGTAGTACACGTGGCGACCTAGGGATTAACCATGTTGGAGAAGCGGGTCCGGTTATGTCTGACATGTGGGCCTCCGAGGGTCTTCAAACCAAGTAGGTGACTTTCCTTTGAGATCTTTGTAACCTCAAGGGGTGTACGGTTTCTAGAGTACCGACAGTGGCCCCCTGGACCTACCTCCGAGGAAGATCACTGGGGTGAAGTCATTCTGCCGGAGGTGGGTCCATCCTCTCGACTCTTGAACTGAGTCTTCAAGGGTCTTTGAGGGTGCCGTTGGCTAGGATTTAGAGTTAGACCCCCGCCGCGTGGCGCATCCCGCGTGCGGCAGATGAGATCTTTGGCGTGCGGATCTCACGCAATTGAAGGTCGCCGGTTCCCGATACGAAAACTGTATCGACTCCGCGCGCCTTGTCAGGCCGCCGCCTTTGGGTTTCCCGCCTCATGATGACAACCGTTCGCCTGGGTAAGAACCTCGACTTGATCGTCGGGGTGGTCCCGGGCCCTCTTGTCATCGGCTGGGTGGAACTTTTGAATGGTATCTTCGACTTCCTTGCAGTTTCCATCCAAGCGTTGTGAGGGCTTACTTAAAGAAGGAAAGCACGCACCGTAGGGAGTTCTTTACGCCTCTCATCTGATCTTGCGCTCAAACTCCCAACTTGTGCTTCGCTCTTCTTCCCTTGCCTAGTCGTGCCGCGATGGAGTTGGGTCTCCGCGAGAGTCGCTTGAAGACCGACGGTGATTTGAAGAAGGTCCAGACCCTCATGGGGTGGTCCTCGGACTTCTTCAATCGCTCGGTCCGTGCCGGTGGAGAGCTCCCATTCGAGAAGGAGCACGCCGGCGAAATGGTGTACTTCTCATCGTACGCCATGGTGGGGCTGATCCCACCTTTTTCTTCCTTTTTCTTGATGCTGCTAGACTTCTATGGTCTGCAGTTATACCACCTTGGCCCTCACTCCATTCTCCTCGTGTCTATCTTCGTCCACTTCTGTGAGATGTCGGTGGGCATCCCCCCTGCATTGAACTCTTCCGGACCTTCTTCACCGTCCACACCACCGGCCGGAGCAATGAGTACCTTGGCTTCTACTACTTCGTGAAGCGCAAGAAATGCCCATTCAAGTACCTCCGGTCATTTCCCTCTGGAAAGTGGGATGACTGGAAGAAAGACTAGATAGTCGTCAGGGTGGAGGAGCACAAGAGGTTGGAGCTGCCCGATGGTCTTCCCGGCATCGACACGACGATCTGGAGTGAAGCTCCGGTGCTGGCGGAAGCTTTCAACTCTGCTTTAACCAGGATCCGCCAATGCGTGGAGGGAGGATTGACTCCTCAGGCGGTATTTTGCAATTTCTTGGTCAACAAGTGGGCATCGCTAAAGAGGAGGGAGAAACTCGCTTGGGCCCTCAACAACGTGATGGACGATGACCGGGTTGAGACCGGGTTGAAGTCCAACATGGTGGGGAAAACCTTGGATTTCCACCTCAAGAAGTTCCAGCACGTCATCGACGTCGACGGTTATGACTTGACTCCCCCGTCAGCCTTTCTCCCTCTGAACGTGGAAGTGGAGTTCAGCAGGGAGCTCCGGCGAAAGATGCCCGTACTTGACGACCTTGGTGTCGTCGAGAGGATATCAACCACCCGGGTGGCGATCCCCGGAATGCCCGAAGATGGCTCTGTCCCCGCCCCAAAGCCGAGGGTCGAAGTCGTAGGCAAGGGCAAGGAGCTGGCGGATGAACCCGAGAGTCGGAAGAGGAAGCTGCAGTATGCCGACGGAAGGTCCGTCAGGCCCGCTACTTCCGCCTCGGCTCCTTCTCCCAATTTCCTCTGGACCCGGTGCTTGAAGGTCCCGTCGAAGGAGAAGGGGAAGCTGCCCGAGCCAATGTGTCGGAGGTTGCCCAGAAAGTCGCCCAATTCTTTCATAGGGTCTAGGACCTTCTCTGTAATTCCCACTTGTATTTTCTCTTCTTCTTCCTCAATTTTGTAATCCCTTGTCTCCAGATGTAATCCCTTGTCTCCAGATAAATGAAATCCCCAAATTTTTGTGAATTTCACTTTTTGTCTTCAATACTTTTATCTTCACTTGGCCTCCTGGTAGATGTACACAATTTGATTGTGAACATGTACCAAGAGGATATTGTGTTTTGTTGAAGACTTATTTGCTCCGAACTTGTAGAATTTAGGTCTGAATTCTTCGATAGTGAAGGCCCCCTGAGGTTGTCGGAGCTTAGAAGCTCCGGCATTGTCCATCGCTGGAGCTTGATAGCTCCGGCAATAGTCTCTATCAACGCGTAGAGCATCGATAGTTAGTCCTCCGGGGTGTCGGAGCTTAGTAGCTCCGGCAGTGACCTTTGCCAACACTTAGTTTGTTGGCAGCAGACTCTATTTATGGGGTCTTCTCACAATCTTTTATTCAGCGTCGACGGCTGGCCCCCCTAGGGGAGTCGGAGCTTAGTTAGCTCCGGCTTTTCTCCATCAACGTAGATTTTATTTTTCCTGCACACTTAAGTCAAGAAAAATAGTAAAATTCGTTTCTTGTCTATAATTTCGTCGCGGCTTACGATTCTTAAGAAGACTTTAAGTTAAATACGATTTTAAATACAACCGAATGCGTTGTCTTTTCTTCTAGATCCAACTGTCCATGGACCCGCCTTACTTCGGCTTGCCGGGGTGTAGGTAGAGTGGCGTACTTAGGGTGTTTGACCAGGCTAAGTCGATAGCACACTCCAGCCCTAGATTGGCTTGGCGGCTTTCAAGCGAGTTGGCCATGAACAATATTTGAATCCAAAAGAATTGACAATACAATTCGAATCGTATATAAACCGGTCGAACTAAAATTTCTTAAGAATTGCACGTCTTTGTTATAGACAAGAAAGAGAAAAATAAAAATGTTGAGCCTGTACAAAATAAATGCACGTGGAGTCTATTTCACATGAAGATGTCTTTCATTATAGGTCTAGGGTACAGGAGAAACAAGTACACTCTTAGGGTACGGAACCAGGCTAAGTGTGTTTCATTTCTCGTTTGACCCAGGGTAGTTAGCTGCACTTTTAGTCCTGAGACTGTGACAAGTGTTGTATGAACTTTACGGACCTTTCGGGAAAGGTCTGGTTGCTCTCCCGGAGGAACTACCCGACTCTGTACAATGACTCTATAACATACACCTCAAGTTACTCAAGACTCACCTCCGTGGTATTAAGTGTAGAACTTACGGAGGTGCTCGATGTTCCAAGGATTTGGGAGAGGTGTCCCATCCTCAGTATCCAAGCGAACACTTCCGGGACGGGATACTTTAATCACTCGGAAGAGCCCCTCCCAGCTGGGGGAGAGTTTGTTTAACCCTTCTCTAGATTGTATTCTCCGTAGCACCAGATCGCCTTCCTCGAGCTGTCGGTTGTGTACATGCCGCTGGTGATAACGTCGTAGGGCTTGGCGATATCGGGCATTCCAAACAGCTGCTTGGCACCTTCCCTCCTCAAGGAGGTCTAGGTCTTCACGCCGCAGCTGGTCCTGCGCGGCTTCGTCGAAGGTCCGGACCCGGAGTGAACCCAAGGTAATTTCTGGAGGAAGGATTGCTTCAGCTCCGTACACTAGAAAGAAGGGTGTCTCTCCAGTTGACCGGTTTTGAGATGTCCTGTTGGCCCATAAAGTGGGCGGAAGCTCTTCGATCCAGTTGGCTCCATGTTTTTTCAAGCACTCATAGGTGCGCGTTTTGAGTCCCTTAAGGATTTCAGCATTTGCTCTCTCGGCTTGGCCATTATTCTATTATCACAGGCGGTTATTAACTCATCTGACATCACAGGCGGCACTTTTAATGGACCGTCTGTAAAAAAAATATAGAAGCGCCCGTAAAAATGTTTTTTGTAGTAGTGTTATAGACTTCAGCACCGACGACTATAATACTTAAAAACGTCGAATAAAAGGCGACGGTTAAAACCGTCGGTACACCAATGTTTATAGTCTATGGCCGTCGGTTTCAATAGACAACCGACATTTATAAGTCTGACATCCTTTAATCGTTTTTTTTTTGTAGTGATCATCCTCATAACATGTCTCAGGTTAAAGAGAAACCATCATCGCATCCACAAAAAAAAAATGCAAATTTGTATTTGTAGTGTGGCTAAAACACTCAAATCATGATACATCTAGCATCAACACTCCTCAACCTATATTTTTGAATTGATGTTACAATTATCATAATCTGTCTCAGGTTAACCAGAAAACCATAATTACAACCTCAAAACAAACAAAAAATACAAACTAGTAATTGCAATGTGGTTCATTGTAAACACGTAAAAATGTAGTTCAGACAAGAATGAAAGAATCCTAGCTGACGGAGGGGATGGAGTACCGTACCTCAACAAGAACCAAGCCGACAAAGAGGATCGAGCGTGGTCTTGGGGACGACAGCAACTTCGGGAACGACATGCACAACGGCAACACTGGGGACAGGATCTTGAGGACGGGAGCAGTGGAAGCAACGGCGACGGGTGCAACCGTGTCATGTGTGGCGATCGGCAAGACTGCCGATGGGACAGCTGGAGGGCGACGGGTGTGGCGGCGGGGAGAGGGAGAGGAGAGCGACGAACTCGACGACGAGTGCGGCAACAAGTGCGGGGGTGAGAGGGGGCGGCGAGTGCGGCGGTGAAAGGAGGGCAGCGGCGAGGGGAGGTCGACAGGACGGGACAGAGCTGATGCGGATGAGACGGGCCCGATACAGGAAGGCAGTTTGGTAATTTCACCGCTAGCTTAATTTGGTCCAAGATGTCAGGAACGACAAATATTTTGAACTGCAGGAAGTGACATCTGATTCGCGGACGAGCAACCTCTCATACAGAAAAGGAAAATCAAAGTTTGTAAATGATGAAAGATAAAACATAGATGAAATTTCTACAAACTGCCAGGTACTGAAGAAATGGTAATTAGAGATAATTGCATATGGCAAACCTACATAGAAATAAACAAAAGATACAAACCGCATGCAGAGATGAACTTTAAGTATCAATCAGGTTCAATATCTAAATGGCATAATTTCTCAGGATTAAATCAAATTATCTAACTTATTTGTAAACAAATGCCATCGAGTCTCAAGACAGCAGTAAGCTTTTGGATTGTAGCCAATGATTACTTTACCAATTTTTTTAGTTGACTATGAAGTGAGTGTGCATTCCGATTGAAACCAAATTTTGGCAAGCTAACATACACATGTTTTGATTTAGTTTATTTTTTTCTACCAATGTTGACCAAATCTTGAATGACAAAATCCTAAGCCTATCAAAGTCAAGAACCAAATGGATCGATAGACATGGTGGCTCCACGCCGAAAACCCACCTCCTCGGCCTCAGACTCGGTGGCCCTGCGCGCATCCTGGACGGACTCCTCGATCTCGGCCTCCTTATACCCCCGCTGGCCCGCTCCTCGAGCGCGTCCCTGAGAACGAGCAGCTTGAGCTCCACCTGACGCTTGCGGTCGTGCTCGAGGATCTCCTTGTGGGGCTTCCGCATCCGCCGAGCCAGGCGCCGGCGTTTTTGCGATGACCATGGAGAGGCGGCTTGGTGGTGTGGTACTTGACCAGGAACTTGTTGGTCTGGATGTACCCGTTGGTGCCGGACCCCCGAGCTGTCTGCAGCCGATGCCGTTGTACATGGCAGCGGTGTCTTGGCGGGGCGGCCGGGTAAAGGCGCCGGCGAGGTTAGATCGAGATGCGGAGCAGGTTTTGGGTGGCGACGGCTGCGGCCCGAAATAGTCGAAGCCCACTTGTACACAGTAATGGACCAACGGGCCGGACAAACTCCACATGGGCTCATTCATCTCAGCGGCCCACGTTTCGATTGTTTTTCTCAGCAAGGAAACCTGAATCAAATTATGTCACGGTCTGCAAATTTCCAGATATTTCTAAATTTCAGTTCAAGGCTGTACGTCCATTGATTTCATTCCAGTCAACAAAATACTGCAGTAGTACTTGTATATCGCCTTCTAGCTTGCGAGTTGTGTGAAGCTTAACGCCAAATAAGTCCTTCCCTTTCACGCTACATGGTCATCCTGACGGTTAACTAGACTACGTACTAATCATGCTGTTTGTAAAACCACTGGTCGACGAGTCTTGCTAGCTGTTACCACCTCCACCGATAAGTTTACAATAGAACAGCACGAGGAATTGGTAAGGCCACCTACGAAGGAGCTCGATCAAATCTCAACACAAGTGCACACAGACAATAGTTACTCACAATCGAACCTCTGAAATATTCATTACAAGTATACCTAGGAGATAATTCTATAACTAACTAGATCATCTAAGAGAATTTTAAAGAATTTTCCAAGATTGTAACAATTTAAAAATGAACTTTAAAATTCAAACAGAATTAACATGTGCAGGAATGGGCGGAGAAATGTTTACATGAGTATCCCTTCAAGCAACATCGGCGTGAGTTGTATAGTCCTCAAGTCGTGCGAGTATAGCCTATAGGATATATACATATAATCAATTCAAATATGTCACAGACTCGGCCATGACCATGTTTATTGTCCTTTGAGATTCATCGTAGTAATTGTACATCACTTGAGAATATGATAATTGGAAATACGGGAACTATGATGTATTGATACTCGACTTCAAGCTACATAAAATTCATGTGGTCGTTTTAGATGTCTCATATTGTACTTTTTCTATTTATGCTTAATACAGTCACATGTCATTTTACTTAATTATATTCTTATGCAAAATATGATCTTATGATTTTATCCTTGCAACTTAACCATATGCATTATCCTTGGAGTTGCGACTAGTTATGTGCCATATCGTTGCTTCTTCTGAGTTTTGCTGGTGCTAGGTGTGTTATTGTTGCTTGGTGGTACTCGTAGGCAAAACATCATCAGTGTTTTGGTTTATTTTAAAAATCTTCCGGTAATAAATATGCATGCTAGAATCTGAACCGAACTTGAACTCTACCAGATCAGAGTAGGGTCGGTGCCCTTGCCTTCTTTGTGAATCACGCAGCAAAATAGTTGTGCTCGATACATGGGGAGGGCTGCCCCTATTTGCACGGTCCAAGATCGTTTGTTGTCTTCTTCGATGTGCATCTATGTTGTGCTCTTTGAGGATCTGTGAGTATTTGTATGCTTCTCCTCCTTCCCGTGGCCTATGTTCTTGCCTTGATGTTGGCCTCTGTAGGAACGGCGGCCTAGCTAGGAGAGACAGCCATGGCCCATGGGAGATCCCTAAGAGATAACAGATTAACAGGTGCATCCAGTTAACTTTTTTTTCCAGAACAGATGCAGTTAACTGAGAAACCAGAAATACTAATGTCCCAGCAATA
Source organism: Tuctoria greenei (assembly GCA_036927565.1). Classification (NCBI taxonomy): domain Eukaryota; kingdom Viridiplantae; phylum Streptophyta; class Magnoliopsida; order Poales; family Poaceae; genus Tuctoria; species Tuctoria greenei. The sequence continues at coordinate 287,097,341 of JAYESD010000002.1, forward strand.
TGAACGTTAGCATTGCGACAGGTACTTGTAGACAACAAAGAGTTCACTAAAAGGCTTCTCTGATGTGAGTTCAACTAAATCCATGCGCGTGATCCCTGATGAACACTGAGAACCCCATTAGTCCAAGTCCAACAACGCATGAGTCCATAAGCTGAAGGAATAACACGATAGATGGAACAAGAAATGACGTGGAGGAACTAAAAGAACTAATGGACGAAGAGACGAGAGTAGGCGTTGCGGCAGCCAGCTCATGCATCAGTTGTTCATAGCTTTAGGGACAGGTCGATCATTTCGTCCTTCACCTCTCCGGTACCTCTTGCCGCGGACGAGGCTGATGCTGATGATGCACCACCTGCCGTGCCCTGACGACGGTGGTGCCTCCCTTCTCCCCACGCATCGACGCCGAGCTCCGCAGTGGTGCCGCCCTCTCCCCACGCATCGACGACGCCAAGCTGCGCAGTGGTGCCGCCCTCTCCCCACGCATCGACGCCGAGCTCCGCAGTGGTTGGCAGCACCGGTGCGCTCTCGCTACCGGCCGCATTGTTCCCTTGATCGGCTGCCACCGCCACCGGCGCCGCCGGCGGTGCGGACGACGCGGACTCCCGGCCGCGCCTCGCCAGGTTGCGCTGCAGCTTGTGGGCGTTCTGGTGGCCGCCGAGCGCCTGCGAGCTCCGGAACTTCCTGGGGCAGTAGCAGCAGGCGAAGACCGGCTGGAACCTCGGCGGCGGCGACGACGGCGAGCGCTGCAGCGACAGGCTGAGGTCCAGCCCCTCCTCGTCCCTGTCCATCTCCATGCCCGGTATACAGGAGCCAAGGACCCTGTCCATTGGGCGCTGCTACCTAATAACCCGCTCGTATACCACAGGGAGTTGTACAGATGAACCAGGAGGAAACCGAGAACGAGATGATCCGGGACGAAATGTGGCAGCTCCTTACTGGAGGAGGGATAGATGCGCGCGGACACGGGCGCCATGATATCATGTGTCCGCGGCGCGCGCGGCTGGGGGCGGCATGTGGGGTTCTCGGCTTGGCCTATCTCTGTCGGGAACTGAACACACAACAGTCTACGGCGCTCGACGATCTCACAAAACATTTGCAGTAAAATCGATGAGCCGGCAGGGGAATCATGAATCGATCGTGGCGGGGGGCGCACATGCCTAGGACGGTTCGGTTAACTCGCGGCGCGCCTTTCTTGCTCCCTATGTGGTCGATGGTCATCTCATCGCCGGAGCTGGACACATAGGGCTAGGATAGTCATGCATCTCGATCGACTCGTGTGCCGTCTGTCCGCGCGCTTTCACCTCTCAACAGTTGACGCGCGTATGTGCATGGTACTGTGCTCTGCTCGCTCGGGGACGGCGGGAAGGACCACACCAACTTGTCTAGGGTTCGTAGGCAGTACATGGGCGATAGATGTCCTCATTGGGAACGCACTGGAATTCCATCCGCTCATCTACTACCTATCCCGGGGCTTGAAAAGTTGAAAGCACATGTGACCTCTGCCTCTATGCATCGTCCCTTTAGACATGTGTTATTGATCGACCTCCTCGCACTACTACAAAAAACATTTTTACGGGCGCTTCTATATTTTTTTTACAGACAGACCATTAAAAGTGCCGTCTGTGATGTCAGATGAGTTAATAACCGTCTGTGATAATAGAATATCACAGGCGGTCCGTAATAAACAATCGCCTGTGAAAATGTATTGATTTTCACAGGCGGTCCTTAACAAAAACCGCCTGTGATAATAGTCATTATCACAGGCGGTCCGTAACAAACAACCGCCTGTGAAAATATAATGATTTTCACAGACGGTCTGTAACATAAAAACCGCCTGTGATAATGATGGCTTCTCATTGGTCCGCTGCTTCATCCCACGGATCACTCTTGGACTTCGTATCTCCGTTGTCCGCTGCTTATCGATCCAACGACTCAGTTTAGAAGCTGCATGATAGATGTATCTATAACAGCAGCAGCCACGGTTCAGTCCGTGGTCATCCGTCAGCCTCCCAAGGTACGGCTTCCGGCGGCATCTCCCAAGGCGCGGCTGCCGGCGACATCTCTCAAGGCGCGACTAAGGCGCGACTTCGGTTGCTCCAGACCTCGGCGGCTCCGGCGCGGCCTCCTGACGAGTGCGAGCCCTGCCGACGCGAGCACGGGCGCGGATCTGGCACAGTCTACCTCGGCCTCCTGGCGGCGCGGCTGCCGGCGGCCTCTCTCAAGGTGCGACTAAGGCGCGACTTCGGTTGCTCCGGACCTCGGCGGCTCCAGCGCGGCCTCCCGACGAGCGCGAGCCCTGCCGACACGAGCACGGATGCGGATCTGGCACAGTCTACCTCGGGCTCCCGGCGGTGCGGCTCCGGCGCGCCTCCCGGCGAGCGCGCGCCCTGCCGGCGTGAGCGCGGGCACAGATCCGGCGCGGTCTACCTCGGGCATTCGGTGGCGTGGTCTACCTCGGGCTCTCGACGGTGCGGCTCCTCCGGCTCCAAGCGGCACGGCCTTGTCGGGCTTCGGGCGGCACGACTCCTCCGGCTCTCGGCGGTGCGACCTCCTTCGACACTTGGCGGCGCTCTTCCGACTCTGGCAACGCGGCGGCCTCCATGCGGCGCGGCCTCTTCTGACTCCGGCGGCACATGTGAATTTTTTTTTGTTTCACTAGGCATTTTCACATGCGGTTTTTAATAAAAAACCGCCTGTGAAAATGTATTTTTACAGACGGTCGGTAATTAAAAACCGCCTATGAAAATGCATTTTCACAGACGGTCGGTAATAAAAAACCGCCGCCAAGTGTCTATAACAGCAGCAGTCACGGTTCAGTCCGTGGTCCTCCGTCAGCCTCCCAAGATACGGCTTCCGGCGGCATCTCCCAAGGCGCGGCTGCCGGCGGCATCTCTCAAGGCCATTTTCACAGACGGTTTTTAATTACCGACCGCCTGTGAAAATGCATTTTCACAGGCGGTTTTTAATTACCGACCGCCTGTGAAAATGCATTTTCACAGGCGGATTATGCCACCGCCTGTGTTAATCGATCATTTTCACAAGCTCTTCGTTACAGGCGGTTTTTAAAACCGTATGCGATAATATGTTTAGAACCGCCTGCGATGAAGCATTTTGTAGTAGTGTCGTATCCTCTACCTAAAGACACCATCTGATCTGACCGGTTATCCGGGGACTTCAGTTCCATCGATCCGGAACAGCAACATTCGAACAACCATTCACCCTCTGCATTCGCTTGAGCTAAGTTCATCAAATCATTCATCACCTTCGCCGTCGATCAATTCAACCAACAACATGATCTTTTCATCTCACTCTAATTAATTATTACTTTTATATCACCAGCATTTGTGAATAATGCAGTTACAAATATTTACAGCAAACATATATATAGTACCACACAGCAATATCAAATTTTTTTGTAGTGTCTGATCCAGTGCCCAATCGAGTGAAAGATAAAATAAACTTATATGGAATGGAATAACCTCACCAGAGAGGAGTGGAGGCACGACCATAAGAGGGCCGGCAGCTGGGCGGAAACGGTTTGTAGTGACATTTTTTCAATTTTATTATAGTGATGGGCATCAGACAAATCTATAAAATGTCACCACAAATGTGCTTATAGTACAAAAGGCTAATATGGCTTTTACTCAGTGACGGACTCTTTGTCTGTAGAGCCTTATGCCATGTTACAAGAAACCGTTTATAGTAGTGACAATTCACAAGACTGTCCGTATGTGCTGCCCAGGCAGTAGTTACTGTATGAGAGGAAGTTAAGACTGTCCGTACGTGGTGCACGGGCAGTAGCTACTGTATGAGAGGAAGTTAAGGTTACCCAAGAGGGTGGTCAAGTGAGTTGCCTGATGAACGAATCAGAGTCGAGGCACTGGTCCATGAACAGGACGCTTCACCAGCAGAGCAGCCCATGGAATCCATCGACGGCCTAATTATGGAGACGGACATGGCCTCGTCTTCTGACGACCTCTCAAGCATTGCTTGCACTCCGATGTTGCAGCTAGCTGCTAGCAAGCATAGGGCCGGGCATCGGCAAAGATATGGTAGAGAGCGTAGAGGCAGCAGTATCACATCATCAGACTTGAGCTTCTCTAGCTGGACTAGCTAGGTCTGTACTGATGGGTTCCTCTGTATATGGCTGTATCGGAGATTCAGAATCCTGAAAAGTATACAAATTTGTCTGCTCCCAAGGACACAGATACAGTAGCGGTCATGAGTCACGCATGGACAACCTACGACGACGGGAGGTCGTTGGCAGGCAAACATCGACCGATCCTTTTCCAGCCGTTTAACTCCCAGTAAAACCTTAAATTACTCAATGCTGCTGGTACGCGTACGCGTGTCTCCTCGATCCATGTAGCTGCATATGCCCTACGTACTGTTCATCGCGGCTGTACGTACGTACGCATATGCTTGGCCGTCTCTCGCATGCGTTAATCGGCGTACGTAGACCGCGCAGCCTGGTTCGTTCAGTCCCGTCACCCGTTCACAGATCACAGTAGCCGGCGCTGTGCCGCTACAATGCCCGATCCATGCATGCCACGCTGTTGCAGGCTTGGCCGGCCGGCCGGCGCAGCTGCGCTAGGAGAGCGGCAGCGTCACACGGCGATGCTGTCGGAGACGAGCCGCGCTATCTAGGGCAGCAGAGGAGGTACGTGCCTCTATACTACGTACGCTTGCCGATGAGGACTAGGATCGATCCATGGTTATTTGGGCCGGCCAAGGCGCTGGCCGGAAGTTGATCGGATCGTGTGTCACTTGTGAGCGTTTATATGACTGTTCATTCCCACAGCGGCGATGTTTCATCAGGCCCGGCAGGGCACACGAGTTAGCTACTGTCCGAGAAAAGGACGGGGGCCCGGCCTCATGCAAAGCAGAAGCATGGAAAAAATACAGGTTGTGAAGTTATTAATTGATAATGTTAGAACTATATACTTCTAGTTTTTTATCCATCTAAATTCCAGACGTCTAAAATTTGAGAAGATTTAAGGCGGTGGGTTAATATCTAATTAATATCATTAGTAGCTAATCTTTATAACTAACAATTAACAAAATTAACCATTTTTTATATGTCTAAACAACCACAAAATTATTTTGATAGACTATTTTGCAATTATCATATTTCTTTAAAAACAGATTAACAATTTATAATTAACAAAATCACTAACCATTCTTCTCCGTTGCCGGTCGTCTTACCATGTATCCCCGCCCAACGCCGAGCATTGACGTCGTTGTCCCTGCACATTGTCTCATCGCGCACCGCGCCCGCCGTCGCCAGCCACCGCCCATCCAAGTTTGGGAGATAATTAGGGTTGGGAAGAATGTAAGTGCTCAACACGAATCTCGAAGCAAATTAACCGTTGATATCATCGTATGAGATTTAAGTTGATTTCAAACATCTGAATATAGGATTTCTCTTAATTATTTTAAAGCTGAGGATCGAAAGCTCTCTTTAATAACGTCGTTAACTAAAACCCCGACGGTGAAATCTGTCTAAAATTGCACACTGCTTCAACCTTAAAAAACGCTTTGTCGTTGGGTAGCAACTAACTACTGTACTGCTGATAGGAGAGTAGGAGCAAGAGCAACATGTACTGGGACCCTGGAGCACCACGTCCAATAATTCGAAAGTTCACGAGGCAGTACATCCTGGTTCCTGTCTTTTGCTTTCCTTGGTAAAAGTACTTTTCCTTCTTCATGCTCACACCATTTTCGCGTGTCACTAGTTTGTTGTAGATAGTTATTGTAGTGCTCGTGTTGAAGCTAGCTTAGGCAATAGTAACTTGTGCTCTCAATCTGTCTCCTCCACACGTACTAGACCTCGGTAGCTGCCTCGTTCCGGCTATAGCACTTGTGCATGTGATCTGGAGCATCTTCAGTCATTTTCAATCCACACTTTCAAAAATTAGGAACACATCATAAAAGTACACCTCTAACAGTCTCAATCATGTGAAAGGGGCTTAGTCTAATCGTTATGTAATCTGAATATCACTCCTCATATGTCCTGGATTCAATTCCTCGTAAGAGCGATTTTCAGATTGAATTCTACGAATTAAATGTAAAAACTCTACAGAAGAGCTTGTGACTCTATCTCTTGTACGTTTTATTGGGATAGGATTGTATCTCTATCTGTTGTACGCCTATAAATATAGGCCACCCCTGTACTTGTACCTCAACCCTAATAATAGATCTGTTTCCCGTGGTTTTTTTTCTCCTCCACCTTGGGGGGGTTTTTTCCACGTTAAATCCTGTGTCCCCTTTTCCCTAACAAGTGGTATCAGAGCCGACCAGATCTATTTCTGTCCTGTGATTCTCGGTGTGCCGCCGCCAGACGAACACGCCGCCACGCGCAGATCCGCCGGCGCCTTCGTCCAGGACTGCTTGCTGTTTTTCCATCGTCAACGACAACACATCCGTTGCAGGCTCCGTCGGGTTTTCTAGTCGCCGCTTCCATTGGCTCTCGTTGCCTGACCGTGAGAAGTTGCTGGTGCCTGCCATCAAATCAGCCTACTCCTGACCGATCATAAGGTCCAAGGAGATTCTCTGCTCCCGTGAAGAAATTGAAGATTCTCTGACTTCGATTCCCGCGAATCACTCCAACCTGCAAGATCACATGGTGCCTCCACTTTAGTGATCTTTGCTACACGCACACGAGAAGCTGTGCTTTTGGGGTTATTTGCTACGTCCACACGTGAAAGTTATCAGACAGTGTGTTGTTTCTGGATTTCTACTGCGTGTACACAGGGAGTTTATCCGATTTATTTTTCCCTGTGTTATTTACTGCACATCATGTCTACTAAATTGGATATTCCGAAATTTGATGGAAAAATCAGCTTTTCCATATGGCAAGTTCAGATGAAGGCCGTTCTTACTCAGTTGGGCGTGCGCAAGGCTTTAAATGATAAGCCTAATGATATGTCAGCTGATAAATGGGAGGAACTTGATGAAAAAGCTTTGTCCGCCTTGCAGCTCAGTTTGTCTACAGATGTTTTGCGTGAAGTCTTGAACGCAAAATCAGCCGCAGAATTGTGGAAGAAATTGGAGGAGCTTTATATGACTAAAAGTCTTGCAAATAAGCTCCGTCTTAAGGAACGTCTGTACACTATTCGCATGGCGGAAGATACCTCTATCCAATCACATCTTGCTGAATTTAATTCAATTTGTGTTGATCTTGCAAGTTTGGATGTGAAAATTGATGATGAGGATAAGGCAATTTTGTTGGTTGTTTCTTTGCCCGCTTCGTTTAAGCATTTTAAAGAAATTATGCTTTATGGAAATAATACCTCACTCAGTTTTGAGAATGTCAAGTCAAATTTATTGTCTAAGGAGAAATTTGATTGTGATTCTCGTTCTGAGTCAAAGGGTGAGGGTTTTATTGTTCGAGGTCGAACTCAACAAGCGGACAATTCTAGTAAATCAAGATCAAGATCTAAGTCTAGGAGTCGTAAGTCCAACACTTTTTGCCGATATTGTAAAGCTGATAATCATGAGATCTCCCAATGTTTTAAGTTGAAAAATAAGGAAGAAAGAAAGAAAAAGAAAGAGTTGGATAAATCTTCTGCTGAAGCTAGTATTGCTGAAAATATGGATAGTGGAGAGTCACTTATGGTCACCTCTAATGTTGAAAAGCGTATGTCTTGGGTTCTTGATTCGGCTTGCTCTTTTCACATTTGCTCGCATAGAGAGTGGTTTTCTGATTATTCTAATACTCATGATGGTGATGTTATTATTGGTGATGAATCTTCACTTGAAATTATTGGAATTGGTTCTATTCAAATTAAAGTTCATGATGGCACTTTCAAGACCCTTACCAATGTTCGTTATGTTCCAAAAATGAAGAGAAATCTTATTTCTTTGGGCACATTAGAAGCAATGGGATTCAAATTTTCTGCTGATAATGGTGTTCTTAAGGTCTCTCAAGGTAACCGTGTGGTTTTAAAAGCAAATCGTATGAATAATCTCTATTATTTGCAAGGATCCACAGTTACAGGTACTGCAGCTGTTTCTATTGCATCCAACACATTAAACACGAAGCTATGGCATATGCGACTTGGTCATATGAGTGAAAAAGGTATGCATCTCTTGCATAAGAGAGGTTATTTGGACGATATTGGTAAATTGGAATTTTGTGAACATTGTGTTTTTGGTAAACAAAAGAGGGTCAGTTTCTCTTTATCAACTCATTGCACTAAAGGAATACTTGATTATATTCATTCTGATCTTTGGGGTCCTGCTCCTCATTGTTCAATTGGAGGTCGTGAGTATATGATCACGTTTATTGATGATTTTTCTCGCAAAGTTTGGGCTTATTTCTTGAAACATAAAAATGAAGCTTTTCCTACGTTCAAGTTGTGGAAAGCTTTAGTCGAAAATCAGACTGGCAGAAAAATCAAGAAATTAAGGACCGATAATGGATTGGAATTTTGCAGTGGTGAGTTTGATTTATTCTGTGCTAATCATGGTATTGCTAGACATAGAACTGTTCCAGGTACTCCTCAGCAAAATGGTGTTGCAGAAAGAATGAATCGTACTATTCTGGAAAGGTCCCGTTGTATGCTTTCAAATGCAGGTTTATGGGAAAAACAATTTTTATGGGCTGAAACTGCTTCTACATCATGTTATTTGATTAATCACGCTCCTAATTCAGCGATTGATTTCAAAATTCCAGAAGAAGTATGGACAGGTAAACCTGTTGATTATTCCAACCTTAAGATTTTCGGTTGCACCGCTTATGCTCATGTTAATAATGGAAAGCTTATGCCAAGAGCTCAAAAATGCATTTTTGTTGGCTATGGCTGTGGTGTCAAAGGATATCGTGTATATTGTCCAGATTCTAGAAAGGTGATTGTCAGTCGTGATGTTATTTTTGATGAAAGTACATTTAAATCTGCTGGAGGTATTACTACTGGTTCTTCATCCACACCTATACCTGAAACTACTGTTCAGAATCTTGAGGTAGATGTACCTGTTAATGATGATTCTGTTGCTTCTTCTACTACACAGTCAGTTTCTACTCTTGCACCTCCGGTTATTGATAATCACAGTATTGCAATTGATAGACCTAGAAGGAATATCGTTTTGCCACAACGATATCGTGACACTGATAGTATGGCTCATTATGCTTTCATTATTGCTCAAGATACTGATGGTGCATTTGAACCTTCTTCTTATTCGGAAGCTATCTCATGTAACAATTCATCCCAATGGTTAGTTGCTATGAATGATGAATTTGAGAGCCTTCAAAAGAATTCTACATGGGATTTGGTTGAGCTTCCTGCAGGTAAAAGACCTTTAAAGTGCAAGTGGATTTATAAAAGGAAGGAGGGTGTACCTGGAGTTGAACCATCAAGATTTAAAGCTCGTCTAGTTGTGAAAGGTTTTGAACAAAAGGAAGGTATTGATTTTAATGAGGTTTTCTCTCCCGTTGTTCGTCACTCTTCTATTCGAGTTATGCTTGCAATTGTTGCTATGTTTGATTTGGAGCTAGAGCAACTTGATGTCAAAACTGCTTTTCTTCATGGAGATTTAGATGAGGAGATTTATATGACACAACCTGAGGGTTTTTCTGCTCCTGGACAAGAGCACTTAGTATGTCACTTGAAGAAATCTCTTTATGGTTTGAAACAAGCTCCTAGGCAGTGGTATAAAAGGTTTGACTCGTTTATGCTTGCACATGGTTATTCTAGAAGCAATTATGATCATTGCATTTACTTGAAGCAGTTCTCCAATGGATCTTTCGTGTATTTACTGCTCTATGTTGATGATATGCTTATTGCTTCTCATGAAAAGTCACTAATTGATGAATTGAAGGCTCAACTTAGTGATGAATTTGATATGAAAGATCTTGGACCAGCCAAAAAGATTATTGGGATGGAAATTAAACGTGACCGTCGTGCTGGTACTCTATTTCTATCTCAGAAAAGTTACATTGAGAAAGTGCTTGAAAGGTACAATCTCAATAATTGCAAATCTGTTCCTACACCGTTTGCTTCACATTTTAAATTGTCATCTTTGCAATGTCCTGATAATGAAGAAGATAGAGAGTACATGTCTCGTATTCCATATTCCAATGCTGTTGGAAATCTCATGTATGCTATGATCTGTACAAGACCCGATTTGGCTCATGCTGTTAGTGTGGTTAGCAGATTTATGCATAATCCAGGCAAAGAACATTGGAATGCAGTGAAGTGGATTCTTCGTTATTTGAAAGGTACTTCTAACTTTGGGTTATTATTTGACAAGAATTCAGTGAAGTCAAATGATGTTATTGGATTTGTTGATTCTGATTATGCTGGTGATCTTGATAAAAGACGCTCCATCTCTGGCTATGTATTTTCTTTATGTGGTTCTGCGGTGAGTTGGAAGGCTTCCCTTCAATCTATAACTGCTCTCTCTACTACTGAAGCGGAGTATGTTGCTGCTACTGAAGGGGTTAAAGAAGCTATTTGGATGCGTGGTCTTGTTTCTGAACTCGGTGTTCCTCAGGATGTCATAAAGGTTAATTGTGACAGCCATAGTGCTATTTGTTTGACCAAGAATGACATGTATCAATTCAAGACCAAGCACATTGATATCAAGTATCATTTCATTCGTGATGTTGTCGCAGAAGGCAAGATTGTGGTTGAAAAGATACATACAGATGAAAATCCCGCAGACATGCTTACAAAGCCATTATCTAATACCAAGTTCAAGCATTGTCTTGACTTGGTAGGCATTCGTGGAGCTTAGCACCCTAGTGGTGTTTGGGAAACAGATTTCTATAGATTTAGAGTCAGGGGGAGATTTGTTGGGATATGACTCTATCTCTTGTACGTTTTATTGGGATAGGATTGTATCTCTATCTGTTGTACGCCTATAAATATAGGCCACCCCTGTACTTGTACCTCAACCCTAATAATAGATCTGTTTCTCGTGATTTTTTTTCTCCTCCACCTTGGGGGGGTTTTTTCCACGTTAAATCCTGTGTCCCCTTTTCCCTAACAGAGCTCATGAGTGTCCAATCTAGCGTACTCTACGTAGTAACTCATGATGTCGAAATTGGAGCGTAACTACAAAAAAGTGAGAGGATTGAACATGCTGATGTTGATCTAAGTTCAGTCTATAATCATGTGTGTGTTTGGCCTTCAAAATTATTGTCGTCTTGTTCTATACAATAGGATTATCCTCCTTAAAGGGGAAGAAGGTCGGAGCTTTAACTCATTATTTAAAAAATAGTTTCTAATATTCACTCATTGAATTTACTCACTTCAAAAATTAATCATCTCGTTTGCCAGATTTGTATAGTTGTCAGGACTCTCAATCTTGAACAACTATCATTACAACTCCTGCACAATATTTAAAAAGCATACATTAGAAATTGTTAAAGAACATGATCTATTTTATTCTAGATACTCCATAAATCAGTATTTTATGAGTCCTTTTTTTACATAACTATGGGAGGTGCTCGAGCTACATGCCTAGACCAGTTGAAACTTGGAGCGATCAGAGTGTGCTATTTGTTTTGTTGTGTTTTCAAGTTCATATCAGACCAACAGGAAAAGATGTTGAAATGTCAGATACAGCAACCAAGAACTGTAATCCCATGCAGGGGGATTACTCTTTTTATCTTTAAATATTTGTCACTCTTTAGTTCAAAAATAAACTAGAGGGCAACAAGTATTTTGAAATGGGGTAGCTTTTATCTTTTCTTATTTGAAGGTGTAGCTACATTTGAAAAGCAAATCACAAGAAACAGGTCTTATGGTTGATCGCGTCGAAACGCCAATGCAGCGTAACGTCGTACACACAGCCATACCTGGATGGAGGGGGAACAGCGCCGAGGCATGATGAACCGTGCGGTACCGGTACGTCGGCCTCAGCACGAGAAAGCATCTCGCAGAGCAGAGAGCGGTCCGCGCCTAGCTTCGCCATCGCGGCTGCTGACGCGTCGACGACTGGACTGGGCTGACCACGTACGTACTCCCTCCGTCCCCATGAACTTGTCGCTTTGTAGTTCAAAAATGAACTACAAAGCGACAAGTTCATGGAGACCGAGGGAGTACTTACGAAGCTCTCGTGGGCAAGTGGCATGTTGTTGAGTAGTCCAGGTAGACCCTGGATTTTAGCCCAAAGGGCTTAAACTATAGAACCACAGCCCATTGGAACTTACAAACAAAAGCTCAACTACAGAAAAGGCCCATGCCCTGTCAAATCTCGTTTGGCTCGGCCTCTGGCCATGTGGACACGTCAGAGCGCGCACGGGTGCCGGGCTGGGCTTGGCATTGTTGGGGCCGCCCTTCACCAGCCGGTATCGGCCCCGTCCGTCGAAGAGCCCGAAGTCAGCGCTGTAAGTACAGGTGTGAAAGATATTTCTTCAAAAATAGCAATATTTTTTATTTGAACTTTACAAAATGCGGTTGCTGATTTTAAAAATGACAAAAATTGCTACCGGTCACATCCACCGGGTGGCCCACCCTACAGCGAATGGGTTGCATGGTGGTCCGACTATGCAACTTCAGATTATGGTCGGGCGTCCCGGTAGCAATGGATCGCCCTGTGCCCGATGGTAGGATGATCGGTACCTATTTTTGTTATTTTTTGAATCGACAACCCATTTTGTAAATTCTCAATATTTTTTTTAAAAAAAAATCTTGTGTGAAACAACGCTAAAACACATTCGCCGGTGGAGCAGAGCACCACAGGCAAAACGTGCGTTTCTGGTTTAAACTTCAGGGCCCAGGTTATGTACAAAAGACGAGTGACGGAACATGGAACATGTGTTCTTCCTCTTCTGAAACAACAAGAGCGAGAAGGTCTTCGCTTTTGCCGCGCACTTCGCCGTCGCCACGATTCTCACCTACGTGATGTTCCAAATATCCAACGGCGACGGCGGTGGAGCTTGCTCGGTGCCAACACCGGCGCGGCGGCAAGACCGGGAGCTAGTGGCGGCCACGTCTTGATGCCTCCCTCTGTTCCACAGCCGCCTGAGCGAGCTCAGCCTCGCCAACCCCAGCGGCTTCGCCGCAGCCGAAGCCGCCGTCTCCCGTTCCCCGACGTCGATGACATGTGCCGTCGGTGTTCCACCCGAGGAGCTAGCGCCGCCGACCGCGCTTGTAGTGACCTCATTCTGAGATCCCCAGAACAGGACGTTCGTCGGCAGGTTCCTGCGGTAGTTCGCCGGCTCCGGCAGCGCCGGAGGGAGGGGCGGCAGCGGCAGGGCGTCCGTCTTGTCGACGCCGACGCGGCACAGCGGGCAGGTGGCGCGGCCGCGCAGCCACAGGTCGACGCACTCGGCGTGGAAGCCGTGACCGCACCTAGGCAGGAACCTGGCCGCCTCGCCGTCGGCGAGCTCGTCTAGGCACACGGCGCACTCCAGCGCATCTCCCCCGCGGTCCTTCGCGCTGTACACAGTCAGCGGCAACGCTCGCAGTACCACCGTGCTAACGCCGCCTCGGCCGCCTGTGGTGCCTGTCACGGCATCATCGCCGACCGTGCGGCGCCGCGCTCGCGCTCGCTGGCCGCTCGTCGACACTCCGGCACCAACGCCGTCCCGCTCGCCGTGGCGACTGACGACCGTGAAGTAGTGGTACAAGACGAACCCAACGGCGAGGACCAAGAAGAGGAGGACGGCACCGGAAAGCACGACGTCACCGCCGACCGGCGATGCCGCGTTCCACCACGGGAACGGCGGCATGCCACTGCCCGAGTCGTCCTGATCCGGCAACGAAGACATGGTCCCGCGGCGTGAGCTTATGTGGTGTCTCGTGCCTGTGATTTATGGGGAAAATCATAGCTTTCTCGAAGAGGTTTTGGTAGTGCACATATGGATTGCAGCGGCCAGGTTGGAGTTGTTGCGATGATGGCGTTGTTGGGGCTCAGGATTTGGGTTGAGCAGTTAGCTTGAGCTGATGATCCCTGGAAGCTAAAGATATGTTCCCACGGCCCAGGGAGAAAAACATGATATAGTTTCCTCTAGGAGAATAAAGAACAAATAAAATAAAATAAAAAAACAAAATGCGGTTCTTTGGAACTGCAGAGGCTTGAGGCGGCATGGCGGAGGATGCGGCCGGCTGGGTCGGGTTCGCGTGGATCTGGACGGGAGGCAGGCAGGCAGTCAGATTCCAGCGAGAAGAGGTGAAGGCGGCTCGATGAGTAGGCGAGGCGGCTTGGCAGGGGGAGCATGCGCGCTAGGGCTTTAACCGTGTGAGGCTGTGGGCCCGTTTATATCGGGAGTATTTTCGTGGGCTTCGTTTCTAGCCCACAAAAATACCAAGTTATTTTCGGGCTCAGTTCTTGATTCACAAAAATACTTGCAGAAGGGTTTTTCCTTGGACCCACGAAAATACCTCTTATTTTTGTGAGACCTGTTCTTGGCCCACAAAAATAAATCTATTTTCGTGAGCAAAATCCTCGGCCCATGAAAATATTCATTATTTTCATGAGCTTTCTCTGGCTCAATAAATTTATTTTCGTCGTAGCCCATGAAAGTATCTACAATGTAAAAATAATTCATTTTTCTGCAGTGAATACACACTTTTTTCTTGAGTCTGACGGACAGAGAATCAGCGTATCAGATAGGAATTTACACGAAGCAACATTTAACTGAGGATACAGTGGTAAGAACTACATACCGCAACTTCTGCTCTACAATGTGCCACATGCACGGCCGGGATTAGTGAACGATTTGAACACGTAGCATGCAAGGATAATAGACTGTCAAAAGGGTGCCGCATGCATGGCTGGAGGATACCAATAATCGCTACTCTAGCATCTATAGAATTCTCATGATTGACTTTCTGAGGAATATATTATCTAATTATAGTTACAACTGTGTTCGTCTTCAAAGGGATCCACTTTAAGACACTTGACAAGAAAGCAAACCTTCTTCTACATTATAGTTAATGCTATTATCTTATTACTCGAGTTTAATGCCCTTTCTTAATTTCGGAACAAGGAAATAAGTTAATAAAAATTAAGCCGGCCTCTTTGAAGATCGTTACCTTTTCCGTAGCCCAGTTTCGAATCAAAATACTGATGTAACTTTTTCTCATTAACTTCGTATATCAACAGCTCGATGCCCATTTTGGAACATGGGAATCACGCTGGAAATTCAGATCGTAGATTTATTACACTGTAACATTCTTATGATGTAGTAAGCATGTGATTTTATTTTTCAAAATAGGACGTTTTGATTCCTTATTTATAAAAATGAGGTATCAATTCAAACAATAACAAAAATGGGTACAGTGGATGAATCGCCCCTAGAGAGTGGGTACTAAATTTAATCCATCAAGTTTGATTGTTCCGAGCAAAAAAAAAAAATCATCAAGATCGGTAAATTTTCAAAATCAAAAATTTTAAGTTTGAGATTTCATCATATTCATCAAATTCTTGAAACTTGCGATTTGAAATCTAGTAGACATTGTCTGGGATCCACTCTGCAAGGCCAACAATACCTAAGTGAAGTAGTGCAGTCTCATGCTGATGAACAATAAGGCTAGCTAGCGAGATTTGGTAAAATTGTCTACGGACATGGAAAACAATTACTTTTATTTGCATCGTGGACGGAAACATTGTTCTTCTTCATCAGTAAAGTGCTTATTTCTTTTTTTTTTCTGTCGCCATTCCCCCGTTAGTTGCATGTATTTATAGAGTACTCCCTCCTTCTCAAAATATTTATCGTTTTGGACAAGACTTTTAGTTCATTTTAAACTAGAAATCTTGTCCTAAACGACAATTATATATTATGGGAAGGAGTGAGTAATTGAACAAGAGAGTTTTAGCTGCACCCAGATGCTGTTGCTGTCGTTTACCCCGTACGTACGTGGGCAGCTTGCATTGTTGCACCTGGTGAAGCGTGCATGCGATACTGAGATGTGGCGAACTGGTGAGTCTATAGAATAAAATCGAGCCTTGAGCCTGCTGGAGGCACAAGCTTTCATGGCCAGTACGTTTCACCACGCGCGGGCGCACACACAAGATTACCAGCAGGAGCAGCAAGCAAATGGCACAGGAACGAAGCAAGCCGAGACCAGCATCAGCTCTCATCAGCTAGCTGAAGGTTCCTATATATCCTAGCTAGGTGGTAACAACCAGCCAGTTGTTATTTGCAGTAAACTCCAGGTTAAACTCCGCTAATCATTTGCCGGGCACGCGCGCGAGCTAGCAGGTCACTCCAGGCTTCGTTCGATCCCCGAGCTCTCACTCAAAGCGCGCGCGAATGGCGGTGCGGTAAGAGAGCCTGGACTTGACTTGACAGTTAAAGGTTCCTTCCGCTGATGGGTCGAGTGCTGCGCATGCAACCGAGTGAGATCGAGCGCGCGTCCCGCGCCCGCACGAGCCCCTCGTCGTGCCCCGGCGGCCGGCGCGACCTCATCGGGAGGCTCGCCTCTGCCGTGGGCGCGAGTGAGGCGCGTCACGGTGACGGCGGAGCAGTGGATATCACTCAAGGTGCACGCGCGCGCCGTGGGCGACGACGACGACTCCCCCCACGAGTCGTGGCTCGATGGCTCGCCCCTCACATGGAGCGCCCCTTAATTCGTGGTTAGAGTAATCATTACAGGCCAGCTCTCTTTGATATTTTGTGAACTAATTTCAGTGATATTTTTTTCGAAAACGCTAATTTCAGTGATATTGCTATGTCAGTACTACCTCCGTTTCAAAATAGTTGTCGTTTCAGACAATCAAAAGAACTAAAAATGAACTAATAAAAGTTGTCCTAACGATAAATAAATTGGAACGGAGGGAATATGTAGCTAGGGACGTCTCTCCCTACAGTTTTCGCATTTTTGAGATATTGCAGTGTGCAGGTAATATGAATTCGTTCTAGCTAGCTACTATGTATCTAGTCCAATCTTAAATTTGAGAAAAGCGTGGAGAGAGTTTTGGAGCTAAGAACTTAGTGCCTCCATTTACAAAGTGTGATGACGTTAAGACGTCATGCATCATTTTGCAAATGGAGTTCTAGAATTTCAGAACGCTCTCGGCTAAATTTCCCTGCATCATGTGTGTGTGTGTCCATTTCTCGAGTTGTTGCAAAGTATTGGTAGACATACGGTTTCTCGGTGCTAGCTTTGATCAGCTGTTTGTGAAGCATAATTCTTCTGCTGATGGTAGTTTAGTGGCTGAGGGTGTGAATGTTGGATGTCAACCAATCCTTCGGTTCTAGTTAAGCTCAGTCATCAGTTAAGGTTTCGCGAAACCCGTGCCTGCCTGCATGTGTGTGCACGCATCATGGTACTCGATCCCTAGGGAGAATGGTTGGTTTCAGTGGCAGTACGAAGTGTTGCGCCGCATAATCTAGTTTAGTTTTAGCCGGAGTGCTGCCTCCTCCAGTATGCAAGTAATCCCATGATGATGCAGGTATCGAGCAGTAGTACGTAATCAACTCCTGGCCGGTAGAAATCCCCTGCTGGTTGCTTCATCATCATCGAATTCACTAGGTTACATTTCTTTTTAGCAGTCACTGTCGATAATTGTACTGTTAGCTAGATAGCTGCTACAAGCTCTTTGCCATGCATGGATGCCACATATATAGGCAGCTACATCGATGGGTTAATTTTACTAAGTCAGAATCCAAATCATTTATGATTCGTATTGGATCTTGCCCTCGCAAATATATACTTCTTTCTTAGCTAGTGGTCCTCAAATCCTGTGCATTAGCATGTTCATGAAAAGCATCCATGCCATCACACACCAAATTGGTTCTATCTCTTGGCCTAGTAGTAATCTCAACTTCTTAATCTAGAAAAGTATAATACCATCACTACCATATACAGTACAACCTATCATTAATTCTTGACATACTACCAAAAGGGAAGAGAGAAGATCGAATTAATCACCTCGTTAGATAATTGAGTTAAGGGAAAATCACGTATCATACAGAATAAGTTATATTTTTTGGAATAAACAGAATAAGTTAATTAGATTTAAGTAGTAGTGTGGATGGCAGCTCGTCCAAAGCTAGCATATGCACTCGCTTTGGAAGCAATCAAGCGATCCCTAAACAAAGTCCGCTTCGAGGCCTCGGGATCGTTAACCGGCGTAGAATATTGCAGCTGACCGCTGGGCGGGCGAGCTCCCCGCGCGCGCGCTCATGGCCGTGCCTTGCATCCTACGCGACCAACTTTTATCCCCGTTCACCGCCGTGGCGGCCGGTGTCAACTCTTCCCCGTCCACCACCTACGGCCTACACGTACAGCTGTTTAGCTGCCGCCTGTGATGACGAGCCCAGCAGGCCGTGGAGAGGCAACACGCGCATATATACGCGCTACAGGCCTCTCCCGCGCCAAAATTATTGAAGGCTAGCTAGCCGGTTAGCAGCAGCTCAGGAGCCGGTCGAATGGCGGCCTTCTCGTCCAGCAACGGTGTGCCGCCGGGGTTCCGGTTCCACCCGACCGACGAGGAGCTGCTGCTCTACTACCTCAAGAAGAAGATCGACTTCGAGAAGTTCGACCTCGAGGTCATCAGGGAGGTCGACCTCAACAAGATCGAGCCATGGGAGCTGCAAGGTAATAACCGATAAATTAACCCGGTTTCAGGGGTCCATGGAAAGCATGCTGTTCTCTTGTTGTTGATGTACCTGCTTCCTGGCAATTGGCATCGACGGACGTGCAGAAAGGTGCCGCATCGGGTCCGCGCCGCAGAACGACTGGTACTTCTTCAGCCACAAGGACCGCAAGTACCCGACGGGGTCGAGAACGAACCGGGCCACGACGGCCGGCTTCTGGAAGGCGACGGGCCGGGACAAGTGCATCCGCACCAGCTACCGCAAGATCGGCATGCGCAAGACGCTCGTCTTCTACCGCGGCCGCGCCCCGCACGGCCAGAAGACCGACTGGATCATGCACGAGTACCGCCTCGAGGAAACCGACGAAGCCCAGGGTGGCACCAGCGTAGGCTCTCTCTCTCCCTGTCTTTCCCTCGACATGCTTGCATGCATGTCAAGTCATATGCTTGTGCAGTCGTTAGGGTTTCTGTGAGCTCTGTTCTGATAGATGGTGCGCTCGTACGTGCAGGAGGACGGATGGGTGGTGTGCCGCGTGTTCAAGAAAAAGTGCTTCTTCAAGATCGGCGGCGGCGATGGGAGCACGAGCCAAGGCGCGGAGGCCGGCGGCCACCTTGCCGTGTCCCCGCCACTGGGAGGCCACCACCAGGGTGCACTGGCTTCCCATTACATGCACCCGCATCAGTACTATCACGCCGCCTCCTCCTACTACTCCCAGATGCAGCAGGTTCCGGCGCCGCACGCCACCTACTCGCACCATGTCCAGGTCCAGGACCTCCTCACCAACCACCGGCCCACAACTGACGCGGCCGGCGCCAGCTACGACTTCTCCGGCCTGCCGGTCGAGCACCCTGCTGGCGGCCTCGACGTCGGCAGCAGCGACGGCGTCGCCGCGGACGGTGGCCAGCTGGGCGAAGGCAGGGACCAGGCGAGCGGTACGGCTGAGCAACAGTGGCAGACGATGGACGGGTTCAGCAACGGCGGGAGCGCGGCGGTGCAGCAGATGACCAGCGCCATGAGTTCCGGCCAACGAGGTGGAGAGATGGACTTATGGGGCTATGGGAGGTAACCTTGATGACCATCATATTAAAGACATGGAACAGGTGTGCACGTATGACGCGTGCATGCATGAGATCGTGGAAATTAACGCCGGTTCTTGGGGTGTTATATAACTTGATTTATTTTAATTAGTTTTGGTGTTTACGATGTGTAATGTATATGTTGGCGTATTATTTGTTGCTGTTTTGGTGTAATAAGGCCAAGGATACATATTGGTGTGGTAGTCGGTGATTAAACTGTGTATGTGCATGCAGAAAAAGAGAAGAATTTAACTTTGGGTTTTTCTTGACGCGCATGGAGTATTAAGATGTGTAGACCGTGTGTTTGGATTGGAAGTTGCGGCAGCATTTGTTCTGCGTGCATGTCCTTCTCCTACCCTGTTTTGTGATGAATCTCTATGATAAAAACAAAGTTGACTTCTATATGTATATCTCTTCCTTGTATCTATATCTTGAATGATTTATTGCTCCATATGGACTCAAGACCTTATTTATTTTAAAATGGTTACTTGTGCGCTCATGAAGTTATGTAGCAATAAAATATTTAATAAAAAATTAAAGTAAATTAATAGATATTTCAAATTATATTATTCAAATTGGATTTCGAATAATGATTAAATTTTCAAAATTATTATTATTATTATTTGCTATTGACTATGCACGGGCTTCAACCTCACTAGACAAAGGACTGCTAGACCGAATGGAGCCTGAGGGCAAGGCAGGGATCAATGCTTATGAGCATGACTCTTCTAGCTCAAGTCTACCATGTAAAGTAGTAATTTGTGAAGTTAGATGTATATCCAAATCTCTCTCTCTCATTATATATATATATATATATATATATATATATATATATATATATATATATATATATATATATACACACACACACACACACACACACGGTGAAGGGTACTGTCGGTGGTTTGGATCCGGCAGATCTCCCGACACTACTAAAGTGTTAGAGGAGTTTGTGCTTCGGTGTGGGCGCGCGGAGATTCAAGAAGGTGAATTGTAAATGACGCAGGAGACACAAGAATTTACGTGGTTCGGGCCGCCTGAGCGTAATACCCTACTCCACGGGGTGTGCTGATGTTGTATTGTAGCGCGTGTGTCAGCGTGTCTGAACGTGTAGAGTCCGTCGTCGGCCTGTCCTTTTATAGTACAAGGGCAGGCCGTTACAAATTAGCCTGGCCCGACATGTGGCCCCGGCGGTTACTAGTATTGATACTTATTCAACACGTTTAATTACCCTTAATGACCGGGTAATGGGCTTTGACAACACCGTTACTGGTAGTTAAGGTCATCCGATCATGTGTCATTAATATGGTATTAATGGCACTTAATCGGGTCTTGAAGTCCTTGATTCCCCTTTGAAGATCCGGAGCCGTTGTGGAGTCTTCCGGAGGTTAGAGGCTGAAGATCCGACGGTTGGACACGTGTCAGCACCGGAGCACACTGCGGAGAACAGATGGCTCCGGTGTTACCCGACACGTGTCAACACTGGAGCTTCCCTCGGTCTGGGGTTAGGTCCGGGGGTGCCACTTCGGTACGTAGCCCGGAGCTCCCCTCTTTGTGGGTGGTAGCTCCGGTTTGATAGTACACGTGGCGTCCCTGGGGCTAACCATGTTGGAGAAGCGGGTCCGGACATGTCTGATATGTGGGCCTCCGAAGGTCTTCAAATCAAGTAGATGACTTTCCCTTGAGATCTTTGCAATCCCAAGGGGTATATGGTGCCCAGGGTACCGACAGTGGCCCCCTGGGCGCACCTCTGGGGAAGACACCTTGGGTGAAGTCATTCCGCTGGAGGTGGGTCCATCCTTCGACTTTTGAACTGAGTCTTCAAAGGTCTTCAGATGTGCCGTTGGCGATGGTCCGGAGTTAAATCCCTGCCATGTGGCGTATCCCGTGTGTGGCAGGTGAGATATTTAGCGTGCGGATCTCACGCAATTGAAGGTCGCCGGTTCCCGATACGAAAATTGTATCAGTTCCGCGCGCCTTGTCAGGCCGCCGCCTTCGGGCTTCCCGCCTCATGATGGCAACCGTTTGCCTGGGTAAGAACCTCGACTTGATCATCGGGGTAGTCCCGGGCCCTCTTGTCATCGGCTGGGTGGAATTTTTGAGTGGTATCTTCGACTTCATTGCGGTTTCCATCCAAGCGTCGCAAGGGCTTACTTAAGAAGGAAAGCGCGCACTGTTTGGGGTTCTTTACGCCTCTCATCTGATCTTGCGCTCAAACTCCCAACTTGTGCTTCGCTTTTCTTCTCTTGCCTTGCCGTGCCGCGATGGAGTTGGGTCTTCGCGAGAGTCGTTTGAAGACCGACGGCGACCTGAAGAAGGTCCGGGCCCTCATGGGATGGTCCTCAGACTTCTTCAACCACTCGGTCCGCGTTGGTGGAGAGCTCCCGTTTGAGAAGGAGCACGCCGGCGAAATAGTGTACTTCTCCTCGTACGCCATGGTGGGGTTGATCCCACCTTTTTCCTCCTTTTTCTTGATGCTGCTAGACTTCTATGGTCTGCAGCTGTATCACCTTGGCCCCCACTCCATTCTTCTTGTATCCATCTTTGTCCACTTCTGTGAGATGTGGGTGGGCATCCCCCCTGCATTGAACTTTTCCGGACCTTCTTCACCGTCCATACCACCGGCAGGAGCAATGAGTACCTTGGCTTCTACTACTTCGTGAAGCGCAAGAAGTGCCCATTCAAGTACCTCCGGTCGTTTCCCTCTAGGAAGTGGGATGACTAGAAGAAGGACTGGATAGTCGTCCGGGTGGAGGAGCATGAGAAGCTGGAGCTGCCCGAAGGCCTCCCCAACATCGACACGACAATCTGGAGTGAAGCTCCGGTGCTGGCGGAAGCCTTCAACCCTGCTTTGACCAGGATCCGCCAATGCGTGGAGGGAGGATTGACTCCTCAAGCGATGTTTTGCAACTTCCTGGTCAACAGGTGGGCACCGCTGAAGAGGAGAGAAAAACTCACTTGGGCCCTCAACAGCGTGATGGACGACGACCGGGTCGAGACCGAGCTGAAGTCCAACATGGTGGGGAAAACCTTGGAGTTCCACCTCAAGAAGTTCCAGCACGGCATCGACGTAGAGGGTGACGACTTGACTCCGCCATCAGCTTTTCTCCCTCTGAACGTGGAAGTGGAGTTCAGCAGGGAGCTCCGGCGGAAGATGCCCGTGCTTGACGACCTTGGTGTCGTCGAGAGAAGATCAACCACCAGGATGGCGATCTCCGGAATGTCCGAGGGTGTCTCCGACCCTGCCCCGAAGCCGAGGGTCGAGGTCGTCGGCAAGGGCAAGGAGCTGGCGGACGAACCCGTGAGCCAGAAGAGGAAGCTGCAGTACGCCGACGGAAGGTCCGTCAGGCCTGCTACCTCTGCGTTGGCTCCTTCTCCCCGGAGGGGGAGGTCTTCTACAACTGCGGCGACTATTCCCGCAGTGGGGTCCTCCCAGGGTGCTAGCTCCGGGCATGCGACTCTAGCACCGGGGCCGGTAGAGGCCTCTAGATCCGGAGGTCCTTCCCGATCGAGGGGGACCTCGACTAGGGAAACGCCCGTGGCCGCAACGAGTTCCGGGGGGCCTTCCGGAGCTTCCACGCCGGCTATGACCAGCCCAGGACGCCCGGGAAAAAGGTTCCGCGCAAGCTGGTGCGGAAGCCTCCCAAGGTAATTTTTAATCTTTACCTTGGATAATTGTTTAATTGTAGAAACTATTTTTTAAGTTTCCATCATCTGCAGCGTTCCCAAGAAGAGAAGTAAAGCTCCACCCTCAGCCACAGCAGCTGAAGCTGTGAGGGAGGAAGCTTCTGCTCCAGTCCTGGTGCCGCCCCAAGTGGTGGCTGAAGCTGCGGCAGCTCCGGCGCCAGCTGTCGTGGTCATGGACCTCGACTCATCCCCAGAGACTCCCGTGGTAGCGTCGGACCATGGGAGTGAATATGCGCCAACGACACCTGTCCCGGAGGTTGAAGCTCCGGGTCCTGGTGCTGAGATGATGGAAGCTCCGGCCGTTGAGCCGGGGGAAGCTGTAATTTCGGTCCCAGAGCTGGAATCCGTCGAAGCTCCGGCGGTCGAGCCGGAGGTGATCGAAGTCCCGGCGTGCGCGCCGGATGTTGAGGAAGTCTCGGCGGTTGGGCCGGCTACCTCAGAAGCACCGGCCGTAGAGCCGGTCGTTGTTGGATCTCCGGCCGTAGGACCGATTGAGGATGAAGATCTTTTGGCTCCCGAGCCGGTTGTAGCAGAAGCGTCGGAGGTTGAGCCCCCATCGGAGGAGGTACGAAGGTCGGAGCCAGAAGCGGCCCCTGCTCCGGAAGTGACAACGTCGGAGGTACTCACGGCTGAGTCGGAGTGCCCTGGTGAAGTCGCTGGCCCCCTGTCTGAGGGGGTGAATGAAGACCTGGCGACAGGGCCTTCCTCGATGGCGACTGAGGCCATACCGGAGGACGGCCCTAGTGCCATGGAGACCCAGGGTACCACTCTTGTGGAGTGTGACCCAATTTTTGTTTCTGAAAACCCGCTGGAACCAGCGGAGGATACCCCAGCAGGTCCGGAACCTATTCCGTTGTCACTGTCTATTGACAACGCATGTTCCAGTCTGCGTCAAGTCCAACTGGCCTTCTTCCATGACAGCAAGGCTCTTGAAGAGGAGCACTAAACCCTTAGGCGGTGGCGTAACCGGCTCTACTTCGAGACCAAGCTGGCGCAGTCGAGGCTAGCGGATGACAAGGAGTGGATCAAGCGGGAGAAGATCCGCCTGGAACACTGGGGCAAGTTATTGGATGACAGGGAGAGTATGACTCGCGCCCTCGACGTTCAATCCCAGGAGATCTATGAGCAGGCCAAAGCGGCTAACAGTGCGGCCGATGAACGCCACGAAAGGCTTGAGGTCATTAACACTACACTCATCAAGAGCCGAGAGACACTTGAAGAGAGGGAGAAACGACTCGAAGATGAAGAGCAAAAACTCCTAGAGCTGCGGGATAACGTCCTGAGGGGGGAGGAGGAGCTCTCCGAGAAGGTGGCTCTGGCTGACAAGGGCCTTGAGGAGCGCGTCAAGAAATTGGAAGAGCGCTGCGTTGAGGAGGAGAAGAAAGCCTGGGTGCGAGGGCAGGAGCTCCATGAGCGGGAGTGTGCCCTTGTTGCCAGGGAAAATAAAGTGAGGGGCAGTGAGAAGGACTTGGTCGACCGCCGGAACAAAATCCACCTCCGGGAGGAGGAGCTCGGAAAACTCGAGAAGCGGATTGCTGAGAAGATTCAGCAAAACGCCAAAGAAGTTGAGCGCCTCGCCCGTGAGAATTCTAAAATGGTGGCGGTCAGAAGATCCTTGGAAGAATTGAAGGGCTTGAGGACCGCGGACTCCATACAGATTTGGGAGTTCCTGGGCAAGGCCAACGACACGCTGACACCGATGGGCTTCAGTCCCGTGCGCCCGGATGATCCGGAGCCGGAGCCGGACCTAGCGTTGTAGGCGTTGAGCTCAGCAGGTAGCAAGCTCTCCAAGGTGGGCGATGTCATCGCGGACCAATTGGAGGTTGAGGGGCAATCCTTGGCGAAGAACCTCGCAGAGTATGTGCTGACGTGGTACACCAGCCGGAACTCCCAATTTCCTTTGGACCCGGTGCTTGAAGGTCCCGTTGAAGGAGAAAGGGGAAGCTGCCCAAGCCAACGTGTCGGAGGTTGCCCAGAAGGTTGCTCAATACTTCCATAGGGTCTAGGACTATCTCCGTAGTTCACACTTGTATTCTTTCTTCTTCCTCCTCAATTTTGTAATCCCTTGTCTCCAGATGATTGAAATCCCCAAATTTGTGTGAATTTCACTTTTTGTCTTCACTTTGCCCCTGGTAGATGTACACAATTGGATTGTGAACATGTACCAAGAGGATATTGTGTGTTGTTGAAGACTCATTTGCTTTGAACTTGTAGAGTGTAGGTCCGAAGTCTTCGATAGTGAAGGCCCCCTGAGGTCAAACTGACTATCGCCGGAGCTTAGTAGCTCCGGCAATAGTCCCTATCAATGCATAGAGCATCGATAGTTAGCCCTCGGGGTGTCGGAGCTTAGTAGCTCCAACACTGACCTTTACCAACATGTAGCTTGTCGGCAGCAGACTCCACTTGTGAGGTCTTCTCACCATCTTTTATTTTACGTCGACGGCTGACCCCCCTAGCTTTACCGGACCTTGGTTGCTCCGGTGATGCTCATTTTCAATGCTTAACATCGATTACAAGCCATCTAGAGGAGTCGGAGCTTTGTTAGTTCCGGTTTTTCTCCATCAACGTGGATTTTATTTTTCCTGCACACTTGAAGCCAAGAAAAATAGTAAAATTCGTTTCTTGCCTATAACTTCGTCGCGCTTACGATTCTCGAGAAAATTTTAGGTCAAACGCGATTCTAAAAGACAATCGAATGCGTTGTCTTTTCTTCCGGATCCAATTGTACTTGGACCCGCCTTACTTCGGCCTGCCTGGGTGTAGGTAGAGTGGCGTACTTAGGGTGCTTGACCAGGCTAAGTCGATAGCACACTCCGGCCCTAGATTGGCTTGGCGGCATTCAGGCGAGTGGGCCATGAACAATATTTGAATCCAAAAGAATTGATAATACAACTCGAATCGTATATGAACCGGTCGAACTAAAATTTCTTAAGAATTGTACGTCTTTGTTATAGACAAGAAGGAGAAAAATAAAAAAAGTTGAGCCTGTACAAAATAAATGCACGTGGAGTCTGTTTCACATGAAGATGTCTTTCATCATAGGTCCGGGGTACAGGGGAAACAAGTACACTCTCAGGGTACGGAACCAGGCTAAGCGTGTTTCATTCCTCGTCTGACCCAGGGTAGCTAGCCACACTTTTAGTCCTGAGACTGTGACAAGTGTTGCATGAACTTTGTAGACCTTTCGGGAAAGGTCCGGCTGTTCTCCCGGAGGAATTACCCGACTCTGTACAATGACTTTATAACATACACCCCAAGTTACTATAGACTCACCTCCGTGATATTTATGTGTAGAACTTACGGAGGTGCTCGATGTTCCAAGGATCTGGGAGAGGTGTCCCATCCTCGGTAGCCAAGCGAACGCTTCCGGGACGGGATACTTTAATCACTCGGAAGGGTCCTTCCCAGTTGGGGGAGAGTTTGTTTAACCCTTCTCTGGATTGTATTCTCCGTAGCACCAGATCGCCTTCCTCGAGCTGTCGGTTGTGTACATGACGCTGATGATAGCGCCGAAGGGCTTGGCGGTATCGAGCATTCTGAACAGCTGTTTGGCATCTTCCCTCCTCAAGGAGGTCTAGGTCTTCACGCCGGAGCTGGTCCTGCGTGGCTTCGTCGAAGGTCCGGACCCGGAGTGAACCCAAGGTGATTTCCGGAGGAAGGATTGCTTCAGCTCCGTACACTAGGAAGAAGGGTGTCTCTCCAGTTGACCGATTTGGAGATGTCCTGTTGGCCCATAAAGTGGGTGGAAGTTCTTCAATCCAGTTGGCTCCATATTTTTTCAAGCGCTCATAAGTGCGCGTTTTGAGTCCTTTA
The DNA here is from genome assembly GCA_036927565.1 of Tuctoria greenei. Classification (NCBI taxonomy): domain Eukaryota; kingdom Viridiplantae; phylum Streptophyta; class Magnoliopsida; order Poales; family Poaceae; genus Tuctoria; species Tuctoria greenei. The sequence continues at coordinate 287,124,413 of JAYESD010000002.1, forward strand.
AGAATTTCAGCATTTGCTCTCTCGGCTTGGCCATTGCTTGCTGGGTGAGCTACGGAGGCGTAGCAAACTTGTATGCCGAGGTCTTCGCAATATCCTTAGAATGCGGGGCTTGTGAATTGGGTCCCATTATCAGTGATGATTTTGTTTGGGACTCCAAATCTGCAAACAATGGACTGCAAAAAGTTGATAGCAGATTGTTTGTTGATTGTCACAACTGGAATTGCTTTCGGCCACTTGGTGAACTTATCAATGGCGACGTACAGGAACTTGTAACCTCCGACGGCTCTTGGGAAAGGTCCCAAGATGTCCATCCCCCACACAGCGAAGGGCCATGTAGGAGGTATCATTTGTAGGGGCTGAGCCGGTGTGTGAATTTGCTTTGCATGAAATTGACATGCTTCGCATTTCTTCACCAGCTCAGTTGCATCCTGGAGTGCTGTAGGCCAGTAGAAGCCATGCCGAAAGGCTTTACCAACCAGCGTGCGGGAAGACGCGTGGTTCCCACACTCGCCTCCATGGATATCTGCGAGGAGCTCGCAGCCTTCTTCCCTTGAGATGCACCGCATTAGGATGCCGTTAGCACCACGCCGGTAGAGATCCCCTTCTACCAACGTGTATCTTTTAGCCAATCTGACTACCCGGTCAGCGGATACATCATCGTCAGGAAGGATGTTGTCTTTCAAGTAGTTCCGGATCTCCGAGATCCATGCATCGGAACTAGCTTGAGAATTTGAGTCTTGCATGTTGGGTTGCTCGGAGCTTCCGACAGCACCTACGACCCTTGATGGCTGCCATGGTAACAGGGCCATCGGGACCGTCAGCTTCGGGATGCTGATCTCACCCCCTTCGCTCAGTTCGGCAGGCTCAGCTGTGGGTTTTGACAATCTCTGGACAAAAGTTCCGTCAGGAGCCGGAGCTCCAGTTGACGCTTTCGTCGAGAGTTCATCGGCTTTAGCGTTGTGGGCACGTTGGACATGGTGGAGATCTAGGACTTTGAAGTCCTTCTGAAGCCTCTGAACTTCAAGAAGGTAAGCAGCTAGCTGGAGATTGTTGCAGGAGCATTCACCCTTCACTTGTTTAATGATGAGCTGTGAATCTCCCTTGACCAGCAATTGCTTGACGCCGTATGACAGTGCCACCTTTAGTCCGTAGATGAGAGCTTCGTACTCCGCCATGTTGTTGGTCGCCTTGAAGTCAAGGTGTACCATGTATTTCACCTTCTCCCCGGTTGATGCGAGGAGAAGGATTCCAGCTCCGGCCCCCTGCTTTTGCATGGAGCCGTCGAAGTAGAGAGTCCAATGAGGCTCGGTGAAGACCGGAGTTTCATGTTTCGGCTTCTGCTCACTGGGGCCCCCAGGGTTTGATGGAGAGGGAGTCTATTCCGCCATGAATTCTGCTGCCCACTTTGCTATATTCCCAGTTGAATTGGGATTATGAAAGATTGCTCGAAGTGGGTAAGAGGTCACCACTGAGACTTTGTGAGCTTGGAAGTAATGGCGAAGCTTCCTGGAGGCAATAAGAACTGCATAGAGCAGCTTATGCACCTCTAGATATCGAGTCTTGGCATCATGTAGTACTTCACTGATAAAGTACACCGGGCGCTGAATGGTCCGAACCTTCCCGGAGGGGTCTGAAGCTTCCTCTCCATTGACCCGGATCCTCCCGGAGGGATCCAGATTTTCTTCGGGGACCTCCGGGCCCTGGCTAGAGGAACCTGGAGCTTTTTCAGAAGCGACCTGGACCCTCCCGGAGGGGTCTGGGTCTTCTGAAGTGACTTCTTGTGGATTTGAGTCTGGGAGCTGGGACCCAGACTCGCTTTCAGATACCTCCGGACCCTCCCGAAGGGGTCTGGATTCCTGAGTATGAGGTAGCTCTGGTCTCTCCGCAACCAGAACCATACTGACGACTTCGTCAGTTGCTGAAATGTAAAGCAACAAATGCTCACCAGGGTTCGGAGCTACTAGAATTGGTAGGGTGGTGAGGAACTGTTTCAGCTCCTGGAATGCCTTCTCTGCTTCTTCAGACCATTGGAATGGTCCGGACTTCCTCAATAACTTGAAGAAGGGGAGTGCACATTCCGCCAGTCTTGAAATGAACCGGCTGAGGGCTGCTAGACATCCAGTTAGTTTTTGGACATCTTTGATGCGGGTTGGTGGTCGCATGTCTTCAATGGCTTTGATCTTCGCCGGATTAGCTTCTATGCCCCGGTGACTTACCAGGAAACCAAGGAGTTTTCCGGGGCTAACCCCGAAGACACACTTGTCTGGGTTTAGCTTTGTGCGGGTGGCCCGCAGCTTGTCGAAGACAGCCTGCAAGGTGTCAAGGAGTGACTCCTTGTTCTTGACTTTGGCCACGATGTCATCGACGTACACTTTCACTATGTCTCTAATGAGTTCTTCAAAAGTTTTGTACATAGCTCGTACAAAAGTTGAAGCTGCATTCTTGAGACCAAATGGCATGGCTGTATAACAGTACAATCCATCTACTGTGATGAATGAGGTATGCTCTTCATCTTCCCTAGACATTCTGATTTGATGATACCCAGAATATGCGTCTAGGAAACACAGTAATTCACACCCGGAGGTGAAATCCACTATCTGATCTATTCTAGGTAGTGGAAATGGATCTTTTGGACATGCCTTATTTAGTATGGTGTAGTCGATACACATCCGAAGCTTCCCACCGGCCTTGGGCACAACGACTGGGTTTGCCAGCCATTATGGATGGAAGACCTCTCGGATGAATCCAGCTTCAAGCAACTTCTTCACTTCTTGTCAGATGAAGTTCTGTCGCTCTACGGATTGCTTCTGAGGCTTCTGATGCACAGGCCGGGCGTCGAGGTAGATCTTCAGATTGTGCTCAATCACTTCCCTGGGGATCCCAGGCATTTGTGACGGTTGCCAGGCAAACACGTCGATATTAGCCCGGAGGAAAGTGATGAGCGTGAGTTCCTATTTGTCGTTCAATCCCCCCGATATACGGGTGGTCTGAGCGGCATCGGAACCAATTTGGACGACTTTGACGGAAATGTCGGTGTCACCGCTTGGCTGCACACGAGGTGCAGAAGTCGAGCCTCGTTGACGAATGCTCGGGGGTTTTGGAGCTTGCTCCTGTCTGGAGTCCTCTTCTTGCGCTGTGGTGAGTGCATGGAGTTCTTCCAGAGCAGTTACTCCGGCGGTACGATCTCCGTGGATCTGGAGAACGCCCACTGGTGTTGGCATCTTTAACACCAGGTATCCATAATGAGCAGCTGTCATGAATTTGTACAGGGCAGGCCTACCCAAGATGGCATTGAAGGGTAAGTTGATCTGAGCGACGTCGAAGACCAACTTCTCGGTGCGATACTTCTCTCATGTCCCGAAGGTAACAGGGAGAGTAATAGCTCCGAGTGGTGTAATAGCTCCCGGACCTACTCTAGAGAAAGGTCGGGAGGGATGAAGATCCGAAGGTCGGAGCTGAAGCTTGGTAAAAGCTTCGAAGCTTATGAGGTTAAGCCCCAAACCTCTGTCTACCATGACATGGTGGAGCTGGATGTTATTGATGGTAGGAGATACCATCAAAGGTAACTGACCTGCTCCAACCATGCTCCACGGGCAGTCTGAAGCATCAAAAGTGATGGTTGTGTCCATCCACTTCCGATGAGGCTCCGGCCTGACTGTAGGAGCTACAACAGCCATATCCCGATGCATAGTCTTGATGACGCGGCGGGAGGTGATGTCCCATGATCCACCAAAAATGGTGTTCATGGTCTTCCGACGCTCATTGTCAGAGACGTCAGAATCATCGTCGATAGAGGTGTAGACGGCCTTCAGGACCTTTTTGGGATCCTGAAAACCTAACTCCTCTTCAGTCGGAGCTTCGTCGACTTTTTGCTTTCCTTCCCCCTGTCGAAAAGGAGATTCTTCCCAGCGCTTGTTGTAGCGCTCGGCAAGGTTTTGGACCTCCCAGCAGTCTTCCAAACTGTGGCTGCCCGTTTTGTGAATTGGGCACCACACATTGGGTTTTCCACCGTCTTCAGAAGACGGTCGAGGTCGCTTCTCGGGGCATGGCCCCCGGCCACCCGGAGCTGCAACAGCTACAACATTGGATGTACCGGCCGACAACTTCTTCTTGTCGTTGGTCTTTTTCTTCTTCTTGCCATTCTCGGAGGTAGCGACTTCTCCTTTGGAGGATTTCTTGTGATCCCCCGGAGTTGGTTTGGAGTGCATCTCACGGCCCTCCGCAGCTCTGGCACATTTGTCGGCCAAACTGAAGAGTTCCGTGACACTGGTGATTTCCTTGATCGCCAGTTTCTCCAGCATCTTCTTGTCCCGTACACCCTGTCTGAATGCCATAATGACAGAGACGCTAGAGATAGAAGGGATAGTGTTTCGTGCCTGAGAGAACCTCTGGATGAATGATCGCAGGGATTCTCCCCCTTTTTGCACGATTGCAAAAAGGTCCAGTTCAGTGCCTGGTCGGGTGTATGAACTCCTGAAGTTGGCGGTGAACTGCCGGCACAGCTCCTACCAACTGTTGATAGAGTTGGGCGGAAGGCTCATAAACCAGGACCTGGCAGTCCCGGTCAAAGCCACTGGGAAATAATTGGCCATTACGTCCTCATTTCCTCCAGCTGCCAAGATTGCAGTGGAGTAGATCTGAAGAAATTCGGCAGGATTGACAGTCCCGTCAAATTTTTTCGGTAGGTGAGGCCGGAACTTCTGTGGCTACCTGACCATACGCAGATGCATGGCCAGGGCTGAAGAACCTCCTCCTACTCCTTCAGGAGCAGAAAGGTCCTGAGCTTCTCGTCTTTCACGAGCACGCTCAATATGGACTCGGTCATCCTGTTGGCGGTATCGGCGATCCAGCTCCGCCCGAAGGTCATGAGTTGAAAGCCTGGATACCGTGTGAGTGCGTCGTGCCCTGGAGGGCAATGACGTCACTGGCTGTGATTCAGCATGTCTCCTGTTATTGGATACGTGCGGACCAAGTCTACCAGACAAAGTCCGCCGCTGCGACGGGACCCGTCCTGAAGGAGGAGGAGCCTGGTTGGTGATGCGTTCGGCTGCTGCTGCAACCAAATGTTCTACATCGGCCCTCCACTGCTCCAGTGCATCCCGAGATGCATCCGGAGGTGGTGGGCGTTGGAGAAGAGCACGCGATGCATGGAGCGCGTGTTCTGGGTTGTCATGATTTGCCGACGCAGTGATTGACGCCGGTGCACCATCACGTTGCCCAACTTGATTTGCTGGTGGAGGCGGTGGTGGTGGGAGTGTGACTCCTGCTGGAGCCGAGGCTCCTGCTGGTGGCTGCATATTGGAGGGATTTCTCCCAACAGCCTAAGCAGCAGGTTGACCATTGGATGATCCAGCAGCTGAGTTCACCATTCTCGAAATCTCAAGCACCCCTACCTGGCGCGCCAACTGTCGGTGGTTTGGATCCAGCAGATCTCCCGACACTACTAAAGTGTTCGAGGAGTTTGTGGTTTGGTGTGGGCGCGCGGAGATTCAAGAAAGTGAATTGTAAATGATGCAGGAGACACAAGAATTTACGTGGTTCGGGCCGCCTGAGCGTAATACCCTACTCCACAGGGTGTGCTGATGTTGTATTGTAGCGCGTGTGTCAGCGTGTCTAGGGAGCGTGTCTGAATGTGTAGAGTCCGTCGTCGGCCTGTCCTTTTATAGTACAAGGGCAGGCCGTTACAAATTAGCCTGGCCCGACATGTGGCCCCGGCAGTTACTGGTATTGATACTTATTCAACTCGTTTAATTACCCTTAATGACCGGGTAATGGGCTTTGATAGCACCGTTACTGGTAGTTAAGGTCATCCGATCATGTGTCATTAATATGGTATTAATGACACTTAATCGGGTCTTGAAGTCCTTGATTCCCCTTTGAAGATCCGGAGCCGTTGTGGAGTCTTCCAGAGGTTAGAGGGTGAAGATCCGATGGTTGGACACGTGTCAGCACCGGAGCACACTGTGGAGAACAGATGGCTTCGGTGTTACCCGACACGTGTCAGCACCGGAGCTTCCCTCGGTTTGGGGTTAGGTCCAGGGGTGTCACTTCGGTACGTAGCCCGGAGCTTCCCCCTTTGTGGGTGGTAGCTCCGGTTTGATAGTACACGTGGCGTCCCTGGGGCTAACCATGTTGGAGAAGTGGGTCCGCACATGTCTAACATGTGGGCCTCCGAAGGTCTTCAAATCAAGTAGATGACTTTCCCTTGAGATCTTTGCAATCCCAAGGGGTATATGGTGCCCAGGGTACCGACAGGTACAGTTGAAAAAATGCGCCAATCGACCCACAAGCTGTGTATGCAAGCGGGGCCGGAAAAGCTCATGGATGGTGAGTTGGTCATTTGTTTTTTTTCATTTCGAGATACAAAATCTTAATATTAACCTTTTTTCTTTTTTCTAGCTTTGCCATATTCAATAGAGTTATCAACTCGAGAGAAACGTGACCTTCGAGAGACACTTCATCGGTGCAGGTTTCATCCGCTGGGTCGAGCCGTCGTATCTCATAAAGAGACCTAGACATCCAGAACATGCAAGAGAAGCTCATGCAGACTCAGGCCGAGCAGGAGAAGGAGAAAGCTCTCCACAAGGCCATGCAGGAGTATGAGGCGAGCTACATGGCACAGATGCAAGCAGCGATTCAATTAAGTAAATTGAAGTACTTTAATTTATAGTGTTTTAATGATATGTATGTTCTAACACTTTCCAATGACATGCCATAGCCAAGCAGTATAGGTAACAGATCACAACTCCTTCGTGGCAGCCGCCACACGTGCCCACAGAGTCATAAGTGCCTTCTTCGGGAGCACAGGTAACCAAACATAGTAACTTCTAGTTGAATTTTATCTCACTTAGCCAAATGTAGACAAACTAAGAATAACTTAATCAAACATATTCAAATCTGACTTAACTTAGTTAAATTCCTTAAACTTGGCTAAACTTTGGTAAACTTGGTCAAATCTAGCTTAATCATGGTCAAATATAGAGAGGAGTGTTTTGTTCTCTTGGGACGTGTGACATCGCTAGGATTCTTAGTTATATGTTGTGTGGTCGTGGATCACATATTTATAAGTGTTTAAAAAAGTTAACGTTTGGAATCCTGAGGCTCAAACTAGTCCGGTATGCTGAGTGAATTGAACACTGAGATGTGCAACACAATATGAAACCCTAACTATTGTGAGTGTACCGGACTAGTCCATTTAGAGTCCAGAAAGGAATTCAGACTAGTCCGCAAATTATCGGACTAGTCATGTGCTTGGTGAATTTGTTACGTGTTGACGGACTAGTCCGTATTTTGGGACTTGTCCGTTTGAGCGCCATTGAGAATATCGTACTCGTCCAAACATTATCGGACTTGTCTGCTGTTAAACAGAAAAGAAATATACTAGTCTGCTTATTATTGGACTTGTCTGGTGCTTCAGTGTGTTTTTCCATTTGTTGTTTAGCCCTTACTCTCTACGCAAAGGTTTGATCTCTTGGGGTGTGTCTCTCTCACACACACCTTATACATTTAGAACTACTTTGCGCTTCTATTATTCACTTGGACTTGGGCTCTGTCGAAGTGTTTGATACGACACTTCCCTCGGACCCGCCGAGAAGCAGCCCGCTGAGGTTATTTTGTAGTTGGGGCTCGCAGAGATCAAGATCAAGATGATGAAACTAAATATTTACGTGGTTCGGACTGCCTGAGCGTAACACCCTACTCCACAGGGTTTGTGTTGCTGTATTGTGCTAGTATGTTCGCTAGGATCAGCTTCAATCAGATGTCCCCTGATGTCCGTGCAGTACAACCCTTTTATAGTTCTAAGGACTGACCGTTACAAAGTTTGCCTGGCCCGACATGTGGTCCTGGCGTATTTAATAACCTAATACACTGTCTAAAGAGTATTAAGTATAATTAGTTGTGTGATAACGTGCCTTAATGGCCGAATTATCCCTATTAATAATGCACTGATCGTGTGTCATTAATACAACATTAATGACACGTTATCAGGCCTTGTAACTGTTGTTTTAACCATCCTTGAATGTTTGTAATGGATGTGATCTGCTTGTATTTCTGTTGGTGATGAAGGTCTGGAGGCTCCACATGTGGCAGATCCGGAGCTTTCCCTTGCGCGGGGGGGGGGGGGGGGGGGGGGGGGTAGGTCCGGGCTCGATGTATACGTGTCGGCACCGGAGCTCCCCTCTGACGGAGGCTAGGTTCGGAGCTATTGTACACGTGTAGTCATCGGAACTTCCCTTGGTTGGGAGTTCAGTTCCGGTCTTCTTTTACACGTGTTAACCCGAGAGCCAACCATGTGAGGGGAGCGGGTCCGGTGCAATGTGACATGTGGGACCTACAAGGGTCTTTGACTCTGGCGGGTGGAACTTTCTTGCATTTTTTGCGGTATCATGGGGTATCTGGTACGTATGGTACTGACATGCTCTTTTCTTTTTGTTTCTTAATTTTTACCTTTTTGTGCACCGTTATTTTCATTCTACGAAGACCTGCTTTTGTCTCAATGAATCTCATTAGGATCTCGCTTATTTGCCATCAATCATCCAAAACAGACAAGGGTGTGCCTAGATGAACTTTTAATAAGCCTCTCTTATTTTTGACGGTCCCAGCCCAGACCATCGTAAATAAGGTACTATATTCACGATTGATATCTGTCGGTACCCTAAAAACCATACACCCCCTGAGGTTACGAAGATCTCAAGGGAAGGACATCAACTCAAATTGAAGACCCTCGGGGGCCCACTCGCCAGACGTGACGGGACCCACTTCTCCAACATGGTTAACCTCTAGGTTGCCACGTGTACTGTCAGCCCAGAGCTATTACCCGCAAAGGTGAAGCTCCGGGCCAAGTACTGAAACGGCACCTCCGGAGGTAGCCCCTGACCGAGAGAAGCTCCGGACCTGACACGTGGCAGACCGCCCCGGAGCTTCCCGCCTCCCTCGAGCAAGCTCCGGAGGTGCCACGCGCCCATACGTCGGAGCTGGCCGCTTTAAACCCCCGGGAGACGTTGTAACGGCTCCGGATCTCCAAAGGACAGCCACGGACTTCAAGACCCGGTTAATTATCATTAATTCCACATTAATGATATTTAATCGGATGATCTTAACTCCCGTAACGGCACTGTCAGAGCCGTTACAGGGTCATTAACAACAATTAATCTTGTGTATCAATGCCAATAACCGCCAGGGCCACATGTCGGGCCAGGCTGACTTGTAACGGTTTGTCCTTGTACTATAAAAGGACAAACCGCCGATACACGGGGGGAGAACTCTCGAACATACTCAGGCTCACAAGTGAATACAACTCACACACACACACCCGTGGAGTAGGGTATTACGCCCAGGCGGCCCGAACCACGTAAACGACTGTGTCACTCGTGTCCAAATCGCACTTCACTTTCTTAGATCTCCGCGCGTCCAAACCGAACCACAACTCCTTTAAACACTTTCATAGTGTCAGGGGATCTGCCGACTCCAACAGTCGACAGTTGGCGCGCCAGGTAGGGGCGCCTAAGATCTTCAAGAATGGTGAATTCTGCGGCTGGATCATCCAACGGGCAACCTGCTGCTCAGGCTGTCGGAGGCAATCCCTCCAACATGCAACCACCGGCAGGAGCCTCGGTTCCAGCGGGAGTCACACTCCCACCACCGCCATCTTCTCCGGCAAGACTTGCCGAACGACATGATGGTGCACCGGCGTCTCATTCTGCGCCGGCAAGTCGCGACAACCCAGAACACGCGCTCCATGCAGCGCGTGCTCTCCTTCAGCGACCACCACCTCCGGATGCATCTCAAGGTGCCATGGAACAATGGAGAGCTGATATTGAGCATTTGGTCGCAGCAGCGGCCGAACGCCTCAACAATCAGGGTCCACCTCCTTCAGGGCGGGCCCCGTCGCAGCGACGAACGTTGTCTGGAAGACTTGGTCCACATGTCTCCAACAACCGGAGAAGAGCTGCGTCACAGCAAGTGACGTCGTTGCCCTCTGGGGCACGACGTGCCCATACTGCATCTCGACTTTCGACACACGACCTCCGGGCGGAGCTTGATCGCCGATACCGCCAACAGGATGGCCGTGTCCACATCGAGCGAGCTCGAGAAAGACGAGATGCTCAAGACCTTTCTACTCTGGAAGGAGTAGGAGGAGGCTGTTCCGCCCTAGCCATGCACTTGCGCATGGTTAGATGGCCACAGAAGTTCCGGCCACACTTGCCGAAAAAATTCGACGGGACTGTCAATCCCGTAGAATTCCTACAGATATACTCCACTGCGATCTTAGCAGCTGGAGGAAACGAGGCCGTAATGGCCAATTACTTTCCAGTGGCTTTAACTGGGACCGCCAGGTCCTGGTTTATGAGCCTTCCACCCAACTCTATCGACAGTTGGGAGGAGCTATGCCGCCAGTTCACCGCCAATTTCGGGAGTTCATACACCCGTCCGGGCACCGAACTGGACCTTTTTGCGGTCGTGCAAAAAGGAGGAGAATCTTTGCGGTCATTCATCCAGAGATTCTCTCAGGTACGTAACACAATCCCTTCTATCTCAAGCGCTTCTGTCATTGTAGCATTCAGACAGGGTGTACGAGACAAGAAGATGTTGGAGAAGCTGGCGATCAAAGAGATCACCACCGTCACGGAGCTCTTCAGCCTGGCTGACAAATGTGCCAGAGCTGCGGAGGGTCGTGAAATGCACTCCAAACCAGCCCTGGAGGATCATAAAAAATCCTCCAAAGAAGAAGCCGCTACCTCCGGGAGTGGCAAGAAGAAAAAGAAGACCAACGGCAAGAAGAAGCCGTCGGCCGGCACATCCAACGTTGCAGCCGCTGCAACTCCTGGTGGCCGGGGGCCACGCCCCGAGAAGCGACTTCGACCGTCTTCCGAAGACGGTGGCAAATCCAAGATGTGGTGCCCCATTCACAAAACAGGCAGCCACAGACTGGAGGACTGCCGGGAGGTCCAAAACCTTGCCGAGCGCTACTACAAGCGCCGGGAAGGGTCTCCCTTCCGACAGAGGGAGGGAAAACAAAAGGTCGATGAAGCTCCGGCTGAAGAGGAGTTAGGGTTTCAAGACCCCAAAAAGGTCTTGAAAGCTGTCTACACTTCCGTCGACGATGATTCCGATGTCTACGACAACGAGCGTCGAAAAACCATGAACACCATTTTTGGTGGATCATGGGACATCACCTCTCGTCGTGTCATTAAGACTATGCGACGGGATATGGCTGCTGTAGCTCCTACAGCTAGACCGGAGCCACATCGAAAGTGGATGGACATACCCATCACTTTTGATGCTTCGGACTGTCCTCAAAGCATGGTCGGAGCTGGCCAGCTACCCTTGATGGTATCTCCCACCATCAACAACATCCAGCTCCATCATGTCCTGGTAGACGGAGGTTCGGGGCTTAATCTCATCAGCTTCAAAGCTTTCACTAAGCTTCAGCTTCGACCTTCAGACCTCCAGCCCTCTCGACCTTTCTCCGGAGTAGGTTCGGGGGCCATAACCCCACTCGGAGCTATTACTCTCCCTGTTACCTTTGGGACCCGGGAGAAGTATCGCACCGAAAAGTTGGTCTTCGACGTCGCTCAGATCAACTTACCATTCAACGCCATTTTGAGTAGACCTGCCTTGTACAAATTCATGGCAGCTGCTCATTATGGATACCTGGTGTTGAAGATGCCGACACCAGTAGGCGTTCTCCGGATCCGTGGAGATCGCACTGCCGGAGTAACTGCTCTGGAGGAACTTCATGCACTCACCACAGCGCAAGAGGAGGACTCCAGACAGAAGCAAGCTCCACAACCTCCGAGCATTCGTCAACGAGGCTCGACCTCTGCACCCCGTGTGCAGCCAAGCGGCGACACTGACATTCCCGTCAAAGTCGTCCAAATTGGTTCCGATGTCACCCAAACTACCCGCATATCGGGTGGCTTGAACGACAAATAGGAACTCGCGCTCATCACTTTCCTCCGGGCTAACGTTGACGTGTTTGCCTGGCAACCGTCACAAATGCCTGTGATCCCCAGGGAAGTGATTGAGCACAATCTGAAGATTTTCCCCGACGCTCGGCCTGTACACCAGAAACCTCGGAAGCAATCTGTAGAGCGACAGAACTTCATCCGACAAGAAGTGAAGAAGTTGCTCGAAGCCGGATTCATCCGAGAAGTCTACCATCCAAAATGGCTGGCAAACCCAGTCGTTGTGCCTAAGGCCGGCGGGAAACTTCGGATGTGCATCGACTACACCACACTGAATAAGGCATGTCCAAAAGATCCATTCCCACTACCTAGAATAGACCAGATAGTGGATTCCACCTCCGGGTGTGAGTTACTGTGTTTCCTAGACGCATATTCAGGATATCATCAAATCCGGATGTCTAGGGAAGATGAAGAACATACTTCATTCATCACAGTGGATGGATTATATTGTTACACAGCCATGCCTTTTGGTCTCAAAAATGCAGCTTCAACTTTTGTACGAGCAATGTACAAAACTTTCGAAGAACTCATCAGAGACATAGTGGAAGTGTACGTTGATGACATCGTGGTCAAAGTCAAAAACAAGGAGTCCCTCTTGGACACCTTGCAGGCTGTCTTTGACAAGCTGCGGGCCACCCGCACGAAGCTAAACCCAGACAAGTGCGTCTTCGGTGTTAGTTCCGGAAAGCTTCTTGGTTTCCTGGTAAGTCACCGGGGTATAGAGGCTAATCCGGCGAAGATAAAAGCCATTGAAGACATGCGGCCACCAACCCGCATCAAAGACGTCCAAAAATTAACTGGATGTCTAGCAGCCCTCAGTCGGTTCATTTCAAGACTGGCGGAAAGGGCACTCCCCTTCTTCAAGTTGCTGAGGAAGTCCGGACCATTCCAATGGTCTGAAGAAGCAGAGAAGGCATTCCAGGAGCTGAAACAGTTCCTCACCACCCTACCAGTCTTGGTAGCTCCAAACCCTGGTGAGCCTTTGTTGCTTTACATTTCAGCAGCTGACGAAGTCGTCAGTATGGTTCTGGTTGCGGAGAGACCGGAACTACCCAATACTCAGGAATCTAGATCCCTTCGGGAGGATCCGGAGGTTCCTGAAAGCGGGTCTGGGTCCCAGCTCCTAGACTTGGACCCACAAGAAGCCACTTCAGAGGACCTGGATCCTTCCGATAGGATTCAAGTCATTCCTGAAGAAGCTCCGGGTTCCTCCACCCAGAACCCGGAGGTCCCTGAAGATAATCTGGACCCCTCCGACAAGGTCCGGATCAATGAAGAGGAAGTTCCGGACCCCTCCGGGAAGGTCCGGACCATTCAACGCCCAGTATACTTCATCAGTGAAGTGTTACATGATGCCAAGACTCGATACCTAGAGGTGCATAAGCTGCTCTACGCGGTTCTTATTGCCTCAAGGAAGCTTCGACATTATTTTCAAGCTCACAAAGTCTCGGTGGTAACCTCATATCCACTTCGAGCGATTCTGCATAATCCCAATTCGACCGGGAATATAGCGAAGTGGGCAGCGGAACTGGCTGAATTCGACCTCGAATTCATTCCAAGGCAAGCAATCAAGAGTCAAGCGTTGGCAGATTTCGTGGCAGAATGGACTCCCTCTCCATTAAACCCTGGGGGCCCCAGCGAGCAGAAGAAGGAACCACAAGTTCCGGCCTTCACTAAGCCTCACTGGACCCTTTACTTCGACGGCTCCATGCAGAAGCAGGGAGCCGGAGCTGGAATCCTTCTCCTCGCACCAACCGGGGAGAAGGTAAAATACATGGTGCACCTTGACTTCAAGGCAACCAACAACATGGCGGAGTACGAAGCACTCATATATGGATTGAAGGTGGCACTATCATATGGTGTCAAACAGTTGCTGGTCAAAGGAGATTCACAACTTGTCATCAAACAGGTGAAGGGTGAATGCTCCTGCAATAATCTCCAGCTGGCTGCTTATCTCCTTGAAGTCCAGAGGCTTCAGAAGGACTTCGAAGTCCTAGACCTTCACCATGTTCAGCGTGCTCACAACGCTGAAGCTGACGAACTCTCGACCAAGGCGTCAACCGGAGCTCCGGCTCCAGACGGAACCTTTGTCCGGAGGTTGTCAAAACCCACAGTTCAGCCTGCCGAACTGAACGAAGGGGGCGAGATCAGCATCCCAAAGCTGACGGTCCCGATGGCCCTGTTACCATGGCAGCCATCAAGGGTCGTAGGTGCTGCCGGGAGCTCCGAGCAACCCAGCACGCAAGACTCAAATGCTCAAGTCAGTTCCGATGCATGGATCTCGGAGATCCGGAACTACTTGAAAGACAACATCCTTCCTGACGATGATGTATCCGCTGACCGGGTAGTTAGATTGGCTAAAAGATACACGTTGGTAGAAGGGGATCTCTACCGGCGCGGTGCCAACGACATCCTAATGCGGTGCATCACAAGGGAAGAAGGCTGCGAGCTCCTCGTAGAAATCCATGGAGTTGAGTGTGGGAACCACGCGTCTTCCCGCACGCTGGTCGGAAAAGCCTTTCGGCACGGCTTCTACTGGCCTACAGCGCTCCAGGATGCTACTGAGCTAGTGAAGAAATGCAAAGCATGCCAATTTCATGCAAAGCAAATTCATACACCTGCTCAGCCCTTACAAATGATACCTCCTACGTGGCCTTTCGCTGTGTGGGGGATGGACATCTTGGGACCCTTCCCAAGAGCCGTCGGAGGTTACAAGTTCCTGTATGTCGCCATCGACAAGTTCACCAAGTGGCCGGAAGCTACTCCTGTTGTGACGATCAACAAACAATCTGCAATCAATTTTCTACAATCTATCGTGAGCAGATTCGGAGTCGCAAACAAGATCATCACTGACAATGGGACTCAGTTCACAAGCTCCGCATTTCAAGGATATTGCGAAGACCTCGGCATACAAGTTTGCTACGCTTCCGTAGCTCATCCTGCCAGCAATGGGCAAGCCGAGAGAGCAAACGCAGAGATCCTGAAAGGACTAAAAACGCGCACTTATGAGCGTTTGAAAAAGCACGGAGCTAATTGGATCGAAGAGCTTCCGCCCACTCTATGGGCTAACAGGACTTCTCCAAGTCGGGCAACCGGAGAAACACCCTTCTTCCTGGTGTACGGAGCAGAAGCGATCCTTCCTCCGGAAATCACCCTGGGTTCTCTCCGAGTCCGGACCTTCGACGAAGCCGCGCAGGACCAGCTCCGGCGTGAAGACCTAGACCTCCTCGAGGAGGGAAGGTGCCAAGCAGCTGTTCGGAACGCCCGATATCGCCAAGCTCTACGGCGCTATCATCAGCGGCATGTACACAACCGACAGCTCGAGGAAGGCGATCTGGTGCTACGGAGAATACTATCCAGAGAAGGGCAAAACAAACTCTCCCCCGGCTGGGAAGGACCCTTCCGAGTGATCAAAGTATCCCGTCCCGGAAGCGTTCGCTTGGCTGCTGAGGATGGGACACCTCTCCCAAATCCTTGGAATATTGAGCACCTCCGTAAGTTCTACACTTAATTCCATGGAGGTGAGTCTTAAGTAACTTGAAGTGTATGTTATAGAGTCATTGTACAGAGTCGGGTAGTTCCTCCGGGAGAGCAGCCGGACCTTTCCCGAAAGGTTTGGAAAGCTCATGCAACACTTAATACAGTCTCCGGACTAGAAGTGTAGCTAGTTACCCTGGGTTAAATGAGAAACCGAACACACTTAGCCTGGTTCCGTACCCTAAGAGTGTACTTGTTTCCCCTGTACCCCGGACCTATAATGAAAGACATCTTCATGTGAAATAGACTCCACGTGCATTCATTTTTGCATAAGGCTCGACATTTTTATTTTTCTCTTTCTTGTCTATAACAGAAACGTGCAATTCTTAAGAAGTTCTAGTTAAACCGGTTTATGTATAATTTGAGTTGAATTGTCAGATTTTTTAGATTTAAATATCATCTGTGGCCAACTCGCCTGAAAGCCGCCAAGCCATTCTAGGGCCGGAGTGTGCTATCGACTTAGCCTGGTCAAGCACCCTAAGTACGCCACTCTACCTACATCCCGGCAGGCCAAAGTAAGGTGGGTTCACGGACAATTGGATCTAAAAGAAAAGACAATTCATCCAATTGTACTAAAAATCGTGTTCAACTTGAAATTCTCTTAAGAACCGTAAGCCGCGACGAAGTTATAGATAAGGAACGAATTTTACTGTTTTTCTTGGCTTAAGTGTGCAGGAAAAATAAACCCAACATTGATGAAGAAAAATCGGAGTTAACCAAGCTCCGACTCCCACTGGCGTTAACTTAAAGATGGTGAGAAGACTCTATCACTAGAGTCTGTTGCCAGCAAGCCAAGCGTGGCAAAGGTCATTGCCGGAGCTACTAAGCTCCGACACCTTGAAGTATTAACTATCGACACTCAACGTGTTGGTAGAGGCTATTGCCGGAGCTACTAAGCTCCGACGATGGACAGTGCCGGAGCTTCTAAGCTCCGACGATTTCAAGGGACCTTCACTATCGAAAACTTCGGACCTAAACTATACGAGTTCGAAGCAAATTTGTCTTCAACAAAACTCAACATCCTTTTGGTACATGTCCACAATCAAATTGTGCACATCTACCAGGGGGCCAAGTGAAGACAAAGATGTTGAAGACAAGAAATGAAATTCACGAAAAATTGGGGATTTCATTTCATTTGAAGACCAGAGATTACATCTGGGGACAAAGGATTACAAAATTGAGGAAGAAGAGAAGATACAAATAAAGGCTAAGAAAGATAGTCCTAGACCCTATGGAAGAACTCAGCGACCTTCTGGGCGACCTCCGACACGCTGGCTCGGGTAGCTTCGCCTTCTCCTTCAACGGGGCCTTCAAGCACCGGGTCCAGAGGGAATCGAGGGTTCCGGCTAGTGTAACACGTCAACACATACTCTGTGACGTTTCTAGCCAGGGATTGCCCCTCGACCTCAAGCTGGTCCGCGATGACGTCGCCCACCTTGGAGAGCTTGCCACCCGCAGCATTCAACGCCTGCAATGCAAGGTCCGGCTCCGGCTCCGGATCATCCGGAAGCACGGGGCTGAAACCCATCGGCGCTAGCGCATCGTCGGCCTTGCTTAGGAACTCCCAAATTTGCAGGGAGTCCGTCTTCCTCAGGCCCTTCATCTCTTCCAAGGACCTCCGGGCCGCCGCCAGCTCCGAGTTCTCGCGGGAGAGGCGCTCAACTTCTTTGGCGTTTTGCTGAATCTTCGCAGCAACCCGCTTTTCGAGTCTTCCGAGCTCCTCCTCCCGGAGGTGGATCTTGTTCCGGCGGTCGACCAGGTCTTTCTCCCTAGCCTCTATTTTCTTCTCCCGGGCGACGAGGGCACACTCATACTCGTAGAGTTCCTGCCCTCGCACCCAGGTCTTCTCCTCCTCCTCGAGGCAGCGCTCTTCCAATTTTTTAGCGCGCTCCTCGAGGCCCTTGTCCGCCAGAGCTGTCTTCTCGGCGAGCTCTTCTTCACGTCGCAAGACGTCGTCCCGTAGTTCCAGGAGTTTTTGCTCCTCATCCTCGAGCCGCTTTTCCCTTCCCTCAAGTGCCTCTCGGCGCTTGATGAGTGCGGTACTGATGGCTTCGAGTTGATCGAACCGAGCGTTGGCCGCATCATTGGCAGCCTTAGCTTGGTCATGGTACTCCCGGGATTGGGCGTCGAGGTTGTGAGTCATGCTCTCCCTCTCGTCCAGCATCTCACCCCAAAGCTCCAGGCGGATCTTCTCCCGCCTGATCCATTCCTTGTCCTCAGCAATCCTCGACTGCGCCAGCTTGGTCTCGAATTGGAGTCTATTACGCCACCTCCTAAGGGTTTGGCGCTCCTCTTCAAGAGCCTTGCTGTCGTGGAAGAAGGCTAGTTGGACTTGGCGCAGACTGGAGCAAGCGTTGTCGATGGACATCGACAGCGAGATGGGCTCCGGACCTTCTGGGGTCTCCTCCGCTGGCTCCAGCGGGTCTTCATCTACAAAAATTGGGTCCCACTCTACGAGAGCGGAACCCCGAGCTTCCAAGGCACTAGGGCCCTCCTCCGGGATGGCCTCAGTCGCCACCGAAGAAGGTCCCGCTACCAAATCTTCATTCGCCCCCTCAGGCTGGGGGCCGGCGACTTCGTTCAGGCACTCTGGCTCCGCCACGGGTACCATCGACGTCGTCGCCTCCAATGGCTCCGGCCGTGACGCTCCTTCCGAGGGAGGCTCAAGCTCCCTCGCCTCTTCAACCACCGGCTCTACAGCCGGCGCCTCCACCACCACCGGCTCTGCAGCCGGCGCTCCAATAACTACCGGCCCTGCGACCGGAGCTTCAGAAGTAACCGGCTCAATTGCCGGAACCACTTCAACTTCCGGCTCGCACGCCGGGGCTTCAGCTACCTCCGGCTCAACCGCCGGGGCTTCAGCACTTTCCGGCTCTAAAGCAGGGACCGCTACTTCCTCCGGCTCAACAGCCGGAGCATCTACTTCTGCAGCACAGGGGCCCGGAGCTTCAACCTCCGGAGCGGGTGCCGCTGGCGCATCTTCAAACCCGTGGTCCGGCGCTACCACGGGAACTTCTGGAGACGAGTCGAGGTCCATGACCACGACAGCCGGCGCCGGAGCTGTCGCAGCCTCCGCCTGGGGCGGCACCGGAGCTGGAGCAGAAGCCCTTGTAGCCTCAGACACTGTGGCTGAGGGCGAAGCTTCACTCCCCTTCTTGGGAACGCTGCAGATGAAGAATGAAGAAATTGAGCAAACAGTTACTATAATTAAAGTTAATTGAGATAAGCAAGAAAAATTACCTTGGGAGGCTCACGCACCAGCTTGCGCGGAACCTCTTTCCCGGACGTTCCGGGCTGGCCACGGTCGGCGTAGGAGCTCCGGGAGGACTCCCAGGACTTGCCGTAGCCACGGGCGTTTCCCGGGTCGGAGCTCTCCTTGACCGGGAGGAACTCCTAGACCTGGAGGCCCTCACCGCTTCTCGAACCGGAGTCGCATGTCCGGAGCTGGCACCTCCGGAGGGACCCATCACAGGGACAGCAGCACTCCGGGAGGATCCCACCGCCGGAACAGTAGCGCTCCGAAAAGATCCCACCACGGGGACAGACGCTACAGCAGCGGAGGATCTTCCTTCCTGAGGACGGGGAACTGGCGGGGAAGTAGCAAGCCCGACGGACCTTCCGTCAGCATGTCGCAGCTTCCTCTTCCGGCTCTCCGGTTCCTCCGCCAGCTCCTTGCCTTTGCCGGTGACTTCAGCTCTTGGCTGAGAGACAGGGGCGGAGCCGCCTTCCGACAACCCGGGAATCGCCAACCGGGTGGTCGATCTTCTCTCGACGACGCCAAGGTCGTCAAGCGCGGGCATCTTCCGCCGGAGCTCCCTGCTGAACTCAACTTCCACGTTCAGGGGGAGGAAAGCCGGTGGCGGAGTCAGGTACTCTCCGTCTACATCGATGCCGTGCTGGAATTTCTTGAGGTGAAACTCCAAGGACTTCCCCACCATGTTGGACTTCAACCCGGTCTCAACCCGGTCTTCGTCCATCACGCTGTTGAGGGCCCAGGCGAGCTTCTCCCTCCTCTTCAGCGGCGCCCACCTGTTGGACAGGAAGTTGCAGAACACCGCCTGGGGAGTTAATCCTCCCTCCACACATTGACGGATCCTGGACAGGACGGGATCGAAGGCTGCCGCCAGCACCGGAACTTCGCTCCACACCGACGTGTCAATACCGGGCAGACCGTCTGGCAGCTCCAACCGCTCGTGCTCCTCCACCCGAATGACTACCCAATCTTTCTTCCAGTCATCCCACTTCCCGGAAGGGAACGACCGGAGGTACTTGAACGGGCACTTCTTGCGCTTCACAAAGTAGTAGAAGCCAAGGTACTCGTCACTTCGCCCGGTGGTTTGGACGGTGAAGAAAGTGCGGAAGAGCTCGATGCAGGGAGGGATGCCCACCCACATCTCGCAGAAGTGGACAAAGATGGACACAAGGAGGAGAGAGTGAGGGCCAAGGTGGTATAGCTGCAGACCATAGAAGTCCAGCAGCATCAAAAAGAAGGAAGAAAATGGTGGGATCAGCCCCACCATGGCATACGATGAAAAGTATACCATTTCACCGGAGTGCTCCTTTTTAAAGGGAAGCTCCCCGCCGGTGCGGATTGAACGGTTGAAGAAGTCCGACGACCACCCCATGAGGGCTCGGACCTTCTTCAGATCGCTCTCCGTCTTCAAACGACTCTCACGCAGACCCAACTCCATCGCAGCACAGCTAGGCGAGAGAAGAGAAGCAAAGCACGAGTTGGGAGTTTGAGCGCAAGAACAGATGGAAAGCGTAAAGAACTCCCGACGGTGCGCTTTCCTTCTTAAGTAAGCCCTCGCAACGCTTGGATGGAAACTGCAGGAGAGTCAAGCATACTATTCAAGTATTCAACCCAGCCGATGACAAGAGGGCCCGGGACCACCCCGACGATCAAGTCGAGGTTCTTACCCAGGCGAACAGTTGTCATCACGAGGCGGGAAACCCAAAGGCGGCGGACTGACAAGGCGCGCGGAACCGATACGGTTTTCGTATCGGGAACCGACGACCTTCAATTGCGAGAGATCCGCACGTCAAAGATCTTATCTGCCGCCTGAGGTGCGCCACGCGTCAGGACTTAACCATAAAGCCCCGCAAAAGGCACCTCTGACGACCCTTGAAGACCCAGTTCAAGAGTCGCAAGTGTGGACCCACCTCCGGCGGAATGACTTCATCCCGTTAGCCTTCCCCGGAGGCAGGTCCAGGGGGCCACTGTCGGTACCCTAAAAACCATACACCCCCTGAGGTTACGAAGATCTCAAGGGAAGGACATCAACTCAAATTGAAGACCCTCGGGGGCCCACTCGCCAGACGTGACGGGACCCACTTCTCCAACATGGTTAACCTCTAGGTTGCCACGTGTACTGTCAGCCCAGAGCTATTACCCGCAAAGGTGAAGCTCCGGGCCAAGTACTGAAACGGCACCTCCGGAGGTAGCCCCTGACCGAGAGAAGCTCCGGACCTGACACGTGGCAGGCCGCCCCGGAGCTTCCCGCCTCCCTCGAGCAAGCTCCGGAGGTGCCACGCGTCCATACGTCGGAGCTGGCCGCTTTAAACCCCCGGGAGACGTTGTAACGGCTCCGGATCTCCAAAGGACAGCCACGGACTTCAAGACCCGGTTAATTATCATTAATTCCACATTAATGATATTTAATCGGATGATCTTAACTCCTGTAACGGCACTGTCAGAGCCGTTACAGGGTCATTAACAACAATTAATCTTGTGTATCAATGCCAATAACCGCCAGGGCCACATGTCGGGCCAGGCTGACTTGTAACGGTTTGTCCTTGTACTATAAAAGGACAAACCGCCGATACACGGGGGGAGAACTCTCGAACATACTCAGGCTCACAAGTGAATACAACTCACACACACACACCCGTGGAGTAGGGTATTACGCCCAGGCGGCCCGAACCACGTAAACGACTGTGTCACTCGTGTCCAAATCGCACTTCACTTTCTTAGATCTCCGCGCGCCCAAACCGAACCACAACTCCTTTAAACACTTTCATAGTGTCAGGGGATCTGCCGACTCCAACAGTCGACAATATCCTAACCGTCATAAATAAGATGGCCCAACCTCCACGTGGCACAGGCCCCTTATTTACGACGTCCGGGAGGAGCGTAAATAAGATTATTTATGACGGTGACCATCGTAAATAATCTTATTTACGAGGACTAAAAACCATCGTAAATAAGTGAAAACCATCCTAAATTGTTTATTTACAATGGTTTTTGCCTTATTTACAAGGATTTTCACTGTTGCAAATTGTGTGCATCCTTGTTGTGAAACTCAGCTGTAACGGTTGTTGTAAAAATTCATCCTTCCCATCTCTAGTTACATTTGTCGACCGGACAATATCAGGGCATTTTCTAAAATAATACTAGCATTCTATATAACAGAGTAGCAGACGTACACGCACACGAAAGTGTGCAATATGTTGTAGATCTTAACTTTGAAAGAGAGATGACCTTTTATAACTATATTTTCTTATATATTCATTCCTCCAAATATTCTAGAATATGACAATTCTGATGTTCACTTGGAAAATTGTGTGTCCAATGTGAAATTTCATCTAAAAAAATACCTCTCCGTCCTCAAATATTTCTGAGCGGTTAGTTCAAAATGAACAAACTACTAAAAATATTTAAGGACGGCTCAGAAATTGAATCTACTGACAGGTGGGCCCCACCTTACAAAATTGAATCTAATTTTCTCTAACTTACAAATGTGATTGTAATGCATATTAGTTAAGTCAATAACTCTTGATTCGATGGTGCAAAATTTTATGTAACTCATGAATTTAAATTCATCACGATGTATACTTCAATATCTATTACAACTATTCCCTCAATTTTTCTTACAAATCATTTAAAGCGATATCCAAAATTGAATATTACCACATTTGTCGGTACCCTGAGTACCGTATACCCCTTGAGATTGCAAAGATCTCAAGGAAATGTCATCTACTTGATTTGAAGACCTTCGAAGGCCCACATGTCAGACATAACCGGACCCGCTTCTCCAACATGGTTAGTTCCAGGGTCGCCACGTGTACCATCAAACCGGAGCTACCGCCCACAAAGGGGAAGCTCTGGGCTATGTACTATAACGGCACCTCCGGACCTAACCCCAGACCGAGGGAAGCTCCGGAACTGACACGTGTCTGGTGACACCGGACCTATCTGTTCCTCACACTATGCTCCGGAGCTGCCACATGTCCAACTGTCGGATCTTCAGCCTCAAACCTCCGATAGACTCCACAACGGCTCCGGATCTTCAAAGGGGAATTAAGGACTTCAAGACCCGATTAAGTGTCATTAATACTATGTTAATAACACACGATCGAACGATCTTAATTACCAATAACGGCGCTGTCAAAGCCCGTAAATCGGTCATTAAGGGTAATTAAGCGCATCAAATGTGTATCAATATTAGTAGCCACCGGGGCCACATGTCGAGCCAGGCCAACTTGTAACGGCCTGTCCTTGTACTATAAAAGGACAGGACGACGATACATAGAGGGAGAGAGGCTGATCAGAGCTGGACCTGGGCTAGTCTAATCGGCTCACACGCGCTCTTAACTCACGTCACCTGAGTTGAGTTCATACATCCAATACAACACCAACACACCCCGTGGAGTAGGGTATTACGCTCAGGCGGCCCGAACCACGTAAATCTTTGTGTCTCTTGTGTCATTTTACACTTCACCTTCTTGAATATCCGCGCGCCCACACCGAATCTCAAACTCCGCAAACACTTTTAGTAGTGTCGGGAGATCTCCCGGATCAAAACCACCGACAACATTAGAAAAACAACCATTTTGAATAAAAAAAGGCAATGTGCACATCCTCCATGCTTTGGACGATATTCTTTATGCCACGTTGGCAACCGATTTAATTTTCTCTAACTTAAAAATGTGATCGTAATGCATATTAGTTAAGTCAATAACTTTTGATTCGATGGTGCAAAAGTTTATGTAACTCATGAATTTAAATTCATCACGATGTATACTTCAATATCTATTACAACTATTCCCTCAATTTTTCTTATAAATCATTTAAAGCGATATCCAAAATTGAATATTACCACGTTTGAAAAACAACCATTTTGAATAAAAAAAGGCAATGTGTACATCCTCCATGCTTTGGACGATATTCTTTATGCCACACTGCCAACCGATTTCGTTCATACCACGGATAATATGCCACGCTGGCAAAATTTCATCCATATTTCAGATGAAATTCGACACTTCGTCCTTGGCATGGCTGACAGTGGCTCAGTTTGGCAATATTTTCATACCGTCAATTATTTTTATTAATTTCGTGTTTTTTGTATATTATTAAAAAACAAGAATCTTTTTTTACAGACGCCTGAGAATCGGCGCCCGCTTCAGGCGACAGCCGAGTGCTGGATCACTGGGTGCCAGGTATGTTTTTTGTTTTATTAATTGTTAATCCGTAATTTGTAGGGTTATGTTTATTTTAAGCAATCAAACAAAAAATTGTAATTGATTAACCTATAGAAATAAGAGTCAATAATAATTACAAAGATTAATAATTATTAATAATAATTGGTAGCTAATAACCCGGTGCTTGAAATTTTACCTGAAATTTAGATAGAGTGGATGTCCCGGTGACCTGCGGCGATGTGTGGCCGTAGATTAGGCAGTTCGGTCAGGATGCCGAACCTGCATGGCTGCACGTTCTTGCGCCACAAGAGATCGAGAGGCCCTGCTCCGTCCACACTGCCATAGGCTTCATCACCGGACGCGCATTCTTTTTTCATTATGCACAGTTACTTCGTCCGTGGCATGGCCGACAGTTCCTCGGCCTGGCAAATTTTTCATACCGTCGGTTATTTTTATTAATTTTGTATTTTTTGTATATTATTAAAAAACGAGAATTCTTTTTTTACAGGCGCCTGAGAATCGGCGCCCGCTTCAGGCGACAACCGCGTGCTGGATCACTGGGTGCCAAGTATATTTTTTTGTTTTATGAATTGTTAATCCGTAATTTGTAAGATTATGTTTATTTTAAGCAATTAAATAAAAAATTATAATTGATTAACTTATAAAATTAAGAGTTAATAATAATTACAGGGATTGGTAATTAATAATAGAATTAGTAGCTAATTATTCGATGTCTGAAATTTTATGTCTGAAATTTAGATAGCGTGGAGGTCTCGGTGACCTGCGGCTATGTGTGGCCGTAGATTAGGCAGTTCGGTCAGGATGCCGAACCTGCATGGCTGCACGTTCTTGCGCCACAAGAGGTCGAGAGGCCCTGCTCCGTCCACGCCGCCATACGCTGCTTCACCGGACGCGCATTCTTTATTTAATATGCACAGTTGCGACTGCGCCGACAAAGTGAAAAGATCTTCCTTGGCTCTCGCAGACATCTGTTGTTCGTCGCCGTCTCGCCGGACTGCAACCTTTCGATCGATCGAGAGTGCCGCGGGAGTTGGGACGATAGAAGGAGGAGCAAGGAAGAACAGAGCAGCAGGATGAGTGACGATCATCACGCGGCTGCAGGCAGCAAGGAGACGACGATCCCTCTCCTCAGTCCTTACAAGATGGGCAGGTTCCAGCTCTCCCACAGGTTGGTTCCGGTTCTTCCTCCAGCCGCTAGCTGCTCCCTCAGCTCTCCTCCATTTATGACCTGATCGATCGGTGTGCCGGCGCGGCAGGGTGGTGCTCGCTCCCCTGACGAGGCAGCGGTCCTTCGGCTGCGTGCCGCAGCCGCACGCCGCCGTCTACTACGCCCAGCGCACCACGGAAGGCGGCTTCCTCATCGCCGAGGCGACCGGAGTCTCGCACGCCGCGCAGGGGTGAGCAGCCAGCTCAGCTGCTGACGAACTATTACTGCTTCTGTTTCCCTCGAGACAAGACCAAAAGGGTAGGATAGAGAGACCTCACTCGTCCTGTTCGCGCGTTGCGTTCTTTCAGGTACCCTGACACTCCTGGGCTGTGGACGCGGGAGCAGGTGGAGGCGTGGAAGCCGATCGTGGACGCCGTGCACGCCAAGGGTGGAGTGTTCTTCTGCCAGTTATGGCACACCGGCAGAGCCTCCAATTACGGTATGGATAGCAGCTGATCATTGAAATGTCCTCGGGTTATTACTTTGAGCTGGCATCGATCTCCTCTGCTTAAGTTCTGCCTGAGTTAGTCTTCTATGTCGTGTGCGCGCGCGGCCAGAGTTCCAGCCGAACGGGCAGGCACCAGTCTCGAGCACCGACCGGCCCGTGGCGCCGAAGGAAACCGTGGACGGCCTTTCGGTGACAACCTACGCCGTGCCCCGGCGGCTGAGGACCGACGAGATCCCGGCCATCGTCGACGACTTCAGGATCGCGGCCCGGAACGCCATGGAAGCCGGTGAGAGCTAGCGAGAGAACAACCAGCATCTTCACAGTGAACTCTTGTCAGATGCGTGGCCCTGAAGTCATCGTGTACGTCTGTTCTTCTAATGTGATGAGGCAGGGTTCGACGGCGTGGAGATCCACGGGGCACACGGGTACCTGATCGACCAGTTCCTCAAGGACGGCGTCAACGACCGCGCCGACGAGTACGGCGGCACCATGGCCAACCGCTGCCGGTTCGCGCTCGAGGTCGCGGCGGCCGTGGCGGCGGAGATCGGCGCCGACAGGGTGGGCGTCCGGGTGTCGCCCTACACGGACTACATGGACGCCGCGGACTCGGACCCGGACGCGCTGGGCGTGCACGTGGCGCGCGCGCTCGGGGAGCTGGGCGTGCTCTACCTCCACGCCGTGGAGCCGCGCATGCTGCGGCCCACGGAGCGCGGCGAGACGCGGCACAGCCTCCGGCCGATGAGGGACGCGTTCGGGAAGGGCGGCACGTTCATCGTCGCCGGCGCGTACACGCGCGAGGACGGCGACCGCGCCGTCGCGGACGGGTACGCCGACCTGGTGGCGTACGGGCGGCTGTTCCTGGCCAACCCCGACCTGCCCCGGCGGTTCGAGCTCGACGCGCCGCTCAACGAGTACAACCGGAAGACGTTCTACACGCCGGACCCCGTCATCGGATACACGGACTACCCGTTCCTTAGTGATGGTCTTTCCAAGTGATTTATGTCAATTGATGACACCGATTCTGTTATTGTATAAGAACGTATGATATAATTATAATAATCAGTGGGAACATTGAAAAAAATTACGGAATCAGATTCCTAAAACGATTTTCCTCAAAAAGGCACCATGACACGCGCATTTTCCCGTTTACCCGGTCCAAACACGTAACCCAAAGGTAATCTAGTTCCAGCAGTTTGGGCCACTATACGGGTGCCATTAAGGCGGAACTATCAGGCAAAAAGGCCTGGAAGTGGGCGTTACGGGCTGAGCTGCTGCTCTAGCTCCGTATTTTTGGACTCGGCCCAAATATGCTCTTGGAATGGTTGATTAGCCATAGAGACTTGTGGTGTAGAAAATCCCCTTTACCTTCTCCCTCGCCTGACTTCACCAGTGACCTCACCATTCACCAAAGGTTGGTCTCTTTCTTGAGCGATCTTATTACTAGTACAAAGCGTGAGCAGAAACGTGACAGGTTCATTGAATCAACCACCAGCGCCACACTCGAGTCCACCGTCTCTGTTCTCCAATCATTCAGCAATCGCCCAATTTGCCAGCTTAAAAAGAGGTGCCGAGGGAAAGGGTAGGGAAGAGAGTGAGTCGAAGATGAGTAACAACGACGGTGGCAGCACAATCCCCCTCCTCTCCCCTTACAAGATGGGAAGGTTTGATCTTTCCCACAGGTAAATCCCCATCTTTTATTGGTTCCACGATTCCCTCAGCAAGTGGTCAAGAAATCATTTGCTAGGTATCATCTGTTCATGCGAGTTGCGCAACAGGGAACCAATTGGGGTAGTCAATTGTTTTGTTATGCGGGTGATCTCCTTTCGTTGTTTTTAGTATTGGGATACTGTTCATAGGACGATTCGGTTCCCCAGTTGTTTCCCCTTCTTGCGCAACTTGGCCGTTGGAGTGCTTTCTTCCGGCACGCAGAATCGATATGGGCCTCAACTTGTGTCATGTTGGTCAGGATTTATGCTGATACTTGTGATTGAGGGTGTCTTTAAACGTCAGCAATGCATAATGCATGCGAAAGAGAAATTTCAATCAAAGTTTTAAGCCAATCAAGAGAGAGCAATTGAATTTTAGGACTTGGGTAGCAAACCTAATCCAATGACTCTTATTCTTCCTAGAGGAAATAAGAGGTCCACGAATCTGGAAAATATGAGCAATTTTAAAGATCCAATTTGGGCCTCAAAGCTTCCCTTTTTTTCTGTCTAGGGTGGTTCTCGCACCACTAACAAGGCAGCGGTCCTACGGTAATGTTCCTCAGCCTCATGCAATACTGTATTACCAACAGAGAACAACGAAAGGAGGCCTTCTGATCGCGGAGGCCACTGGAGTGTCAGTCACTGCTCAAGGGTACGTCTTCTTGATACTCACAGGTTGTGGCTTCTTTAAATCTATGTGATCATAGTTCGGAGATTTCTAAAGACAAATTATTTTCTCTATGTACACAAGGTACAAAGATACTCCTGGTATTTGGTCAAAGGAGCAGGTGGAAGCATGGAAGCCAATTGTTGATGCAGTTCATGTGAAGGGAGGAATATTTTTCTGTCAGATTTGGCATGTAGGAAGGGTCTCTAATTCCAGTACGTTTTAAACCTCTTATACAGACTTCTGTTATTCTCAGACTAATTTAATGGAGGTACCGTTAACTCACAAGCAGAACTCAAATTGGGTTCATAATTGTTGATTAATGACAAAGACTTCATGACAACATATGTTTTGCACATCAAAATATGTTGTCACTCGTACTAAACTCAAATTCTATACTGCCTTTTGAATAAAAAATCTGGCATATTCGGTGTCCAAATGCAGGTTATCAGCCTAATGGGCAGGCTCCAATTTCAAGCACCGATAAGCCATTAAAACCTCAAATGAGAGCCAATGGAATAGATGTGGCCACTTTCTCACCTCCTAGACGATTAGAGACTGATGAGATCCCGTTGGTCGTCACTGATTTCAGGGTAGCTGCTAGAAATGCAATTGAAGCTGGTAAGAACCTTCTCATATTTTACTTTCTAAATATCAGGTTAGCCCAAAAAGAATGAACAAATTTAGTCAGACTTGCGTATAATTTAATGAACTAAAGAAAAATTGGCATGCAAAGGTTCTTAAGGGTTATGTGCTTATATTTTTTTTACCAAACAACGTAGTAGGTTACTGAAAATTTTAATGCTTGCTCCTGATGGAAAGGTGTCGCCTATTCTTAACAACTATCATATGTAGGATTTGATGGTGTTGAAATCCATGGTGCTCATGGTTACTTGATTGACCAGTTTTTAAAGGATCGAGTCAATGATCGCACAGACAGATATGGTGGTAGTTTAGGGAATCGTTGCCGGTTTGCACTAGAAATCGTTGAAGCTGTAGTTGACGAAATTGGTGCTGACAGGGTTGGGATAAGGTTGTCACCCTTTGCCAGCTATTCAGAGGCACCGGACTCAAACGCTGAAGATCTAGGCTTGTACATGGCGGAAGCACTCAATAAATTTGGAATTCTCTATTGCCATGTGGTGGAGCCAAGAATGGTAAAACTCGGTGAAAAGTTTGAAACTCCCTACAGTCTTCGTGCAATGAGGGATGCTTTTAAAGGATCATTTATTGTTGCTGGTGGCTACAACAGGGAGGATGGTAATAATGCGATCTCCAGTGGATATGCTGATTTAGTAGCATATGGGCGCTTATTCTTGTCCAATCCTGACTTACCTCATAGGTTTGAAGTTGATGGTCCGCTCAACAATTACAACAGGGGGACCTTTTACATCTCTGATCCAGTTATTGGGTATACTGACTACCCTTTTCTTGCAGCAGATGTCTAAATGGGCCTTCTTAGAAAAGTTGACTCTAGATCGAATAGCCACCCATTGTACTAGTAATATGAGAGGAATAAGGTTATTGATCTGAACGTTTGATTTCCACGTGCATGGATAAAGTAACATAATCATTGCTATTGATGCCTTAAATTTACTCCTCATTTTAGGACTTCTGCCTAGTCATGCCAAAAGGCGTGATATTTAAGCAATATTTATTTGAATTAGTCAATTTATCTCTATATGAAAGAGTGGCATACCTGTCCAATGGGAGCAGGAATGTTTTGTTTCCTAAAATATTACTCGAATTTTGTGCCTCTTTGTACACATGGATGAATATATTATGAGATGAACTTGCGTATTTCTTCCTTTTGCTTCCACACGAGCTGACATAGGCTCTGACATAGCCAGATAAGATAGATTCACAAATTCCGCTGGTGTGTTGCTGCAAAGTTGTTTCAGCTTTCTTTTGAATTGTAGGACTGAAAAAATGGACTGGATCCAGTAGGTACTCCAGCTTATCAGAAATGATCAGACATGTTTTGAGATGATAATCCGTGATACATAGTTATCTAAAAGGCAATTGGACCTTATGTTAATAAAGAAATCAGACTATGGGTTATGGGAATTAAGCTCTTAACTTTTATTCGTGGATATCATAAGATGCTCTCCAGTTACAAATATGTGATGTTTTTGAATCGACACGGTTTGAATACACATCTTTGACAACTACTTTCTGTTATAACATGAAATTCACTTTTTAAATAAACCAACAGAAATCATTTTGATATGGCCAGTCTAAATATAAAGTGACACTGACTGATAACCACACAAGTTTGATTGCATGTATTGCAAAATGTAACTTATTTATAATTAAAGTAGTTGCAACTTAAAAGACATCATTATTGGTCCAAGTTTAGAACAAAGGCGATGTGACCAACGCTTTTGGCCACTTTAGCATCTTGGAGCTGTTAGAAATCTTAATGAACTTAGAGGTTTCATGGTTTTATTTTCTGAAGTTTTTAGAGTGAAATTATAGGCCGTAGTTGCCACTTTTGTTTGTAGGATAAAGCCCTCGTTTGAACAAAATATTTTAGGTATCCTGCCGTATCAAAGTGAACCTCATATTTAGTAAAGTGAACTATTATCAATTTATCATAGATTTTGTTTACCGGTGAACCAAAATAGATTTCTGAAAAAAGAAAAATATTGTTTTTGCGTTCTACTTTCCACCAGTTCTTTTCTTTGGGCAAGTAGAGGTATATAAGTTTGATTTAGTTATATATTAATATATATGAGTTATGCACTGAACCAGAAAGTACTGCACATTGAGTTTGTTTGGTTCAAGTAGATATTGGCCAGTTTTTCTATCACGCTTCACATATACAGGATCACAATTTGTACTGAAAGGGAATAGCAAATCGGACTTATACCCTAGTGAAAGGGAATAGCAAATCTGACTCATACCCTACTGAAAGGGAATAGCAAATCTGACGCATACCCAGATTTGTTTGAAAGTCTTGCCAATACTGATAAGCTTTCATAGGCAAAAGTATCTAGCTTCATTTGCCTAGCAATTGAGCAGAGTGTAGTGGTAACTACAAAGTTGCCTGATATTTCACAACTTAAATCTATTTTTTTTTTTTGAGTCGGATAAATTCACCTCCATTCCAGAAGAAACAGAGATCACAAAGTTCATGCAGTACATCCCACCATAACAATCTACCTTATCCTCTACTTTAGAGAACCTATGTAGACTGGTGGTTTTCCTGCCATCCCACTTGGAGTTAAACCGTTCTCAATACAATACCTCTTAAACATACATAACCTAGAGAAACTTTCATCATTTAGTTCACCAAAAGCCTAACAACTTAAAAAACAAGCTTGATTCAACTTAGAGATATCTTCAGGCACTCATCCATTCTTTAGACATCATTATCAACTTCAGGAGCTGGTAACTTTGGAAAGCCTCTCTGGTCAGCCATCATTTGAATTGCAGCTTTCATCAAGGCTTCTGCACTATTTTGAATAATCTGCCTCATATTGTTTGGATATAACCCTGCCCAATATTTCATTAGTACAGAAGCATAACAAATAATCTCACGTGGATGTTTGATTATTTTGTTTTCAAAACATCCTTTATTTCTTGTTTTCCAAATGGCCCAACATATAGCTGCCAGACCAAACATATAAACCGAATCACCATGAGGCATAATATTTTTAATCCAAACCCAATACTGTTGTATGGTATTAGGTCTAACAGCAGAGCCAAGACAATTAGCAATTACAGCCCAAATTACCCTACTAACCACACAAGAAAATAAAAGATGGTTAAGATCTTCATATTTTTCACAAAAAACACAATGAGGATCACCATTCCAATTTCTCCTAACCATTACATCTTTAGTTAACACAGCATCTCTTTGCATTAACCACAAGAAAATCTTAATTTTCTGAGGAAGTTTTGATTTCCAAATTGGTTTTAAACTTCTTCCCGAATCATTTGCAGTCAATCTATCATATAAAGATTTAACTGAAAACCTACCAGATTTAGTCCATAACCAAATTACTTTATCCTGATTATCAGAAATAATCTGTTCATTAAGCAAATTGATAAGAGAATACCAAGCACCATGAAGAATTACAGGTAAAGCAGGATTAAACGAAAGGCACCAATTTTTCTCTGCAGCCTGAGCTACAATAATGAATTTATCCGAACAAAATTCATATATCAATGCATATGTAGAACATAAAGGTGTATTACCAATCCAAGTATCCTGCCAAAAACTTATGCTCTTACCATTTCCCAAAATAAATTTTCTACCACTTAAATAAACATTTCTAATTTTCAACAGACAACTTAAATCTAATTGAAGGGCCTGAATAAGTTGTTTCATTTAAGATATTCTTTGATACTTTTTCTTGCTTTCAACCCTTAAACCACTCATTGCCAACTCTTCATATACAGTTTACGGTGAAGGAGCTTTCTGCTATAAGAACTAAAGTTTGTCCATCCACGACCAGCTGGTGCTTGGTCCAGATCCACTGAAATGATCATTTGAAAAAAGCATATGTTACACTTTGAAAGCATCTAGGCCCCCATGAGGTATGGTTTCGGTGATTAATGACAACCGTTAGTGATTACTAATGAGTTTGTGGATGCGAGGTCTCACGTAAAACAAATCAAACGTAATGAATCATCTCTCATATCATCTATTGCTCATTGGATACAAATGGAGACCCCTCAACGATATATTATAAGGGGTTATTCGATTTTCATGAAGAATAAATGAAGAACTCATTCAACGACGTTATTCTATCAAAATTAGCAACACAAGAAGATTAACATTCATCAGAAGAACAAGTCTAACAATTGTCAAAGAGGTCACTCGAGAAGATTCCAAAAGATCAACTCAAAACAACTCGAAGCAAACAAGTTTAACTCACCGGATCATCCGATGTCTTGCAAAATGACTACATCGGTCGAGTTTGAGTTTGCAGAAGAAGAAGACCTCAGAGTCAAGTACACACCGGATCATCCGATGTGAAGGAAGTGGCACATCGGTTGAATCCAACAGAAGGGATGATCTTTGAGTAATTCTGGAGAAGTACACACCGGATCATCCGACGATCAATCCAAGTGTACATCGGTCCAATTCAACAGAAGCTATTATTTTTGGACCAAGTCTGAAGATCTACTCACCGGTTCATCCGATGATGAAGTGGATGTTAAATCGGTCGATCAACGGTCATATCTGACACAGTGATGTCAGCAAATTGAAATCGACCGATGCTCAATAAAGGGGTGCATCGGATCATCCGATGTTAATAGTAAAGTTAATCAGCCTACTTTTCCAACGGCTAATTCGGGAAGGCTGGCTATTTAAACCCCTCCAACCAGTCATTTCGATGAGTCTTGATCACCTGAAGCCAACTACACATCCAAGAGCATTCAAGACTATAGAGCATACATTTCCACACTTTTAGATCATTTGTAATAGGCTAGAGAGAAGCTTGTGTGCGTTCTTTCTTTGTGATTGAACTCTCTAGGCTAGTGAGAAGTTGAAGAAGATCGTTCCGGAGCTTGCCAAGGTGTGTGTGGAAGCCCGGAACATCGAAGGTTGTACAAGGCTTGAGCTCCACCTTGCCGGAGATGGCGAACGGAGAAGATTAGTGAGGACCCCATTGTCTCGGTGACATTGAAGTGGCAAAACCCTTCAGTGGGTGCCACAACGTGGATGTAGGAAGATCCTTGCGATCTTGCCGAACCACGGGATAAACCTTCGTGTCCCCTAGCGTTTGCATTTCTCTCCCTCTTTTTACATTATGCAATCTTTACTTCACAAGTTATATCTACGTTGATTGCATAGTTAGAACCGCATTGGGAATTGGGCTTAAGTAGTTCGTTTTTAATTGCTTTAAAATTTGAAAGAAAGCCCAATTCACCCCCCTCTTGGGCGTTTCGATCCTTACAATTGGTATCAGAGCAAGGTTGCTCATAAGATCATTCTATCTTCACCGCTAGAGAGCAAAAATGGCCAAGGTTGGGGGTTCGGTTCCTATCTTCGAGGGCAAGAATTTTGCCTATTGGAAAGCACGCATGTGCGCTTACCTTGAGGCTATTGCCCCCGAAGTTTGGGAAGCAACTCATGAGGGATTTGGAGAACTTAACTATGTGGGTGATCAAGTTAAGTGGGATGCTAAGGCTAGGAATGCTATTTATGAATGCATAAGTCAAGATGTCTTCT
Source organism: Tuctoria greenei (assembly GCA_036927565.1). Classification (NCBI taxonomy): domain Eukaryota; kingdom Viridiplantae; phylum Streptophyta; class Magnoliopsida; order Poales; family Poaceae; genus Tuctoria; species Tuctoria greenei. Next base: position 287,158,576 of record JAYESD010000002.1, read on the forward strand.
CTAGGATTGCTAGTAAGGAGAAAGCTTGTGAAATTTGGGCTTGCTTGATAGAAATCCATGAGGGCTCATCTCGTGTAAAGGAACTTAAATAGCACATGCTCAAAGCTAAATATGATGAATTTATGATGCTTCCTCATGAAAATGTTAATGAAATGTTTTCACGCTTAAATGTTCTTATTGAGGAAATTAATGCTCTTGACATTGCGTCTCTTGGCAAGGGACTTATTAACCGCAAGATCCTCATGCTCCTTCCCAAGCCGAAGTACAACATCATCAACTCCATGCTCCAAAAGGAATCACTTGACAACATTGAAGTTTCGGAGCTCATTGGAGAAATACACGCTCATGAGATGAGTGTACTTGGGATGATGGAGCAATCATCATCAAAAACAATTGCTCTAAAGGCCTCCACCAAGAAGGCAAACTTCAAGAAGAAGAAGGTGGTTGAGCCTAGCTCAAGTGAAGAAGAGCAAGCGTCAAGTGAAGATGACGATGATGAGCTTGCCTTGATGATGAGAAAGTTCTCACGCTTGAACTCCAAGATCACCAAAAAGGGATACACCTTTGATCCCAAGAAGAAGACATTTCTACCAAGAAGAGACGATCGCAAGATATGCTACAATTGTGGAGATCGAGGCCACATCTCCTATGATTGTCCAAAATCGGACAAAAGGAGAGAGAACCACAAAGGCAAGCAACGCAAGCTTGAAGAAAGTGATGATGATGAAGAAGAAGCCAAGCCCAAACCAAGAGCCTTTGGGAAGAAGAAGCAAGACACGGGCAAGAAGGCAAGACTCTTCCCAAAGAAGAGAAGTGGTCCACAAAAGGTGTTTATGTGTGAGGCAATTGAATGGGTCACCGACGAAGAAACAAGTGATGAAGAGAGTGAAGAAGAAGAAGAAAGCTTGGCCGGCCTTGCCATTGCCAACCATGATGACTCACCTATTCCTCCACCACCCATGTGCCTCATGGCTAACGGTAACACCAAGGTATGTGACGACTCTAGTGATGATGAGCTTTCCCCCGATGATTTAACTTCTTTGATTAATGAATATCATGCTATCATTAAGAGAGAGAAGAGTAAGGTTAAAACTCTTGAAGAAATTCGTGCTAAACTTGAGAGTGCTAACCTTGATTTGCTTGACAAGTATGAAAGCATACTTAAAGAGCATGACACGCTCAAATCTCATGTCAAGCAAATTGAGGAAGAAAATGCTAAAATCAAGGTAGACAATTATGAGCTCAACATAGCACACCAAACTCTCTTGGAGGAGCACAACAAGCTAACTCAAGAATACCAAACACTTAACATTGCTCATGACATGCTTGATCAAGAGTTAAAAGATGCAAAGAAACAAACTCTTAATGATAAGATATCCATTACTTCGCATGTCTCTAATGTCTTGGACAAGTCTTTGTCTTTGAAAGCTAATGCTTGAGAGTCTCCGCACTAGTGTGGCTAGACTTTCAAAAGGTGAAGTCAAGCACAAGGAAATCCTCTTCCAACAAGCAAAAGCCTTCAACAAAAGAGGACTTGGATCCTTCCCGGTGCCCAACAAAGGAAAGGTGCCCTCACCGGAGCTTAGAACAAGCTTCATCAAGGAAGTTGGTTCTTATTGCCAACATTGTGAGGTCACCGATCACCACACAAGGGAGTGTCCTCTTCTTAACCGACCTTCACCTAAATTGCCTACTAACTACAAATCTATTTTCAATGATCGCTATTATCTTCTTAGCAAAGTGAATGGCAAGGTGAAAGCTAGGTTCATTGGCAAAGACATGAAGAGAATGAAGGGGAAGCTCCCCAAGCAACTTTGGGTCCCAAAGACACTTGTATCTCACATACAAGGACCTAAGTTGGCTTGGGTGCCTAAAGTCAAAAATTAACTTCATGTGTGTAGGTGAACTACAAAGCCGGAGGAAAGCATTGGGTACTCGATAGCGGGTGCACTCAACACATGACTGACAATGATGGTATGTTCACCACCATAGAAAACCTCGGTAATCATGAACAAGTCACTTTTGGTGACAATTCTAAGGGTAAGGTAATAGGATTAGGTAAAATTGCTATCTCTAATGATTTATCCATTTCTAATGTGTTGTATGTTAAGTCGCTTAACTTTAATCTACTTTCCATTGCACAACTTTGTGATCTTGGACTAACATGCACATTTAGCAAAAATGATGTTGTTGTGAGTAGTGAGGCAAGCAAAGAGCTAATCTTCAAAGGGTTTCGGCATGGACATCTCTACTTAGTAGACTTCTCCAACAAGAATGCTAGCCTAACCACTTGTCTTTTCACTAAGACAAGCTTGGGTTGGCTATGGCACCAACGCATAGCACACATTGGAATGAGCAAACTCAAGAAGTCATTCAAACTTGGGATGGTGATCGGCGTGAAGGATGTGATGTTTGAGAAGAACAAGCTTTGTAGCGCTTGTCAAGCCGGGAAGCAAGTTGCTTCACACCACCCAATGAAGACAATGGTGTCAACCTCCAAGCCACTTGAACTACTCCACATGGACCTCTTCGGACCGTCCACATACCAAAGCCTTGGCGGTAACCTCTATTGTATTGTTATAGTTGATGACTACTCTCGCTATGCTTGGACTCTATTTTTAGGTGACAAGAGTGAAACTCCGGAAGTGTTCAAGACCTTCGCCAATCGTGCTCAAAGGGAATTCCAACTTCCCATTATCAAGGTCCGGAGTGACAACGGCACCGAATTCAAGAACTACAACATTGGGGAGTGGTGTGACCGTGAAGGTGTGAAGCATGAATTCTCCACCACATACACTCCTCAACAAAACGGTGTCGTTGAGAGGAAGAACAAAACCCTCATCACTCTTGCAAGAGCAATGCTTGATGACTACGGCACGTCGGAGAAGTTTTGGGCCGAAGCAATCAACACGGCGTGCCATGCCGCAAACAGGGTCTATCTTCACCGACTACTCCAAAAGACCCCATATGAGCTTCTCATTGGGAGAAAGCCCAACATCTCCTACTTTAGAGTCTTTGGGTGCAAATGCTACATCTACCGCAAGAAAAGGCTCGGTAAGTTTGAAAGAAGATGTGATGTTGGCATTTTTATTAGTTATGCATCAAACTCAAAAGCATATCGAGTATTCAACCAAACCTCCGGTCTAGTTGAAGAAAGTTGTGATGTTGAGTTTGATGAGACTAATGGCTCCCAAGAGGAGAGTTTTGGTCATGATGAAATAGATGATGAGCCTCTACGAGAAGCCATGAAGAACATGACCATTGGAGACATCAAGCCGGAAGTTGAAGAGGGCCATGATCAAGGGGGAGCTTCAAGTTCCAACAACAACACCTCCATGGCGCCTCAAGTAGACGAAGAGGAGAAAGATGATCCATTGCCAACTCAAGACTCACAAGCAATACAACATCAAGATGAAGAAGAAGTCCATGATCAAGTCCAACCACAAGAGGAGCAACACGCTTCACCACCGCCAAGTGCTTCACAACCACTTATGAGGCATGGACGCATCTCCAAGGCGCATCCAATGGACCTAATCATTGGAAGTCCTTCAAGGGGCATAAGTACTCGTTCTCGCCACGTTGCTTCGTTTTGTGAGCACTACTCGTTTGTTTCGTGTGTAGAACCCACTCATATAGAGGAAGCACTCCAAGATCCAAATTGGGTGATGGCCATGCAAGAAGAACTCAACAACTTCACCCACAATGAAGTTTGGGTGTTGGAGGAGCGACCCAAGGACAAGAACGTCATCGGAACGAAGTGGGTGTACCGCAACAAACAAGACGAGAATGGTGTTGTGGTCCGCAACAAGGCAAGACTTGTGGCCAAGGGTTTCTCACAAGTTGAAGGACTAGACTTTGGAGAAACTTTCGCTCCGGTCGCTCGGTTAGAAGCTATTCGTATACTCCTTGCTTTTGCTTCGCATCACAATATAATGCTTTATCAAATGGACGTTAAAAGTGCCTTTCTTAATGGTTATATTAACGAGCTTGCTTATGTTGAGCAACCTCCAGGGTTTGAAGATCCGAGGAATCCTAATCATGTGTATAGGTTACACAAGACGCTCTACGGGCTCAAGCAAGCACCTAGGGCGTGGTATGAACGTCTAAGGGATTTCTTGGTCATGCAAGGATTCAAGATCGGGAGGGTGGACACTACACTCTTCACCAAGGACATCAACGGGGATTTATTTATTTGTCAAATTTATGTCGATGATATTATTTTTGGCTCAACTAACAAATCTCTTAGTCATGAGTTTGGCACCATGATGTCTAGGGAATTCGAGATGTCAATGATTGGAGAGCTCAACTTCTTCCTTGGATTTCAAATCAAGCAACTTCAAGAGGGGACCTTCATCTACCAAGAGAAGTACACCAAGGACCTCTTGAAGAAATTTGAGATGGGAGATTGTAGCTCAAGAAGTACTCCAATGGCGACAAATTGTCATCTCGACGCGGACTTGGACGGTAAACCTATTCATCAATCTCACTACTGTTCCATGATTGGTTCATTATTATATCTTACCGCATCTAGGCCCGATATCATGTTTAGTGTGTGCTTGTCTGCTCGCTTTCAAGCGGCACCTAAAGAATCGCATCGTAAGGCGGTCTTTAGGATACTTCGGTATCTCAAGCATACCCCAAGTGTAGGTTTGTGGTACCCCAAGAACGCTAGTTTCCATCTCTTGGGTTACTCGGATTCGGACTTTGTCGGATGCCGTGTGGATCGCAAGAGTACCTCCGGTGGGTGCCACTTACTTGGGCGTTCCCTAGTATCTCGGTCGAGCAAAAAGCAAAATTATGTGGCCTTGTCCACCGCGGAGGCGGAGTATATAGCGGCTGGTGCATGTTGTGCCCAAATCCTATATATGAAGCAAACCCTTTTGGACTTTGGAATTAAATTTGGTTGTGTACCTCTCCTTTGTGACAATGAAAGTGCGGTTAAGATAGCTAGAAAACCCGTTCAACACTCCCACACTAAGCACATTGATATTCGCCATCACTTCTTGCGGGATCATGAGGCTAAAGGAGACATCTCTTTGCAAGGTGTTAGGTCCGAAGAACAATTGGCGGATATCCTCACTAAACCACTTGATGAGAAAACTTTTTCTAGACTTAGAAGTGAATTAAATGTGCTAGATGCATCTAACGTCATGTAAGTTGCCATGTTCATGTAAGGATGCATATCATATAGGTCTTGTCTAACTCCCAAAGGATAGGGGCGAACTAGAAATAGTTTTCCCTGAGGAAGCCTTTGGAAGGTTTAAACTTGGCAAGATAGATTTATTTTATGCCTTGCATGATCCCTGCCATATAAACTTGCACTCATTTAATATCCTGCATTAATTGTTTGGCATTGCATACGGTAGATTGTCACAAAGGGGAACCCACATCATGAGAAGAATACTTGTTTAAAATGCAATATCTCAACTCATATGATGTGGAAAGAGCAAAATTCTAAAGGAACATGCTTTAATGAGATAGAAGTTTTCCATACTCTAGCTCACAAAGCATGGGCCTTACATTCCCTTGAGTTTACCCTCCTAACTCTCTTTGTGTGCTCTTCTTGCTTAAGGGCTTAGCCAATATGTGGCACTATATTTGAAGCCCTTATTAGAGGTTAGGAGTTGCCCGAAAAGTCCTAGGACTCGCTCCTCTCTTTGTGTGTTTTAGTCCAAGGACATATATGGGCTGTCTTAGAAGTTCTGTAGTCATCGGATTATCCGATGCTAGGGCCAGCAGTGTCATCGGATCAACAGGTGCTTCAGCTCAAAGTTCAGATCAGTCAGAATTCAGAGATTGACCGATGAGTTCATCTCAGAAAACATCGGAGCATCCGGTGTTCAGTTTTCTTGTGCCCTGCAGAAATCGACCGATGATGGACACCTCAACGTCGGATCATCCGGTGTTCAAAGAGAGTTTTTGGAACAACTCTCTGTTGAACTCGACCGATGCATCCTCCAATGCGCATCGGTCCATCCGGTGTTAAGTCTGCGGCTAGGGTTTGCCCTTTCCTTAAAACGGTTCGGCCGTACCCCCTTTTCGTCTTCCTTCTCCCGATCCGGACGCCGCCAGCCGATCTCCTCGCGCCCTCCATCTCCTCCGCCGCCGGATGCCGCCGCCGTCATCCTCAGGCCGCCGCCGCCGGCGACCTCCGCGCCGCCGCCGCCCGTGCCCGCGCACCGCGCCTCCTCCCTCGGCTGCCGCCGCACCCGTGCGCCGCCACCGCGCCCTCCCTTCGCGCCGGCCATGCCCGAGCGCCGCCACCGCCTCCCAGGCCGTCGCCACCGCCTCCCAGGCCGCCGTCTCCGCCTCCCAGCTCGCCACCGCGCCACCACTCCTGCAGCATCCACCGCCGGCCTCCTAGCACCTTCACCCGACCACCGTCTCTCACTTCGCACCCGGCCCCCGCGTGCTCTCTGCCGCTAGGGTTTGCCCAGCCGTGCGTCGTCTCTTTCGTCGATTCGCGCCCCTAGTGCTCGTGATCGCTCATCGCTAAGGTTTGCTCCATGCCGTGCGACGTCCTTCGTTGTTTTTCGTCGTTCATTTTTCATCGTCGCTAACCCTAGCTCTCCATTGCATCAAGATGGGTCGCGATCGCAAAGGAAAGGGCAAGGCTATCGAGGAGCCCGCCGCGAAGAAGCAGAAGCTGTCCAAGGACGCCCGTCATGCGGAGTTGGCCGCTCGCGTCGCCGATGAGCGTGAGCGCGGCCATCGCGGTTCCTTGCGGATCCGCGAGTCTCGGCAGAGGCAGGAGCAGCCTCCGGTCCAGCCGGTGCCTCCCGAGGACTCCGACGAGGAGGAGACCGAGGTGACGCCTCTTGTCCGTCGGCGCACTCCGAGGACTCATGGGGGTGGACAGACCCCTACGGCGAGTCAGCGCCCCTCTGCAGCTGACCGCGCCAAGGACAGAGAGGCCCAGAGGGCCATCTACCAGATGGATACTGCCGTCAGAGTTGCTGAGGATGTCAGACTGACAAATTACAGGAAGTTCAAGGCAAAGCAGTTGAAGAGGCTCAGATGGACAACGTTGCCTGAGGAGTGGTTCCTGCAGCCGAGGGACACTCGAGTGGATCCCCGCTTCTGGACCCTGACACAGGCGTCCCTGTACGAGACATACAGGCGTCAGGGCCACAAGCTCTTCCAGCATAACAGTATTGATTGGAATCAGCTAGCTGCAGCAGTCGGACACAGGATCAGACCATTCTTTGAGAGATACAGAGGTCTGGTAGGGCTGTTTTCACACCAGCGGAGTGCCTACATCGAGGAGTGGGTCCGAGTCTTCTACGCCACTCTCTACGTCTCTGAGGGCCGTCATTCGAACCACTTCATGTTCTTGGGGCAGCACCACGACGTGTCTCGAGATCTGTTGGCCAGACTGCTTGGTGTGGACACGTCTACTACCTGTCTGCACCAGATCGTGTACGGAGACGCAGATCCACCGAGGAGGCCACTGACTGGAGGAGTGTCACCACTGTTTGACGAGATCAGTGGGATGTTCACTCCGCCCTTCACTCCAGACCAGCCAAGGGTGCCAGCGCTACTCACTCCAGCGGCTCACACAGTTCACCACATATTGCGCCACACACTGCTTCCGAGGTCTGGCTACCTTGAGGGTTTCACGAGCCTACAGCAGACTCTCCTGTTCTATGTGATGAACGGGATGGAGTTCGATATCGTGGACATCCTGATCTACGAGATGGAGGATGTGATCACTGATGGAGTTGGGATGCTTCGACAGTTGGTCTTTGGTCACTGGATCTGTCACCTTCTTCACCAGGTGGTTCCAGAGGGTTCTCCAGGCACTGCTCCTCTGACAGAGCTCCACGTTACTCGGTTCAGCCACTACCGAGTCCCCGCTCCTGGAGACCGGCGCCTTGGCCGTCCAGTCGAGCGTCAGGTCCGGGCTATACTTTCTGAGGAGGACTGGGCAGACTTGGCCAGGGAGGACGCAGAGCTTGCACAGGCAGAGGCTCAGGGTGGAGACCTACAGCATATCTGGTCAGACAGTGACACCGACGACAACGTCGAGGAGTACTTTCCTCATCCTTCTCCTCCACCGAGACAGCACGACGCGGAGACGGGGGGATCAACTGCTCCACCACCTACACCACCTCCGGTGTCAGAGGCACAGGTGTCACAACCTTCTGAGCTCTCGTCCCTACTTCAGCAGATGATCGAGCAGCAGCGTCAGCAGGCCGCACGACACGAGGAGCTTCAGAGGCAGCAGCAGGAGATGCAGCTGGAGATAGCCCGTCAGAGACGAGAGGACACCGACAGGTTCACTACCTTTGTTGATCAGATGACCAGGCGCACTCTCGACCAGCAGCAGCAGACTCAGCAGGCTATGATGGGCATTCTCGGGTTGATCACCAACCTCTACCAGCAGACCGGGATCGCCCTTCCACCTCAGTAGCCGGGACTTGGTCAGACTCCCGGAGCACCTCCTCTGGCACATGCTGCAGCCCCAGTGCCGACCTCGCCTATTCCGAGCTTCAGTATGTCGCCTCTACTTGTCTCGACTGCGCCGATTCTCTCACCTGTGCTGCCACCGACGTCGTTCCAGTTCTCACCTACTCCAGTGGTTAGCACACCCTTACCGACAGTTCCAGCTCCACCGGCGCCAGCAGTCTCAGCGGATCCCCCAGCACCTTCAGTGGCTCCTCCAGCTCCTTCAGCTCCAGCTCCAGCGACCTCCGCCTCGAGCAGCTCCGACGACAGCGCCGCCGACGCCGACCGCTTCACCATCGCCAGGAGCGCGCCAGAGTCGTAGGCACTCAACTTCCCTTTTTGGTGTCTTGATGCCAAAGGGGGAGAAGAGTTAGAGTCAGGGGGAGGTTAGCTCAGTTTTAGGGGGAGTCTTTCCTTGTGTCTACTTGTTATTATCTGTCATTTACTAACTTTTGCCATTTTTTTTGTACTCAGTCTGCTACTTTGTGCTCTTGTGCTTTATTGATCATTACTTGATCCTTCGAGCCTCTTGTGTTGCAAATGTGTACTTGTTATATTCTTTTAAGAGCATTTCGTCTTAATTTCATTACTTCTATGCTCTACTTGTTGTGTTGTCATCAATCACCAAAAAGGGGGAGATTGAAAGCATCTAGGCCCCCATGAGGTATGGTTTCGGTGATTAATGACAACCGTTAGTGATTACTAATGAGTTTGTGGATGCGAGGTCTCACGTAAAACAAATCAAACGTAATGAATCATCTCTCATATCATCTACTGCTCATTGGATACAAATAGAGACCCCTCAACGATATATTCTAAGGGGTTATTCAATTTTCATGAAGAATAAATGAAGAACTCATTCAACGACGTTATTCTATCAAAATTGGCAACACAAGAAGATTAACATTCATTAGAAGAACAAGTCTAACAATTGTCAAAGAGGTCACTCGAGAAGATTCCAAAAGATCAACTCAAAACAACTCGAAGCAAACAAGTTTAACTCACCAGATCATCCGATGTCTTGCAAAATGACTACATCGGTCGAGTTTGAGTTTGCAGAAGAAGAAGACCTCAGAGCCAAGTACACACCGGATCATCCGATGTGAAGGAAGTGGCACATCGGTTGAATCCAACAGAAGGGATGATCTTTGAGTAATTCTGGAGAAGTACACACCGGATCATCCGACGATCAATCCAAGTGTACATCGGTCCAATTCAACAGAAGCTATTATTTCTGGACCAAGTTTGAAGATCTACTCACCGGTTCATCCGATGATGAAGTGGATGTTACATCGGTCGATCAACGGTCATATCTGACACAGTGATGTCAGCAAATTGAAATCGACTGATGCTCAATAAAGGGGTGCATCGGATCATCCGATGTTAACAGTAAAGTTAATCAGCCTACTTTTCCAACGGCTAATTTGGGAAGGCTGGCTATTTAAACCCCTCCAACCAGTCATTTCGATGAGTCTTGATCACCTGAAGCCAACTACACATCCAAGAGCATTCAAGACTATAGAGCATACATTTCCACACTTTTAGATCATTTGTAATAGGCTAGAGAGAAGCTTGTGTGCGTTCTTTCTTTGTGATTGAACTCTCTAGGCTAGTGAGAAGTTGAAGAAGATCGTTCCGGAGCTTGCCAAGGTGTGTGTGGAAGCCCGGAACATCGAAGGTTGTACAAGGCTTGAGCTCCACCTTGACGGAGATGGCGAACGGAGAAGATTAGTGAGGACCCCATTGTCTCGGTGACATTGGAAGTGGCAAAACCCTTCAGTGGGTGCCACAACGTGGATGTAGGAAGATCCTTGCGATCTTGCCGAACCACGGGATAAACCTTCGTGTCCCCTAGCGTTTGCATTTCTCTCCCTCTCTTTACATTATGCAATCTTTACTTCACAAGTTATATGTACGTTGATTGCATAGTTAGAACCGCATTGGGAATTGTGCTTAAGTAGTTTGTTTTTAATTGCTTTAAAATTTGAAAGAAAGCCCAATTCACCCCCCTCTTGGGCGTTTCGACCCTTACACACTTCAATAAGTAATTAAGTATGAAGGGCAAGCTAAAAAAACAATACAAAACACGAATATGTATTTGAAAATTCAAGGAATTAACGCATGGTATTAGAAATGAAACTTTCAGACATGGACAGTGGAGCAACTTAAGCGTTCTGTCTTGTTGCCCTCCATGCCACTAGTGGCGTATTTGGGATTTTATTAAAGGGTATGTCACACAAAAAATATATATTCTGCTAAACTATTTATCAATTTGGTACATGATTGTAAATTTGCAACACAATTCATATATGCAGTAAATAACATGATAAATATTAAATTCATCAAATGACAATATATATATATATATATATATATATATATATATATATACTAAATTCATCAAATGACAGCATAAGATAGATTTACAATACTACTTTTCATAGTTTTTAGTCATCGCTTCCTAAATGATATAAATTTCTTGATTATATCATCTTTATCCACTTTAAAGAAAATATCCCGCTCAATGAATATGACAAGACAATCATCCAAAAGACTATCAACCATCTTATTTCTTAACTTTATTTTCACTAAAGCCATTGCAGAAAATACTCTTTTTCAACACTTCGCGTTACTACCGGTAGAAATAATACCAATTTGAAAAGCAAGTAAATATAGTGATCTGAATATCATATATGTTCCTGATACACAAATAAATTATTTTGATAAGAACACGTGGACCAAGGAGAACTAACACAAATAATTTATCCAATCACAACAAAGAAAAAAGTGGAGTGAATACAAATAATTTTATAGGTCCTGATAATGTTCATGACTACCCGTATCACAATTATCCGGGTAACTGCTATGTTCATGACCTGTTGATCTCCCTAGTATAACAATCACTTTATTGAACTTGACCAGTTGACCTGCATGTTCTGATGCAGAGTTCGTGGATTGCCTGCCTGTTGTGGTGTAGAGTTCGTCTCACCGGTCTCTGACAAGGGTAAATTCGATTCGATGTTTCTTACGTCACGGGCGTTGAGCGCTGGATGCAGGTTCAGATCGTAAGCTGTATGCCGTGTATCTGATCTATTCTATCCTCTGCCGCTCATGCATGATAAGCCTCTGCAGCCACAGATTTGCTTCCCTGAGTCCTGATCCCAACCGATGTTTTGGCTACGTAACCTATCAGGCAAGTATACCAGGGCTCGTTTTTCTATAAAAAAAAAAGAGTATACCAGGGCTCACCCAGCATACGTACCGTGTGGATACGCCACTTTGTCACCTTTGTCCCTTGCCCCTTGGTACTTGTTGCTACTTTGTGTTAACCTGATATAGAGCGACAAAGGTTTATATATGCCTTTTCAGTAAGCGGTGATAACTAATTACTCCCTCCTTTCTCAAAAGATTGTCACCTTTAGTTCATTTTTTGAACTAAAGGTGACAATCTTTTGAGAAAGGAGGGAGTAATATTTGTTACACTTGGATGTATATGGAAACAATATTATAAGAACATTAGCTTTGAATCTGTCCCTTTGTTCTGGTGGTAAATTTTGTATCTGTTTCTTTTGTTTCCAGTGCTGTTTTGCTCTTATTCTTGGCCTGTCACTGAAAACGTGTCACTAAATTAAGAAGATTAAAAGGGACCAGAGGCGTACCCCCCCCCCCTTCCCACATTTACCCCTACAGAAGTTATGCCCTTTTCCTCAAAATTTAATGACATTATTTGCAACACGTGTATTGTAACAAGAATTTTGCATGTTGCGCAAAATATCGTTTGAACATTCAATACAGTACAATGATGCTTCTTCATTTCGTTTTATGCATGAAAATTGGCATTTTCCATCTTTTCCCCCTGTCGTGAGATTAAGCTGTTTATGAATTATTTATTTCTATTGTCCTCCAACTAAAATATGGTCCTTCAATTTGCATGAATGTTGCTATTTTGATATCCCACGCAAAACTGTGCTAATTCTTTTCACATAAAAGTACATAGTGAAACGCGCGCAAAACAGATATCTGTGGGGAAGTATATTTCATGAAAAAATTATAATGATATTGTTCATGTGTGGTCTATGTAGTATGCATTCTTACATATACTAGTGATCAAAGTTAAAGTTTGATATATTTTTAGTGATGGAGCAAGAGAACGTAACAATATTTTGGCAAGATAAAACCCATTAAACTGTAGAAGTATTTCGCAATAAAAGGAATATTATTAAAAGGAACCTTCCTTGCTAAGCTAAACATGTATGCGTAAGATCTACTCTCTCTGTCCCAAAATACTTATCGTCTTTCTAGTATAAAAATAATAAGAAAACGATAAGTATTTCTTTTAAGTCAAGACGATAAGTATTTGGGGACGTAAGGAGTAGCTATTATGGCCAAGCAATGCTGATGGTCAAAGCACAACATAGCTATTCAAAATAAAAGCTATAAAACCAGACAAAACAAAAGTTGTTAATAAAGAGAGACAGATACCTGCATTCTAAAAATGCTCTAACGCATGTTTCCTTTCCCAGCAAAAGTAATTGATTCCATAACTATAAGGTTCCATTGGTCTTCACAGGATTCGATGAATGATTGACAGACTGCGTTGCTGCGCCTCTCTCTAATGTGATTGATCGTTTTTGGACTTCTACAATACTTGAAGAGGCATGGAATCTGGATTTGTAAACTGCAACCATGGTCCATATGGCATATAGTCTTTCTTAGTTCAATTTGGGCTTTGTTTATGGTGTGCACGATGCACAACTTGATTACATGTACGCCTGATTTGCCTACTGCAAGCTTCTTATTAGCAAGAGAAAGGTGTGCCTCTAAAATAAATTTGAGTGACGCATGCTTAGTTGCCTATACTGACTCTTACTTTATTCTTCTAATACTTACCTATTTGGTTGTGATGACATGACAGGTTTCGTATCTACTGAGCAAACTAAGGCAACTCTCAATATTAAAACTGCAATGCCAACCAGGGAAAAGAAAAGAAAAAAATGAGAAGTACTTAATGCAGGTGCTTCGGTTTTCTCCAAGCGAAAATGCTATGGGCTGAACTTGAAGGGCTTGTTTGGGTAATGAATCCACTGATTACATAGAAGTGAAATGAAGTAGAAAATGAACTAATTTTTATCTCAATCCCTGTCAATCCACGTCAAATGGAGAGTATTCTCCACTATCCAAACAAGACCGAAGGGGGTATAATCTAGCTTAGTATTGCCCTTCATCTCCAAATACTTGTCGTCTTCCTATTCATTTTTGTACTAGAAGACGACAAGTATTTAGGGACAGAGAGAGTATTTGTGTAAAGGACTTGATGAACCAAAAAATCTATGTGAAATTATGAACTGTAGAATCTTAACAGCTTAAAAGTTTCTTTCACCGGGAATATAGCAGGCGAAGCCCCACAGTCGGGTTTTTTATTAATGATAAAAGGAAGAAAACACTGTACACATGAACAACTTATCTTTTGTGATTTCACTTTTTAAAGAACTGTGGAAGATACATCATGGCATTATTTTCTACAGTGTGGTGGATTAGAGAAGATAAGTTTGTAACAAAGCTAGGTGTTGATCTTAAAATTTTAGTCTGGCCTTTCAAAATAGAACAAATTCTTAATAATACAAAGTGTTACTGCCTTTTTATGGGCATATTCCTCACTAAAGATTCATTAATTATGATGGATAACTTGATTGTCTAGGCAGGAGTAGTACAAGCAACTAGAGATGGCAACGGGTCAGGTGGAGAAAAATCCGTCTGAAAAGAGAGGTCACATGTGAAATTTGACTTGTACCTACGGATGAGAATTGACATCCACACCAACTGGGTCGACTTGAGCGGGTTTCGAGTGCTCATCGGGTTTGACATTGCATGAACAAACTACAACGTTTGACAAACAAGTCTAACAAAAATAACAATGTAGGTTCCATAAGTAAGATAAAACAAATAACTGTAGAATAAAATGAGTGAATTTGACCTTAAAGTTAAACACATCATAATAGATTGACAACTTCTAGATTATTTCGGATACATGATGGACACCCATTATAGAAGAAAAAACTCACACCCTCATCCATGATAAGTCCGGTCGGGTACGGGTTAGACCTGCGGTTGGAAAATTTACCCGCACCCACACCGGTCAGGTACCTGGATTCACGGGAGTAATTGACATCCGTGCAAGCAACATGTATTTGAACCAGTTAATGCTACCTATACACTTCAAAATGCTAGCATTAAGTGACTTACTGAATTGTGATACCTAAAGCACCAACAAGTCAACATGAAACAAAAAAGTTCTACTTAGCATTTAAGATCTGAAGGACACATGCTACAAGCAGGTTGATTTTAGCACATCCCCACAAACACATGTGTAAGAGTCATATAGCTTGAGAATAAGAACCAGCAGTATCCTGGAAACATATGAACATCACTATTCAGCATGACAGTACGTAAAGGCTTCTATGGCCCTTTTGCAATGTGGAAGGAGTGGCCTACCAATTATTCCTTGCCCTCAAAGGCGCCACTATAAAATGCCCACTTCCATGGTGGATCGAAGTCTCCATCTGCCTCAAGTGCAAGAGAAGATCAAATCTCTTATTGCAGCAACCTCGGAAGCTAGTCCAAACTAGTGGAAGGTTGTGTGAACAAACAAGGAAAAAAGACTCGGAAAGTAATGGCTCGTGGTAAGGTTCAGATAAGGAGGATAGAAAACCCAGTGCACAGGCAGGTCACCTTTTGCAAGCGGCGGATGAGTCTGCTGAAGAAGGCCAGGGAATTATCTATTTTATGTGATGCTGACATCGGTGTGATCGTGTTCTCCCCTCATGGCAAGATTTATGAACTAGCCACCAACGGGTATGTATCTCCTGTTTATTGAATCAAAAGTTACTCTATGATAACCATTTTTCATTTTGCACAAATATGTTGACATTAGGGACATGCAACGCTTGATGGAGAGGTATAGGAGTACCTATGAAGAAAAGCGAGGTGAAAGCAGCGAACAGAACAAACCTGAGTTCAGAGTAAGATCAAGTGACATACTTCAGTAGCTTCAAATTTCTGCAAAGTTATAGTACATTTTTTCAAAAAAGATGTATATTAGTATCAAGAAGATATCAATTCCATCTGACTTGTGCACCAACATAATATCAATATTCGTCCTCCAGGCAATGCAGCAAGAAGTATCAGCATTAACGCGCGAGAGTGACTTCCTTCAAAAGGGCTTAAGGTAAAAACGTGTGTATAAAGTGAAACAGCTTGATGCATTCGCTCCGAGCAAAGTGGACTTCTGGGTTTATATTGCGACAAAATGAAAGTTAAATTACCTTGCACCATATGCTCTATTGTGAACTGTGTAGCATAAGAAAAAGCCATTCAGAACAGCATAAAAATGGACAAGTGTACTATACTCCTGCATGGAATTTATTCAGAACAGTTTTTTAAAAAAAATGGTTCAAGAGAACAGTTTACAACTCTGGAGAAATTTTGAGTCTCTAGAAAGTTGTTTCGTATTCTAAAAGTTGTTTCTAGATATGATGCAGCTAAACAACTACATACTCCCTCCTAGTTAGTTCAGAACTAACTAGCGTAAGTCAAATAAAATGAAATGGAGAGAGTAATATTCCAACAACTTCACAGTATAACCTATTGGCCCATGTTGAACTTTCAAGAATCCACATAAAGGTTCAGAAGTTGCGTACTTTTCAAGGGCTTGGTATACAAATGTAGTACCTCTTTGAGAAACGTAAACTAGTATTGTGTATGAGCTTGATGAGGAAAGGTAAGTACGTCCATGCAGGCACATGAATGGAGAGAAAGATATAAACCAGATGAACCTTGATGAACTCCAAACCCTAGAAAGCAGTCTTGAAATATGGGTCCATAATATTCGCTCCCGAAAGGTAAAAGTTTCTATGCTCTTCTCTGTACGTATCAAAATTTTAAATTGGTTTCCATAAATTTTTAATATATTAATTCTCTTGTATATTGAACAGATGCAGATCATGTCTAGGGAGATTGAGGTGCTCAGGAACAAGGTTGGGTTGACATGTGTTATGTATCATTTTTATCCTTCTAATTAACTTGGGCGTAGATATAGTAAAGATTAACATAGAATTTCCTTCACCAATAGGTCTTTCTGTTTCTATTTGCAGGAAGGAATACTGAGGGCCGCTAATAGTATACTTCAAGAGAGGGTACATTTAACCTCACTGGAATTTTCTTTAAGAAAATGCTGCAAAATGCATAGCTTACTTATGTTTCCATTTTGGGACTGAGTTCAAAATTGTGTTAGGAATTAGCTTAAGGATTTATTTAAAACCTTTGTACCTGCCCCTTTATCTCAACCCACGCGTATTGTTTTTGAGGGAACTCAACCCGCACATATAGCTTTGCAAAACAGTCACATGTACCTGGTGGCGCCTTGGTGATGATGGGTTAGAAGCCCTATTTAACCCAAACATGCTCTTCAGATAGATTTCCATCACGTTATAGTATTTCTGACACGTTTCCAACTCTTGTGAACATGTCTGCAGATGATCGAGCAGAATGGGATTCTGGATTTCAGCGGCAATGTTATAATACCACAACTGCCATACTATTTGTAGCCTAAACTGTACGAGTCTGCCGAAGTATCAACTCATTTCGTCAGTTGTTTCTGGAGTTCAACTAGGCTTCTACGAAATGGCATCTGATAATCTCGTGCCTGTCACTTCATGTTGTAAAAAAAAATGCCAGCACTTGTGCAAAGTTTCACATATGTAAATCAGCAGACTTTTAGGACTGTAACATGGTTTATGAGTGCATTGTCGACTAGGATTATCCGAAATTCAGTAATTAGATTTCTGATCAGGCTTACACAGATGCTACAGCACTAAAATACCCATACCAACCCCAGAACGTTGCGTGTAGCTTTTGCAACTACTCAGCGTTCAACAGAGACAAGCATTCAACACATGCCACCATCTTCCGGGTTCTCTGAGGCTGCTCCGTCGTCATAGCGTCATGTCGAACAGCGGAAAAAAAAATCGATGCAACAGTAATACAAACCGACTCCTGTGCAGCACTGGAAAAAAAAAACATAGCGGTACTCCAGAACCATGCAACGGGCTGCTCTCAACCCACAATATCGACTATTACACTAGCAAAATGTTCCACATCAGTAAAATTGAGATTCAGTGAAAGTTTACAAAATAATCCGGCACAGCTCCGCAACAGCTGATAGTTTAGGTAGCATTCATCTATTTGCCAAGGTGTCACTACTATTCGGCAATCCTTACCTTCTTCTTCTTGGACTTCTCTGGCGTGGTCTGGGGCATCTGTGTGACCGTGTTGCTCTCTGCGCCACGAGCATGAGATCCTCCCGAGGCCTTGCCTGGCACATTTGAGTGCCCCATGCTTTTGTCATTTCTTTTCTTGTGTTTGGGTGTCGGCTCTATGCTCATTGCGCCCAGTGAAAGTGCCGAACCTTGGCTGCTGCGGTCCTTTGAAAAGCCAGTGAACCGAGACATAGTCTTCCTAGAAAAACCTGGAGGGTCATATGCACTTGCACCAATGAAAATCTGGTTTAATGGAACACTTCTATGCTTAGGTTATATAATAGAATGACATGTTAGAAATTGACAGCATTTCCTCAGAGAAACGAAAGGTAAAGGAAACAGATATTCCGCCAGTAGCTAGATGAATGGCATATTACCTGCAGATTTCTTAACGCTTGGAGTAAGGCTTGCAAGACTTGGTTTCTCCAATTCCTCTTGTTCAGGATAACGAACTAAGCAAACTCGACGTGAAATCTTCCCAACTGAGTTTATTTAGGTTAGGGAAGAAAAAAGAATTAGAAAATCAAAATCATACGGCAGGAGTGACAGATGAGAAAAGCTAACGGGACTACTTGTGTATTTACCCATATTTAAAGAACAATAACACAAAAATGCAATGAATATCTTCCAGTTTTGCCAAAATTGGGTTGACGTTAAACTGAATGTATGGTTCACTAGTTTCTTATGTGCCTCAGTAAAACTAAATACATCTACTGCAGAGTCTGCAGGTTACAAACACCAAATTCGCAAGTAAGAATATTGATCAATACTAATATTAACCATATTTTATAAAGTTGCATGGCAAGTATATGTTTTAACTTTTTCCCATGAACCAATATGTCAAGCTGCAAACACTGATTCGCCATATAGTTCACAACAACTGAATTACTGAAGCTGTTAGAATTAAAGCTCGATATGTTTATCTGTTGGCAAGCATATGATCCAACTTCAAGAATGTCATTTTCACTCTTTATCTTTTGCAACATATTCCAATATGTTTAATATGTTTCAGTTTAATAAAGTACCCATTATTAAAAAATATGTTTCAGTTCATTTGAGTAATAACTGTGTCATATCTTTCACTCCCAGTTTGAGAGTTTCACGTTTGGAGTTTGTTAAGTATACCAAGGCCCATGGCCAATGAAGATGTCTCTATATATATCACCATAATCTGTCATAACTGGCTTATCTTTTCAAATCTCTAAGCTTAGTAACTGGGGACCCAGGTGTCTTATTACGTCCTATTTCTTTTCCTCCAATTTTCCTTGAAGACCAAAACAATCAAAGGTAATAACTTGTGGTGCTGTAACCGAGTAAGGTTAGCATTTCTGAAATCAAAAGAGATCGTGTAAAAGGATTTGTTGATGACAGCAGGTTCATTACATTTATGTTATACAATGAAACATGGACCAGTAATTTTTAACAACTCCTAGCTTAAGGGCTTTACTGAACCAAAACTGACATCAATTATGGACCAATAAAACTAACCCAGGAAATAATAGGAAAACGCAAAGCGCATACTTAGCAAGCTTATATTTTGATGGAGTGGGGAAAGCATCTCTGCAACATATAATTAAAATAAAAAAAATGATACTTCAGCGTACCAGGTTTCGTTTCTGATTCTGACGAAAGGAAGACAGTTGCATCTGGCTGCTGAGAAGCAAAGCTGACAAGATCATAAGATTTCCCTGCCCAGATTAGCATGTTAGCTACAGCTACTTTTCTCAGGAAAGGTTTCAAAATTAGTTCTTTACTCCAGCAACATAATGTTGGGAATGCAAGTGACTTCATGGATCAGATTAGCCTTGCCGATTTGCTCTTTATAGTAATATGATATAAGTTGTTTAGAAAAACTAAATTAGGAGTGAACTTAACTTTTGGTGTCCAAATGAATGGATGTTCGGAAGTCTTAAAGGCATTAAATCCATGTAATAATAATTAAGTGAAAGAAACTTCAGTTATCTTACCTGAGGAACTCTCTAAAGTGCCCAAGTTTCCATCATTGTGTAGGTTAAGAGAAAGCTCTTTACCATGAAAAGCAGACACGCTTAACTGCATGTAATAGCATAGGAAACATCGCACTGGATCTCAATAGACAATAGCGCAGCAAATTGACAACATACTACTGAGATAAAAAAAGGGGGGCCATGTCACCTTATCTTTAGGCCATTGTATTAGCCAAAATTCTGCTGAGTCTGTTGGTAAGATGTCGAGCATGGCTTCCTCTTTGACCTCTTCAAATGACGGTCCAGGCTCATAACTGCAGCGGTTGCAGTTGCAGCAAACTTCAGGTGCCAAGGAACAGTAACACACCATAGAAAGTATACAAGGTGAAGTGTGGAAACAATACAAACTAACGCAATCAGTGGGATGTAGATACAAACTAACGCAGTTCATTCAGACGTCAATTAACATGATACTATAAACACGGTAGTACCTCTGGAAACTAGAACCTGAATACCTTATTCCCTCTAGAGAACAATTGCTGATAGCGTGAACAATGGAAAGCAAGGGGATTCTAGTATCATACCGCCCCGTTGCAGCTCTCTTCACCATCTCAGCCGAAAAACCAAAGGTCCTCTGATGTAACCAAAACTCCTCTTACGTTTCCTTCGGCCCCAAAATTCTTCGGAAGATCAAGTGCACCCGGACCTCAGATACATTGATTGACCTTGAGCGCTGATGGAGAACTGAAAAAGCCTAATCGAAGATGGGGCAACAGGTTAGTGAACCCCGCGAATTCGATTGCTAGGAACCGCATCAAGGGCACGGTTCCCGAACTATGAAATCCTATAGCAGCCTGCCCAACGAACTAGGATACTTACCGGCAACGAAGGAGGAAATCCGTCAGCCTGTCAGCGTCAGATCGGGGTGGGTACCGACCCCACGCGAGCAGGGGAGGGGATGAGAACGGACGAGAGGGAGAGGCTGGAAGGCCGCCGATGGTGAGGGTCAGGAAACTGCGGCGGCGGCGCTGGAGAGAGGAAGCGGAAACAGGAGCTGGAGCGGATGAGCTCGCGTAGGGAGGGGTCGTCTTGGTGGTGGTGGCGGCGGCGGGGGAACGGGGTCTGCGTGAGTGAAGGCCGGAAGGCGAAGGGCAGCAGCAAGTGGCGCAGAGGCCCAACAGTAATAAATGGACTAAACCAGAACCCAATGAAGTGTGTGTCTTGGTTTTGTTTTTCGCTTGGACCAATGCGCGGAGGCCCAACAGGAAATGGATGAGCACAGTTTCTGTTCCAATAATTCTCCGTCTCATGGTGAGATGCCTCAAACATAGTACAGCCAAAACTTCGTCAGTTTTAAACAAAATACTCCTCTGTTCTGTTTTATTTGACATTGGAAGAACTCGTGTTATATAGTTCTGCCAACATCAAATACTAGTTCTCCTAAAGTCAAATAAAACAGAACTACTCCCTCCATATCTCCAAGTAAATTATGTTTTTTTTAAATAATTCTAATTAAAAAGGTTATTTATTTGAGAATGGAGGGAGTACAACACATGCCAGCGTACAAAATAGCAGCTCGGCACTCACTACAACAGCCAACGCGAGTATTCATCCTGATAATCCATCAGTGAATGCAATTCACAACTTAGCGACAGCAAAAAAAGGATGATATGCTATATGCACAAAAGTCAGCCATCGAGAGAGTAGATGGCAAAGGTCCAGATGGGCAGAGGCACTAGGCACCGGCCTCGGCAGAATCTGTGCCCAAGCCTCCATTTTCTGCCCATAACTAAAAGTCCCAATATATATCATCTAGAAAAAAAATCCCAATATATCCCACATGTTTTTAAGTCTTACGGCTATTTTGAAGGGCAGTTTACGTTCACACTGATGCGCATGTGGCGTTGTTTCTCGCCTATTAGATGCCAGTATGTCACATCATGATTTTTTATTAATATATTATTTTTAAATGTTTTTTTTATTAATATACTCCTATGACCTCTAATAAGTATCATATGGCTAATATCCCGAATAAGGGATGCAAGTGGGGCAACCGCTCCGCCCGGCACTCAAAGGTAGGGATCTCATGGAGCCCTGCTCCATGATCAGGATGTGCGTTCCACGCTCCAGCTAACTCTGTCGTTCCTGTCGGAATGGTGTTCTCCGTCGATTATGGTGTGGAGCTGCGCTTTCGAAACATGTTCGTGATGTGGTCTCGCTGCTTTTCGTTGTTGTCTTCTTCCCAAGGAGAGCTGACTGGTGTTCAATGTCTAGTCAAGGTTTCTTGCTGACGATTTTCTCGGTTGAGACTTCATTGAGTGATTGAGGCCGTGCTTCTCCTCTATTGTATTTTTCACTCAATTTATTCACTTAAAATTGACGATTACTACAACTATTATCATCTTCTTCATAGAAAGAAGACTGATGGTGACTGCTTCTACATAATCTTGGCCCTTGAGTGATCCATCAATCAAAATTCACCAAGGCTGACATTGATGTTGCTTCCTTACAAAAAAATGATGGAGAACTTATGGATCAACAATAAAGACGGGTGATGGTCACTTATTAATCGGGAGTTCGATCTCTGAATCGGACACTCGATGTTCTCACTAGGACTTATCTCCATAAGTAAATTTTAGGTATCCTCTCCCACACGTAGAGTCATAATAGGTGAATGACATTCGTGTCACACATTGAATTCTGAGGATTTTGATGATCTTTTTAAGGAAGAGATTCAAAGACTACGTGTAGTTGTAGGATTGATCATGTGCGCATTTATGGTATTATGGTGTGAGCGAGTTTACACGTATATGAATAAATATTACAAGTGTACCTGGTTGAGAGGAATAATAAAAAAGAATAACAGATGTAAGTGATATTGACTATGCTATAAATTACTTATTTTGTTTTTTAATTATTGCCATCGATTAGCTGAACAACCAACATCTACAATTACAAAGCGGAGTATGTGCATTCACTGATGATTCATCTATACAAAGCTGTGCATTCATTGAGGATTTACTGTGTACTCCCTCCGTCCTCATGAACTTATCGCTTTGTAGTTTAAAAATAAACTACAAAGGGACAAGTTCATGGGAACATAGGGAGTTTATAGTTCAAAAATAAACTACAAAAGGACAAGTTCATGGGATATAGGGAGTTTGCTTTTGTCAAAATCCCGGAGAATTTTCTTCCTCCCAGAAAACGGAGTCCCTCAAAAACTGTTGAGATCAATATATAGTGGTTCTCCCTTCTCAGTTCAGTTCCCCATCCGTTCCCGTGTTCCAGCTGGAAATCGAAAATCAAATTTCAAATAAAAGAAACAGGATGGCACGGTACGGTCCAGGGCAAAAGTAGAAAACGGGACGGTGCCGTCCGATTTCGCCACTCCCCTTCCTTTTATTTCTGCCGGTCCTCTCTCTCTGTCCGCCCCTCCGTCTCTCTCGTGGCCTTCCGTACGTGGCGGCGACGACTCGGCGAGCGGCGCGACGCCCTTCGCTGGGCCTTTTCCCGACGACAGAGCACCACCAGGTATGCCCGCCCCTTCTCTTCTCTTCCCTAGTTCCCTTCCATGCGAAACGGAGCACCATGACTAACCCTAACGTAAGGAGCTATTTGTTCTCGATCTGGTCCAATTACAAGTTTAGAAATGCAATTCACATAGTTGCATCAATTTTTTATCAAAGGCTACCGGATATACGTGTTCAATTTCTTGGTCCGCCCCTGCATTATCTTTTGCCCGGTTGTGTTTAGTGTCGCATCCTTGCGTATGTCATTTGGTAATCTGCGATGATCACCTATCGTAACGAAAGAGTGGGTGAATATGGATGGAACCCTGTTTGAAAAAAATCAAGAGAAAAGCTTTGACATGTTCTCTCGAGTTGTAAAAGTCAAGAGAAAAGTTTTGACACGTTCTCTTAAGTGAGAGGAGAAAGAACAACGGCAAGTAACGGTGACCACGTCCAATATTAGGTGGATAGGATCACTTGAAACATGCGCACGAATAGATTGGAAGCTTCACTTGTTTACTATTATAAGCAAATGAGGTATGTCGTTGACAAGTTTGGTCTGTCATGTGTGGTAAATAAATAACTGCATTGTTGGTACCTAGTTTCTTCTCATATCTTCCATTCGTTGATAAATTTTCATTTTCCCTTTATGTTGCAGGTTCCTCTGTCTTAGTGTATCGTTCGGTTCCTAGGAAGATGTGACGACGGTCTCTCTGCTGATGGTAAAAGTGAGGATGTGTGCTCTTGAGTCCTGGTGCTTTATGTAATGCGCTTGATCACATTTTTCACTAATATCATTGGTTTGGTGACCATTGCTCTCATCTTCATAGTCTTCGTTTTGGGCCTGGTCTGCCTCTCCCGCTCGTTATACTTCCAGCTGTGGATCAAAAGAAGAGGCTATCAACGGCTTAGCTATTTCAACGGGCCATGGCTGACTCGCATAACATTGATCCTTGTTGCATTCTGGTGGGGTATTGGAGAGGTGATCCGGCTCACTTTTGTGAACGGGGAGGGTAGGCTCATTTCTGATCGAGCATGGCAAGCAAATGTGTGCAAATTCTACATCATCTCAAATTTGGGGTTTGCAGAACCAGGATTGTTTCTCTTGCTTGCCTTCCTTCTTAACGCAGCTTTGCAGAAGCAGGAGCTCGATACCTTGAACCAGAAATGGAACCGGGAAACCATACGTGAAGCATTCATTCTCTGTGCTCCTTCTCTCGTCTGGGAGACTTGTGTTGTCTTTGTAATTTCTTCAGAGGATGGTCGAGAATCAAAATTTGCAAAGTACTGGTATTCTGCATCTGCAATCCACAATGGCGATGTGACATGCACATACCCACTGTTAAGCAGCATGTTTCTTGGGGCATTTTATATAATCTTGACCATCTATGTCGTCTTTGTTGGAGGTCAGATGCTGTCTCTGGTGATGAACAAGGGGCTCCGGAGGAGGATATATATGCTGATCTTTGCCACTATAATATTACTTCCCCGAGCTGTACTTCTTGGGTTCTCGGTTGTTCCTTGGCCTGGTGAAGTAGTCCATGAGTCCCTTGTGTTTATCTCCTTTCTTGTGCTGATGCTTGCTGCCATGGTTGGTATTGTTATTCTGGTATATTTCCCAAATGCTGATACCTTCGCCGTAGGTGACCAGGAGCATATAGAGATGCAAGCAAGTCGCGTTGTTATACTGTGATAGCCTTATCCTCTGATTTTTATGTCCAACTTCTTTTGTTCAAGGACGAATTGAAGGGAATTCCCATGTTGATTTCCCTGGCGTTCAACTGTAGTTGCATTTTTTGTCTTCGAATTTTGTAAAGATATAATTGAGTATAGGTAGAGATATATTCTCATATTTAACACTCCCCATCTCAGTCATGTGCATGAGAATTCCTGTAAAATAGTTCTTAGACACTAAAAATATTAAGATTATTTTACTTGCATTGTTAGGTGCCCGGCCAAAGGTGTTCGGGACAATGATTTTGTTATGGTTATGTGCCCAGCCGCTTGGCCCGAGCTTGTACTCTCTCCGTTTTATTCAGTCATTTTTTAGGATTGAAGGTCAATTGTGATTTTACCTATCCTTTTTTTTGAGAATGAAGTCACCGTTCACCCTTGTATCTAACATTGTTAGTTTGATAAGATTTTAAATGATTTAAAAATAAAACAGAAGATTAAGAAATTGAAAAAAAAAACATAATGCTCGTTACTTTTCAAAAGATGTACTATCCATCTTCTAGGTTACAAGAGGATGTGCTATAATGCTATTTCAACAGTGTGTCAACGTTAAAAGTGCTATTTTCACGAAGTAAGTGCTATTTCGTTGAAGCTGCACGATTAGAAGTTTAAAATAGCAATTGGCTAGCTAGATCTAGATGGCACGGGCCGTCACTCGCACGCCGAGATCGCTGCGTCTGATTCTCTCCCAAGGAGCACGAGCTTCATTGGCGAAAGAGTTGGTACTTTTTTTTTTGGCGAAAATCCTCCATCTCCATTAACAAGCATGGCCTGGTTTTAGCATACTACTACCTCCCGATTCAAAATATTTGACGTCCAGACAATACCGATCAGTTCATTTTTAGTTCAATCCAATTGTCTGAAACGACAATTAAAATGAACAGGAGGGAGTACAAGCAGCACCTTTAGCTTTAGGTGATCCTCACGCAACCTCCGCCGGATCAGAGCCTACCGAAATCACGGCCTCCAGAGCACCATCCCAATCAAAAATCACGGCGTACGAGGCCATCCCGTCAAATGCCATTACTCTCGCGGCACCGTTCTTCAAGAAAACCCCGGATGAGTTTATACTTTATAGCACAAACAGAGCTCGGTTGCAACATGATTAGCTTCAGGGCATGCAGCACTCCAGACACCAGCTAACAGTGGAGTTAGCCAGCAGGCGCCATCCTGATAACAACCATGAGGCCCAAATCTCGGATCATGCATGGTATCAGCGACCTTCTGACTGGCGCGATTTTCAGGGCAAGGTCGATCTCGAGATAACGTCAAGTTCGGCTTCCCGATGGCCTTCACGACGACGATGCTGTCGTGGAGCGTCCTCGAGCACGGCGGCCGGATGAAGGCGGCGCGCTTGCGCGCGCCGCCGTGCGGTGGGGCGCGGACTACCTCCTCAAGGCCGCCACGCGGGCGCCGGGCAAGCTCTATGTGGGCGTGGGCGACGCCGACGCGGACCACCGGTGCTGGGAGCGGCCCGAGGACCGTGTCCGCGTCGGCGCCCGGGTCCGACGTCGCGGGCGAGACCGCGGCCGCGCTCGCCGCGGCGTTCAAGGCTGCCGACGACCCGGCGTACGCCGGCACACTGCTCGCCGCGGCGCGGGACGTGATGGAGCTCGCCGTGCGGCACCAGGGGAAGTACAGCGACTACGTCGGCGGCAACGTGGGCGCCTACTACGCTTCCTACTCCGGATACCAAGTTCGTGAACAATTGAAACGGTCAAATACATTGCACTAGCACACTGCCCAGCGGAACCAATTTGAAGAAGTACTCATCCAGCATCTTGAACTCAGTCCGACTTCGCGCATAGTAGTACTTTTTACAAAAAAAAAAAAAAAGCGGCTTCAGTTGTGAGAGATTCTAACTGACGCGATGAAGCTGCTTTTCTTTTCACAAAAGCAACGCCGTCTGTGGGATTCGAACCCACGACCACACGGTTAAAAGCCGTGCGCTCTACCGACTGAGCTAAGACGGCTCATGTGACATGACAACCTTAAGCATATATACAAGTGTAATCCTCTAACAACGTTCCAACAAATTACAGCGCTAAAGAAGCAGTAGCTTCTCCATGTATCTGGGCTCCCGTGAGAACTTCTTGGGTTTTGCATGCATCATATCAAATCCGGGTGTCTGCTTCATTTTCATTATTTCCAAGTGAAGAGGAAACAAATGCCCCAAAACCGTGCGTTTTCTTGTAAAACTTGATCATCCTACGGTACCAGAGTAATCCTCGATGCCTGCCAGTGCCACACGGACGCGCATGCAAGCAGCGATCTCCATGCATGTAGTGCCGCCGATGCCATCCATGCATGCCATGCGCAGCGCCGCAGCGTGCCTGTTCATCCCATCCCATCGCGGGTCCAGGGCCGGCCGGCGCCAACTCGGACAATTGAAGGAAGCCTTAGGCCCACCTCGCCCCATCCCGCTCGGTACTCTCTACTCTGATGAATATGCTACATTGCTGGAGATAGCCTATTACTCGCTCCGTATTTTAATGTTTGACGTTTCAGACAAAAAGACTTAAAAATGATTTGCATCAGGTCGTTCGGACGTCAAATAATTCGACCGGGAGGGAGTACTCTCTACTCTAATGAATGGGTGGCAGCAACTACTGTGCTATCAGCCTAATTGTGCAATCCTGCAATCATAGATTCTCAGCGGTTGGATTCTCATCCTATGGTGGCCGCACATTTTTACTTAAATCCTTACACCTGTGTTCGAAAATGTGGAAGGATGAAAATTCAAGATCTGATAATATATGATTGCAGGATTGCACAATTACACTGATTACATAATAGTTGCTACCGCTTGTTAACAAAAGAAACTTGCCGTCCCTGCTAATGTAAAAATCATCATCTTCTTCGAGAAAGAACACGCTAATGAAACAAGATTATGATCCAAATCATCCATGCAGCCTTCGGACGGCGACGTGTTGGAGAAGAACCACAACGAGCTTGACCTCGAGTTCCTCGGCAACCGGCGACGTCACGAACCTCGTTCTCAGGGGCTGTTCTGCCGAACTCGCGAGCAGCCAACAGCAGCGAGATGGAGAAGGACAACCTGCTGCTGCTGCGGCTGCAGGCACAAGTTTGGAGGGATCGCTGTGCCGGCGCGGAGTTACAAGATCGTGATGGCGAGGAAGCGGAGGGAGATGCGATAGTGACGGCAGCGGCCGAAGCGACTCGATGGGGAGCCGCGAGCTTGATCGATAGAGCCGCTCGGATGGAAACGGGAGCCGCGCGTGTTAGCAGATGGAGCCGATTGGAGCCCGGATGGAAACAAATTGATCTGTTATGCTTTGCGATTCGTGGGGTGGCTACGTGGCAACGATCCGCTTGGATATGCACGGGCGCTAGTTTACAAACGGTATGCAGAGAATTCGCTTCGCGAAAAGACACTCCACACGTCGCATCAGCACATCAGCCAAGATTCGGGCCAAAAGCGACGCCAGATACCGCTGCCTCTGATTACGCGTTGCACGCTATACAAAAAAGGATACACGGGTTTCTTCTTCTTCCTTCTCCCTCTCCTCAAACAAAACGCCAAGAACCAACGCGAACTCACAAAACCATGTTAGAATCTCAAAGCAAGCAATCTAACTAAATGCTAAATCTACACCGTTCATGGAGCGACACAACACAGGGGAGGGATCTCTGCTTGCTTGGAAGCGCATTCAACTGCCTCCTAGCTACTCTGACCTGAACTGCACTGCGCCGTCATTGCTAGCTGCTCACGCGCACCACAGTGGGAGTGGGCAGCCACGCGATGACCATAGCTCGCCCAGGCACAGGACGGCGTACAGCAGCAGAACGAGCTTCAAGAGGAGCGGGAAGTAGTGCGAGAGCTCGACGACGCTTGACGAGTGCAGCACCTGAAATAATAAAAGACAGCAGCAGATCAGCATTGCGCGAACGAAAGATTTTTGGTTTCCTTGTGCGGTGACGGAACATTATTTCTGAGGTGGCAGCAGGGACGACGTGCCATGGCGACTCCAGTGAAGTGTGCTCTTCTCCTCCCAGACGGCGACGCGACGACGGCCACGGCAGCGTGGTCAGAGGGGAGCAGCGGCTTCCTCTTTTTAGTCACGGCGTCGCACGGCGAGGAGCCCTTCGTCGGCTTCGCGAGGGAGCAGTTCCTGAGGCGCTCCATGTCCTTGCTCTGGAGGGGCTTCACGATGTAGTCCTCGGCACCAGCGCTCAAGCATCTGCACGAGATTTTGTTAATTATTCCCTTTCAAAAAAAAAAATATATTTCCTCCTGATTCGAAATATTTGTCATCGATTAGTTTATTTTGTTAATAATTTTGCACGGTTGATGATGTTGTAAGGACGAAGTCTTCAACATTTATAGTGTGATTACAGTGTAATTTTCAAGGTTTTAACCCGTTTAGTACTATCGGACTGTGCTCTCAAGCAGCCGTTCAGAGCAAGCGAAGGCAGCTTTACATTTTATAACTGCAACAACTTTTGACAAAAACTGGTGCTTGAAGGGGGGCAAAAAAAAATCAAGAACGGGGCACACCTGCTGATCCGCTGGGGCTCATCTTCTGACGACATGACGATCACCGGTATCGGCTTCAGGGGGGTCAACGCCTGGAAACACCCATGAAATTATTGCAGTGTGTGAGAGTGAGGGTGAGGAACCAGGCATGGAATACGCAAATGAAGCTACACATGGCATGAGAAAATGAAGTGTGTTTATGTGAGTAATTACCTTGACGGCCTTGAGGAGGTCATAGCCAGTCATCTCGGGCATGCAATAGTCAGTGAGTACCATGTCGATGGGCTGCTCCTGCAAAACGTCACAGCCTGGTTTTTAAGTAACCGTTCTGAACGCACAGAAATTCAAGCAAAGCGTTTTTTTTTAATAACGGGTGGTAGAGTGATCGATCCCATTGCAGTCTGAACTGTACCAGCTGACCCCTGGAACGGAACAAGTCATCCCTACCAACTGAGAGGGAAGTGCAGAGAACAAACCATACCGAAGGTGACGAACTGTTTGTCAACAGAAGCTGCTCTTGGAGCAATTTGGGAGCTGAATTGCAGACACGCAGCGAGGGAAGAGCAGGAAAATGAAGAAAAAAGGTACACGTACGGTCAATTACAAATTATGGGTTTCTTTTTTCGAACATATAAAAAGATCACTCATTTTTACAGGTGAGACGACACATGCTGGAATGGATACGGGCAGAATGATGGTTGGTGTCTGTCACTGTCAGCATGATGGTTGGTGTCTGTCCTGCTACTGCTCACGCCCCTTTCTGTTGATGTCCGGGTGTTAGGTGCCTTTGTCTGCCCGCTGGCATGTGGGCCAGGTTATGGTCCAGGGTTGGGACCAGAAGACGTACGCTACCAGTGTCGCTGTTGAAAGATCCCGGCGAATTTCCACGGATCTTGCAAGATCATGGAGCATGTGACGGCAACAAATACGATGTCTTTTTTGTTGAGATGCGGACAGCCGATCTGTTCAGTCGCCCTGCAAGCACCGGCATTGACTATGGTTCCAGTAGCCACATCTCATCTGCATAACTAAAGAAAACGGGAGAAAATTAATATTCAGAAATAATTCTAATAAATCTTAAAGGTCCATTAGTGCAAGAGATGTGGTGTTAAATGTTTAGTCCCACATGGGAAGTGGAGCAATTTCTACATATATGGGAGATTGTTCTTCCACTCCTTGTGTGAGAGAGAAAAGAGGAAGAGAGGGGTGGCCCACACTTCTCCTCCTCCTCCTCGCTCGCTCGCCTCGTCCCGCCCCACACATGCGCGCGTGCGTGCGTGTGTTCGTGTGAATTCGAGCTCCGGCCGTTCCCCACGCCTCCGGCCGGGCTCCTCCTGCTTCCTTCCCGCGGCCGCGAGAGTGGGCACAAGTACAAGTCGCGGGGGAGAAGCTTCCGAGGTAGGGAAGAGGAGGACGAGAGCTTTAAAAATGAGCGCTCGAGCTCTTGGTCTCGTCACGGGACGGACTGCTCCTAGATTTGTGGTGCGGCAACCGGATCCGATCCGACTTCGAGAGCTGGCTCAACAACCTCCAGCCCTAGCGGCCCGCGACTGTACGGCCCAGCCCAGACGGGAAACGAGCATCGGACGGAGCAAGAATCTATCTCGATAATCAAACAAGGACGGGACGGGACGGGACGCCCTTTAAGCTATCTGTACTCCTCCGTTCTGAAATAATTGTCGTTTCAAACAACCAAATAAACTAGAAATGAACTAACGAAGATTGTCCTAACGACAATTAAAACGAAACGGAGGGAGTAACCTAAATAGAAGGATCGTTTGGCCTGCCTGGAAGAACATTTGTGTAGCTCATTTATGAGATCTTCAACCCTAAAATTAAAATAGGGTACATCCAACAGAACATAGCGGGAAATGTAGAGGGACACGTTCCAAGCTAAAGCGCGTCACCCGAGAGGGAGTGCGAATTCGCGGGTGGACGGGCGGGGGAAAGCGCAGGACGTGCCGGCATTTGCGCGCGCTCGGGCGAGCGACTTTGCACGGAAGTAGCGATCGCGTGGATGGATCATCTGTTGGTGGAAAGGGTTTTCGTACCAAAATACTCCCTCCGTCCCTATGAACTTGTCGTTTTGTAGTTCATTTTTGAACTACAAAGCGACAAGTTCATGGGGACGGAGGGAGTAAAGCTTAGGCTCTCTAATAAGCTATCTGTTGCAGACAGTAAAGAAAACATAGTCACGTGCACAGCCAACAGTTTATACTGCTCCAGAGGATATTAAAAACAACGACATAAAACAAAGAAAACAGAAAAACACTCCATGATCACCTCTGGCAGGACTCCTTGGCAATGAAACATCAAGCCCTGTATCGGCCTCTGCTCAGACCAAGGATAGTCCAGGAAGCGTAGCCGTCGCTCACGTGTATTCACCCTCACCCTCCTGTTGCGTTCTTTTCAAATGTTTCACGAGGCATAGAAAATTCGTGTTTTTCTATCTTTGGCGTTCATGCCTTGTGTGATTCCAGTGATCCTCCTGAGTAGTTCCTTGGAAAATTGCTTGCAGAGTAGGCGCCTGTAGGTTTATCCAGAAGACTTGCTGCAACACCTGAATAGCAAAAGGCCATTCTGAGAGTAAATGTCGCGTTGTTTCTGCTTGGTCAAAGCAAAGCGGACATATGATGTTATTGTCTCATCCCTTTTTCTCTAGGTTGTCTGCTGTTTGCAATCTTTGGTGTAGGACAATCCACGCAAACCATAGTACTTGGAGCTTACTGGCTGTATTAGTGAACTGTCATGCGTAAGCTGAACTCGCTTTATATGTGGAAATTCGCTCTCATAACCAGGTAGTACTCCATAATTTCCTCCGTAGATCAAATACCGTGCAGTGCCCTAATCCAGTTATTTTATGCAGCTCTTTGACCAAGGTCCAGTTATTGTGACGCCGCGTGGCGTGGTCACCCCTGCAAACAGTTCATCGTTATTTGATTTCAACTTGACACCAAGTCACCAACCAGACCAAGCCATCATCCAGTGATGCCTGTGTGATCAGTCCCCATCACGTGTCATGCCTAACACCGTCCTCCAGATATACCTCTTGGCGCACCCAGGCATTTCGGTTTGACACACTACCAAGAGTAAAGAAACATCACCATGAAATGCAAACAACTAGTGATTTATTATTTCAAGCAAATAAAAAAATTATACAGAAACCAAAAGAACAATCATCCATCCATCCCTGGAGATCACCTAGTTATGACTGTTCGCCCGCCATACATACGGCAGGAACTATGTGTCCATTGTTACACATTGCATGGTTAGCATATCTCAGTCCAGCGTGCAATTCAAAAAGAAAATTCATGGCAGCTGGCAGAAACACTTCTGTCTCGGGATGATCAGAAGTTATTTGGAGATCACTTTGTCTTCTTGTCTTCTGCGCTCGTCTCTGCCTCAGCCTCGGTTTGCTGTGCCGCGGCTGTAGAATCACTTCCTTCCAGTGGCTCCCTAGTTTGCTGTTCATCCTCACCTCCGAAGCCAAACTCATTGACACGCTTCTTGTCAACTGGATATTTCCACCTCTGGTAGAGGTATATCAAGAAGATAACATCTGACAATATAAAATTAGAAAGTAGTCAGCCAACATTCTACAGAATGCACACAAATTTTTATCCCCAATGGTAATAACAATGTCCAGTTATGAGTATGTAAAACTGATGTAGTTTCCCTTACCATCTCTAAAAACTGAGAGACGGTGAAGCATTGGCATTTTAATAACAAATGCAAAAAGGTCATCTATTATAGTGTTGAGGAATTTGTAGGTCATTTGTCTCCATGGCATATGAGCAACAGACTGCAGCTTGTAGTTGATGAATAGTTGGGGGCACATCATAATAAAACCTAAAGGGTGCAAAGACACATACATCAGCTCCATTTATTCATATCATCCCAAGAACAGAAGAAATAGTGAGACAATTGAAACTAATTACTTACCAAACATGTAGACACAACTTGTCAGCGAAGAAAGTATCCATGAGTACCAGCTCTTGTGTTTTTCATACTTTAGTGAATAGATGGAGAAACCAATCATAAGGAGGAAAAGGACATAGGTAAGGTACTTCATGGCAATCGCATCGTACTCCTTGGTCTTATTCTGTGCATATGATTCACGGTCCCGGAACCTCAACCTGGGAATCTTTCCACTTCTATCGATCTGGACACCAAGAAAATGTTCCCAAAAAATTCAGGAGCGGTAATTATATTTGACATCATGAATACCATAATATAGCCATACTTATCTACCAAAAGGAAGAATTTATCATAAAGTATATAGCAGAATTCACTAGCCGGTGGTCATCAAATACATCAAAAATCTCAACGGTGACAGTAATTATGTAAAGATCACAAGATCAAATATATTACTCCCTCCATTTCTTTTTATTCGACGCTGGTTAGTTCTATAAAAGGAACGGAGGGAGTATGTAAAGAACATGAGGGATAATAGTAACAGAACACTATATGCTATTTACCTCGATATGCATTGCTTTTCCAATCTTCCAAAATTCAATGCACACTCCAATCCCAGAGCTAGCAAGGATCATCCATGAAGTATCATTGTCAAGAAGGTACAGGAAAACAATTAGTTGACACACAAAATTCAGAACCACAGATTTCGCTGACAGACCTTCCATGGACTTGTTCTTGTTCCAGAACTGAATATCTGGTCGACAGCAAAAAAAAAGGTGGGTTAGTAACTTATTATTAATTTATAGTAATCTTATCATCATATACTCTACCGTACATACCATTCTTGAAAGCCAGGAAGTCAAACAGAGAATGAAACAGAGAAACAACCATGGTCAATCCAAGAAGATATGGATTTCCTTCAAGGAAAACCCTCTGCAGATTAAAAGGAAGTTGAGTTAGTGTCTACCTGACGTGGCACATAACATCACTAGCCATATCTGAAGAAGATAACCAACAAGTACATATAGCTAAAAGTATGTACTATTGGACTAAGATGGATAATGTGCAAGGTTCCCATAAGGAAAAGAATAATAGGTACAACATATCTAGAAATGGCAATTTTAAAGACTGCAGTTTCGATGTTAGAGTATCCATGTATCTTTGTGGGATAAGAGTATCCATGATTGCTACCTTGAGTTCATCAGCCTCTCCTTCAAGCATACTTCCATAACTACGTTGAACTTGGAAGGACTGATCAATTTGTAGAAACAATTGCCACTTGGTCATGCTAATAGGACCAACTTCAAGGTTCAAGGGCAGTTTTTCCACAGTCTCATTGAGCGCTATCAATTTATCTCTTAGTAGCCAAAACTCATTGAAGAATACAGTTGGGTAGTAATTGTTTGTAGCTGGGTCCACATTCAAATCTGCATCTCTATTGTGAAGGAAGACCATACTAATCCAAGTCTTACTTTTTCACATAATGTATTTCAAAACACAAATTGAATTCCGAAAGAAGTTCACTATCAGCAATGTATATTGACTCTTTAAGTAAACAATTATGAAAAGGTCAACAACAAGATTAGCATCAAGTTAGCGTGCAACTATACAAAAATGTAGCATCAGTAGCATTAAGTTGGACATCTGAAGGATACATGGAGCAACAATGGCTGGAACATTATTGTGGGGATACCTGCACAGTTGAAAGTGGGGAATGTCAATCATTCCTAGAGAACATGAACGAAGCAAAGACAAAGTAACAGTAACAGCGACTATGATAACATTTCAAGCAAAATAAAAACAGAGAGAAACTATGGCGCAAAAGCCTGAAGATGAAAAGGGCAAAAATAATGGGAGTTCCATCCATATGTCAAAACAAATGAGTAGAATGTGACCTAATGATAATTTAGAAGTATCGATCATCACTGGGCACAGTTTTTCAACAGAAGATTGAGCATAGATTGTCTCTTAGTTCAAGTGATCACCCATAACTGAAAATACCAAGGTGAGCTTTCTTATTAGTATCTTTACATCCACTAATTCCATATCTCATCTTATGAATGGCCCTTATAGAGAATCTGTGGTGTATATCTAGTTGGTTGGAAAAATTAAACTGAACACTAAATGAGAGAAACAAATTGTCAAATATATACTAGGAGTGGCAACGTACCACAGGTCTGACTAATAAGTAATAACTATTAAATCATGGAATCTTAATGGAAAGGTTAAAGCCTAAAGGCAAGTCATGTCAATATCACAACATGTGGGAAGGAAGAAGACATGGACGTGTAACATCCTTAATACCATACAGAACAAACTGAAAGAGTTCAATAGAGTAAATACCGTGTGAGGTCATCAACAAGATTTATCGTAACATTTGGCTTCCAATAAGCAATATATTCAGCTGGAGCCTCCTGTTTATCCTCAGCTTCTTTATTCTCCTGCTGTGAATGAATATGTTGTTGTAGTTAATTCTGCAGATAATTAATACTAAGAATGATTAGTGCACAATTTGAATAAACAAGGATGAAGATAGCAACCTCAGGTGGCAGTTGTTTTTCAGATTCCTCTGAATTTCCAAGTAAGCTCTTTTTTTCCCCGGCTTTTGATTTCGGTAAAAATTTAACGACAGCTAAATGACAGGTAGAACACAATTAGTGTTCCATTAGACCATAAAGTTATAAGATCAATATAAAGAACTGTTCATACAATGAAAGCAAAATCCATACGATGTGCCCTCCCAAATGCAGATGTATGCTCATATTCAGGATCAGTAGGGTCCACAGGGTAACCCGAGCGAGCAAAGTAAACATGAGCATACAGAGAGCCATTGTGCTTGAGGGCCTGACAACAGCATGCAACATTAGTCAAAACCAGCAAAGTGTATTTCCATGTGAAAAATGTAAAATACAGATTTAAATTAATTAATATCCTACCTCTGAAGGATAGTATGTTAACGATTGTGTTCTGGTACTGGAAGGTCCCCAAACTGCATATGGTATGTTTGCCTCATGCCAGATGAGTGCATCCCCATTAGCAAAGTCATTGAACTTCTCATTCTCTGATAAATACATCCACATATCCTGCAGTAACATAGCCATCACACAACAGTGTTTATCAAATATTTAGCGCCAAACGACTAAGGGCAGGAACGCACGTAACATGTGAATGTGTGCCGTATTGTTCAAAACGTATATCAAACAGTGAGGCATATCAGAAGTAAGTGATTTCTTGATTAAACAAAAACAGCAATGCATCACACCTATGTTATAGGATCTTATGAACCAATTAGGAAAATAAAGCATACAGTATCTCAAGTGCACAAGGTTCGCCTCAATTTAGACTTTCAGTGGAGTATCAGGAACTTAGTTCTGTCTATAAATAACCAATGATGTATTGACTATTTCATGCAATCGATAACATAACTAGCCACCAATTTTTACTGTAAATTCACGTGATTTACAGAGTCAGCTTAGCCTACGGAGATCAAATTGACCATGCCAAAGGTATGAATATTCCTCACGATGAAAGGAACTATGCTGAGCACCAATACATTCACGTGATCCACAGGCTTAAAAATAAAGAAACACAAACATAAACCTAACCCTCGGAGCCGCTAATCAGTCCCACAAGCATCCCCCTTGCGTTACGGCACCACGAGCTCTAAACAAAACAGCCTCGGATCACAGTACCTAGAGAATAGCCGGTTAAACCCTAAATTAGCTTGTAATGTGAGCAAAATGATCACTTATTATCCATCATGCACAACCTAAAGCCACCAAACCGCGGCATACATCTAAGACGCATCTTGAAGCCGAAATCTCGCGCACGTAGCAGCCAGCCAGCCAGCCAAAAGGCCCGAAAGCGTTCTCACCATTGGTTCACCCTTCTGGAAGAGGTTGGACATGAGCATCCCGGGCTCCGGGGGTGGTCGCTTGGGCCCGAAGAACTTGGCCGCGAAGTACCAGAACACCGCCATCCGCACGATGCCGGTGATGCTCTGGCCGAAGCCGCCGCGGCCCTGCCGCGCCGCGGGGCCAGGCCCCTGCGGCTGCGCCGCCCCCTCCGCGGCCACCGCCGGCTGCGGCATCGCCGCCGGCGAGCTGGATCGGAGCGAGGAGGGAGTGGAGGAGGACGCGCCGAGATGCGATCGGGAAACAAGGTTTCTGGTGACGTGGAATAGGTCGTTGTTTTCTTGAGCGTCTTCATCTCGCGGCCATGCGTGATTTGCTGCGTCATTGACCACGATACGCGTACATTGACAAGGCCCAATTCGAGTCTCTGAAATCAGGATGTGAATTGGGCCGTCCAGGAGCAGTCACTACGCCTCCGAGATGCTATTGGGCTTAAGGCGTCACGAGAACACTCGAAGACTTCGGCTCTTGAGTCCATTCGGCACTTGAACGACTGACCCGGAACGTACAAACATGGAATGCAGGCCTGTCTGGATAGGTATCCGGACCCAACCCCATGTTAAACCTGATCATCGTCAATCCAAATGATAATAATAATAATAGCTTCCACTGTCTCAACAATGTGTACGTCTAAAATAACGTCGCATTATAGCATCCGGCAGGAAAAAGGTCTGTTTGGCATGCTGGATGAATTGAAAATCTGATTTGTGGTACACGTAGATCAGACAAAAAGCAGTCCACCATATGAGATTCGGGCACAAAAAATCACTACCAGACAGGACTCACTACAATAATAATGAAATGAAACCATGACCCAAACACAGTACTGTGCAGGCATGTCAGGCTACTACTACGGAACCAGTAGGCTTTGGTTCCAGCAAAAATACCAAAGCAACAAGATACAACTCGTTCAGAGAAATGAACATATAAATCTTATCCTAAAGAACACTGCTCAACCAGAACCAACATCGTCTATCCCTGGATATCGCAGCAACTCATGATATAAAAATATCCAACTATTCATTCCCACATCATCAACAAGCAAAAAACAAAAATAGAGCACCCAAGATTCTCATCATCATTCATCAGCAAGCAAATGAGTTCGAATACAGGGCTAGATCAAGCAAAAGGCAGTGTTCTCCTCGGCCACGTTGATTCGGGTCCTTGTTGATCGGAACCACATCGCACAGGCAAGTGACGCAGATAAAACAAGAAGACACGCCACATACTGCATAAATCATAGGGTGCTACTACTGGACTAACGACCAAGTTTTTCTGACTCAAGTACCAGATCGATCACGGAGCAAGATGCAACACAACTACGATGAGTGCATTATACTACTGCTACTGCTGCTGAACCAAAATCTCAAAGGTCATTACGGAACTGCTACTACTGCTACTAATGCTACTAGCTGCCGCTGCTACGGAACTCAAGTCAGGCGCCTGCGATGGTTGACGGCCGGCCGGGAGGCGGGGCTCACTCGAGGATGACGATGATGACGGCCATGGCAAAGAGGAATAAGCACTTGATGCAGTGGCAAGGCGAGTCGGAGCCTGAGTTCGTCGATGGCGGCTGCATGGGCGCGGCGGCTGGCTCCTGGGTGGATGGGGTGGTCGGGAGGGCGGGGACGGCCTTGCCCTGGACGGCGCCGCCGGGCTGCTGCTGGGGCGGCGGGGATGGCTTGGCGCTCGCCGGCGGCAGAGGGGCCTCGCCTGCGCAAGAACAATAAACCCCACACAGATGAGTTATTCATTCACCCCATCACATCAACTCAAAACAACACGAAAGTCATAGTAGATGTGAGACAGGAGCAGAGCAGGTTCGTACGGGATGATGGCAACTTGTGGCGAGGTGCGGCCGGAGGCGGCGGGGCGATGACGGGGATGGCAGGGGGTGATGGACCTGCATGCAATAGCAAGTGACGGTGTCAGTACAGTATAATTCCATATTTCGAATATAAACATGTGGTTTAATAATTTAAATACAACCGTTGTTCGGAAATTCAAATGCAGAAAAACAGAAGATAATAGCAAGGGCGGTATCGTCATTCTGATAGATAAGCATGTTCCACGGTGCCATATTTCGTGAGTGCCAAGAAAGCAAACAGGCTAGCGGCCGTTGCGCCGCTGCAGGCAGGCAGTGCCAGCTATCGCAGTCGCGCTGGCCTGAAGCCCAACAGCTTTCGCGCAGCAGGAACCAACCAATAGCCAGCACCAGAAAAAGAAGCGGTGAAAAGGAAAGGTAAAACGATGCTGAACAGTGTAAATTTAGAGTAAATACTGTAAAAGTAGAAGGAGAATAGTGTATAGAGTAGAGTATAGAGTAACGAGTGTGGATAGCCTAACCGCGCTCTGGTGCAGATTCGTGAGACTAATCGAGTCATCAGATAATTACCACAGCCAACGTGAGATTAATCGAGAACTGTAAATCAAGCATAAACAAAGCTAAAGCGACTTATCTGAAGATGATCGATCTCTGCAGCGCGATCAGGTAAAACACCAAAATAGATTTGGCCAGTGCATGGACCAGTCAAAGAGGCTCAGAGAGATCGACTGCGCCAAAAGCATGCAACTGCCACAGAAAACATGTTTCCTTTGTGCAGGCAAGCTCAGGCTCAACGACAGAAACCCCGATTCGAAACTGCAAAATAAAACGCAGGGAAGAGCCTCCTCACATCAACGTGGAGGAAAAGAACTCCAGAAGAATACGAACGGCTTCTGCACATGCGCAGAGGGAGACTGGAAAAAGGAGAGGAACGCTTGTAGCTTCGTTTGCTTTCGCTCCGAACTCACCAGGCTTTGGCTTTGCCTTTCAAGAGCAGAAGAAAACGTGTAGGACAAAAATTGAAGACCGGAAGTCCGGAATACAGATCCAAACGCTGATGAATCTCTGCGCACACGTACAGGAACAAGGACATCACGAGAAACACTAAATTGCGCATGGAGGAAAACCCACATATCATCGCAACAACACTTCGAAACGCGACGATAAGGAGGTCGAATTGCATGGAGTCGCAGCGCTGCGGATTCACAGTGCAACTCACCAAAAATTATCCGACAAGTAGCGCTCTCTCGACCTATCGTGGCACACCAAAACGCGACACAAAATCAGGGAGAAAAGGTTCAAACAACCAGCACACGGCACAGACGGTTGTACGAGTTCGCCGCCACTGGTAAGACGAGAACT
The DNA here is from genome assembly GCA_036927565.1 of Tuctoria greenei. Classification (NCBI taxonomy): domain Eukaryota; kingdom Viridiplantae; phylum Streptophyta; class Magnoliopsida; order Poales; family Poaceae; genus Tuctoria; species Tuctoria greenei. Next base: position 287,199,041 of record JAYESD010000002.1, read on the forward strand.
CGAAACAAATAAAACACGATCGCACAAAAACTCGAATGCCGGGAACTCACCAAGCCAGGAGAGAGAGAGAGAGAGAGAGAGAGAGAGAGAGAGAGAGAGAGAGGTGCGACTTTACCTTGGCAAGCGGCGGCGAGGTGGGCGCCTCCGGTGCGCAGGCCTCCGCAGGCGGTGTAGAGCGCAAGGAGGTGGGAGGCGTTGAGGCGGGCGAGGATGAGCTGCGGATGGGCGGCGACGCGGCAGAGGCAGGGGACGCCGCCGCCGAGGTCGACGGAGGCGACGACCGGCTCGCAGCAGGGCGCGGTAGGCATGTCGGGCGCGCAGAAGAGAGCTATCTGGGTGGCGAGGTTGGCAGGCTCGCACGCAGCCGCCTGCGCGTCGTCGGCTCCGGTTGTCGCCGCCGCTCCGCCGACGAGGCCCAGCAGCAGCAGTAGTAGCAGCAGCGCGACGATGTGGTTGCGGAGGCGTTCCATGGGTGTGATCTCTCACTCGCTTCCTGCTGCTACGCTAGGGTTTTTGAGTGGCGTGCAATGGGAGGAAGACTGGAAGAGGAAGGCTTTATGGATGGAGCGAGTGGGAGTGGGGAAGAAGTGGTCGGTTATATAGCCGGGGCGGAGGCGCCCAGGCCGGGAATGGGTCGGGTTGGGCCAGACCCATGGGCTGGGCCCATTACTAGGGATGAGGCGCATGTTCGATGGGCCTAGTCTGTGCTGGGAATGGGTCGAGTGCGTTTCATAAAAACGAGTGATTCGGCTCATTTGATGGCCCGTTGGATTTTTTTCTTTTTAACACGGGGAATAAACTTCCATTAAACACTGGCTTCCGGTAAATCACCAGGAACCAACAACCAAGGCTAATACAAAGTTTTGTGCCTGGCTCATAGAACACGTCACACATGAGAGCCGGCACTCGGAACATTGTAGCCACGTGGGTTGCTTTTTTTTTTTCAACATCGTGCGTGTTTCGTATTAAGAAGGAGAAAGAGATATACGAATGGTGAGCTCATGCAAGAACTAGCCCGACGGACCAGTGCATGACGCGCCGTCCAATCGCGGGAGCCCCGTGGAAAGCCTCGGCTCGGCGGCCGTATTCCCTTACCGCACGTGCATCGCGCTCTGGCCTCTAATCCTGCAAGTTCTCTAATGGTGATTAAAGAGCAGAGTAATTTACAGTGTTTTTTTTTTTTGGCTGGAAGATGGTGAAAAAAGAGTTTATGGTTGGTTTGTCATCTAATTTTATGTTAGGCTGGTTACTTGTGGTAATAAAAGTTCACTGTTACTTCGAATTTTATTTGTGTTTTTTTCTCTCACTAGTGAGACCATATTTCGTTCGTTAGCTTGCACGAGTGCCCGCGCCGCCACCCGCCACACACGGGACACGGCCGCGCACTCTGCCCGTGGCTTGCCCGTCCGGCGCTCGCTCCTGCAAGTCTGCAACCCCGCTCAACACCTCACACCCGCACTCCCGCGCCTTCCTTTCGCCCGGCCACTCCTCCAGAACGCGACGCGTTCCCACGGCCGCTGCGGCCTCTCTATGCGCGCGCGCCATGCAGCATGCTGCGCTTTCTCTCGCAAGGCGCACCGCGCGCTCCACGGGGCGCCCGCTCCCGATCGCAGTCGGTCCGCCGCCGCCACCAGCTCGCTGCCCGCGGGGCGCGCGGCCACGGGCCTTCGGTGGATGCTTGGCTCGAGCCTCCTGCCCGGCGCGCTCGAGCTCGCTGCGGCGATCAAGTCGGCCGCGGCGCTTCCTGACGGCGGCGCGCTCGGGAGGTGCCTGCACGGGCTCGCCGTGAAGGCCGGGCGCGCGGGGAGCGCGGCGGTGGGGAAGGCGGTCATGGACGCGTATGGGAGGACCGGGGCGCTCGCGGACGCCCGCCTCCTGTTCGACGAAATGGCGCTGCCCGACGCGGTGTGCTGGAACATCCTGATTAAGGCGTGCTCTCGCGCCGGATGTCTTGACGACGCGTTTGACATGTTCCGGTCGATGCTTGCTTGCGGCAGAAGTGAGGGCATGCCGACTGCGGTGACAGTGGCCGTAGTTGTTCCAGTGTGTGCGAAGTTGAGGCAGTTGCGGGCTGGCCGGACCGTGCACGGCTATGTCGTCAAGACCGGATTGGAGCCAGATACTCTCTGTGGAAATGCACTGGTATCAATGTACGCAAAATGTTGCGGAGGCCGATCACTGGATGATGCACACAGAGCATTTTCTTCAATTCTATGCAAGGATGTTGTTTCATGGAACTCAATCATAGCAGGGTTCATAGAAAATGGTCTGGTCGAAGAAGCACTTGCACTTTTTGGTGAAATGATCTTGCAGGAATTCCTTCCGAATTATTCAACAGTGGCTAATATCCTTCCTGTGTGTTCATTCATGGGGTATGGGAGTTATTATGGGAAAGAAGTGCATGGTTTCGTGGTTCGTCATGGATTGGAGATGGATATATCTGTATGTAATGCACTGATGATACATTATTCCAAAGCGTCTGAAATGAGGGTTACAGAGTTGATATTTACCAGTATGAGTAGGAAGGATCTCGTTACTTGGAACACCATTATTGCAGGCTATGTGATGAATGGGTATCACTGTAGAGCAATAGACCTGTTTGAGGTCCTCCTTTCTACAGGAGTTGCACCTGATTCAGTTTCTTTTATCAGTCTGCTCACCGCTTGTGCTCAAGTAGGTAATGTGAAAACAGGGATGAGGATTCATGGTTACATATTTCGAAGGCCAGTATTTCTTCAGGAAACATCCTTAATGAATGCTCTTGTCACTTTCTACAGCCAGTGTGACAGGTTTGAAGATGCTTTCCATGCCTTTATCGATATTCTGAACAAGGATTTGATATCTTGGAATGCAATCCTTTCTGCTTGTGCTAGCAGCAAGCAATATGTCGACAAGTTCTTTACACTGTTGAGTGAAATGGGTCGACAAGGGAATAAGTGGGATTCAGTCACAGTTTTGAATGTCATACGTGTAAGTGTCCTCTCCGGGGTTAAGATGGTTCGTAAAGCTCATGGTTATTCCTTGCGATTCGGTTATACAGATGACACTTCAGTTGCAAATGCTTTTCTGGACGCGTATGCTAAGTGTGGCTGCCTGCAAGATGCAATCATATTTTTCAGAAACCATGGGGGGCGGAACATCGTAACAGACAATACAATGTTAAGTTGCTACCTAAAGAATAATTGTGTAGAAGATGCTGAGGTGACCTTCAACCAAATGGTGGAGAAAGATCTGACTTCATGGAATCTGATGATCCAATTGTATTCACAGAATCATATGGATGATCAAGCCTTCACCCTGTTTTATCAGTTGCAATCCGAAGCACTAAAACCTGATATTGTCAGCCTTACAAGCATTCTTCAGGTTTGCATCCATTTGTGTTCGGCGCATCTTGTGAAACAATGCCATGGTTACATGCTGAGAACGTTCTTAGAAGACATCCACCTTGATGCAGCTCTTCTTGATGCATACTCGAAGTGCGGGAGCATAAGCAATGCATATAACATCTTTGAAATCAGCCCAAAAAAGGACCTTGTCAATTTCACTACTATGATAGGATGTTATGCAATGCACGGGATGGCTGAAGAGGCAGTGCAACTGTTCTCTAAAATGCTTACGCTTGACATTAGACCAGACCATGTAGCTCTGACCACATTGCTGTCAGCATGCAGTCATGCAGGGCTGGTTGATGCAGGGATCAAGATTTTCAAGTCCATCAGAGAGATTCATGGGGTTGAACCGACTGCAGAACACTACACATGCATGGTTGACCTTCTTGCTCGTGGTGGACGTCTCCAAGATGCATATAGCTTTGCCTTGGATATGCCCCCTCATGCAGTCAATGCCAACACATGGGGCTCCTTGCTAAGTGCATGCAAGGTCCATGGGGATATTGAAATTGGCCAACTCGCAGCTGATCGCTTGTTCTCGATTGAAGTGGAGGACGTTGGGAATTATGTTATTATGTCAAACATATTTGCAGCGGATGAGAAATGGGATGGTGTTGAGCATGTCAGGAAATTGATGAAGTCCAAGGACATGAAGAAACCTGCAGGATGCAGCTGGATTGAGGTTGAGAATACCAGACATTTGTTCATAGCTAGTGATGTTAAGCACCGAGACAGGTCTTCTATCTATGGTATTCTGGGGATTTTATATCAGCAGATAAAATACACACATCAAATTCAGTTGTGACGATTATGCAGTCTAACTGATCATGAGTTGCAGAAATTAGAAGCGGGATTCTCTTAACAAACATGTGTTTGGTAGCTTGATTCAATTTTACTACACAGGATTTTCACCTCCTGCCTGCAAACCAGTGAAGATTGTGCATAAGTGTTGAACATGCATAGAATCTCCATTCTCATCTAGGAACCTTCATTCTCTTGCCTGGATGGGATTTATAGCCTCGGTCACTCGGCCGAATCAGATTGTTCTCACATGCATCTTTCAGAAGAGCGGAAGGTCGAGGAACAGGAGGAAGAAACAGAGCAGGGCATGCGTCTCTGGAAGTCTGGTCCCAACAGCGGGTGAGAGACATTGCTCCTATTTCGTATGCGCTACGGACACAAACGGTTTACCGCGCACGTGACTTCCGGAAACACCCCTCGCTGGCTCGATGCCGTCCACGAAACGGGTTCCGCAGCCAGAAAGGTCACCAACCACAGCCGGGAAGCCGTTCGGCCGTACTACTATAATAACCTCCTCCTCCCCCACGCAAATTAGTCCCCTTCGCGCCGCTCCAATAGAAGAAACATCCCCCTTTGCTCGCAGGAATCCGCCGCCGCCACCGTTGATGGATCTCGGAAGGACCAAATCCGCCGCCGCCGCCGCCGTGTCCCTGACGTCCGACAAGTCCCTCTCCCGCACCACCGGCTTATCCCTGTCGCCCCCCGCCACGCCGTGGTTCCGGGAGCTCTGGGTCAACGCCTCCAAATAACGGCTTTCGCTGAGGTGCCCTCTCTGCCTGGAGTCCGTTGATGTTGATGGAGGGCAATATCTGCCGGCTTGGTTGCCGGTTGCCGCTGACTTTTACATCCAGTAGATTACTCATTGAACTACTTCACCATTAATTCTGCATCATCCCAATACTATTTGACTAGTGAATGTATGACATTAAGTCTGGGAGTTTGGAGCTTGTTATTTCTCAGGAACGATAATGTCAGTGATGTGTCATGCTTCAATCTTTTGACACTTAAGTCTCTCATAATGTTCATTCTGTATCAGGTTAACTGAACTTTCCCTTTTTGCCAATAATGTAGGATAACATTGGTGGATTTCGCGATTGATTTGAGGTAAATAAAGCAAAGGGGATCTAACATCCTTTTGACAGCAAGAACAACATTGAGGGCTGATTCATAAGGTATTTGATCGTCAAAATGAACAGACAGAGGGTTTCAAACTCTGGGTGGGCTGCGTTTGATCGCAGGTGGCGAGGCAAAGATGGCAAAAGGGTTGAAAGCGATGCCAGCTCATTTCCACCCCTCTCAGATTCTAGAGACCCCAAGTCTTCCAGCAGCTCGATTATAGGAAATAGTAAGGTGAATCCAAAGCCTTTTGCATCGGTGGTTCGCCCTTCTGATGATTTTTCAGCTGTTGATTATGGAAGTGCAAATAAACAATTGGCTAATCACAAAGATGTAAATGATGGTGCAATCTCTGCCTCTGATAATAAGATTGAGCAGTTGAAAGATACTCACGGTTGGGCTGACAGTAATTTAATTGAGGATGTATTAGCTGCTGTGAATGATGATGTCGGCCAAGCATCTGATTTGTTGAAAGCTATGCTCCCTACCGACATGCTGACTGGAGACAGCAAACCATCTGACCAGTTTGCTGCTGAGATGAATAAAGAAAACTCTACAGTAGATTATAGACATCCAGATAGGTCACATTTGTTGCCTCTGTCAACGAATTTGTCCTCCATACCCATGGAGCCTGAATTGGAAGAGCCTGACGATGATTACTTAAACCACCGGAAAGATGCATTGAAAATGATGAGGTATGCTCAAAATTCTTTATGCATGATCTTTGCATTAGGTTATGTGTACAAGCCGCGGCTGCATTGTCTGCATGAGTTTGATAATAGTCATTTACTTCTGCAGCAATATAGGAAGAATTTGAGAACCGTGAACTAAAGAGCTAACGTGTATCCTTGAAAAATTTATCAGTTAATATTGAGGCATAAAAATTATTAGGAGTAAGAACTAGATATTTCAATTAAAGGAGTCTGGAATATACTCAGATCATTTAATTTTTTTTTTGGATAATGACTCAGATCATTTACTGTGTTCTTGCAAATGAGGTTTGCACGTATTTATCGAGATGGCTAGCTGTTCAGTCAAGATTTTTTTTTGGCTCCCAAGTGGAATAATGAGCCAGTTGCTTTTTTGTCACAGGGCTGCCACAAGGCATTCTCAGGCTGCCAGCAATGCATTCCTAAGAGGTGACCATGCTGCTGCAAAGGAACTTTCTCTTAAAGCTCAGGAAGAGCGGGCTGCCGCTGAAAAGCTGAATAATAAAGCAGCACAAGAAATATTTCGTCTAAGGAATAACAACAATGACATCTGGAAGATAGACATGCATGGTTTACATGCATCAGAAGCTGTAGCAATATTGGAGCGGCATCTCCACATGATAGAGTTCCAACCACCTGGGACTAGTGTTGCTTCATCTGATGAATTAGTTAAGTTTGAAGATGCATATTCTGAATCAACCACTGGTTCAAACATTGATTTTGCCACTGACAAGGTGGTGTTACGACGGCCTAAGCAGACCATCTTACATGTGATCACAGGTAATCTGCTGTACCTCTGAGTTATTATTGCAGAGAGTTGATGGTGGCGTATCAAGCTTTAATAGTTTATTTTCATTCATAATACACTTTACAGGTATTGGCAATCACAGCAAAGGACATGCTTCATTACCTGTTGCGGTTAGGGGTTTCCTCATTGCAAATGGGTAACTATCAGTGCAACATGTACAATGAAGTATTATTCCCAAGAATGACTGATAGTGATAACTTTCGACTTGCAGGTATCGATTTGATGAACTGAGGCCTGGTGTTTTTGCTGTGCGCCCAAAATTTCGCCGTCGGTGAATTTGTGAAAATAGTCAAATTTGACAATGGTATTGGCTGTTAAACCATATAAATGCCTGTGAAATAGAATGGCATAGGGGGGCAACAAATACTTAGTTGTATACTATCTCATGTAGCAGAATTTATACATGTACTAGGTAAATGCCGTGTGCTGCAACGAGAGCCAAGCAATTAGACCATTTTTTCTTTTTTATTATGCAATTAGGAGACAATGTAATTGATTTTTCAGTTTTGTACCGATCAAAAACAAGTTCATAGGATTTTTTTCTCTCGAGAACCAAATCCCTTAGGGCTTGTTCCGTTGTATGGGGATTGAAAGGGATTAAATTCTTGACTACCTGAGGCATTAAATCTCCATCAATTCCCTTCAAATCTCTTTAGGGCTTATGTTTGGTTAGCGTGGGCGTGAAGGGGATTGGAGCGGAATGAGAGGGGTTAATCCCCACCTGGCTTGCGAGGGATTCAATCCCCTCTAGTGCCGTGGCATTGGGAATAACTGAACAAGGCATTAGAGAGGGCAGAATTTGAACAAGATTTTATTAGGTGGAGTAGTTTGGTGAGTAGTTTAAATGTAAAGATGCAATAACCATTTGGATGTAAATCGCGTGGTTCAGATTTAATTTTTGCACGATTGCACTAAAGTGTTGATTGCATTCTAGTTCTTTCCATTAAATATAAACAAACTATCAAAAGGATTCTATAAAATATGAAACGGATGGAATGGATATATAAATAAAACATCAAAGAAGATAGCAGTCCATGCTCTCCCACCTCGTGACAACATCGCACTCCCTGAGTTTGATTTAGGAAGAAGTCGGCTCGAGCAATGATGTCCACAACTATAAGGTTAAATGAGACAACATGGCGGAAAAACACGGTAATCTTTTAGTTACTGCGTAAATAGATAGCCTAAGCTTTTTATTTTTCATTGGCAACCATAATGTTCAATGGAACCGATGAAGCTGTGAGCTAATTTCAACAAATGAGAAAAGAAAAAAGTTGCTTGACAGCGATGGCGAGTCACATTGTCCATAAGCAGTTATAATTAAAGAAAAACATGGGGCGTTTTCTCGACTTTTTGGCACGCGGTTTTCCAAATTCTGTGTTCCGTCGTATTTACGATTCACCCCTTCTTTCATCCTTCATTTTGTTTTTTGACGAACGATTTTCTTCAGTTTTCGCCTGCGTCGCCTTTCCTCTTCCCCCAATCTCCGACGACAGTTCCCAATTTCCCACCCCTCAAACCCAAACCCCGGCCCACCCGAGACCAAAAGGTCGCACGCGACGACGCGAGCGCGGAGAAGGGAAGCAGCAGACGAAGCGCGAGAGAAATCTCCATCCCCATCCCTCCTCCCCCTTCCAAACCCTAGCCATCTCCCCCGCCCTCCTCCTCCTCCCCCAGATCCCGCTGCCGCCCGCCCCGCCTCGATGTGACCCGGCCCTAGGGTTTGCGCCGGTGCGGTCGTTGTGGTGTCGCGGGGAGGTCGGGGATTCGTGGCTCGCGAGCGGGGCGGGGGTCGGAGGTGGCGTCGCGGCGCGCGCACATGAAGGACCCGGCGCACCGCACCAAGGTGGTGCTCCGGGGGCTGCCGCCGACGATCGCGCAGCAGGCCGTCGTTGACCAGGTCGACGTGCGCTTCGCCGAGCGGTACGACTGGTCGTGCTTCTACCCGGGCAATGCCAGGTCCGCGTTTCCTCTACCCCCCCCCCCCCCCCCCCCCCCCCTCCCCGCGTGTAGTGTTCGTGTGCCGGAGTCAGGCGATAGTCAGGACTTGCGTTGTTAACTTTTGAAACCTGCTAATTGTGGCGAACTGACTTGTTTTTCCCGTACATTCTGTTCGCTAGCTATAGCGGTAGTTTTGTTACCATCAACAATCATGTTGATTTGTTGGCCCTTGCAAAGGAGGTAGAACCATGGCCTTCATTAGCCCTTTACAATTTCTTGCTCTCGTAAAAACACTTAAGATTTTTGGTGGAACACGATAAATTGCATGGTTCAAATTATAATTAGGATGTGATGGTCAGTATTCGTACCTGCCTCCTTAGTTATGTAGTTGATTCGACCTGCTGATTAAATTGGATTTGTTGTATCTAACATATTTTTGCCTTAATGCCAGCTAAAAGGGGCTGAAACAGAATCTATTTTTAGTTCTCATTTGTTTTCTTGGCTTTAATATTTTTTTCCCTATGTGTGTGCCTTTGTGGGATTTTGTTTAGAGATTTAGTTATTGAGCAAGTTGCAGAGAAGAACAAAAAATGCATCTGGAATTTCAAACTACTCGTTGAGCTTAGCTTTAGCAGCTTCCACTGGGCTTTATATTTCCAGCAAAATCAAATACACTAGATATACTTTGGAGTAAATTTCTCCTGAGACACTTCTATTGATGCATCCCATACGCTTCGGTTAGTCAGAGAGAATGGATCTGAGTTGGAAGTATTGCTTTGTATTCTGTGTTAGGATGGAATAATTTGTAGTCATGCTTTATAGGTCTCTATTGGACTCGCCTGGCCAATGGACTTATTATTTTTAGTTAACTTTTTAGTGCCTCCTTCTCGTTGTTTACACGCTTTGGCCTAGTGTTTTCTGTAGTGCTTGTACTGTGTGCTCCCTTATCGAGAGTCAAACTCTCTGTTTTTCTGATAGTGATGACTCGCGCGTTTAGCTCATTAGAATATTCTATCGACCTATTCTATTCATCTTCCCTCTAAGATGCTGATATATTGATTTAGCTTTCTTTGGGCGAATTGAGCAGTACTTGAATCTATAAAAACAAAATGATATTGGCAATGTTTCAGATATAGCAAGTTAGCTTCGTTTTGGCAAATTTAGTTGTACTTATAATGCCAAATCCGAATGATAATAACATTATTATCTTACACATTTTTGTTTATGTAGCCAAAAGAAGTATAGGTATTCTCGGCTGTACCTTAATTTCAAGCGTCCGGAGGATGTTTTTGAATTTGCTGAGTTCTTCAATGGGCATGTATTTGTGAATGAAAAGGGTAATTTTTTCTACCGCGTTGCCCAATATGTTTCTCTTGTTTAATTGCTCTCATGTATTGGATGTCCAAAACTGAAAGAAATATACGATCATATCATGTCAACTTGATCGGCTGCAAAAATTGATTTTTTTATTGTTGAGGCTGCAAATAATAGTTCAAACTTCAAAGTTTTTGCATCAACTTGTAACTTGTTACTATGTAACATTGGTATAAAATAATACATCTAAAGGAAGATTCTAAGTAAAAAAAATCAGAATGAACACACTTTAAATTGAAAAAAAAGCTTCCCTGCTTTGTTTCCTTATTTAGTGTGCTTTTCAAATCTTAGAAATGTCAGTATGGCAACTTTATCCCATATTCATCTCGGCAACTAAATTAGAAGCATGTTTTCTCATGCATATGCTGACATGAAATAAGCTACTTACTGTAGTTGATGCCTGAATCCGCCTTTTGCAAACAAGAAAGCATGTGATTGCAGATTTGGTTTTGAACATGCATCTATGATGTGTATGTTGTTGTTGTGTCATGCATGTTGCCTTTGGTTTCTTCCTGTCAGGTGCTCAATTTAAAGCTACTGTGGAATATGCACCATCACAACAGGTTCCTAAGTCAAATATCAAGAAGGATGGCCGTGAAGGAACTATAATGAAAGGTTCTGGGCAATCATATAATCTTACTCTTCTGCCGATATTATAACTCAACAATTTTTTTTGTTATTATTCTGAGCTAGTGTTTTTTCTGAAATTATTAGATCCTGAGTACTTAGAGTTTCTTGAGAGCATTTCAAAGCCTATTGAACATCTGCCAAGTGCTGAAATTCAGCTTGAAAGGAAAGAAGCAGAGCGGGCAGGTGAAATATGCCATCAACACTACCCTATTAAATATAACCTTTTTCACAATTAATATGCCCCTTATGATATTGCCATCATGGAATGGGCTCTGTAATATTCCATTTTGTTCCTGCAGCTGCTGGAAAGGAGGCACCTGTTATGACACCTCTTATGATTTATGTTCGTCAGCAAAGGGCAGCTAAGAGTATGGCTCAGGTATATTTAGTTCCTTCAATTGATAATAAAGAGTTATATTCTTTTCAAGCAACTATTAACTGGCCTTTTCATATGTTGTAGAGATCTGGAGGCAGACTTAGCAGAAAAAATGCAGGTGTTGCAACTAACAGTTCAAGTCCTTCGAAAAGGTCTTCTGAGAAGCGCAGATCCTCCACGTCTACGGTAATTTGCTTGGCCAGAACTTTCTGACCTTTTTGTGAGCAAAATAAATGGGGTATATTTAGTTTCTATAATATTTATTTGTTTTAACTGTCCTGAATTTTCTGGAATAATTTGCACGTTATTCTTATGTATGGTTTTAATATGCCTTTTGTGTGTAGTCTGCTGTACAAACATGACACCGTTATGCTCTATCCATTTCTTTTTCTTTTCTTTGCTGTCTCATAGTGGTGTGCTGCTATGTCTCATGTTCTAGATGTTACCATTTTTTATCATGATTTTGGATTTTGTTAATATTCCTTTTTTAACTCCTGTTAACATCTGTTTGACATGATATTCAGTTGAGGCACTAGCATTGTTATTTCGCTAATTTGAGTCCTGGACAATTGGCACTTCAATGTTTTGTAGCAAGCCTTAATAATTTCCTGGAAGTTCTGCCACAAGTCCCATGATGTACTTTGTGATTATGATGTCCTGTTACCTTTCTTTTGTACGTAAGAGGGACTTGTTAATTTGCTTCTTTACTGTGATCTCCAGCAATATGTTGTACGAGACAGTGCTAAGGAGAAGCCAACTTACATCTCAGTGCCAAAGACAGAAGAGCATACACAGAAGGAAAAAGTTAAGGCTGGAACTTCAGGTGGTACACTGGGTACATTGGTACCAAATTAAGAAATTGTTAATCACTATCCTTTTTGTTTAGACTGTTTCTATTAACAGTACTTTTAATGTTTTACTGTAAGAGTGAATTTTCTTCTATGACCAACTAATGTGGTCAATGGTACCGTATTGTATCAACTAATGTGTTATGCCTTTTCATGTTAACATACTATATCAACTAATGTGGAGAATGTTACTTGCCTATGAATCCCATTATTGCAAATCAAACTGGCATCATAGTAGGGGAATCGTACTTCGTGTTCCACGTCCGCAACCTCAAGAACCGCCAAGCTATTGTTGTTTCTATTGCAAGTGCTATATTAACAATCTTTGTAGATGAATGTGTGCCATCACCATTTTGTGTATAATGATTTAGCTTCTAGTTACGGTGTTTCTTGTTTTTTTTTTCTAAAATAACAAAATACACAAGATTTTACAAGCTGCCGCAATGTTAAAAGTGTCCTTAACACATACAAACATGGATTGAGTTTTTCTTCCATATTTGCTTCGATTGGTGGCATGTGAGTATGTGACGGTAGACCAAACAAGGATGTCATGCTATTGCTAACAACAATGCTTGCATTACTGTCCTATCTTTTGACTGAAATACTGTCTTTCTATTAGACGACATAATCTACTTTTGAACTGTTACGTTACTTTCCTACCTGTTATGGATAAAGAGAGTAAGTTTCATACTTTTTCTTCTGCACATGAGTGCTTGTTTCCTTTTGAGTACGTAAACTAAAATTGTTTTTTTTCTTGCCCTATTAATCTGTATTCTTTCAGTTAACCAGCAATCTTTGTTTTTTCTCGTAGATACGACAAGTGGGGGAACCTCTGGATCTGGTCTGGTTATTGAGGGTAAAAGGGACAAAATTGTTCTTTTAAAAGGCAGAGCAAGGGTTGATCCCAATGTAAGCAAGCACATGCCACAATTTTTTGCTCTTTTGCTTGTGTGGACCTATCTTTGATTAGTCTTTTGTACAGGCATCTGACAGCACAACTCTGCAACAGTCATTGACCCCTGTCAAGAATGCACCACCGTCAAGTTACAGACAAGACCAACGAGTTGAGGCAAGTGGAAGAATTACTAAGACTATACTTTCCAACAAGGAAGCACACAATGTAAATGTTTCTCAACATGAGCAGCAAGGTCACATGCTTAACAGTGGGAAGGATAAACGCCCCCCACGAATTCTAAACTCACGTTCCATAGTTAAAGATCACATAGTTGAAAATGTTGAGAAAAGCCATTTTGAGGAGAAGTCCAATCATCATCATGGTATTGTACCTATTGGTGAAAAGATTGAAAGGCATGCTAGAAATAGAGATAGGCCTGATCGGGGTGTATGGGCTCCTCGCCGCTGTGACAAGTCTGCATCTGGAGGTGGTTCACATATCTCATCATCTGAATTTCTGCTAACACGGTCCCATCCCGGTGAAAATCTTTCTCAACAAACAGATGGTATGTATCCTGCTGAGTTTTTTTTTGTCTTTGATGATGCTTGAGTTAGTTTATTAACTACATTGAATGGGTTATGCAGGCGAGAGAAAAACTGATCCAAGAAGTCATGGTGGTATTCGTGGTGGTCCTGTGGAAAGTGGTCCGTTTCTTATTTGATTTGTGATACTGATTACGAAGCAAGCTGGAAACTTTTTTCTTGATTGATTTTTCACCTTTTTTAAATTCAGGACTTAGGCATGCAAACCGTCGGGGTCCACCACGTGGTCTCAAGGAACCAGAAATATCTACTAGCGCATCTGATGGAAAGACTTCAAAGAGGGGCACTGCCAGTTATGGTGCTCATGAGGTGCAATAGTTTTGTATTTCTCATTCTTTCCTATGGCTAACTCCAAAAAACACTATTTAAGTGTTTCTCATCCAAACTCCTAATACCATGGCTGACGCATGCAGAGACAAGTGTGGGTTCAAAAGTCAAGTTCGGGCTCGTGAGTTTTGCCCCCACTGATGGTATGTTACTGTACTTTGTAGTTTATTCAATATGTTCGTGTGTACCAGTATTATGTTCAATGGCTAAGTCAGCAACTCAGCATTGTACATATTTGCTGTATAATATTCTTTGAGGACATCGTTAAAATTTGCCTACCCCCCCCCCCCCCCCCCCCTTCCAAAAAAAAAACTCTTAGCAAATTGAGAAACTTGACAGTGGCGTCACTCAAATTTACCAGCCTTTTTGCAGATACACTCGTCAAAACAGATATTCCAAGTTGAGAAGTTTTGGATTTTGCAGCACATTCTTGTTTACTAGCTGCTGATCCTTTGAAGTATGTTAACAAAATGCCCATCGGTGAAATGCTGCCATGAAGTGCAATCAAGTTGTCAATCGAAGTCTCAGCTACAGTTGAAAAGGGAGCTTATTTGATTTTGTTCACAGAAAGAGTGAAGGTAACCCGACCTGTAGGTAGCTCTCAATCACTTGGGTGAGATTTGGTTTTGGCCCAAGGTTGTTATTTCTGGAGCAATGGATGGAAATTAGGTTGGCATCAGTACCTTGCGACAGTGATCACATATTTCCAAGACCCCTGGAGGCTATACACAACCTCAACTATTTATCAGAGATGGGTGTAAATATCTCTAGAGAAAGGTCTGGTTCTGATTGCTGTTTACAGGATAGAAGTGCCGTGTATTTACAAAGAGATAAGAGTTATCAGACTACCCGGTTCGCTAAATAAAGGTGAATTAAGCTAGTGAATTATGAGACCACCTGTACTTTGGCTGCTGCAATCGTGTGGTGTGCTGCAACAGAAAGTTACCTAGAGTGTAAAGTGACATCTCATTTTGGCTTTATGACAATGGGATGCAGGATTATTTTGATGTCTGGTGTGTGCTTTTGCTGTCATGTCTCACCAGATAGCTTTAAGGGGGTTTTCATGTTGATTATATGCATGGTGTACAACATCAAAGATAAGCTTAAGTGATGTTGCCTTGCGTTTAGTTCATAGCTTATATTATTTATCTCTTTGCCTTGCAAAAGATTCACTTCTGTGAATTTCTGGGGGCATATATGCTAAAATACTGTCAAACGAAACGATTTAAAATGTATAAAATATATTTTAGAGGGCGCCTGTGTGGATAACCTTACCTCGCCGGAAACACACCGATCCGTAGCCGTCAACGAAGAAGCCGCGGGCGTGCACGCGTCGCTGCCCACGAGCTACGAACCGAAGCAGTGCACTGCTACGTACTGTACTCACGGGCGGGTCAAGGCATCGATGACTACTATCCTGCGGCGGACGAATCGCCGGCCGAGTGATCCCGTTCCGGCAAGCAAAGTTCCTCCTCCGCCGGCTCATCTGCTAGCAGTACAGCACGCCGACAGCTCCTCCGATCCATGGACGACCACGGGCGGTGCCAGACAGGGCCAGTTCGGGCTTTGCAATCATGGAGGACGACCGGACCTACTACGCGCGCAGAAGTTCAGCTCCCTGTCACGGCTCCGTCTACTACTTACTTCACCGGCCACTGTTTCTTCACCGGCGACAACTCCTGGCTGTGTTCGACGTCGCGGGACAGAGGGTGAAGGACAGAGCATTCGTTCCGACAACGGCAAGAGAAGTAAGTAAGAAGCCCAATAGCAAGTACCCTGGGTTGGGTCCTGACTGGGTGTCCAAGTAAGATGTGGGCCCATGAAGATCCAAAGATTTCAAGAGAAGCCCAATGAGGAGTGGCGTCTTTTTTCTTTTAATTCTTTTCATCCTCCTTGCGTCAGAAGAATGGAAACATAGGCTATAAGGAGGTACGGCTCCGGCGGACTCTAATCCGGTTGCCTAGATTAATATTGTAGACATCCCAGATTCCGAGACCCATGCAGACACGATGAATGATCACTAGTTTTCGCAGCAAGAAATCATCGATAGCTTCTGCTGCTAGCTGAGCTAGGCCTCCCCGATCCTGTATCAGCGGAGCTTTGATTTAAACTTGACCTTTAATAATCCTTCGACGACTCGACAGATGATTATCGGTAGAATGAAAATTGAAAAGAGGAGAGAGGTGCAGCGGGAAAAAAAAAATGACTTTTGAGTTTTGACTGCTTTTTTTTTTCACGGCGACAGAATCGCAATCGAAGACCTTATTATACAACTACTAGATGCTTTAGGACTTTTAAACCCTGTAAATAAAGTAAATTCGAACCCAAAAGCGCGTAAATTTTGCTGGTACAGCATCAATTCCATTGTGAACAGTAGTTCAACTTCAACCCAGATCGACGACAGAGAGAACTTCTAAGTTTGAACATGCATGACCCCAGCCACATTTTTAGCGGGATGACTACGACTTTCCTCCTGAAACTTGCAGTAATTAAGCCACTTTGGCTCCTGTTCCAGGAATCACCTATAAAAAGCGTTGCGCCCACTGTACTCGTCGCCGTTCACATGATTACACACCGGCTGTACCTAATCGTCGCAGCTAGCAGGCACGCTGAACTGCACAGCACTGCTTAATTGCGGTTCTGAATCTCCTGCACCAGCAGCAGTTTAACCATTATTCGCGGCAGCACTGGAAAACAACGACACTGTACGGTTAGGCAGATCAGGAAGGAAAGTTGTTGATTACTTAACGTCAAGTTTGGAGAGGAACTCCTCAAAAATATAAACTAGCTAGTACAGGAGGGAAGAAGAAGAGGACGAAGGCAGAGTGCAATTGACATCTTAACTCGTGAGTCATGGTCATGGCAGTCGGCAACTTTGAAGGTTAGGACAGCAGCAGCTTCTTGGATGACCACATCGATCAAAGCGTTCAGTGACTCTCTTAGTTATTGGCCACCAAGTAAGCCAAGAATAGAAGCTAGGCACTCGTACCATCACAGCACATTCGCCAGTCCTAGACCGAAATTTGATTTTAGAGAGTTCGAAACGAACTGACGTGAATCTTCAGAAGGTGGATGGGGGTACGAACCTCTTATGAATATCACTTCTATTCGTTATAGAGGCATTAAATATATACAGATATAGAATTATAGATACATACAGATATACAAGAAACTCCTTATATAATGGGGGGAATACAAAAATAAATATACATCTAACACCCCTCAAACTCATGGTTGGACCAGGAAGTTTGAAAAAGATAAAATCTGTGCTGACTGCTGAGCCTTGTTCCGTGCCTTTGTGAAGGAATCATACGAATATTTACCATTTTGGTCCTTCGGCCAGAGACTGATGGTCAGCAGACTTGAAAACGCGTATGGCTTTTCAATGTGGAGCTTCTGTTCCTCCGAAGAGCGACCCAGATCATGTCGTGGTCAATATGTATCGTCGCCCTTTGCTTTGTAGGACAAGAACGTTTTTGGACGAAAACGGCAACGACTAGATCACATTCAAACGAAAAAGAATAATGCGAGCTATTACGACTTCTCGCACTGATTAGCAGCTGGTTAGCTGTCTTAGCTGACAACTGGATCACATGCAGTCGATTGACACTCTGGATCATATAACAGCTCCCCATTCTCCTCTGCCTTACATAATTGGAGACGGAAAATAAATATTCAGAGATGGTGATGGTCCTTGCAAGAGGATGTGGCCCTCACCTGCTTGGTCGATAGGTCTGGTTCTCGTGTTGTTTGATATATTATTTTATCCTTTTTTATGATCATAACAAGAGAGATTGCCACTAATATTTGATATACTCTCTCCGTTTTGTTTTAATTGTCGTTAGGACAACCTTCATTAGTTCATTTCTAGTTCATTTAGCTGTCTGAAACGACAATTATTTCAGAACGGAGGAAGTATTTCAATAAAATTATTTGTTGAAAACTTTGACTTTGAGCAAATGCAAAAATACTAATATTGATGGACAGATTGATAACAGCATGCATGCTATTACGATGGAAAGTTTGAAGTTTGTCTTTGTTTGGTATTCATACGACGGAATCCCATGTGTATAATTATCTGTAATGGTAGCAGACAGACAATAGCATCAATGCTCACAACTGAATCTGCTTCCCAGTGTCATGATTTCTCCGTTACATTAATCCACATTATTATATAGATTCTCACTTTCGATGAAGCTTTATTTTGAAATAAGTACGTGTCAGTCAGAGGCTCTGGCCCTTCTATTGATTGAAGAGAAGGATAGAACGTCAATTCGATCTAAGCGGAGGCGCCACTTGCCCACTTAAGGACCCAAAGCAATAGAAGAGAAAACACAAACGAATACCAGAAAAACATCACCATATAAAAACTACACTATTTACAAGGACGGACCAGGTGCAAAAGCTTAGCATAAATATATAATTACACAGCCATTCCATATTTGAACAGTTTACTTTTATTATCTGCTACTACTTCACATTGTAAATTACATACATATATATACATATATATATATATACATATATATATATATATTGTGACTAACGGTACTATAATATACCATCATAATAATGTAAAGACAAAAAGGCAAAAACACGCTAAGACATACTCTTAAAAAAACATAACTGTACAATGGAATACATCATCTTTGATCAGCTCTATAAATAAATGTCTAGGGCATTATGAACGTATAAACGGTTGTCACATTCTTATTAGCCGGACACATCTAAGATTAATCACTTGGCACTTCTCTTCAGTCTGAGGGGGTACGCCATTTTTCAAGATACACACAGTAAGAAGTTGGTAGGTTGCCATTTTTCATGCATGACAATAATTTTTTACTCTTTTTATTAAAGAAAAATACTTTTATTTAGGTGTCTGAAATCTAAAAAAATCATACGACCATTAATTTTCTTTAAGATTCGTGCACCACCTATCTTCTCTGCCGGTTTCTCTCCCGATGCCCATCGTCTCATCCCAGTCTTGATCTGAAGAGCGGCGACAAGTGGAGGAAGAAGAGAAATTTTGTTAATTTGTAGTTGTGAATTTGTTTTTTAAAGATTATGCTAGTTGTAAAATAGTCAATCAAAAAGATTATGTGATTGTATAGACTATAACAAAATTATAACTTTTGTTAATTGTTAGGATTAAGTGTTAATTATAAGGATTAGTTGTTAATGACAGTAATTAATTATTAATTACCCATTGTTTAAAACTAAAATATAGACAAATCTTTTATTAAATGCATTGTAAGGAAATAAAACTATAATTTATTTTTGAATTACAAAGCGACAATTTTTTTTGAAACGGAGCGAGTAGTTTTAGCCATGGCAATAGACAAGACCAAATCACGTCCGTACCCAACAGCCAAAAATAACTATAAGCACCCACTAATATTAAGAAAATAAAACAAACAAAAGATTGCCATGAAAAGGAAAAAAGACACCAACCTTTAAACCTTCTTCCTTCCCTCCCTTCCTCCCTCCCCATTCGCCCTACCCTTCTCCTGCGTCGTGCCACAATGGTCTACACAACCTCTTCTCTCTCTCCTCCTCCTCCCTCCTCTCTCCAATCTCCATGTCTCCGGCTCCACCCATCCAGCTCCTCCTAAGCGTTCTCGCTCTGCTCGTGCTTTGCGCACCTCTCATCCACGCCTCCTCCTCCTTTCCCCTGCCCACAATAGCCATCGCCGCCGTCCGCGACAACACCTCCTACCCACACCACCTCGCTTGTGCGCTCGTTCCCATCGCCGGGTCGGAGTACGATCTCTCCTGTGCCAGCCTCACCAACCGCTCCGCCCAACCGCACTACTACTCCTACGGCGGCGGCGGGACCACGCCGTTCTCCGCCGTGATCGCCGGCGATGGGTACCTATGCTCGGCCGAGCCAACATCATCCCCGCCGATGTCCATGCGGTGGTGGGATCTGGATCACATGGAGGAGCCGTCGAAGCGGGTGTACTGTGGCGCGTCGCTGTCCGCGGTGTCCGGCGGCGGGGAGTATGTGTGCGCGCTTGTGGAGGGGAGGATACAGTGCTGGAGGTGGGCGCGGGGTGTTGTTCCGGAAGGCGTGGATTTCTCGGCAGTGGCGGTGGGCGGGGGGTTCGTCTGCGGGCTGGTGGCGCGGACCGGCGAGGTGAGGTGTTACGGCGACGGGGATGCCGTGGGGCGGGAACCGAAGGGGAGGCACGCCATGCTCGCCGCGGGGGAGCGGCACGCGTGCTCTGTGAAGGCGACGAGCGGCGAGGTGGTGTGCTGGGGAGAGGACGCCGCCGTGGCGGCCGCGGCGCCGTCGACGAGGGTGGTGGGCCGCGCGGTGTCGTCCGTGGCTGTGGGCGACGCGGTCACGTGCGTGCTGTGGGGGAACTGGACCGTCTCATGCTGGCCGGAGGAGGCGGCCCCACCGGCGGCGGTGGGGCAGCAGCAGTTCGTCGCGCTAGAGGCCAAGGGGAAGGTGGTGTGCGGGGTGCTCATGTCGGACTACTCGCTCGTGTGCTGGGGCGGAGGCGTCGCCGGCAGGGTGAGAAAGGTGTTCGACCGTGTCCTACCGGGCCCGTGCGCGCCGTCGGCGTCGTGCCAGTGCGGCGTCTGGTCGGGCTCCGCGCCTCTCTGCCGCGCCAAAGGCGGCTCGGTCGTCTGCTACCCCTGCGGCTACACTCCGCCGCCCATGGCTCTGACACCGACCAACTCGTCGGCGTCTAGCGGGAAACGGCTGATGAGCGACCTGGCGATCGCGCTGGTCAGTGCAGGAATCGGTTCGGGAGTGATTGCCGCCTTGGGCACGGTACTGGTGGTTCATTGCCTGCGCCGGCGCCGGAGCAGCGGCTCTCCGGACTCCGGGCGCATCCACGCCGAGCCAACGGGTCCGGTGCCGCGCGTGGAACGGCGGCTGAGCTCGCTGCTCTCAAAGGGTCCGAACACGACGGTGGAGCAGTTCCCCCTGGTGGCACTCCGGGCCGCCACGGGCGGCTTCTCGAAGCCCCACCGCATCGGCTCCGGCAGCTTCGGCACCGTGTACCGCGCTTCCCTCCCCGACGGCCGCGAGGTCGCCATCAAGCGCGCGGAGCGCCGGGACCCAGCAGGCGCCTCGTCCTCCTCCGTCGCGGCGCGTCGCGTCCACCACGAGGCGGCCTTCGTCTCGGAGCTGTCGCTCCTCTCCCGCGTGAACCACAAGAACCTCGTCCGCCTCCTCGGCTTCTGCGCCGACGGCGGCGAGCGCATCCTAGTGTACGAGTTCATGCCCAACGGCACCCTCCACGACCACCTCCACAAGCGCCCCGCCCCGCTCTCGCCGCCGCTCGCGTCGTGGCCGGCGCGCCTCCGCCTCGCCCTCGGCGCCGCGCGCGGCATCGAGTACATGCACACCTACGCCGTGCCGCCCATCATCCACCGCGACATAAAGTCCCCCAACATCCTCCTCGACGCCGACTGGACCGCCAAGGTCTCGGACTTCGGCCTCTCGCTGCTCAACGACCTGAGTGCCGATGAAGACGAGCCGTGCACGACGGCCGGCACGGTGGGGTACATGGACCCGGAGTACTACAGGCTGCAGCACCTGACGGACAAGAGCGACGTGTACAGCTTCGGCGTGATGCTGCTGGAGCTGCTATCCGGGTGCAAGGTGATCCAGAGGTTCGAGGGGAGCGGCACGCCCATGAACGTGGTCGACGTCACCGTGCCGCACATCGAGGCGGACGGCGTGCACCGGGTGCTCGACGCCCGGCTGCCGCTGCCGACGCCGGGGGAGATGGAGGCCGTCGCCTACGTCGGCTACCTGGCCTCGGACTGCGTCCGGCCGGCCGGCCGGGACCGGCCCACCATGAGCGAGGTGGTGGGCGTCCTCGAGCGGGCCGTGGCAGCGTGCGAGGAGTATGAGGACGGCGGCGAGACGATGCTGTCACGATCGGGCACCGATGGATCGACGACGACGTGACGTGGCATGCCTTTTGCTCGGCCATTGCATGTACAGTTGGGTCCCTCCCTGGTGGCAACAACACAAGGAGGCTTCTAGATGATCGTTTTTTATTCATTTCCTAATTTTGTAGTGATTTATTGATGCAACTGTTGTGGTTAGTTACATTCATTGACATTATTAAAAAAATGGAAATATAGTGGAAATGACTTCTAGTTTGCCTTTTCATGTCACATAATTCAGCTTGGGCTTGTCCCCACAATCTGGATTATTTTTTCTGTTTTGTATCTCCCGGTTTTTCATTTTAAATTGTGAGGCCTTGGTAAATTAAATCATTTCTGCAAATGTAGCGTCATCATAGCTAAATTTAATGTTCGGCAGCTCAAGTTGCGAGTAAAATTCAGGAAAAAAAATGAAACATCGGTGTGTTAATGGGATCAAAAATATAAAATGCTGATCATATGTGCCCACTAGGTCATAGTACCTATTTTCTATCAAAAGCAACACTGAGTTTGTTTTCAGAAAATATTGTGCCCATTTTTTTCAAAAAAAAAAAAACAGAAAACGGGAATGAAACGTCATGACGATACACCATCTTCTGGTAGTTTAGTGTGCCATGTCAGAACCAACAGTGGCTGCTATATATTCCTCTCATGCATTATGTTACACTGACTAAACACAAGCGTATAGTCAAAGCAATCATCCCATTCCATCATCAACGGAGTTTAATCCTTATATCATTTCCGGCAGCCCACCAGTACCATTATATTCTATCCTGCTACGTACCCGCAATCTGGTGCAGTTCTAGTACGAGTTGGTGCGCAGTTGGTGTTGCCGCCGTTCATCAGAGGTTCCCCTCCCCACGCGCAACTCGCTGAAGAAGAACTGCACTGCACCGGTGAGTGTTTACAGACAGAGTGGTGGAGTGGTACCAACCGGCCATTTCTCCCGGCCATGCATCTCCTTAATTCACCAGGCAGGCAGTGAGGCAGGCAGGCTGGCTTCCCTCCAGCTCTGATCTTTTAGGCGGCGAACGAAGCACCTCACCAACCAGCGCAAATCCCGGATCGTCCGTCCCATCACCGACCGGGGTGCCCGGTGTCACGCATCTGTCATGGAGGAGGAGGAGGAGGAGGAAGTTCTCTATGATGATTTGCTCGTTAATTTGATCAGTTAGCGATGGACAGATGACAAGACCTGGGAAAGGCTTGGGCAGATCGTTTACGTGCTGGACCTAGCTAACCAGCTATCTCACTACTTAAGGTAGAGTGAGCTAGCAATGAATTAGTATATGCAGAAAAAACAAATATTAGAAGGAGGAAACCAGCTGTAATCCTGGCACGGATTATTAGTTAGGAACAGAGGCGTGCATGGACAGAGGCTGCATGAAACCACTCTCTCACATTTCCCGCTCCTGACGCTTGCTAACACGATGGAATGTGCGTGACGAGATAGATCCATGCATTAATCTATAACACACTAACGGAAACTTTAACGAACAGGATCGAGTTCTGTGTATTGCCTCACCAATGTTGTTCATTAGTAGCTTCAAAATACAAGCCACGGATTTTCGTCAAAGAAACCAAAAAAGTCACCAAGAGTCGTTTACGAGCAGATCTAGGCCTCTTAATTAGATCCGTGGCTCAGACATTCTCATTTGCATATGCGACAACGTGCTTCTCCTCTTGCGTCCCCATCAACAACAGTTTTCTCGGCGTGCCTAGACGATGAACCTGCCCGAAATTGGGTCGTCACGAGCTGATTGGTATCCGAAGAACATGATGCACCTCACAAACTCGCTGCATGACCTGGAACGTTGATCAGGGGTGGGATGGGATGCATGCACGCGCTGCCTGAAATTAGTTACGAACGCACAGACGAAACGCTGTGAGCTGGTGCGCTCGCTTCATCGCTTGCTCGCCAGAAGCGGATGTGCTCAGTCGTCAGTCCGCATAACTGCGGCCTCGGCGATTATCATCTTCGGGAGTTGTTAGTTAGTTAGGGCTCGGGTTTCTTTCGTTCTTTCTTCAGTCGTCACAGTTGATGGAGCTAGTCCGCTGAGGTGACACAGGCGTAAACGGTTCGGTTCATGGCTGCCTAACATTTGCTGACCCGGATGCGCCACGAGGCCTCGAGGCCATGCATGGTGGTCTTACAGAATATCATAGTCCAGGGCCTCGCTCTGGTTTCTCCTGCCCTGCAGTACTAGTTGGATCACCCGTCTGCAGCTTTTTTTCCCCGTTCTATCTGGAACACGCTGGAATGGAATGCTGAAATTTCATAGGAATCAGTATGGATACTCTGAATTAGTACATGGATTCAAAAGAAGCACACTGATTAATCTTTATGCACATATAATGAAAGAGAGCGACGTCTGTCTCTATCTATTCTTTTTGCAGCAAAGGTGCATAGTTGTATCAATTTGTTCAACATGGTTAGCAGTTTGCTCTGGTCCATTAGAAGCTTCTAAACCCATTCTAAAATACTACTGGTTTGGTGTACTTAATCCCAGGCCATAAAAACCCAACCAACCAACCATGGCGGCTGGATCAACTTTGCAGCGTTTTCCGCAGTCGGCGGCTGCGGGTTCCCCCGCCGCCGCAGCAAAAACAAATGACCTCAGGTATATAACCGACGTGCAAGCGTGTTCGCGTTAAAGCGTTGAGCTGCTTGCTCATTTTTTGCATTATACAATTCTCTCGAGGTGCAAGGAGGAGGAGGAAGGTGCCACTCCTCGATTGCTTGATGGCGTACGCGTATATGTGTGCATGTGAGTGGCCACGTGCATGTTCTTCTTCTGCTTGTGTGCTAGCTCTCATGCATCAGTGATCAGTAGTCTTCTCATGGTCCATGGGACCTGATTAATATATTAGTTATTACCTGCCATTTTGACTTACGGTTTTGCGAGGTTGCTCATATTTGAGGGCCCGATCCACAAGGCCAGCCCAGGAACGGCGCCGCCATCGGAGAGTGGAGGCATATTTCACACTAATGATTGATACGACATATTTCACAATTTGCAGAAGTTGTTATGCTCTCCTATTCATGAAATTACCAACACCGTCATACAATTGAATATATATATATATATATATATATATATATATATTAGCTTTGTCCCATATTAGTTTCGATATTTTCAGTATGGAAGATCTGAAAGACCTGATTGTTGTCGATATAACATCACAAAAAAATTGTGGAGGTCATGTATGTCAGTAGCAGCTGTTGACAAACACTACCGCCTGATGAAATGTGGTCTGAAGAAGCAATATTTATCATCCCGATGACTTGAAGTCAATATACCCTGCAAGGTCATCAGGGGCGGAAATATACAGTACTCTGCAAGGTCATCACGCGCCAAATCGGGAACAACGGTCCAGGGAGGCGGAGGAAACTGGAGTTATATGGCTGGGAAAATATATGGCTAAGGTTATGGTTGGGAATATATGGCTAGAAAATGGACTGGGCTGCATTTCTCCGTGGGCTAAAAAATTCTATAATATTTCGAGTATCCGATGGACACCAGCAGATGAAGAACTAAACCTGCATCCGAATCCATAAAACATCGGATCGGGTACAAGTCAAACCATAGGTGAAAATTCTCATCCGTACCTGCACCTGCCAGTGGGATTACCACCCCTAGTTGAAAATGATATGGACTTGTGTAGAACGATTAATAAAGTAACCATAACATTAGTATAGTTTATTATTATAAGGGGATTCTTATATTTTTTTTTTTTTTTTTTTTAAGACATGGTCCGGACACCATGGACAGGAGCACTGCCAATTCATTAAGAAGGAGAGTGGGCACCAGGGATCGAACCCTGGCGGCACGGGCGCAAACCAAGCGCGCTGGCCAACTGGGCTACCGCCCGTTCCCGGATTCTTATATTTTCACAGCATACATATATTCATCTCTGCTTGTATGTCCTAAGGTGCAAACATAGTGTTATTCTGCGTTCTTTAAAGGAACATTTCAAGGCAGTGGAGCCTTAAAAATGCTTATCGTGGCGCACATGCACAAGAAGAAAACTGCAGTGCATGGACCAGCAACAGTTTGTGAACTATCAGGTAACATATTGGCATCTTTCAGAGAATCAGAGCAGAAAGAGCAAACACGGGTGTTGGCGTCGCTCATGTATAAACTCGCTGTGGCGTCCCTCAGCGTTGCTTGCATGTGCACTGTGTCGACGCTCGCTTAAACCACCCATCTTTTCCAATTAACACCGGAACACCACGTACGCTAATGATCATATATATGCTCGGCTTGCTAATCGCTTCGAGCGAGGGGTACGGGCACGGCGGTTGGTGGAAGGAAGGTTTATTAGGCCCCTGTTACAGTGTACTCCTACGTTCACGTAGCAGTTTATGATGTTGAGCCTGCATCTTTACACTGATGAAAAGTAGTAGGTCGCGTTCTGTTCCGATTTTGCATTTCTTCCCCCACCAAGTTAGTCGATAAATAAATGGCTCATTCTAGGTCATAAGTTCCTTTCAAATGACATGTTCTTTTCTGCTAGCCGATGACACGTGTTGTACTTTCGTGCCTAACAGTGGGTTTTGTAAAACAAAAAGTGTCTGTATAACTCTCATCTGACATATATTCGTGCCCGAGAGTGGGTTCGTTAGGATAATAATGGTTTGTATAACTTTTTCTGATTCAATGTTCAATTGAAACATCTTTTATTATCAAATTGATATTTCGCATTTCATCGTTATTTAGTTTCATAAATCTTATTTACGGTGCTATTAGCTCTGTTTCCCCTGTCTGTGTACGGCTGCTGCTGGTACAAACCGGCGTCATCGGAGGACATTCTGATATAATCCTGATGTGTAGACACCCATTGCTGCTGCGCGGATTTCAGTTTCTACTAATCAACTTTTTAGCGCGAAGCGAACACAGCGCGACTAGTTTTTCCTTTGCGCTGCACGGACCTTCTTGATGCATGGCTAATTAGAAGGTTGTTATCGCTTACTTTCTGGTGAAAAGTGTGAAGCAGAAAAAATCCTTTTAAGGGGGTGGTCTTCTTCCATCGGGCGTCATCCTCACCCCTGCATCGTTGTCTGATACTGTACTAAAGAACGGCGAGTGACGCCGTCAGAGTGCAGGCCGTGCCATAAACGTCATTGCTCAAGTCGCGTGACGATCACACGAGCTCTCTGTACCCTTCCTTTTTTCCCGTAGATTTAACATCCAGAAGAAATTGTTAAACTCTCGTGACGGCCCTCTCCTGATCTAGTTCGCGACATGTAGTACTCGGCTAACAGCATCGTGTTTTGTTAGGTCGAATTCGAGACTATTTCTCTGTTTGCACAGACAAGGATGATGGCTACCGGGTTCAGAGTTTTGGACGGCCCGGGTGCCCACTTGCTTCTTCGTACGTAATAATTGAAGGCAAGACCGCAAGAAGCACGTAGTACTAACGCAAAGGTAACATCATCTAACGATGAAAGGTCAAAAATAGAGGTTTAATTGGGCCAGTGGTTGATCTATCTTTTCTGTACAGCCAGCATCAGCATATAATAGTGTCTCAATATATCTCCGCTAACGTGTGGAACCTGCAGCTAATTAATTAACATCCCTCGCGGCTAGTCTTTGCTCGCCACGCGCCCACGCCGTGGCGTTTGACTATCTCTCTCTTTTGTCTCTCTTCCGTGGGTGTGCGAACAAGAGAAGATAACACGACCGGGAGGATAAGCTAGCTGATGGTGAGCGTGCCTAGCTTGTTACCATTAGTGTGAGGACTTCCGAAGGGCACGGACGGATGATGGTGGAGAGGAGGGAGGGGCACGAGGGAGAAGCGAGGGCCGTGAGCGGCGGCGGCCCATTGCAGCAGGAAGGAGTCCTCGACAAGGCGGACGACGGGGAGGTGGAGAGCAGGGAGGACGACGGCAAGGGAGGAGACGACGAGCAGGGCTACGATGATCGTGGGGAGGAGGAGGAGGAGGAAGAGAATCAGGAGGAGAGGTCCTCTGAGATACGGCTCGCCATCGAGGAGCTGTCACTGTCGCTGTCGCCGGCGAAGCAGCTCAAGCACGGCGGCGCCGTGAAGCTGGCAGCGCCCGTCTCGCCGCCCACGCTGCCGTTTCTAAGCCTGTCGCTCCTCGTCCTCCGGGTGCTCGGTGAGTGCCTGCCGTGAACTGGATCGACTGCCTTCCTTTTCTCATCTGGTCTCGATCGGTCTGAATGCTCATGCTCCTCCCATTCTTGGTCCTTCTTCTGGGACGACTCACCTGTTTCGTTCTTGGTTTGCTCTTGCCTTTCCTTTCCTCATGACTGTTCACAGCTGGTCCATGCATGTCTTGTTTGCAGATAAGATCGGGCCGACCATGGCTGTGCTGAGGCTCGACGTCCAACGCAACATCGAGGTGCGTAACTCAACAACTCTCTCCCCAGACCAATTCTGCATTTCTGCTCGCGGCAAGCATCGAAATAGCAGAGTAGGCACCAAGTCTCGATCGCTCCTGCCTCTTACCTACAGCAGCTGGGATGGGCTACCTGTGATAGCGAACACCAAAAAATATATTGCAACTTGAATCCAATCGCAGCAAGCGCTCGCGTCTTCAACTGTTCGTGTGGTCCACGTAGCTATCAGGGTGCGTCAGGTTGCCCCCGTCTCGTGCCGGCCACACGGCTAGACAACAAAAGGACCGGGTCCCAAGTTCTCCTTCTCCCTCTCATGGAAAATCCACACGTACCAAATTGAAAAAACGCCGCCGCTCTTTAGACCTTCCACAGTAGCACGCCGTAGCACAATAAAAAATTTAGACTGTAAACTTTAGAGTACGGACAGCCTTAGTAAATGGATATCCGGTTCATAATATTTTGTTTTCTGTCTCTCAGTTGATATGGATTGTCAATCTCCCGTGGAAATTGCAAGCACTTTTAAGATTCTTGCCTTCCAAACAGCTATGAATTGTACTCATTCCGTTCGTAAATATTTGAAGCGACAAGTATTTTAGATTGGAGAGAGTACTTCTTCTGTCTCTAAAATGTTATCTTTTTGTAATTCAAAAATAAACTAAAAACGGTTATTTTTTTTAAGAGGGACGGAGTATACGATTAAAGTGAAAGGACCAAAGGAGGATGGGTGGGCCCATTACGTGTGCCGCGCACAGGCTTCCAACTGCTCCGGTCACATCCAGCCTTGGGTCATTTCTGGACGCCAACTTTTCTTGCCCCTTTTTGGTGATATTTCTGATCACGAGAAATTGAAGTTTTTGTCATTTTCATCCGGCCGTTTCCCTTGAAGATAGTAAGATGATGGCATGTTGCAGAGGCAAAAACTTGTAGGCGAGGTGTTGATGGAGATGGTCTAGCGAGCTACGTACTGAATGTGAAATTGCCATATATTATATGATATTTTGATAATACCGTAGGACTGCATAGACTTCCAACAGTAGTAGTGCTACAGACGACATGGTGCCTCTTGTGATTGACTGTGCCTTATTACCACAAAGGATTACTATTCCAAACCTTGTTCTACGTACCTTAACGATCGATGATGCCTGTTGCAGAGGCTTCAAGAGGCGTACTTGTTGGACCCGTGTAAGTACTCCACTCTGACGGCGATAGTAGAGAAGGAGGTCAAGGATGGAACTGCAAGGAAGGTCGATAGCTGTTCAAGAGCTGTGCTATGGCTCACCAGGTAAACAAGCTTTTCAACTGCTCTGCTCATTGGTACTAAGCTCTATCTATCACTGTATTAGCATATATTCCCACACTGCAAATATACCACTTCTCATTTGATTTTTTTTCTCCTTTTTTTTTTCTGAACGTCATCAGATCCATGGATTTCACCATTGCGCTGTTACAGAGACTAGGGGCGGGCTCTGAATCTGATCAGCAGAGCCTCGCACAGCATGTAGAAGCCGCGTACAGCCTCACTCTCAAACAGTGGCATGGCTGGATCTCGGCGGCTGCCTACAAGGTCTGGAAGTCCTAATGTAAACTTGCGTTTTTTCAAGGGATTGCTGAAGTTTTGTAGTAGTACTTGTCGACGGGTTCCTGCTGATTCAACTAGGATCAGTTAGCCGTTAGCACGATTCTGACTGACCGACAGCTTGGCGAACAACAGATTGCGATGAAGCTCCTCCCTGAGACGAAGGTCTTCACCAGCTTTCTGGTGGGGACGGACCAAGACTCCGCTGCCATGAAGGGTGATATCGAGAAGCTCGCGCTACTGCTTCAGCCGTTCCTGCATGACGTCCACTCCATGATGGTTAGCGACGCTGCTGAATTCGTTTTTTTTACTTACAGGTCAAGAACATCGTTGTTAACTTCTGATGCCCTGTTTCGCAGGCCAAGTTCAGGCTGGACAGGCTCAAGTCGACGTGACGAAGGCGAGGCAAAGCGATCTCCCCTGTTTCTGTGAATATTGTTGCTTTTGCTTTTAGTTTGGTTGTGCTGTATAAAATGTCGTCCGTTTTCCGGTTGTACATATTTTTTTTTCCTGAAACCTGTCTGTACATAGGTTTTCGTGAAACGAAATCTCCTACAGTTACTGTAGCACTGTCACTGTAGCTGACTAGTGGGGCTAGAAGGATTTGAGTCTGGTTTTCGCAGCGTACTAGATCGATATAAGGTTTTATAAAAGTTATGCAATTACTGGGTTATAGTTTTTTATTTTTATTTAACCGTCCAATCATTTATATTTATATAATCACGCCAAACAAACGACATGACCAAGTGTCATGTAGGAAAAATACTTTACTTAGGATGGTATTTACAGTCAAATACAACACCATTTTTAGCGGTTATTACTAAAAAAATATTAGTTTTAAAGGGCACAATAATAAAAAAATCGACCGGGTCTGCTATGTTTGGGCCTTGATTTTCTTTTAGTGGGCCTATGACGATGGACGGAGGAATGAGCCCAACAGGCCTCGGTACTAGATAGCAGCCTGTGGCATCCAAAACGAACCCTAGCTCCCCCGCGTCTTTTCCGAAAGCCAAGCCGAGAGCCATGGCGCACAGACGCGCAGTAATGGCGGAGGAAGCTGCCGCCACGACCAACTACGAGGTGGACATCGCCAACCTCATGGCCTACGACCCGTCGCACCACGTCTCCACCACCGCCACCTCCAACAGGTTCAATCTCTGCGCGGCGCGAACGAGCCGTCCTAGCATTATGCCTCGTGCGCTCTGTTTGGTTTCTGACACCGAAATCGGGATTGGGGAGTGACGCAGGGCGGAGCTTAGGGAGGAGTGCTTGCGGATGGCGACAGAGCTGGCTCAGGCGGTTGCCGATGTCCTCTTCGCTCTGCCGCCCAACGAGGATCGCGACGGCACCGTCGTCCGCCTCCCGCCGCCCACCACCCGCCTCCCCCGAGAGAAGCACGTAAGAAGACTATCTACATCCTCCTGATCTTGGGAGCATCTCCTTTGCAGTTGATCTGCTACACCTTCCTCGAAAACTGTAGATTTAGTTTCGGTCTTGCGAGGACATATTTGGCGGTTCGACCGCCCGCTTTATTTGACTATAAGGTTATATTGAATGAGATTCGTGGCAGTGCTAGGATTCCTATACACAAACTGATATTAAAATTCGTGCCTAATTCCGGAACATGCAACTCAAGTTTATCGGTTCATGCAAACCACTGATTCACGAGAGCAAAAATAAGCTGAACATATGACAGACGATTCCTAATTTGATGTGTCCATTTATTGCCACATATGTATTCAACGAAGATGTATTGTTGAGGTGTGCTTTCACTCCTTTAACCATTTTTTTTCTGTTCGATAGCTACCAAAGCCGAAGCCTCCAACTAAATGGGAGCAGTTTGCTAAGATGAAAGGTGAAGATTTGTTGTTGTTATTCGTTTTTTTGAATAACTTACTGTAGGAAGTCCATTTCTCTATCCTGGTTGGATTAATGGATTTCACTTGCAGGGATTACGAAGCGGAAGAAGAACAAGCGTGAATGGGACGAACAAACTCAATCCTGGAAGCGGACTTACGGCTATGACCGTGTTAACGATGACAGAGACATTCCAATCATGGAAGCTAAAGCGACAGATGGTTAGTATCTTCTTGAACTCATGCCAATAAGCCCGTGTTGCGGTTATCCTACTTGCTTCCGCGTGTGTATACTTTGCATAATAATAATCCTACTTGCTTCTGTGTGTGTACTGTGTATACATTCTTAGTCTTGCATTCAGGCCATTTTTTCCTTAAGTTCGTCTTACATGAAGTACTCTGGTAGTCTGGTAGCCTAAGATTGTCTGGAGCTGACAAATCCTCGTTGTCAGTGATACTCATTCTTAAATGCATGCCCTGGTTCCTTGACATGGTTTGTCACCTGCTACTCTTCTAATTGACAATTCATTTGTTACAGAGCCTGGTGTTGATCCATTTGCTCAAAGAAAGGAAGACAAGGCGAAACGGGTTGAAAAACAAGAAAAGAATAGACTTGTGAACTTGAAGAGAGCTGCAAAAGTTGGTGCTTTGCCAAGGTTGTGATCCTTCACCAGTGCTTAATGCATCTTCCTTTTATCCTATGAATTCCTCCTTTTATCCTCTGAACTATCGAGTAAACTTCGTTATCGGGTCATGTTGCTTATCTAACAGCTCTCCATTTTCTTATTGCAGTCATATACAGCTTGCTGCAAAAGCTTTGCCCATCACTGGTACTAAAGCTGATCTGCCAAACAAATCCAGAAAAGAGGATCTTGAGAATGTTGCTGGCATGGCTTCAACAGCAACAGCAAGTGGTGGGAAGTTTGATGAAAAAC